>CM062819.1:1681910215-1682575215 GCA_031772625.1 Pinus tabuliformis
CTTGACTTTCATGTTAAATATGTTTTATGATATTGGCTTTTCAGGTGCTATTTAATTTGTTTGCTTGTTTATGTTTGCAGACTTGCGACAAGGGAGCTCATTTGGATCGAAAGAGCAAGGGCATCCACAAACTTGCATTGGACCTAAGGTAGGCCTAAAACACTTGTTTGCCTTTGTTTATAAAAGCATATTTAGAGAAAGATAATGTGTGATTGGTTTGCTTGTCATTAGGTCTTCTTTAGATTCTAGGAAGGTCTATCTTGTCCGCAAGATCGACTTATTCCGTGTGACTAAATGGCGACCATACTGGGGACTTGATTTTTTCCTTGTTTTTACTTTGACTTGAGAAACAGTGTTTTTGTTTCTGTTTTTGGCTTGTTGTGTGTGGAATTGGGTAGGTTTAGTAGTTTTTGAATTGTTTTTTGTTTTTTCAAGTTTTTGAGAGAGGACCGCACCTGCTGTGTGTAGCACAGTGCGAGCATACCCGCACTGTTTCTGTTCTGCACAGTGCGGTACTGCACCTGTTTCTACCAGGGGACTGCGGACCCTGTCAAATTTTTGGAAAACTTAAAATATTTTCATTCAGTCAATTTAGGATTTGTTTATGTGTTTTTAGCCTCTGCCCAGATCTACACATGACTTGTCAGGAAATTTTCTTAGGTCAATTCCATTGGCATTCCTGTTTTAAGCTTTTATCAATTGGGTGTTTTGAGTCTCTTTTTTGAGAAATTCTTAATTTGGTTTCCTTTGGTCATTACTTGGAGGTTTGTCTCAGTCTTTTCACAATTTTTCATCTTTTTGCTTTTGTTTTTGCAAAAAAATTTCCCCCTCATTCGCCCGGGGGGCTAAATTGTGTATGAGTGTTAATCGCCTTTGAGTGTTTTTATTTTTTTGATCTTTGGAACTCTCACCCAATTTTCACGACTTGCACTTGATTGGTTCTTAGATTACATTAGAATCATCTTGTGTTTGAGAATTCTCTTGCATAAATCACATTTGCATAATTAGAATTCTCATTTTCAGAATATGAATGAAAAATGTGCATAGATTACATTTGCATACTTTTCAAGTGAATTGTGCATAGATTACAGTTGCATAGTTTACATTATGAAAAATCAATCGTAGATTTAGATTAGTTTTCTTTGATTTGAATTTACATATTTTTATGCTTGTTTTTAACACACAAAAATGAAAATAAAAAATGTTTTGGAATTGATTTGCATTAGTTTTTCTTGATGAAATTAGTGCATTAGAGAATTTGTTATATTTTCTCTTAGTGATCAATTTTTTGCATTGTTGGAAGTGAATGGAAACTCTCTCCTTACTTTAGTTAGGATTCATCAAATTGAAATGATTACATTATCATATTCGATTGCATTCAGTTTTGAGTCGGGTCATAACACCATTGGTTTCGTATCCATTTACCTTTTTGAGTAATAATAGCCTAAATAACACAACGCTTAATTAAAATTCATCTAGTAATTTTTACATTTTTAGGGCTCTTTCCACCAATCTAGCTTAGGCTAGTGTCTTGGAATAGGTTTTAGTTAACTCTCCAAAACAGTAAAACAAGCAAGTAGCTGTATCTTGTGGTAGGGAAGAAATCCAATTGTTGCATTTATGCTCTAGGAAAGCTCCTCTTAAAGGAGAAGCACGAGATCGTGTTCGAACCAGTGTGGGAATCAATTCTTCCTCATTGGGAACGACGCCAGATATTCACGTATTAAAAACGGTAAACCTCGGATTGACCATTGTCGAGGAGCCTGGGGTCACTTGTTGGTAAACCTTGGATTATGTCAAGGAGCCTTCAAGGGGATTGAGCTTGTTACTCTGCCTTTGCGTGCGTATTGGATCGTAGACTGTTCCCCCAGGTATATTTGTTTCCGTTGGTAACCTTAGTGACCATATTCTATAGGATTCTTCCTAAGGTGACAGTGGTGGGAAGATCCCACTGTACCTGGAGCAGACTTCGGCTAGACTCACTTGGATTTTCTGGGGGGGTTCTCTTCACTCGAGACGGTTTAGTGGAGAAACTTGTGCCAGTCTATTCATTAAGCAGGTTGTCGGGGTAACTGTTCCAACTGCCATTTCTGTATTGAATTCTGCAACGTTTGATTTCATCACCAACTAGTGTTTTCAGTATGGAAAGCTACTATTTGTGTGTGGTTTGACTCCTAGATTTGATAGTGCATGTTAATTTGTTTGTTTTTACTTTTAGAGACCATAGGTATGAATCGCGAATTTTAATTGTTAGGTGTGAATTGTGAATTTTTAATTTTAGTTTTAAATTCACTGAAGTTGAATGTAATGGCAAGTGTTATGGAATTTACCGACCAAGGAACCCCTCTTAACAAGGATCCTAGTACTTTTCCTTTCTTTGGAAATGTTGGTCCTCCTTATATGGCTACTTTGTCATTACCTGGATTTACAATAGGATTACCGATATGGTTATTTCCAACTTCGTTGGTCCCAAATACTCCAATTGTTCCACCTCAACTGAATGCTTCACCTCAACAGAGTTCACCATCTCCACATCACCAACCTTCTGTTGACCCTTTACCTTCTTCACCTAATTTTCCTTCCTCCATTTCTTCCTCTTCGCTTGGTAAAAGCCTTGACACTAGTAACCAGGTGTCTAAGAAGAAGAAAAAGAAGAAGAAGAATAAGAAGAAGAAGCAAGATAAGAAAGAAGTCAACCAACCAACCACGACTGTAAGTGTTAGTTGTGTTGAGGAAAACTTCGACATGCATCGTAAACCCAAATACCCTTGCAGGCTTTGTAAGGGTGACCACTTCCTTATCAACTGTCCTGGTATTCCAAAGGTCTTGGAAGTATGGTCAGAAGAATATCATCAACTTTCCATTGATCCATCAACCAGTGATAGTCAGGTTCCTGGGAAAAAGGGTAAAGTTAGGTTTCCTTGTAAGTTATGCAAAGGGAGTCATCAAACTCACATTTTCCCTCACATGGATGAAGCCTCGAAATTGTTGGAAAACCTTACTGTTCCACAGCAAGAATTTCCAACTAGTTACCGTAAACTTTCTCCCGAACTACCTTCAACTGACAGAGTGATTAATCTAATTTCAAGTATAGACGATCACACTCTTCCATTGGAGAGTGAAACTCATGTCACTCAGGTTGATGATCCATTATTTGATCAAGTGGTCGATTCAATTTCACATTCAGTCGATCCCACTTTCCCTTTAGAGAGTGAACTTCATACCGCTCAGGTTCTTTTTGTTACATCAGATTCCTCTACGCCGGGGGGCATTTCACTTGTTTCTATGGAACCCCCTCCAAGTACTGAGGTCTTTTCCTTTGATTGGAATAGATTGACAGAACCTTGTCTTCCTTCCTCCATCCCTTTCCAAATCATTGTCAAGGTTGTTGGTAGGGACATGCATCGCACACAGGTAGATGAAGGTGCTTCTGTTAGTATATTATCCTCAATTGCTTGGAAAGCTTTGGGTTCCCCTCAACTTGCACCTATTACGCAGAATCTAAAAGCTTTTAACAGAACCATTAGTGAACCTTTAGGGATCCTTCCTAATTTTTCCATTACCTTGGAAGGTAAAAATGTCTGTATTGATCTTATGGTAGTTCGAGGTCCCTTGGATTTCAATTTACTCCTTGGGCGAGACTATGTTTATGCAATGAAAGTTGTTGTATCGACACTCTTTCGCGTGATGTCTTTCCATCACAATGGAAATATTGTGACTGTAGACCAGCTTTCATTCCCTAGTCTTGTTTCAACTACCAATAAAAGCATAGCCCTAAATGTTCCTGATTCTCAAGTGGTATCTACCCTGCCACGGGTTAATTATGTGGCAACTGGTCCCATGTTTTCAGTTACCGATGTAAGTGAGCCTCCCACTGTTTGCTCATCTTCCTTTGATTTAGATCCGGTAATTGACATGGAAAACTCTATGGGATTACTTGAACACGATGTTCTTATCCCTTTTGAGTCCCTTGACATGTGTTCCTTCCAGAGAACTATTCTTCCTTCTGATGAAGACCTATTGGAAGCCATGATCAAGGTATGTCCATTGACATGTCTTTCTTCCAGTTGGAAGCCATGATCAGTGAGCGCGAGGATAGTTTTTTCCTGTATCAACCTCGTTAAAAAATGAAACAGGCTGTCGTGAGGATAGTTTTGTTCCAGTATCAACCTCGTTAAAAAATGAAACAGGATGTTTCGAGGATAGTTCCTGTTACTGAATCAACCTCGTTAAAAAATGAATCAGGTCGAGGAAAGTTCCTTTTACTGTGTCGACCTCGTTAAAAAATGAATCGGTGAGTCTGAGGATGGTTCTTTTCCTGTGTCAACCTCGTTAAAAAATGAATCAGTTGGTTAGAGGAAAGTTCCTGTTACTGAGGCAACCTCGTTAAAAAAATGAATCAGGTATGAGGATAGTTCTTTTCTTGTGTCAACCTCCTTAAAAAATGAAACAACTCCCTTTTCAAGTTAAGTCTTGAAAGTAAACCTTCATTCCATCCACCTGGTTGAATGCAATGAAGCTTGGGGGGGTATGTACCTCGCTTTGCATCATTATGCTGGGGGCATGCGAACTTCTGGAGCATAGTTCCTTGTCTTGTGTCAAGCTCTTTAAAAAATGAAACAAGGGTAGGTTATATAAGTAGATTGTAGAGAGTAGAAGCAAGGATAGTTTTGTTCCTGTGTCAACCTCGTTAAAAAATGAGACAGGGTGTTAGAGGATAGTTCCTGTTACTGAGTCAACCTCAAAAAAAAATGAATCAGGTAGATTTTAGGATATATATGTAGATTGTAGAGAGTAGTCACGAGCGTAGTTCCTGATCTTGTGTCAAGCTCGTTTAAAAAATGAAACAAGGGTTTTGAGGATAGTTCTTTTCCTGTGTCAACCTCACTAAAAAATGAAACAACTCCCACGAGTCTTTCCAAGATTTCGAAAGTAAGCCTTCATTTCATCCACCTGGTTGAATGCAATGAAGCTTGGGGGGCATGTACCTTGATTTGCGTCATTATGCTGGGGGCATGTGAACTTATAACAAGCATAGTTTTTCATTTCAAGCTTGCGTAAACATGAAACCGAATCCGAGCATAGTTCTTTTCCTGTGTCAAGCTCGTTAAAAAATGAAACAAATCCTCCTCTAATTGAGTCGAGAGTTTGACTAGATCTCATAAATGTTAAGTTGTATATTTAGGTTAGTTATTTCAGTTTTTTGCGTAATTTTCTTATAGTTTTAGGTCGAGTCTTTCAAATGATCTCGTATCTGAACCTTCATTCCATCCAGCTATTAATTAATGTACTTAGTTGAATGAAATGAATCTGGGGGGGCATGCGCTCTAGTAGTTACGCTTAGGGGCCGTTAAGTACAATTTTCTCTCTATTTCAAGCTTGTGTAAAAAATGAAACTACTTTGAAGCATAGTTTTTCTCTGTTTCAAGATTTTGTAAAAATGAAACCTATCTCGAGTCAATTTTCAGTTATTTTCAAGACTCGTTAAACTCATGAAAATCCCGAGATTATTTTGCTATCTTTCATTCTCGTAAAACAAATGAAAATGCCGAGTTCTTTCCGTCTTTTCCTGCTCGTAAATTAAATTGAAAGTCAGCCATATGAGTACATTTTTATCATTTTTTCGAACTCATTAAAACTTACGTAAAAATGAAAACCATGAGTACATTTTTATCATTTTTTCGAACTCGTTAAAACATACGAAAAAGTGAAACCTTGGAGTTCTCTTTTAAACCCTTTTCAGACTCTCAAAATATGAAAAGATTGCCGAGTTTTTCTTTTAAACTCGTTAAAACGGAACTAAAATATGGTCCACTTACAACTCTTTTCTGACCGTAAAAACATGAAAAGATTGTCGGATTTTTGTCGTTTCAAATTCGATATTGGTTATAAAACGACGTGTCATTGATCGCTTTTTTACTTTTTCGGATCAGGGGCACTAATTACGAAAAGTACTCCTTGGTTGTAAAGATCAAGCGGTTCTCTCAAGTATTATTTCATACTTTTTCGGGCTTGGGAGACACAAATTTAAGAAAAAGGTCAACCCTGGAGTCTTCTTAAGTTTTTTCAGACTCTCTAAAATTGAAAAACGCCGAGTTTTTCCTATACTGGACTCGTTAAAATTTCACAGTAAAGGACCTGTTCAATTACAAACAGGAATGGACCACTCCTTCTTAGGGTTCGAATTTAAACTAAGTTGGACTCATCCGAAGGATGAGCTTATAATCAAGCAAATGTTATCCTCCTCAAGCTTGTCAAAAATAAAGAGGTACTTGCCAGAAATGGTGGGGGAAAAGAGAGAAAAATGAGCCTGTTTGTCATACTTTGTAACCACTCTTGAACACGACACTTTTATTCACCTGGGTTGGGAAATCCTTTGCCTAACAGTTGATCAAACCACATTGAAAGTCTTCAGCCGGTTTCTGGGTATTAACTTTGGGTCATTTGTCACCAAACCATCTGTTGTGTCGTTATGTGTTCAAGAGGTCACTGCCAATAAGCCATTCATCTGCAAAATATCTGTCATCCATCTTGACCATCCCTAAGTCAGTCCTTGCAGCTAAATTTCTTCAACTTGATCTATGATTTCGTGTTGTGGGCTTGCCTGCGACGGATCGCTTTCTATCGACTTCAGCTCATTATCTAGAAAGATGATCTAGAAATCGTCAGTACCTTGGGATCTGCATGCCTCAATGGTAGGTTTCTCGCCTTTGACGACAGGTTGCATCATTGACCTTCGATCAAAGGATTCCATGACATGTTCGACACCAACACATTTATTCACATCTCATGGATTGTACTGGGTACTTTGAGAGCCATTGACATCATTGGTGGTTTCTCTCACACGTGTTAACAGTTTACATCATTGACTGGTAATCAAGTGGTTTCTACCATGTTCGACTTCAACACATTCATTCGCATGGATAGAATCGTACTATTTCAGGAAATAGAAATGAAGACCCTGGATCTAGTTTCCACAATCCAGGCTGCGAGGAATTTTGTATTCATTATATAATGGACTATTCATAAACAGATGGTTGCGCCCATACTGTGTCCACATGAGTCTATACTTGTGATGTCTTACAAGATCATTCCTGTATCAGAGCAGTAGTTAGTTTTCTAAGTCAGTTTTGATCTGAGTATGGGAATGCCTACCTCAGCGATGATATGATCTCATATATATATCTTGCATTGAATATTTTTACAGGTTCCGACCGGGCTCTCCACAAGATGATCCTCGAAATGATAAAGTACTTCACTCTTCCTAAATGATAAATGAAATCCTCATCTACTACAGACTTCGCACTTTAGGGGGCAATCTGTTACACAAAAATATCGTCACCATGATTATTTGCAGTCAGTATGGGTCTATCATCACTTGTACTGTCCTCCTAAGCAAGTCTCAGACCTCATCTCTTCAAATCAAGCTTTGAAAATGAGAGAAAGACATTGAAAATCAACAAAGCTCTGGTTTTGCACTTTCTCTCACTGTTGCATGCGGTCCCGCACCTCCTGTTTACAAAAACTGTGGACCTGCCCGCTCTGTCCCTAAAGGTGTGGGTGCAGACCCCTGTGAAAGTCAAAAAGGCACAAGTTTATTCTAAAAAACTCACTTTGGGTTAATTCTAGATGATTCTAGAAGGAATTTTGACGTGGATTGGTCGCTCTTAGGTGGTTCATGCATCCCAAAAGAGAAGGAGCTAATCCCTTGATGAGAGGAGCTATCCCTTTGAAGGAGGGCTTTATCCCTTTGAAGGAGGACCTAGTAACTTCCCTCCATTGCACTATAAATTAAGGCATTGGGCTGGTTTCTAGGGAGGTTAGAAGCTGAACATTTTTTAGGGTAAATGCTGGTGAAATCAAGACTTCCTAGTTGAGCTTAAGAGGAGAGATCACATACCTTTTTGGCTTCATTGGGGAGTGAGTGAAACTTGTCAAAGTAGAGGAGACTTCTTGTTGGACCCTGGGAGGAGCTTGTACAACGTCAAGGCACAGGTTGTAAAGTTCTTCTTGATTTGAATTAATACAATCAAACTCATTTTTCTCAACAAGTGTCTCATGTCATTTGTTTCATGAATTCCTTGACTTTCATGTTAAATATGTTTTATGATATTGGCTTTTCAGGTGCTATTTAATTTGTTTGCTTGTTTATGTTTGTAGACTCGAGACAAGGGAGCTCATTTGGATCGAAAGAGTGAGGGCATCCACAAACTTGCATTGGACCTAAGGTAGGCCTAAAACACTTGTTTGCCTTTGTTTATAAAAGCATATTTAGAGAAAGATAGTGTGTGATTGGTTTGCTTGTCATTAGGTCTTCTTTAGATTCTAGGAAGGTCTATCTTGTCTGCAAGATCGACTTATTCCGTGTGACAAGGTCTGTGGAGTTATCACAATCAGAGGATTTGGGGTGGGCGACCCTTTATGCTGCGGATGCAATATATTATAAACCAAATATGAAATGCCATCGGGTCCATTGTAATCAGGTCCATCGCGAAACCCCAATGCGCCGATATGGCGAAATATATATATATATATATATATATATATATATATATATATATATATATATATATATATATATATATATGCCATTGGGTCCATATGTGCTGAAACACATTTAACTTGTGTTGTTTCCGCCAAAAAGGAAAAAAGGCCTTTGATTATTGTAAATGCATATATGTAAATTTTGGGCGCTCAAACACTTCCGATAACGTTAATACATGCATATGTGGGTTTTCATTGCCCGAACAACTCCTGATAGTATTAATGAAGGCATATATGGGTTTTGATCGCCTGAACAGCTCCCGATAATGTTGATTCATGCATATATTATTGTATAACGCATATATATGGGTTTTAACCGCCGATAATGTTAAAGCATGCATACACGGGTTTTACAAGCCCGATAACATATCTATATGAGTTCTGCTCCCGATGGCTCCCGATAGCTGTGTATGCTCCCGATATCTGTTATCTGAGGCATATATGGCTCTGTTTGCTTCATTTGCTCCTCCGATGGCTCCTCTTGCTCCGATAGCTCCTCTTCTTTGGCATATATATGGCATATATATATGTGGCTCCTCCTATAGCTCCTCTTTGCTCCAATGTGGCTCCTCTGGCTTGGTCTGCTCCTCTTGGCTCCATTTGCTCCTCTTGGCTCCGTCTGCTCCTCTGATGGCTCTGTCTCCTCCTCTTGAATATTTCCATATTGACATCAATAACAATTTGTGTCCAACAATCTCCCCCTTTGTTATTGATGGCAATATTCTTCTGCTCTCTCCCCCTTTGACATCAATGGCAAAGGAATGCATACGAACTCCCCCTGTCAAACTGCTCTCCCTGTCCTGCTGCATCTTTATGAATGAACTTGAGTGATGATAAAGAAATAACCCCCATCTTTTGACGCAGATGTTTGAATGCTTCTCGAGGAAGAGGTTTTGTGAAAATATCAGCTATCTGCTCCATAGTACTGATATATTCCAGGACGATGTTTTGTTCAGCTACTTGCTCACGGAGGAAATGATACTTGATTGGTATGTGTTTGGTTCTTGAGTGCATCAATGGATTTTTGCTGAGACTGATAGCGCTTGTGTTGTCACAATAGATGGTAATCAGTTGATATGTACATATGTTGAGATCTTTTAGAGCTTCCTTCATCCATAGTATTTGAGAACAACAGTTTGCTGCAACAATATACTCGGCTTCGGCTGTGGATAATGATATGGATGACTGTTTTTTGCTGAGCCAGGATACTAAACAGTCTCCTAGGAAGAATGCATTTCCACTAGTACTTTTCCGATCATCTATACTTCCAGCCCAATCAACATCGGTGTATGTAGTTACCATCAATGTTGAGTCCTTTGGGTACCAAAGACCAAAATTAGAAGTTCCCTTCAAATATCTGAGAATTCTTTTGCAGCTAATAAATGAGATTGTTTGGGAGCAGATTGAAATCTTCCCACCATTCCTACTGCTTGCATTATGTCTGGTCATGTAGCTGTTAAGTATAGAAGGGATCCAATTATTGACCTGTAATGAGTTGCATCTACTAGAGGGGAGTCATCATCTTTGGTCAATTTGCAGTTTGTGGTCATAGGTGTACTCACGGGTGCACAGTCCTCCATTCCATATTTTTTGAGCATGTCTTTTAGATATTTGGATTGAGATATACACAATCTTGCTCTGGTTTGAGATACTTGAAGTCCAGGGAAGTGGGATAGCTCTCCTATCATTGACATCTCAAACTCTTTTGCCATGCTTTGAGAAAATTCATGGCTCATTTCATCATTATTACTAGCAAAAATCAGATCATCGACATAAACAAGAGCAACTAGTAACTTACCTTGATCTGTCTTTATGTATAGATTGCTTCCAGCCACTCCCTTTTTGAAGCCTTGTTGTTGGAGATAGTTATCCAGTCTTGCATACCAAGCTCTAGGAGCTTGTTTCAATCCATACAAAGCCTTTTTCAACTTACAATCTAGGTCCTTTCCTGCTGTCAGATCAAAACCTTCTGGCTGCTCCATGTAGACTTCCTCCTTGAGTTCCCCATTTAGAAATGCTGATTTCACGTCCATTTGATAGATTTTGAATCCTTTTGAGAAAGGAAATGCCAAGAACATCCTGATAGCTTCCATACGGGCCATGGGTGCAAATGTCTCTTCAAAGTCAACTCCTTTAATTTGTGAATAGCCTTTGCAGACAAGTCTTGCCTTGTTTCTGATAACTTGTCCTTCCTCATTCATTTTATTTTTGAACACCCATTTGGTTCCTATTATGTTTTTGTCCTTTGGATGAGGTACTAGCTCCCATGTCTTGTTCTTCTCAATTTGGGACATTTCTTCTTCCATTGCTTTTATCCAGTGAGGATCCTTACTTGCTTCTGCAAATGTTTCTGGTTCTATCATAGATAGGAGGGCAATGACTTTTCTCTTGGGTGTAATTGATATCCTTCTTCGGGTCTGACACCTTCATCTTTATTGCCAATGATCTGCTCTTCTGGATGATATCTTTCAATATACTTCATCTTTGAAGGGGTATGAGGTGGTTCTCTTTTCTCTTCTTCTTCTTCATCATCTATCTTTTCTTCTTTAGGTTATTCTCCTTCAAGGAGAAAGTCATCTTCATGTTCTTCAATTTCCTTTTCTGGAAGATCTTCATCAACCTTTACATCAATGCTTCCCACTATTTTCTTCAGTCGATTATTGTAGCACTTGTAAGCCTTGCTCCGTGGAGAGTATCCAAGAAATATCCCTTCATCAACCCGAGAATCAAACTTTCCAGGTGAGCCATCATTTATTTTTATGAAGCACTTGCTTCCAAATATCTTGAAGTACTTCACCGAAGCAGGTCTTCCTTTCCATAGCTCATAAGGAGTTTTGTCACAATTTGGTCTTAATTGAGTCTGATTCAGTGTATAGACAGCTGTCCCTACTGCTTCTCTCCAGAATTTAGGCTGTAGGTCTACTGCTAATAGCATGGTTCTTGCCATCTCTTGAACTGTTCGGTTTCATCTTTCAACTACCCCATTTTGCTGAGGTGTTCTAGCAGTCGAGAATTCCATTTTAATTCCATGAAAATTACAGAACTCACTAAACTCGTTTGATGTGAATTCTCCTCCTCTGTCTATTCTAAGGCACTTAATTTTTGAATCTTTTTCATTTTCTACAAGGGCTTTTAGATTCTTAAAGCACTCAAAAGTTTCAGATTTATACTTTATGAAATATATCCACATCATTCTAGTATAATCATCAACAAATAACACAAAGTACCTTTCTCCTTGGAGTGCTTGATTTCTAGTTGGCCCACACACATCAGCATGGATGATCTCCAATGGCTTCGATGTACAGTGTTCTTTTATCTTGTGGCTGGTTCTGGTTTGCTTTCCATGTTGACATGGACCACACACTGCTTGATTTGGTTTGAACAGCCTTGGGATATCTTGTACAGCTTTGATCTTGTTGATATTGATCAGATTTTCGAAGCTTGTATGTCCAAGTCGCTTGTGCCACAGCCAATTCTCATCTGTCTGACTCAAGTAGCATTTATTTTCCTGAATCTTGTTCAGAATGTAAATGTTGTCTGGTGTTCTCACCCCTTTTGCCACAAGTTTCCCTGAGGCAGAGTTCCTTATCTCACAGTCTTTGGTGCTGAAAACAACCTTATGTCCTTGATCACAGATTTGGCTGACACTCAGAACGTTGTGTTTGAGTCCGTCAACTAGCAGAGCATCTTGAGCTTTTCCTTTTCCATTTATCAGAGTAACTATTCCTTTTCCTGCAATTCTTCCAGATCCGCTTCCAAAAGACACATTCCCTTCCTTTTTTCTCAGTGAGACAAACTTCCCTCTGTCCCCTGTCATGTGTCTGGAGCATCCACTGTCTACAAACCACTGGTTTCCATTACTTTGAGCACATAGAGCCAGGCCGCATTTTTCCATACCGGAGTTCTTGCTACTCGTCTTTCTTCCTTTGAGTGGGCATTCTTGTTCATAGTTTCCATTATTGTAGCAAAAAGAGCAAATCAGATCAAATTTGGTCAAGGGATCAAATGAATTGAAGGTTTTGATTTGTCCCTGCCTTTTGGGGCATATGAGTTGATTACTGATGAGCCCCAATTTTTGGTAACAATTTGGGCTCATTTGGCCTACTTACCTTGCTCAGCCCTTCATCTTTTATCACTTATGCATTCATTTCTTAGTATATTCGTGTTATTTGTAGGAAGAAGGGCAGGCATTATATCTATGTGGCTAATACATGATGATTTCAGGTTTTTTGGCATTAAAGGGAGCAAAGAACATGCAAATGGAGACAAGGAGACAGCCAAGGTGGCATTGCGGGTTTATAGGGAGGTTGTCCACAGTCTTGATGACCTTCCTCGTGATTTCCACCTTAACTCCGAGCTCCAACAGCTCTCCCCACCGAGCTAAAAGGCAGCCAACGGATTCTACAGGAACAACAGTTTACAGCAGTTTACTTTTAGTTGGACAGCCAAGCTCCACTAATTGAGGAAGCCAGCTTGGCCCTCATCATGTATAAATATGGAGGCCGTAGCCTTTGATAGGAGCTTTTTGAACTTTTGAACTACTGTTGCAATTTCTAAGCACGAGCTACAGCTCGGTTTTTGCTTTTTGTAAGCCAGTTTTGGCATGATGTTAGACTCATGATTATTCAATAAAGGCAGGCAGCTTTGGATTCAATTCTGAGTTTTTAAGGGAGCTATAGCTCTCAGGTTAGGGCCCAACCTGAGAGAAATAGACCTCCTTTTCCTTGTATTGTTACGTGTCTTTCCTTTCAGCACTTCATTTCTTTGTTTTGACATGCATTTGGAAAACACAGTCTGCTGATTTAATTTCTTTAATGTGATTGAGTAGGATTAGTTTATGGTTAAAGTGCTTTCAGCAGCTTAGATTAGAGTAGGAGGATTGTAATTCATCAGAGCTCCAAAAAAGGTTGATAGTGCACTCGCTGCCATCTCTGTTTAGAGATTGGGGGTGTGGGCTGTACCAACCACAAAAAAACGCAGTCTTATACGTTCATGCAAGCTGCAACACAATCATTTTAGTCATAAAACCTTCCATGCATTCTGATCTTGAGAAATACTTCTTCGTTCCAACACCATGCACGATTTCTCTCCATAATTTACATTGCTGTTCATTGATTTAATAACACAGTTAGAATAGGTTGATGTAATTCTTGGTTTTGTGCAAGATATAGAGGATTTGTTTCTTTTACACTGCAAAGAATCACTTGATTGTGTTCTTCTTCTTCTCAACCGCGCCTAAAGCCACCTACTCATCCTCTGTCCAGCTCGTTAGCCTTCCAACCCTTCTACTTCTCACATAGCTCCACCTTTTCAACTTTCCATTGCTTCCACCCTTCTATCCACCAACCAACTGTACCCACTCTTTCCCCATCTTATCTCTCTGTCCCTAAGCCATCTCAAACTCCTCCTTCACCTTACCCATCCATCCATACAGTTCCTTCACTCCTCCATTACCTAAAACTCCGACTGTAGGACATCCTGTAGAAGTTAGCAGACTTCTTGTAGAAATCCCGAGTTTCCTGTAGGATCCCCTGCAGACATCCTGTAGAAGCCTGCAAGCTCGGTTGCCAAGCACCTGAACGTTGTGGACTTCTGTGGAATGATGTTAGGGATCCCCTGGGACCTCTCTCAGCCCTCCTGACCTTTTCCAAGCCTTCCTCCCTTTGAACTACCCCTGCACAGTCAAGACCTAGTAAGAAGCACAATCACAATAACTCCACCCACTTGAGCAAAAATGCAAAAGTGAGTTCTTTTCAATGAAAGTAGTTTAAATTCATGCATCTCATCTCACTAGAAGTAATGGCATCATTTTTAGACATTTGCACTCCCACCATTGCATCATAGAGATTAAGCTAGTCAGATTAGGGTTTACTAGGGTTTCCATGTTTTGGTTGGCTTTCAGTTCATTCTCGCAAAGTAGATTAATTTCCTTTGAGATAGCCTTCGTCCATCATTTAGAAAGCTTCTTCTGAGAATATATAGAAGTTGGCTTGAGCCCTAGCAGACTTGTGCCAGCTGACCAAGTGACAGCTGCGATAAGAGCTAGTACTTGTGCATACAACACCGTCGCTTCTAAGTTTGTTACGAACTACCGGGTTGATAAAATTAGAGATAGGAAGCTCCAGGAGTTGTAGCATTATTGCTACAATACTGGAGCCCACCATCTTTTTGGCGCCGTTGCTGGGGAAGCGTCAGAGTATTAGTAATTGTTGCTTTTCTTCTATTTTCTTACTCTTGCCTTCTGCCAAGTAGTTTATTTCATTTCCATTCTGCAAAAGTAGCATAGACATTTCCTGCTTTCATAGATTAGCATTTCAATTCCGCAATTTCAATTTTCCAAGCATAGATTAGCCTTTCAATTCTGCAAGCGTAGATTAGCATTTCCATTCCTCCAATTTCATTTGAGCAAAATAGATTAGTCCTTTCCTGCTTTCATTTCAATTCTGCATTTTTATTTCAGCAAGGTAGTTAGTTGTAGATCAATCTGTTTCAGTTTTGCAGGTACCAGAGAAAAAAAACAACAAAAGCAATCAAAAAGTCTTTCCATTTCATGCCTCGTAGGAACTGAGATAAAATAGGCAAATTCCTACCCAACACCCCCACCACATCACTGAGTCACCCTTCTCTCTTCTTCGGTGACAGTGATCCAGAAGAACCTATAGGTGAATCTCCTGAGATATACGAAGATCCTATAGCAGAAGAAGAATTAGAGACCATCCCATCTGAAGCTATGGCTGACAATAGAAGAGAAGATGAGAGAATAGAAGGTGCCTTCCCCATCCAAGAGACCAATGGAGAGATGAAAATGAAGAACATTAGCCCCTCCGCTTTACCTCACTTCCATGGATTGACTACTGAAGATCGTGAAACCTTCCTGTTTCAGTTTGCTGTCGTTTGTAGAACCTATGACTATACTGAAGATGAGCAGAAGCTGAAACTCTTCCCTTCCACTCTTAAGGATGCAGCATTACGCTGGTTCATGGGCTTACCTGGGAATAGTATCACCACTTGGGCTCAGATGCAGCAAGCTTTCAATACCAAGTACCGGGATTACTGTAGGTCCAAGGAAACCAAGGGAGAAATCTTTCGGATGACTATGGGAAATGATGAGTCCTTAGAGGATTATGAGGAGAGGTTCCAACTTAGCTATAAGCGAGCCAGGTGCACACTTGACCCTGAATCCCTCAAGTTGGTTCTGCTCCGAGGAGTCCCTGAAGACCTCTTAGATACCCTTCACATGTTAGCTGGGGGGGACATTTACCAACTGCCTTATGAGGACATCAAAACTGTGTTTAGAAACCACTCTAGGGCAGCTCGGAAACGAGGTAGAGGAAATATCCTCTCAGCTGGTGTTCCTTTCTCCAAGCATGAGTTTGCAAATCAATTAGAAGATCTTAAGAGTGAGGTGAGACAGACCATTGCCATGCAACTGGACACATTCAGGATCCAGCAGAAGAAGGAAGAAGCTGAGAGAGCCTTGGCTATCTTCTGCCCTAGATGTACAAGGAGACACCCTAAGAACGAATTTCCATTGCATTCGGTTGAAGTGTGTTTCGTTTGTGAGGAGGACCATCCCACAAACCAATGTCCAACCTTACCTGGATTTAAAGCTATGTACCAAGGGACAGAAGCTCCCACTGAACCTCTCTATTACCTCAACCAAAGGAGGCCACAAGGACCTAGACCTTACCAGCAGGGGATGCAAGGGGCACCTCAAGCTTATTACAGCCCCAACCAATCGACTCCTATGCCTTCCTGGGGTCCCCCTGCTCATCCTTCCTGGTCTATGCCTCCTCCATGGTCTTATCCACCTCAGTACCCTACTCAACCTACTTCTCATTCATATCATTCACATGCCCATCCATAGCCTCAGTGGAATGCACCTCAGTCTGGGTGGAGGCGCCAGTACAACACTCCTCCCGCCATTTTGCCTCTACCACCAGTTCAACCTTAGCCATTACCTCCTGCTCCTCCAAGGCAACCTCAAATACCTGCTCAACCGAACCCGAACCCCAACAATAGACAGGCCCAGCAGGTATACACTGGGGAAACCTCATGCCCTACCTATGCTGTGGAGATCCAGGAGATCAATCTTCGATCTGGAAAGACTCTTCCAGATCGCCAACCTCCTCCCCCAGAGGATGAGGAAGATAAACAGGAAAGTGAACCAAAGGCTATTCCACCCTTTCCTGAGAGACTAACAGCCACCACACAACCCAACCCAGAGGAGGATGAGCTTCTGGGTGAGCTCAAGCAGTTGTGTGTGAAAATACCACTTCTCCAAGCCATCAAGGATGTGCCAATATACAACAAACTGGTTAAGGAAAAGTGTTTCAAACACCTAGGCAGGCGAAAGAGAGATGCTTCAACCATCAATGTCTTAGGACAACTGTCTGACCTTATGTTAGGACAAGTCATCTGCCCAAAGTATCTAGATCCTGGGAGTCCTGTGGTAGATGTCCACATCGATGGCACCATCATACCACACACCTTGATTGATCTGGGGGCTGCCATTAATGTGATGACCAGGGATACCATGCTCAAACTCAATCTTCAGGGTTCCTTGAGAAAGACCTCGACAGTACTGCAACTAGCAGATCGCTCCACTGTGACTCCCGAAGGGATTGTGGAGGATGTCTTGGTCTCTATCGACTCTTGGGAATACCCTGCAGATTTCTTGGTTCTGCAACCCAAGGCAAAGCTTACTGGATATCCTCTCATTTTGGGAAGGCCTTGGTTAGCCACTGCAGATGCTTACATAAGTTGTCGTGCAGGAAACATGACCATCAAAAATGGTCCTATGTCCAAGCAGCTAGTCCTATACCCTCCTGCCCAACCCTCCTTAGAGCATGACTTACCATTGTGGTTGGAGGAAGGGGAAGAGGTGAGGTGTACTCAACACCTTTGTGCACCCTAGATACCACTAGAAGAGACCCCCCAACCGAGGATGACTTGATTGAGACCTTGATCCAGAATCCACCTTCCAGTGCACTATCCTTAGAGAAATTGGTGGAGGATGCCCAAGCCAACACCTTAGTGGATCTTTGTACAACCAACCCTGTCACTCCCAGAGTCAAGAATGTGGAGTTCGGCCCTGAGAGAACGTTAAAGATCAGCTCCTCCCTATCTCCTTCGCAGGAAAAGGAGCTGTGTAGCCTGTTGGCCAGTCACCTAGATGCTTTTGCTTGGAGCTATAAGGAGATGAAAGGAGTCCATCCTTCGGTCTGTACCCATCACATATACATCAAAGAGGATTGTAAGCCGGTTAGGCAACCTCAGAGGAGAATGAATCCAGCCCTTAAGGACATTGTCAAGGAAGAATTGCAAAAACTGTTGGATGCCAGATTCATTTACCCCATCTCAGATAGTGAATGGGTGTCCCCTCTGGTGTTGGTTCCCAAGAAAAATGGGAAGTGGAGAATCTGTGTGGACTACCGAGAACTGAACAAAGCTACCAAGAAAGACCATTTCCCTCTACCTTTCATAGATCAAGTGTTGGATGGACTGGCAGGAAAGAAGTTCTTCTCTTTCCTGGATGGGTTTAGCGGGTACAACCAGATCCAAATCAGCCCGGAAGACCAAGATAAGACCACCTTCACTTGTCCTTGGGGTACCTTTGCCTACCGTGTTCTTCCCTTTGGGCTATGCAATGCTCCTGCTACCTTCCAGAGAGCTGTCTTGAGCATCTTCTCGGAGCTGGTCCATGATGCAGTGGAAATCTATATGGATGACTTCACTCCTTATGGGGCCAACTTCCAGGAAGCATTGTCCAATCTGGGAAAGGTCCTAACCAAATGCATTGAGATGAACCTGTCCCTTAGTCCTGAAAAATGTGAATTCCTAATGACTGAAGGGACCGTGCTAGGCCATACCATTTCTTGCCAAGGGTTACAGGTGGATCCTAACAAAATTGCTCTCATCAAGAAGGTTCCACCTCCTCAAAAGGTAAGGGATGTTCGGAGTTTCTTAGGATTAGCAGGGTATTACCGGAGATTCATTAAAGACTTCAGCAAGCTAGCCTCGCCATTGTTTGGCCTGTTGGCAAAAGATGTGGAGTTTAAATGGACTGACGATTGTCAGAGGGCTTTGAATGAATTGAAGGACAAGTTGGTGTCAGCCCCAATCCTGAGAGGTCCAAACTGGGCCCTACCTTTCCACATCCACACTGATGCCTCGAACAAAGCCATAGGTGCAGCTTTAGGACAAGTTGAGCAGAAACTTCCATATGCCATTTACTTTGTTAGCAAAAACTTGTCCAAAGCCAAGCTGAATTACACTGTAATCGAGAAAGAATTCTTGGCTGTGGTCCATGCACTGAACAAGTTCCGACATTATATCACTGGCTATCAAACATTTGTACATACAGACCATGCTGCAATTAGATATTTAATGAATAAACCAGATGTGAATGCTCGTATTATTAGATGGTTACTTTTATTGCAGCAGTTTGATTTGACCATTGTTGACAAACCAGGTAAAGAAAATGTTGTTGCTGACTTTTTATCTAGATTGGATTTGTCTGCAGATGAGGATGGAACAGTGGATGACCAGATGCCCGATGAACATCTGTTTGCTATTTCAGTACTCTCTCCATGGTTTGCTGATATAGCAAACTACCTTGTTTCAGCACAGTTCCCTCCGCACCTATCTTCAAGAGAGAAGAGAAGAATCATCAGAAAAAGTGCCTCATTTACTTGGATCGGGGGCAACCTGTTCAAGCTTGGCCCTGATCAGATCTTAAGGCGTTGTGTAAGGGAGGAGGAAGTCTTTGATATCCTCCTCACCTGTCATGATGGGCCTTGTGGAGGACATTTTGCAGCAAAGAGGACTGCCTTCAAAATCCTGCAGGCAGGCTACTATTGGCCCACACTTCATCAAGATGTCAGAAGATATATCAGCCAATGTGACCAATGCCAAAGAATGGGGAAACCGACTCAAAGGGATGAGATGCCTCTCCAACCTCAAGTGACTCTTGAGCCATTTGAGAAGTGGGGTATGGACTTTGTGGGTCCAATCAACCCTCCTTCGAGGCAAAGGTCTTACATCATTGTGTGTACTGACTACCTGACAAAGTGGGCAGAGACCAAAGCAATCAAAGCAACAACAGAAGAAAAGGTGGCCGAGTTCTTAAGAGAAAACATCTTCTACAAGTTTGGCTACCCAAGAGAGCTGGTCACCGATCAAGGGAGCCAGTTCACATCCAACCTGGTTGAAGACTTACTAGCTCATCACAAGATCAAGCATAGGACTTCCACCCCCTATCACCCTCAAGAAAATGGGCAGGTGGAAGTCACCAATAGAGCATTGGAAGGGATCTTGACTAAGGTGGTGA
The DNA here is from genome assembly GCA_031772625.1 of Pinus tabuliformis. Taxonomy (NCBI): domain Eukaryota; kingdom Viridiplantae; phylum Streptophyta; class Pinopsida; order Pinales; family Pinaceae; genus Pinus; species Pinus tabuliformis. The sequence goes on from CM062819.1 coordinate 1,681,930,092, forward strand.
GCAGCAGCAGAAAGGACTGGGCAGATCGCCTGGTTGAGGCCACATGGGCTTACAACACCACCTGGAAGACCACCACCGGCTTCACACCTTATGAGCTGGTCTATGGGAAGAAAGCTTTGCTGTCCATTGAATTTGAATACAACACTTTGAGGATGGCAGCTCAGCTGGACCTAGATCTCAGCCATGCACAACAAGAAAGGTTATTGCAGCTGAATGGACTGGATGAGCACCGAATGCAGGCCCTCCTTCACTCGGAAGTGGTTCAACTTCAGAGAAAGGTGTGGCATGACCAACACCTCAATGACAAGCAATTCCAGCCAGGAGATTGGGCACTGTTGTATGACTCCAGATACAAAGATTTCAAGGGGAAGCTGAGAACCAGATGGCTGGGGCCATATGCAGTGGAAAAATGTCATGACAATGGATCTGTTCTTATTCGGACCATTGATGAGGAAGCCATCCCCATGCTTGTCAATGGTCACCGATTGAAGATCTACAGGAAGCCTCTCTCAAGACAAGAGTTCATCAAAACTATGGAGAAGTCAGTGTTGGTCATAGAGAAGGGTTCTGCCTCTGCTTTGGGCATACCCTAAAAAATCTAAAAAAAAAAAAAAAAAAAAATAATAAATAATAAAGATCCTTGGGTGAAAACCTTTCTGAGGCGCCCAAGGCAGGTGGTAGGGGTGAAAACCTCATTGAGGCGCCCCTATTGTCTTTCAAAAAAAAAAAGAAAAAAAGAAAAAAAGATTTGAAAAAGATCCTTGAGTGAAAACCTCTCTGAGGCGCTCAGGGCAGATGGCAAGGGTGAAAACCTCATTGAGGCACCCCTGTTATCTTTAAAAAAAAAAAAAAAAAAAAAAAGAAAAAAAGAAGAGAAAGAACAATAAGCAAAAAAGACAAAGACAGCAAGTTTATAATGTGAAATTGCATGCAGATTGCAGGTGTTCTATGGAGGAGAGGAAGCCTCTCAACTCAGAGCCAAGGATCCTTATCATACTGCCAGGAGACCTCACCAGCACCTCCTCCAAGAATATTCAGTTCCTCCAAGGTATGTGCACAATTTCATCATGGCTTGAGTCTTCTACAGGAAGATGCAGACCTTCTACAGGAAGATGCAGACTTTCTACAGGAAGGTGCAGACTTTCTACAGGAAACGCAAACTTTCTACAGGAAGCTCTGTATTTCTACAGGAAACTTCCTGTAGAAGTTCGGGACGACCCAAAATTCATTTTATGAGGAGATCTAACGGCTAAGGATCAGTTTGGACGCATGCAAGCTATTGTTGTCATCCTTGCACACTGTTGTCACCTTGTTCCACCATCCTTGTCGACATGCAACGAAGTTACCTGCACCAGCAAAGCAGATCGATGAGTTATCAAGGAGAAAGAAATTTTTAAGATAAACAAATGCTGAGATCTCATACCATATCCATCCCAGTCATCAAGAAGCTCCGGGAGCGTGATCGTGAGGCCAGATCCTTCGTCGTGCAGCATGCACCCATGGAGGAAGAACTGTTACAAGACATCCCGCGGGAGTCCTGTAACAGTTAAGCCCGCTAGAGTGGATACCATTCACAGCGCTGGCCATATGCAATGAAACGCGGGCGCATGCAGCCAAAGCATCCAATCCATCGTCGGCAGCCTGTAAACATGAACCTCCGGGCTTGTGCAAATTCATCAGCAGCAGATAGATCCACTCATCATCGTCCAAAAGCCGAAAAATCGTGTTGCAGCCGCGCAGGTAAGTGTCTCGACCCTTCCTTCCATCAGATTGCATGAATTTTACTTTGAATTGTTTGCAAAGTGTGAGGTGAATGGGTTGAGCGGTGGTATGGTCATTTGAATGGCCACGTCGACCAGTTAATGGTCTAGTCAGATGTTTGGGTGGCAGCCATGACAAAAGGAATGGGCAGCACACACGTGAGAGAAATCCCGTGGGGAAAAATGAGTCTAACGAGAATGTCGACGGCGGATCTGCGGGAGATGATGCGCAGTAAGGGAACTCGCAGGCAAATGATGGGATGACGTCGTCCAACGGTCCGGCGGGGACAGCTCACCCCCGCGCCACGGATTCCGCCGATTCAAATCTAATCGGCTAGATTGCCCGCATGCATTTATCCTTCACCGTTTGAAACTCGAGTGAACATTCGGATCCCTCTGCAGTTCGAAACTCCGAGCCTTTGGCTATCAGAACGCCTGTGAAGCAACACCGAGAGCGCAGACCAACTACAGTCTTTCCCAGAAATCACGCGTTGCTCCTACAGGAAAGCTGTTTCTACAGGAAGGCGGGTTCCTCACGTAAAAAGGTGGCAGATTAAAAAGGTAACCCTGAACTCTCCATGCAATTGGTTTTTAAAGGTGGCAGAATCGTCGTCTACAGTCTGGTCGTAGAAAGTTGTTGCAAGTGTTGTCTGCTGTGCATAGACTGTCGTTCTACAGGATGTCAGTGTAATTAAACTGTGTTAAGGTCCTCAGGGATAAGTTTCGTGGATTATGTGCATGACAGAAGCGTAATTCTGCGCTCTGTCTCAGTAAGCTAAATTTCTTCCGCATTTGCCACCTCTAGTTAAAGCAACCGTTTTTATCATGCCGGGTGGGTTTATTCGACGGGATCCCACTGATTCATCAAAGTTAAGGGAAAACCAGGAGGTGGTGGAGCTCTTCACATGGGTGCAATGGATATCCTTCTGTGACAAATTGCAGGGTTATGACGACGAAGTGGCAGAAGAGTTTTTGCAGGCTCTGAGGCCGAAATCCAAAACAGTGGCCACTGTGAACTTCAGGGGCCTAAGCCTCAAGCTCACCCCGCAATATATCAGTCGAATTACTGAACTTCCAATGGGTTTGCCATGGGATAAGGAAGAAAGGAAGTTAAGCCAACAGGCCAAGAAAGAATTCTTTCCCCCTGAGGAGGAATTCTCGGAGGACAAAAATGGTGTGCGTAGAACCAGTTTGCTGCCACCATGGAATGAAGTTAGCCTGCAGATCATGAAGTATATAACCTGTGAAGGCCGTTTTAGCATTGTGTACGGGTATCACTTTAGGTTGCTCACTGAATTGAGGCACCAGATTGATCTCCCTGTAGAAAACAAACTGAGCATCCCTTATTTCCTGCTACAGTCTCTAATTGAGTGTGCCACAAAGTTAAAAGAAGGCATACCAGATCAGGTAGCCCACCATGGATTGATCAAACTTCTCGTGGAGGATGCGCTTCATTCATACAAGGTTCCTCTCTCATGGGAAGCATTCAGAAATCTGACAAGAGATGGAGACATAAGGATGTTGACTGAAGAAAGTGGTTCCTCCAGCAGTGAGGAAAAAGAATCAGCGGCCGCGGGAAAGAAAGAAACAGGCCAGAAGACCCCGACCACAGTGCAGAAGAAAGAACAAAGGAGGAAGCACGAGAAAAAGGATGACAAAGAAAAAGGTGACACACCCATCTTGACAGCAAGAGAGAAAAGGTTGCAAGGCAGAACGGACAAAGCTGAGAGGTCCACATCAGCAAAAGTACCTCATCAGCACCCGCAACCAAACCAAAAAGCAAAACTCATGCAGCAAAGCAAACCAAGGCGGCAACACCTGTTTCTACAGGAAAGCCGAAACCGGCTTCTACAGGAAGCCCGAAAATTACTAAAGCAGGGTCTTCTACAGGAAGCCCGAAAATTGCTAAAACAGGGTCTTCTACAGGAAGCCCTGAAAAAGTGAAACCCAAGGAGAAGAAGGCGGACATTCTAGCAAGGGAGGCAGCAGCTGTGCTGGCCGCCCTCAGCACGCCACCTAAGCCAAAAGAGAAGAGAAAGAGGGAGACCCCTCTATACTTTAAAGCTCGAAGAAGTGTCCGAATAAAGACGGGCAAACCACAGCCTCAGTCCAGCAGCCCGATTGTTATTGAAGATACCTCTACTTCCCCAAGGAAAAGTCCCCCTCAAGGATAACAGTCACCTATGAGAAGGGGAGCCCAAAGAAAACCAAGTGGCAAGAAAGGTTAGACCTGTTGACTGAAAAAGTTCGGCTACAGGAGGCTGAAAATGTTCTACAGGAAACTCTGACCCGGCTACAGGAAACAGAAAGGAAGGAAGGAGAAGGACCCTCATCACCATCGAGGGAGGGTGAGGTAGAGCCACCTACAGAGGTAGAAAAAGAACATATACCAGAGCCCAGCCCTCAGCCTAGTCTGAGTTCATACTACACCTTTTTAGAGGCGGGCAAAATCATACTGCAGAAATTTACTGTACCCCTGTTTTTTGCATTAGAGGAAGAAAGAGTCCGTACACACACGTGGATGAAGATCGCCAAGTCAAAGGGTGTGGCGGACATAGGTCCTTTACAAGAGCAACTCAAGGAGGCCAGGAGTGAATTAGCCATGGCTAAACATGTGGCTAATTTCCAAAGAATGTACCTACAGGAAGAAAACCAGAAGCTAAGATTGCAACTACAGGAGCTGAGGGCAGGGGCAGGTACATCCTCCAAGGACACCACAGAAGAACAACAAGGCAAAAAAGAGCTGACCACCGGTCTTGAGGAGCCAATGACACTTCTACAGGAAGCAGAACAGCAAGCACAAATTGAAGTGCAAGCTCTAAAAGAACAGCTGCAGCAAAAAGAGGCACAATTGGCCTGCATGGCCAGTTGGGCCATGGAGGCAATACAGTGCAGACAACCTGCAAAATCCTATGGTTTGTACTTGAAAGACCAATGGCTGCAGTTCCAAATAAATACCTTGGCACAAAGAGGTATTTCTCAGATCCAAGACCCACAGCAATTTTCTGAATTGTGCAGTACTAGTTCGTCCGAGGATAAGGCTAAATTAGCGGAGTTCTACCTCCACAATTTGGCCTTGCCTAATGTAGTTTCCTGGGATCCCAATACTGCCTTGGGTGATATGCAATTGATGGCGTTCGCTTCATGGTTGAACCATGAGGATCAAAGAGCAGCAGAAGCAAAATCGGTCATGAACCGAGAATTGAACGAGCCATTGTTCATTCGAGCAGAACCAGAGGATCCAGTTGCACTCATCTCAGCACACCAACACTTGTCTACTGATCCTACAGCTTCATTAAGATATATGGATCAACAGGCCCAAGCCATAGCTCATTTTGAAGACATGGAAAGACTGTTAGGAGAAAATGCTGCCCAAGCATGCACACGCAGGTGGAATACATTGGCACACAGTTTGAAAATCCGAGAGTACCATACCCCAACTCGGATGAGGGAAGCTTTGGTAAGGGTAGACCTTTACAAGAAATCCATGCAAAACCTCCAGGCCAGCTGGATTGGCCTTAAACTCAGCCCACCACTGCTGCTAGGATTGATTGAAGGCAGCACAGAGAAGGATGACAGTGAACAATGGGAAGAAGTGAACAGGAAAGTTGGGTTTCATATCAGCAAGGAGGACACCACTACAGAGGCTTGGGATGTAAGGGTAGCAATAAAAGCAATGAAGGATGAAGAGTTGGACTAAGTTGCTCAATGATGAGCAAATATTTTAGCTGGGGGGTGATGATGAGCCCCAATTTTTGGTAACAATTTGGGCTCATTTGGCCTACTTACCTTGCTCAACCTTTCATCTTTTATCACTTATGCATTCATTTCTTAGTATATTCGTGTTATTTGTAGGAAGAAGGGCAGGCATTATATCTATGTGGCTAATACATGATGATTTCAGGTTTTTTGGCATTAAAGGGAGCAAAGAACACGCAAATGGAGACAAGGAGACAGCCAAGGTGGCATTGCGGGTTTATAGGGAGGTTGTCCACAGTCCTGATGACCTTCCTCGTGATTTCCACCTTAACTCCGAGCTCCAATAGCTCTCCCCACCGAGCTAAAAGGCAGCCAACGGATTCTACAGGAACAACAATTTACAGCAGTTTAGTTTTAGTTGGACAGCCAAGCTCCACTAATTGAGGAAGCCAGCTTGGCCCTCATCATGTATAGATATGGAGGCCGTAGCCTTTGATAGGAGCTTTTTTGAACTTTTGAACTACTGTTGCAATTTCTAAGCACGAGCTACAGCTCGGTTTTTGCTTTTTGTAAGCCAGTTTTGGCATGATGTTAGACTCATGATTATTCAATAAAGGCAGGCAGCTTTGGATTCAATTCTGAGTTATTAAGGGAGCTATAGCTCTCAGGTTAGGGCCCAACCTGAGAGCAATAGACCTTTTTTCCTTGTATTGTTACGTGTCTTTCCTTTCAGCACTTCATTTCTTTGTTTTGACATGCATTTGGAAAACACAGTCTGCTGATTTAATTTCTTTAATGTGATTGAGTAGGATTAGTTTATGGTTAAAGTGATTTTAGCAGCTTAGATTAGAGTAGGAGGATTGTAATTCATCAGAGCTCCAAAAAAGGTTGATAGTGCACTCGCTGCCATCTCTGTTTAGAGATTGGGGTGTGGGCTGTACCAACCACCAAAAAACACAGTCTTATACGTTCATGCAAGCTGCAACACAATCATTTCAGTCATAAAACCTTCCATGCATTCTGATCTTGAGCAATACTTCTTCGTTCCAACACCATGCACGATCTCTCTCCACAATTTACATTGCTGTTCATTGATTTAATAACACAGTTAGAATAGGTTGATGGAATTCTTGGTTTTGTGCAAGATATAGAGGATTTGTTTCTTTTACACTGCAAAGCATCACTTGATTGTGTTCTTCTTCTTCTCAACCGCGCCTAAAGCCACCTACTCATCCTCTGTCCAGCTCGTTAGCCTTCCAACCCTTCTACTTCTCACGCAGCTCCACGTTTTCAACTTTCCATTGCTTCCACCCTTCTATCCACCAACCAACTGTACCCACTCTTTCCCCATCTTATCTCTCTGTCCCTGAGCCATCTCAAACTCCTCCTTCACCTTACCCATCCATCCATACAGTTCCTTCACTCCTCCATTACCTAAAACTCCGACTGTAGGACATCCTGTAGAAGCTAGCAGACTTCCTATAGAAATCCCAAGTTTCCTGTAGGATCCCCTGCAAACATCCTGTAGAAGCCTGCAAGCTCGGTTTCCAAGCACCTGAACATTGTGGAATTCTATGGAATGATGTTAGGGATCCCCTGGGACCTCTCTCAGCCCTCCTGACCTTTTCCAAGCCTTCCTCCCTTTGAACTACCCCTGCACAGTCAAGACCTAGTAAGAAGCACAATCACAATAACTCCACCCACTTGAGCAAAAATACAAAAAGTGAGTTCTTTTCAATGAAAGTAGTTTAAATTCATGCATCTCATCTCACTAGAAGTAATGGCATCATTTTTAGACATTTGCACTCCCACCATTGCATCATAGAGATTAAGCTAGTCAGATTAGGGTTTACTAGGGTTTCCATGTTTTGGTTGGCTTTCAGTTCATTCTTGCAAAGTAGATTAATTTCCTTTGAGATAGCCTTCGTCCATCATTTAGAAAGCTTCTTCTGAGAATATATAGAAGTTGGCTTGAGCCCTAGCGGACTTGTGCCAGCTGACCAAGTGACAGCTGCGACAAGAGCTAGTACTTGTGCATACAGCACCGTCGCTTCCAAGTTTGTTACGAACTACCAGGTTGATAAAATTAGAGATAGGAAGCTCCAGGAGTTGTAGCATTATTGCTACAATACTGGAGCCCACCATCTTTTTGGCGCCGTTGCCAGGGAAGCGTCAGAGTATTAGTAATTGTTGCTTTTCTTCTATTTTCTTACTCTTGCCTTCTGCCAAGTAGTTTATTTCATTTCCATTCTGCAAAAGTAGCATAGACATTTCCTGCTTTCATAGATTAGCATTTCAATTCCGCAATTTCAATTTTGCAAGCATAGATTAGCCTTTCAATTCTGCAAGCGTAGATTAGCATTTCCATTCCTGCAATTTCATTTGAGCAAAATAGATTAGTCCTTTCCTGCTTTCATTTCAATTCTGCATTTTTATTTCAGCAAGGTAGTTAGTTGTAGATCAATCTGTTTCAGTTTTGCAGGTACCAGAGAAAAAAAACAACAAAAGCAATCAAAAAGTCTTTCCATTTCATGCCTCGTAGGAACCGAGATAAAACAGGCAAATTCCTACCCAACACCCCCACCACATCACTGAGTCACCCTTCTCTCTTCTTCGGTGACAGTGATCCAGAAGAACCTATAGGTGAACCTCCTGAGATATACGAAGATCCTATAGCAGAAGAAGAATTAGAGACCATCCCATCTGAAGCTATGGCTGACAATAGAAGAGAAGATGAGAGAATAGAAGGTGCCTTCCCCATCCGAGAGACCAATGGAGAGATGAAAATGAAGAACATTAGCCCCTCTGCTTTACCTCACTTCCATGGACTGACTACTGAAGATCCTGATACCTTCCTGTTTGAGTTTGCTGTCCTTTGTAGAACCTATGACTATACTGAAGATGAGCAGAAGCTGAAACTCTTCCCTTCCACTCTTAAGGATGCAGCATTACGCTGGTTCATGGGCTTACTTGGGAATAGTATCACCACTTGGGCTCAGATGCAGCAAGCTTTCAATACCAAGTACCGGGATTACTGTAGGTCCAAGGAAACCAAGGGAGAAATCTTTCGGATGACTATGGGAAATGATGAGTCCTTAGAGGATTATGAGGAGAGGTTCCAACTTAGCTATAGGCGGGCCAGGTGCACACTTGACCCTGAATCCCTCAAGTTGGTTCTGCTCCGAGGAGTCCCTGAAGACCTCTTAGATACCTTTCACATGTTAGCTGGGGGGGAAATTTACCAACTGCCTTATGAGGACATCAAGACTGTGTTTAGAAACCACTCCAGGGCAGCTCGGAAACGAGGTAGAGGAAATCTCCTCTCAGCTGGTGTTCCTTTCTCCAAGCATGAGTTTGCAAATCAATTAGAAGATCTTAAGAGTGAGGTGAGACAGACCATTGCCATGCAACTGGACACATTCAGGATCCAGCAGAAGAAGGAAGAAGCTGAGAGAGCCTTGGCTATCTTCTGCCCTAGATGTACAAGGAGACACCCTAAGAACGAATGTCCATTGCATTCAGTTGAAGTGTGTTTCGTTTGTGAGGAGGACCATCCCACAAACCAATGTCCAACCTTACCTGGATTTAAAGCTATGTACCAAGGGACAGAAGCTCCCACTGAACCTCTCTATTACCTCAACCAAAGGAGGCCACAAGGACCTAGACCTTACCAGCAGGGGATGCAAGGGGCACCTCAAGCTTATTACAGCCCCAACCAATCGACTCCTATGCCTTCCTGGGGTCCCCCTGCTCATCCTTCCTGGTCTATGCCTCCTCCATGGTCTTATCCACCTCAGTACCCTACTCAACCTACTTCTCATTCATATCATTCACATGCCCAGCCACAGCCTCAGTGGAATGCACCTCAGTCGGGGTGGAGGCCCCAGTACAACACTCCTCCCACCATTTTGCCTCCACCACCAGTTCAACCTCAACCATTACCTCCTGCTCCTCCAAGGCAACCTCAAATACCTGCTCAACCGAACCCGAACCCCAACAATAGACAGGCCCAGCAGGTATACACTGGGGAAACCTCATGCCCTACCTATGCTGTGGAGATCCAGGAGATCAATCTTCGATCTGGAAAGACTCTTCCAGATCGCCAACCTCCTCCCCCAGAGGATGAGGAAGATAAACAGGAAAGTGAACCAAAGGCTATTCCACCCTTTCCTGAGAGACTAACAGCCACCACACAACCCAACCCAGAGGAGGATGAGCTTCTGGGTGAGCTCAAGCAGTTGTGTGTGAAAATACCACTTCTCCAAGCCATCAAGGATGTGCCAATATACAACAAACTGGTTAAGGAAAAGTGTTTCAAACACCCAGGCAGGCGAAAGAGAGATGCTTCAACCATCAATGTCTTGGACAACTGTCTGACCTTATGTTAGGACAAGTCATCTGCCCAAAGTATCTAGATCCTGGGAGTCCTGTAGTAGATGTCCACATCAATGGCACCATCATACCACACACCTTAATTGATCTGGGGGTTGCCATTAATGTGATGACCAGGGATACCATGCTCAAACTCAATCTTCAGGGTTCCTTGAGAAAGACCTCGACAGTACTGCAACTAGCAAATCGCTCCACTGTGACTCCCGAAGGGATTGTGGAGGATGTCTTGGTCTCTATCGACTCTTGGGAATACCCTGCAGATTTCTTGGTTCTGCAACCCAAGGCAAAGCTTACTGGATATCCTCTCATTTTGGGAAGGCCTTGGTTAGCCACTGCAGATGCTTACATAAGTTGTCGTGCAGGAAACATGACCATCAAAAATGGTCCTATGTCCAAGCAGCTAGTCCTATACCCTCCTGCCCAACCCTCCTTAGAGCATGACTTACCATTGTGGTTGGAGGAAGGAGAAGAGGATGAGGTGTACTCAGCACCTTTTTGCACCCTAGATACCACTAGAAGAGACCCCCCAACCGAGGATGACTTGATTGAGACCTTGATCCAGAATCCACCTTCCAGTGCACTATCCTTAGAGAAATTGGTGGAGGATGCCCAAGCCAGCACCTTAGTGGATCTTTGTACAACCAACCCTGTCACTCCCAGAGTCAAGAATGTGGAGTTCGGCCCTGAGAGAATGTTAAAGATCAGCTCCTCCCTATCTCCTTCGCAGGAAAAGGAGCTGTGTAGCCTGTTGGCCAGTCACCTAGATGCTTTTGCTTGGAGCTATAAGGAGATGAAAGGAGTCCATCCTTCGGTCTGTACCCATCACATATACATCAAAGAGGATTGTAAGCCGGTTAGGCAACCTCAGAGGAGAATGAATCCAGCCCTTAAGGACATTGTCAAGGAAGAATTGCAAAAACTGTTGGATGCCGGATTCATTTACCCCATCTCAGATAGTGAATGGGTGTCCCCTCTGGTGTTGGTTCCCAAGAAAAATGGGAAGTGGAGAATCTGTGTGGACTACCGAGAACTGAACAAAGCTACCAAGAAAGACCATTTCCCTCTACCTTTCATAGATCAAGTGTTGGATGGACTGACAGGAAAGAAGTTCTTCTCTTTCCTGGATGGGTTTAGCGGGTACAACCAGATCCAAATCAGCCCGGAAGACCAAGATAAGACCACCTTCACTTGTCCTTGGGGTACCTTTGCCTACCGTGTTCTTCCCTTTGGGCTATGCAATGCTCCTGCTACCTTCCAGAGAGCTGTCTTGAGCATCTTCTCGGAGCTGGTCCATGATGCAGTGGAAATCTATATGGATGACTTCACTCCTTATGGGGCCAACTTCCAGGAAGCATTGTCCAATCTGGGAAAGGTCCTAACCAAATGCATTGAGATGAACCTGTCCCTTAGTCCTGAAAAATGTGAATTTCTAATGACTGAAGGGACCGTGCTAGGCCATACCATTTCTTGTCAAGGGTTACAAGTGGATCCTAAAAAAATTGCTCTCATCAAGAAGGTTCCACCTCCTCAAAAGGTAAGGGATGTTCGGAGTTTCTTAGGATTAGCAGGGTATTACCGGAGATTCATTAAAGACTTCAGCAAGCTAGCCTCGCCATTGTTTGGCCTGTTGGCAAAAGATGTGGAGTTTAAATGGACTGACGATTGTCAGAGGGCTTTGAATGAATTAAAGGACAAGTTGGTGTCAGCCCCAATCCTGAGAGGTCCAAACTGGGCCCTACCTTTCCACATCCACACTGATGCCTCGAACAAAGCCATAGGTGCAGCTTTAGGACAAGTTGAGCAGAAACTTCCATATGCCATTTACTTTGTTAGCAAAAACTTGTCCAAAGCCGAGCTGAATTACACTGTAACCGAGAAAGAATTCTTGGCTGTGGTCCATGCACTGAACAAGTTCCGACATTATATCACTGGCTATCAAACATTTGTACATACAGACCATGCTGCAATTAGATATTTAATGAATAAACCAGATGTGAATGCTCGTATTATTAGATGGTTACTTTTATTGCAGCAGTTTGATTTGACCATTGTTGACAAACCAGGTAAAGAAAATGTTGTTGCTGACTTTTTATCTAGATTGGATTTGTCTGCAGATGAGGATGGAACAGTGGATGACCAGATGCCCGATGAACATCTGTTTGCTATTTCAGTACTCTCTCCATGGTTTGCTGATATAGCAAACTACCTTGTTTCAGCACAGTTCCCTCCGCACCTATCTTCAAGAGAGAAGAGCAGAATCATCAGAAAAAGTGCCTCATTTACTTGGATCGGGGGCAATCTATTCAAGCTTGGCCCTGATCAGATATTAAGGCGTTGTGTAAGGGAGGAGGAAGTCTTTGATATCCTCCTCCCCTGTCATGATGGGCCTTGTGGAGGACATTTTGCAGCGAAGAGGACTACCTTCAAAATCCTGCAGGCAGGCTACTATTGGCCCACACTTCATCAAGATGTCAGAAGATATATCAGCCAATGTGACCAATGCCAAAGAATGGGGAAACCGACTCAAAGGGATGAGATGCCTCTCCAACCTCAAGTGACTCTTGAGCCATTTGAGAAGTGGGGTATGGACTTTGTGGGTCCAATCAACCCTCCTTCGAGGCAAAGGTCTTACATCATTGTGTGTACTGACTACCTGACAAAGTGGGCAGAGACCAAAGCAATCAAAGCAGCAACAGAAGAAAAGGTGGCCGAGTTCTTAAGAGAAAACATCTTCTACAAGTTTGGCTACCCAAGAGAGCTGGTCACCGATCAAGGGAGCCAGTTCACATCCAACCTGGTTGAAGACTTACTAGCTCATCACAAGATCAAGCATAGGACTTCCACCCCCTATCACCCTCAAGCAAATGGGCGGGTGGAAGTCACCAATAGAGCATAGGAAGGGATCTTGACTAAGGTGGTGAGCAGCAGCAGAAAGGACTGGGCAGATCGCCTGGTTGAGGCCACATGGGCTTACAACACCACCTGGAAGACCACCACCGGCTTCACACCTTATGAGCTGGTCTATGGGAAGAAAGCTTTGCTGTCCATTGAATTTGAATACAACACTTTGAGGATGGCAGCTCAGCTGGACCTAGATCTCAGCCATGCACAACAAGAAAGGTTATTGCAGCTGAATGGACTGGATGAGCACCGAATGCAGGCCCTCCTTCACTCGGAAGTGGTTCAACTTCAGAGAAAGGTGTGGCATGACCAACACCCTAATGACAAGCAATTCGAGCTAGGAGATTGGGCACTGTTGTATGACTCCAGATACAAAGATTTCAAGGGGAAGCTGAGAACCAGATGGCTGGGGCCATATGCAGTGGAAAAATGTCATGACAATGGATCTGTTCTTATTCGGACCATTGATGAGGAAGCCATCCCCATGCTTGTCAATGGTCACCGATTGAAGATCTACAGGAAGCCTCTCTCAAGACAAGAGTTCATCAAAACTATGGAGAAGTCAGTGTTGGTCATAGAGAAGGGTTCTGCCTCTGCTTTGGGCATACCCTGAAAAATCTAAAAAAAATAAAACTAATAATAATAATAAATAATAAAGATCCTTGGATGAAAACCTTTCTGAGGTGCCCAAGGCAGGTGGTAGGGGTGAAAACCTCACTGAGGCGCCCCTATTGTCTTTCAAAAAAAAAAAGAAAAAAAAGAAAAGAAAAAGATTTGAAAAAGATCCTTGAGTGAAAACCTCTCTGAGGCGCTCAGGGCAGATAGCAAGGGTGAAAACCTCATTGAGGCGCCCCTGTTATCTTTCAAAAAAAAGAAAAAAGAAAAAAAGAAGAAAAAAAGAGAAAGAACAATAAGCAAAAAGGACAAAGACAGCAAGTTTATAATGTGAAATTGCATGCAGATTGCAGGTGTTCTATGGAGGAGAGGAAGCCTCTTAACTCAGAGCCAAGGATCCTTATCATACTGCCAGGAGACCTCACCAGCACCTCCTCCAAGAATATTCATTTCCTCCAAGGTATGTGCACAATTTCATCATGGCTTGAGTCTTCTACAGGAAGATGCAGACCTTCTACAGGAAGATGCATACTTTCTACAGGAAGGTGCAGACTTTCTACAAGAAACGCAAACTTTCTACAGGAAGCTCTGTATTTCTACAGGAAACTTCCTGTAGAAGTTCGGGACGGCCTAGAATTCATTTTATGAGGAGATCTAACGGCTAAGGATCAGTTTGGACGCATGCAAGCTATTGTTGTCACCCTTGCACACTGTTGTCACCTTGTTCCACCATCCTTGTCGACATGCAACGAAGTTACCTGCACCAGCAAAGCAGATCGATGAGTTATCAAGGAGAAAGAAATTTTTAAGATAAACAAATGCTGAGATCTCATACCATATCCATCCCAGTCATCCAGAAGCTCCGAGAGCGTGATCGTGAGGCCAGATCCTTCGTCGTGCAGCATGCACCCAAGGAGGAAGAACTGTTACAAGACATCCCGCGGGAGTCCTGTAACAGTTAGGCCCGCTAGAGTGGATACCATTCACAGCGCTGGCCATATGCAATGAAACGCAGGCGCATGCAGCCAAAGCATCCAATCCATCGTCGGCAGCCTGTAAACATGAACCTCCGAGCCTGTGCAAATTCATCAGCGGCAGATAGATCCACTCATCATCGTCCAAAAGCCGAAAAATCGTGTTGCAGCCGCGCAGGTAAGTGTCTCGACCCTTCCTTCCATCAGATTGCATGAATTTTACTTTGAATTGTTTGCAAAGTGTGAGGTGAATGGGTTGAGCGGTGGTATGGTCATTTGAATGGCCACGTCGACCAGTTAATGGTCTAGTCGGATGTTTGGGTGGCAGCCATGACAAAAGGAATGGGCAGCACACACGTGAGAGAAATCCCATGGGGAAAAACGAGTCTAACGAGAATGGCGACGGCGGATCTGCGGGAGATGATGCGCAGTAAGGGAACTCACAGGCAAATGATGGGATGACGTCGTCCAACGGTCCGGTGGGGACAGCTCACCCCCGCGCCACGGATTCCGCCGATTCAAATCTAATCGGCTAGATTGCCCGCATGCATTTATCCTTCACCGTTTGAAACTCGAGTGAACATTCAGATCCCTCTGCAGTTCGAAACTCCGAGCCTTTGGCTATCAGAACGCCTATGAAGCAACACCGAGAGCGCAGACCAACTGCAGTCTTTCCCAGAAATCATGCGCTGCTCCTACAGGAAAGCTGTTTCTACAGGAAGGCGGGTTCCTCACGTAAAAAGGTGGCAGATTAAAAAGGTAACCCTGAACTCTCCATGCAATTGGTTTTTAAAGGTGGCAGAATCTTCGTCTACAGTCTGGTCATAGAAACTTGTTGCAAGTGTTGTCTGCTGTGCATAGACTGTCGTTCTACAGGATGTTAGTGTAATTAAACTGTGTTAAGGTCCTCAGGGATAAGTTTCGTGGATTATGTGCATGACAGAAGCGTAATTCTACGCTCTGTCTCAGTAAGCTAAATTTCTTCCGCATTTGCCACCTCTAGTTAAAGCAACAGTTTTTATCATGTCGGGTGGGTTTATTCGACGGGAACCCACTGATTCATCAAAGTTAAGGGAAAATCAGGAGGTGGTGGAGCTCTTCACACAGGTGCAATGGATATCCTTCTGTGACAAATTGCAGGGTTATGACGACGAAGTGGCAGAAGAGTTTTTGCAGGCTCTGAGGCCGAAATCCAAAACAGTGGCCACTGTGAACTTCAGGGGCCTAAGCCTCAAGCTCACCCCGCAATATATCAGTCGAATTACTGAACTTCCAATGGGTTTGCCATGGGATAAGGAAGAAAGGAAGTTAAGCCAACAGGCCAAGAAAGAATTCTTTCCCCCAGAGGAGGAATTCTCGGAGGACAAAAATGGTGTGCGTAGAACCAGTTTGCTGCCACCATGGAATGAAGTTAGCCTGCAGATCATGAAGTATATAACCTGTGAAGGCCGTTTTAGCATTGTGTACGGGTATCACTTTAGGTTGCTCACTGAATTGAGGCACCAGATTGATCTCCCTGTAGAAAACAAACTGAGCATCCCTTATTTCCTGCTACAGTCTCTAATTGAGTGTGCCACAAAGTTAAAAGAAGGCATACCAGATCAGGTAGCCCACCATGGATTGATCAAACTTCTCGTGGAGGATGCGCTTCATTCATACAAGGTTCCTCTCTCATGGGAAGCATTCAGAAATCTGACAAGAGATGGAGACATAAGGATGTTGACTGAAGAAAGTGGTTCCTCCAGCAGTGAGGAAAAAGAATCAGCGGCCGTGGGAAAGAAAGAAACAGGCCAGAAGACCCCGACCACAGTGCAGAAGAAAGAACAAAGGAGGAAGCACGAGAAAAAGGATGACAAAGAAAAAGGTGACACACCCATCTTGACAGCAAGAGAGAAAAGGTTGCAAGGCAGAACGGACAAAGCTGAGGAGGTCCACATCAGCAAAAGTACCTCATCAGCACCCGCAACCAAACCAAAAAGAAAAACTCATGCAGCAAAGCAAACCAAGGCGGCAACACCTGTTTCTACAGGAAAGCCGAAACCGGCTTCTACAGGAAGCCCGAAAATTTCTAAAGTATGGTCTTCTACAGGAAGCCCGAAAATTGCTAAAACAGGGTCTTCTACAGGAAGCCCTGAAAAAGTGAAACCCAAGGAGAAGAAGGCAGACATTCTAGCAAGGGAGGCAGCAGCTGTGCTGGCTGCCCTCAGCACGCCACCTAAGCCAAAAGAGAAGAGAAAGAGGGAGACCCCTCTATACTTTAAAGCTCGAAGAAGTGTCCAAATAAAGACGGGCAAACCACAGCCTCAGTCCAGCAGCCCGATTGTTATTGAAGATACCTCTACTTCGCCCAAGGAAAAGTCCCCCTCAAGGATAACAGTCACCTATGAGAAGGGGAGCCCAAAGAAAACTAAGTGGCAAGAAAGGTTAGACCTGTTGACTGAAAAAGCTCGGCTACAGGAGGCTGAAAATGTTCTACAAGAAACTCTGACCCGGCTACAGGAAACAGAAAGGAGGGAAGGAGAAGGACCCTCATCACCACCGAGGGAGGGTGAGGTAGAGCCACCTACAGAGGTAGAAAAAGAACATATACCAGAGCCCAACCCTCAGCCTAGTCTGAGTTCATACTACACCTTTTTAGAGGCGGGCAAAATCATACCGCAGAAATTTACTGTACCCCTGTTTTTTTCATTAGAGGAAGAAAGAGTCCGTACACACACGTGGATGAAGATCGCCAAGTCAAAGGGTGTGGCGGACATAGGTCCTTTACAAGAGCAACTCAAGGAGGCCAGGAGTGAATTATCCATGGCTAAACATGTGGCTAATTGCCAAAGAATGTACCTACAAGAAGAAAACCAGAAGCTAAGATTGCAGCTACAGGAGCTGAGGGCAGGGGCAGGTACATCCTCCAAGGACACCACAGAAGAACAACAAGGCAAAAAGGAGCTGACCACTGGTCTTGAGGAGCCAATGACACTTCTACAGGAAGCAAAACAGCAAGCACAAATTGAAGTGAAAGCTCTAAAAGAACAGCTGCAACAAAAAGAGGCACAATTGGCCTGCATGGCCAGTTGGGCCATGGAGGCAATACAATGCAGACAACCTGCAAAATCCTATGGTTTGTACTTGAAACACCAATGGCTGCAGTTCCAAATAAATACCTTGGCACAAAGAGGTATTTCTCAGATCCAAGACCCACAGCAATTTTCTGAATTGTGCAGTACTAGTTCGTCCGAGGATAAGGCTAAATTAACGGAGTTCTATCTCCACAATTTGGCCTTGCCTAATGTAGTTTCCTGGGATCCCAATACTGCCTTGGGTGATATGCAATTGATGGCGTTCGCTTCATGGTTGAACCATGAGGATCAAAGAGCAGCAGAAGCAAAATCGGTCATGAACCGAGAATTGAACGAGCCATTGTTCATTCGAGCAGAACTAGAGGATCCAGTTGCACTCATCTCAGCACACCAACACTTGTCTACTGATCCTACAGCTTCATTAAGATATATGGATCAACAGGCCCAAGCCATAGCTCATTTTGAAGACATGGAAAGACTGTTAGGAGAAAATGTTGCCCAAGCATGCACACGCAGGTGGAATACATTAGCACACAGTTTGAAAATCCGAGAGTACCATACCCCAACTCGGATGAGGGAAGATTTGGTAAGGGTAGACCTTTACAAGAAATCCATGCAAAACCTCCAGGCCAGCTGGATTGGCCTTAAACTCACCCCACCACTGCTGCTAGGATTGATTGAAGGCAGCACAGAGAAGGATGACAGTGAACAATGGGAAGAAGTGAACAGGAAAGCTGGGTTTCATATCAGCAAGGAGGACACCACTACAGAGGCTTGGGATGTAAGGGTAGCAGTAAAAGCAATGAAGGATGAAGAGTTGGACTAAGTTGCTCAAGGATGAGCAAATATTTTAGCTGGGGGGTGATGATGAGCCCCAATTTTTGGTAACAATTTGGGCTCATTTGGCCTACTTACCTTGCTCAACCCTTCATCTTTTATCACTTATGCATTCATTTCTTAGTATATTCGTGTTATTTGTAGGAAGAAGGGCAGGCATTATATCTATGTGGCTAATACATGATGATTTCAGGTTTTTTGGCATTAAAGGGAGCAAAGAACACGCAAATGGAGACAAGGAGACAGCCAAGGTGGCATTGCGGGTTTATAGGGAGGTTGTCCACAGTCTTGATGACCTTCCTCGTGATTTCCACCTTAACTCCGAGCTCCAACAGCTCTCCCCACCGAGCTAAAAGGCAGCCAACGGATTCTACAGGAACAACAGTTTACTTTTAGTTGGACAGCCAAGCTCCACTAATTGAGGAAGCCAGCTTGGCCCTCATCATGTATAAATATGGAGGCCGTAGCCTTTGATAGGAGCTTTTTGAACTTTTGAACTACTGTTGCAATTTCTAAGCACGAGCTACAGCTCGGTTTTTGCTTTTTGTAAGCCAGTTTTGGCATGATGTTAGACTCATGATTATTCAATAAAGGCAGGCAACTTTGGATTCAATTCTGAGTTTTTAAGGGAGCTATAGCTCTCAGGTTAGGGCCCAACCTGAGAGCAATAGACCTCCTTTTCCTTGTATTGTTACGTGTCTTTCCTTTCAGCACTTCATTTCTTTGTTTTGACATGCATTTGGAAAACACAGTCTGCTGATTTAATTTCTTTAATGTGATTGAGTAGGATTAGTTTATGGTTAAAGTGATTTTAGCAGCTTAGATTAGAGTAGGAGGATTGTAATTCATCAGAGCTCCAAAAAAGGTTGATAGTGCACTCGCTGCCATCTCTGTTTAGAGATTGGGGGTGTGGGCTGTACCAACCACCAAAAAACACAGTCTTATACGTTCATGCAAGCTGCAACACAATCATTTCAGTCATAAAACCTTCCATGCATTCTGATCTTGAGCAATACTTCTTCGTTCCAACACCATGCACGATTTCTCTCCACAATTTACATTGTTGTTCATTGATTTAATAACACAGTTAGAATAGGTTGATGGAATTCTTGGTTTTGTGCAAGACATAGAGGATTTGTTTCTTTTACACTGCAAAGCATCACTTGATTGTGTTCTTCTTCTTCTCAACCACGCCTAAAGCCACCTACTCATCCTCTGTCCAGCTCGTTAGCCTTCCAACCCTTCTACTTCTCACGTAGCTCCACCTTTTCAACTTTCCATTGCTTCCACCCTTCTATCCACCAACCAACTGTACCCACTCTTTCCCCATCTTATCTCTCTGTCCCTGAGCCATCTCAAACTCCTCCTTCACCTTACCCATCCATCCATACAGTTCCTTCACTCCTCCATTACCTAAAACTCCGACTGTAGGACATCCTGTAGAAGTTAGCAGACTTCCTGTAGAAATCCCGAGTTTCCTGTAGGATCCCCTGCAGACATCCTGTAGAAGCCTGCAAGCTCGGTTGCCAAGCACCTGAACGTTGTGGACTTCTGTGGAATGATGTTAGGGATCCCCTAGGACCTCTCTCAGCCCTCCTGACCTTTTCCAAGCCTTCCTCCCTTTGAACTACCCCTGCACAGTCAAGACCTAGTAAGAAGCACAATCACAATAACTCCACCCACTTGAGCAAAAATACAAAAGTGAGTTCTTTTCAATGAAAGTAGTTTAAATTCATGCATCTCATCTCACTAGAAGTAATGGCATAATTTTTAGACATTTGCACTCCCACCATTGCATCATAGAGATTAAGCTAGTCAGATTAGGGTTTACTAGGGTTTCCATGTTTTGGTTGGCTTTCAGTTCATTCTCCCAAAGTAGATTAATTTCCTTTGAGATAGCCTTCGTCCATCATTTAGAAAGCTTCTTCTGAGAATATATAGAAGTTGGCTTGAGCCCTAGCAGACTTGTGCCAGCTGACCAAGTGACAGCTGCGACAAGAGCTAGTACTTGTGCATACAACACCGTCGCTTCCAAGTTTGTTACGAACTACCGGGTTGATAAAATTAGAGATAGGAAGCTCCAGGAGTTGTAGCATTATTGCTACAATACTGGAGCCCACCAATTACTCCGTCCTTTTGCGTTGTCTTTTCACTTCTGCGAGCCATACAGTGTCTAGCTTGGTGACCAAAGTTTTTACAGTGAAATCAGTGTCCAAGAAATATGGTTTTGAAGCAACCACGGTTTGAGTCGATTTCCTTCCTGGGAATTACTCCTCCCTCATTCTTTGGATTTTTGATGGGCCCTTGGTGGAGTACAGGTTTGTATTTGTTGTAGTGTCCATGATTCGACTCCACATTCTTCTTTGGAGTAATTCTTTCTTCATTCTTGAAATCTGGGATGCACTTTTGATAACATACTTTTTCATCTTTTGGATTGCAGGGAAGTGCATCGGCATAACTTTTCACACTATTTTTAGTGCTTGAGGATTCTCATTTGAAACCTATTCCAGACTTATCATGTTGAGGTTTTTGATTTTTCAGAATAGTCTCAAGTATTTGAGAGCTTTTACAACCCTTTTTAATTTGCTCCAACTTCTTTCTCAGAGACACTACTTCGACCTCGCGTTCTTCACAAGTCTCTTCTTTTTCTTTAAGCTTTGCTTCCAAGAGATCTTCTCTCCTTCTTATTTCCTCGTTTTCCACTTTGAGAGAAATGATTTTGTTCCGTATTTTCTCGTTTTCTTCAATGGCACTTATTAACAGTTCATCCACATTTCCTTCTAGCCCCGAGTCATCATCATCTGTGAGTGCCATGAATAATGCTTCTTGGCTTTCATCATGATCACTTTCCTCATCTGATTTCTTTTTGATGACCATAAACTCATCCTCATCAGACTCATCTTGCTTGGAGAAGAAGTTTTTCTTATTGAACCCTTTCTTTTTGTGTGCCATTCTTTTAGAATTTCCTTCATCATCACTGTCATGTTTATGTGGACATTTTGCTGCATAATGACCTATTTTACCACATTTAAAATAGATAAGAGGATACTTGCCTTTAAGCTTAGATCCTTTCTTCACCTTTCGTACATATTGGGCCAATTCGGATTCCACATCTGACTCATCACTACAGTCATTCCTTTATTTCCCTTCCTTTGACTTTCAGGCCTTGAATGCTGCATCTTAGGAGCTAGGGCCACCTTTCCTCATTTCATAGGCAGCGAGAATTCCATGGAGTTCATCCATTCTGAGGGTATTTATATCATTTGCTTCTTCTATAGCACTTATTTTGGAGTCAAATCTGTCTGGAAGAGACCTTAATACCTTTTGAACAATGGTACTTTCTTCAACTTTTTCGTCCAATCCTTTCAGGGAATTTACCACTTCAGCTACTTGGAGGAGGTATGCTGCAATGTCTTCTTCATCTTCCATCTTCAAACTTTCAAACTGTCTTCTGTGAGTTTGAAGCTTTTCCTTTTTGACTTTTGAGTCTCCATCATACAAGCCAACTAGCTTCTCCCACATTTCTTTGGCAGAGTTACAGTGCATGATTTTTGTAAATTCAGAATACGTGATTCGACTAGTGATAGAGTTCATGGCCTTTGCATTTGCAATGTAGGCTTTCCTCTCGTCTTGGTCTTTTGGAAGAGTGGAAGTCGCTTGGTATTCAGTTTGACAAAAATGCTAGACTTCAGGTCCAAGGGACATTAAGTAGTAAGTCATTCTTTTCTTCTAGAACCCAAAGTTAGTGCCATCGAACAAAGGAGGTTTTCCTGATGCTTCATGATTTCTCATCATGGCTGCTGATCCTTCTTCAAGCTGTTAGGCTAGTATGAAGAAGCCTGCTCTGATACCAATTGTTGGAAATACTGAGGGGGCGGTGAATCAATATTTCTTATTTTTTGTTCTAGTGATTGTCAAAAGCATATATAGATATGTATATGTATACACAGAACACAAAAATAGACAGCTGGAATAAATGCTTTTATTAAGACTCAATACAGTGCAATGAAATAAATAAAATATAAGTATATCTGACTATGAATGGTTGCCAAGCTCCAACTTGGACTTCAGTGAGGCTCCAACCTCCAGAGCACCAACTCTGTTTTGCCAAGACACCAATCTTGGATTTTAGGAGCACCAACTCCCAAGGACTTCAATCCTGTTTAGTTCTGAGGCTCCAACCTCTTGGGCTCCAACCCAACCTTGGTATAAACTGGTTCTACTGCTTCTGCCTCTGCTGCTTCTGATGCCTCTACAGTCTCTGCTGCTTCTGTTGCCTCTGTAGTCTCTGCTGCTTCTGTTGTCTTTGTACCCTCCGCTGGTTCAGTTGCCTCTGCACCCTCCGCTGGTTCTGTTGCCTCTTCTCTGGTTTTTTCACCACAACAACAACAACAACACAGTCCTCTATGTTTTCTGTTTTTATACATTCCATGCCTCTGTCCATTCGTTTCCTCTTACATGCTGGCTCTTTGGCTTCCTCCTCAGTCGCTATCGTTTCCTCTGACTCGCTTGATCTTCTATGTTCGCTTGACACTTCGGCTTCCCATTCCTTTGCTTCTTCTGTCTATACAAGTGTTCCAATATTCGCAGGATGCGTTGTATCAATGGCAAGCACTGAGTCAACGCAGAGGACCATATTCATAAGACTGTAACAGCGCTGCTTTGCCATTGATTGCAGGTATATACAAGTCAACATAGCTTAACAGACAGCCACGTCCCAATCGCAATCGATTTCGCCATGAATACCTCCATTCAAATGTCGTTCAACCTTTTGAACCATCGAAACAACGATCGTAAGCCTTTCGGCTTAAAACACCCCGTGCAAGCCATTTTTGAGTTACATAGGAAATACATGAAAAATAGGCGAAAAACACTTAAAGGCAGACTTCAAATTTAATTCACTCGCAACTATAATGTATCGGGTCCGCCTTGTAATCGCAATCGGCAGTCGCCAATGGCCGATGGCCGATGGGCCGATCCTCCTATGGACGCGATATTACATTGAATCATGTTGTATATGCCTGTCGGGTCCGCTCCCTTATCGCTATCAGCGCATATATATCATCGCCTATTGCCGATGGCTGATCCGATGGATCGGATGTGATATGGCCATTAACCATGCTTTATATATATATGTCAGGTCCGCTCCTTTCATTGTTATCGGCGATTAGATATGGGAAGCCTTTATAGGATGGGCGATTACCGCGGATGCGATGTTAATATATATTCCCTTTAAAGTGATCCAGGTGGATATTGGTGGCCACCCGCTAATTCCACTTGGATCCCCTCTAATGCTTCTTACAGTTTTTTTCAGTTTCCTTAATTATAGCACAGTTTACTATTTTTAGCAGTTTTTCGGGTCCTAAACTTCCGGAGCCGTTTTGAGGCCCTAAACGACGTTTTTTGGGAAATCCACTGCCAGCGATTTTTCTGATAAAAATCGCCTTTTTCGTCGTAGTCCTCAGAGAGATCTTTCCAATGGGCTATCATGCGCGTCAAACGGAGACAATACGACCAATTCGCGACCCCGGGAAGTTGGCTGTCCAACTCACCCCAAAACGGGGCCCACAATTTGGCGTTTCATCTTCTAGGGTTAGGTTTTGGAATGTGAAGGGTTTTCCATTGTTTCTCAATAATAAATAGGCCTTCGAGCCTCATTGTAAACACAGTTCGAAACAGTTCAGAGGCATGTAGCCGACACATATCTTCTCAGAGATAAGCTACCATCGCCCTAGTTGGGTTATTTCTATTTGTAAGCATATTTCAGTATTTTATAGTAATGAAATGAAGTATTATTTCCACTGCATCTCTGTTTTTATGGTTATCGCATCTCTGTATTTATGGTTATCTCTGTAATCTATTGCGTTCCTGTCTAAATCCGGATCAGTGGTATCAGAGCGGTCTGCTTTTTCTCTGCTTTTCTTTGCATGTCCCCAACGAGGTCGGGATATAAGGAGTTAGGGCTTGAATTGGTCGAACCTTTGCAAGACCAGCCTCGCAAATCTTGACGACCTCCCATGGCGGATGAGAAGAAAGACGAGGGGGTAGGAGATCCTATCAGAATCTTGCTCGAAGAAGCCCTCGAGCGGCAAAGGAACGCGATGATGGATAGCTTTGCGCAGATCCTTCAGCGGCTACCTAGAGGCGACGCATCGGCTTCCAACAGCTACTCTGGAAATGCCACATCGTTTAAGGTACAAGTTAATTTTGAAATCCCCATCTTCGAGGGTCAAATAGACGCAGATGCCATAGATAAGTGGTTAAATCTGCTCGATGGGTACTTTTCTGTTCATGAATTTTCAAGTCGGGAAAAGATTGTTTTCGCTCTTCTCAAAGCAGCCCCCCACGTCAATGACTGGTGGGAAACCTACTGCGAACAGAAGGATGAAAGTACAGGCTCACTGTTTTCAGCCGCACCCAGTTGGAATGACTTCCGGGATGCCATCAAGGAGCAGTACTACCCTATCAAAAGCTATGAGGACAAATACATCAAATGGACCACACTGCGGCAGGGACGAGACCAAGATGTGCCAGAGTTCACAAACATTTTTCATACCCTTCGCACACAATTGGTATCAAAGATTCTGAGCTGCATCTGGTACTCAAATACTGCGGCTGCCTACACAGATACATCCAGGAAGAGATGGAGTTCTTGAACATCTCCTCACTCGGCACAGCATACCGATACGCTGTCAAAATCGAGCAAAAGTTCAAACAGAAGAAGCGAGACTTTGGATCTGCAAATCCAAAGCCCAAAGGACAAAGCCAAGGCGGGGTGACCCAAGACAACCCGTCGAAGCCGCAAGAAAAGAACAACACCACGAAGCCGAAGAAGGACACAGGAAAGTGGTGTGAGTTCCACAAGAGTCCCACTCATAACACAAGTGAGTGTCGGACCAAGCAGTCGCTGGTGGCTGAGTTGAAGGCTTCCGAATCAGATGCAGGTTCCGACTCTGAGTCAGAACCCGACAAGGGGAATGACAAAGGGAAGAAGATCATTGATGCGGATCCCAGCGCCACTATTGCTACTGCCAAGATCCAGAAAAATGAGCCAGAAGATCCAGAGGAGGGGGAACGTCTTTTCCACTCACAGATGTGGGTGAAGGGTTCGCCGCTGCAATTCATTGTCGACACTGGCAGCCAAAAGAACCTCATTTCAACAGAGGTCGTGAAGCGGTTGGGCCTACCAACTACTCCACAACCTCAGCCGTACAACATCGGTTGGCTTCACGAAGGACGAGATCTCAAAGTTCACCAGCAGTGCCGCCTTCCCTACAGCATCAAGCCCTTCACAGATGAGGTATTGTGTGATGTTACACCTCTAGATGTTTGTGATGTACTATTAGGCCAGCCATACTTGTGGAGGCGACATGCTGTGTATGTTGGAAATAATACTGATAGGGGGGGGTGAATCAGTATTATCTAACAATTTTAATAAATCTTCCTTATTTGTTCCTTGAATTATTTTTGCATGTCAGTACCATAAAATAATGAACATGAACAAAGAAAACAGATAGTCACACCAAAGAACACAAGATGTAAGGTGGAAACCCAATGTGGGTGAAAACCACCTACTGCAATATGTCTCTATCTCCTTTCAAATTAGAAACTCCTTTTACAATGGTTATGTACTGGTGCAGTCATTTACCAGTACGCAGGCTGCAACCTGCAGAGAGCTACAACTCTCTCTCTCATTTTCCAGTCTCTCCTGGAAGGGAGCTACAACCCCCTACTTTTTTCTTACAAGGACCACTTTTCATAAATTTTCAAACTGGATCCATAAGCATCAAATGATCATCACGTATAAGAGAATCACCCAGTCAATGATAGGACCAAACCCAGAACACAGCAATGATAAACAAAGATTTTAAGAGAAGTAAGCACCCTGCTCAACTGCTCGCTTGCTTACGTAAGCACCCTGCTCAACTGCTCGCCTGCTTACAGTACGCACCCTGCTCAACTGCTTGCCTGCTTACAGTACGCACCCTGCTCAACTGCTCGCCTGCTTACGTACGCACTCTGCCCAACTGCTCGCCTGCGTACCTCGCTCTGAGTCCATTGAACTGCCTGCGGACCTCCGCACCTGAAACCCTTCTGTGCCTGCGTATGTACGCACCTGAAACCCTTCTGTGCCTGCGTATGTACGCACCTGAAACCCTTCTGTGCCTGCGTATGTACGCACCTGAAACCCTTCTGTGCCTGCGTATGTACGCACCTGAAACGCTTCGTTCCTGCGTATGTACGCACTTTTCTTTCACTGTACCTGCGTACCTTCGGGCATAGATGATTTCAAGACTTCAAGAATAACCCAGATAGACAGATCTACAGATCTGATCATGCGCCGAAGAGATCTCGATCCATCAATAGATTCGCCTTATTTAGATCTAGACATTACTTCCAAGAGATCATAATATTTCAGATCTAGCCCTCATAAGATATTCAACACAAAACATACTCAAGCCAAATGATCTCCTTTGCTTTATATAGGAAAGCTCTTCCTTAAATCATGGATTAATACCACGGGCCGACACCATAATAACACAAAACCGTCGGCTAAATACCAAAGGTTAAACATAAGAAACCCCACGTGTGAATTTCTTTGCCTTGAAATGTGTGCACTGGGGGTACGCACCTCCTGAACGGGATAACTGCGGGTATGTACGCACTTTATGTAACACCGACCTGCGTGTACGCACCTTATGTAAGGTGTACCTGCGTACCCCTTATTTTCTTCAATATTTGATAGCTGATCATCAATCTCTGCTGCTGACTTGAAGTACTGTGATCTATCACCTGAATGGGTTGCCATCAAGGACAACACTTTAGCCATAATGCCAACAGTGTATGAGTCAAGGCCTCGCGCTGTCATCATTTCTTTCGATAATTCATTATACAGGATACCGGAGGTAGCCCCACCTACCGCCACCTCTTTCATCACTTCTAAGAAAGGCAGCAAGCTCATCTCACAGAGTAGGAAATTTATTTTCTGTCTGGTTCGCTCCCAAAGTAAGGGGAAGATCGTTGCTACATCCATGACCCTCGTGAAGGGTTCCTCCACACAGCAGCAGCAATAGAGGGATACAGTCGTGACAGAACACAGGAACAACTTCTCCTTACCCGGAGGGGTACCACACAAGTTTCAGGTGGGCAAAAAAGTTTGGTTACATCTGCAGAGAGAACGCCTTACCAAAACCCATCAGAAACTCAGACCGCTTCGACATGGTCCTTACACCAGTAACAAGGCTATGGGCAACAATGCTTTGAAGCACACCATTCCTCCATTCCTTCGCTTGCACCGATTGTTCAATGTCGACCGCCTTCGGCCATACTTTCCACCATTACTAGACACGTCCGACATTGCAGAACAACTCACACCCACAAAGTTAAATCCAGCTTGCATGGAACAAGCTGCAACTGATCGGATCATGGACACACAGATCAAGCACACTCGCCAGCAGAATATCCAACTGTATCGAGTTGTCAAAGCAGGACAACTCCTTCACCAGGGCAAGTGGCTCACCAAGGACCAAGTGCAGCAGAGGTTCCCTCATCTCATGGAGGAACTCAACGCAATGGGGACCATTGCTTCCTAAGGGGGGAGGAATGATCCAGGTGGATATTGGTGGCCACCCGCTAATTCCACTTGGATCCCCTCTAATGCTTCTTACAGTTTTTTTTCAGTTTCCTTAATTATAGCACAATTTACTATTTTTAGCAGTTTTTCGGGTCCTAAACTTCTAGAGCCGTTTTGAGGCCCTAAACGACGTTTTTTGGGAAATCCACCGCCAGTGATTTTTCTGATAAAAATCGCCTTTTCCGTCGTAGTCCTCGGAGAGATCTTTCCAACGGGCTATCATGCGCGTCAAACGGAGACAATACGACCAATTCGCGACCCCGGGAAGTTGGCTGTCCAACTCACCCCAAAACGGGGCCCACAATTTGGCGTTTCATCTTCTAGGGTTAGGTTTTGGAATGTGAAGGGTTTTCCATTGTTTCTCAATAATAAATAGGCCTTCGATCCTCATTGCAAACACAGTTCGAAACAGTTCAGAGGCATGTAGCCGACACATCTCTTCTCAGAGATAAGCTACCATCGCCCTAGCTGGGTTTTTTCTATTTGTAAGCATATTTCAGTATTTTACAGTAATGAAATGAAGTATTATTTCCACTGCATCTCTGTTTTTATGGTTATCGCATCTCTGTATTTATGGTTATCTCTGTAATCTATTGCATTCCTATCTAAATCCAGATCATAAAGCTTCCATCAGGTCCACCACCACTTATCGCAATCGGAGGATTGGGGTGGACGGCCCTATATACATTGCGACATACAACGGATGCGATATTATTATAAACCAGTTTTAATGCCACCATCGGGTCCACGAAGTTATTGCAATCGGAGGATTTGGGGTGGGCGACCCTTTATGCTGCGGATGCGATATATTATAAACCAAATATGAAATGCCATCGGGTCCATTGTAATCGGGTCCATTGCGATATGCCATCGGGTCACTTAGCCGAAACCCCGATGCGCCGATATGGTGAAATATATATATATATATATATATATATATATATATGGCATCGGGTCCATATGTGCCAAAACACATTTAACTTGTGTTGTTTCCGCCAGAATGGAAAAAAGGCCTTTGATTATTGTAAATGCATATATGTAGATTTTGGGCGCTCAAACACTCCCAATAACGTTAATACATGCATATGTGGGTTTTCATTGCCCGAACAACTCCCGATAGTATTAATGAAGGCATATATGGGTTTTGAACGCCCGAACAGCTCCCGATAATGTTGATGCATGCATATATTATTGTATAACACATATATATGGGTTTTAACCGTCGATAATGTTAAAGCATGCATACACGGGTTTTACAAGCCCGATAACATATCTATATGAGTTCTGCTCCTAATGGCTCCCGATAGGTTCCCGATAGCTGTGTATGCTCCCGATATCTGTTATCTGAGGCATATATGGCTCTGTTTGCTTCATTTGCTCATCCGATGGCTCCTCTTGCTCTGATATGCTCCGATAGCTCCTCTTCTTTGGCAAATATATGGCATATATATATGTGGCTCCTCCTATAACTCCTCTTTGCTCCAATGTGGCTCCTCTGGCTTGGTCTGCTCCTCTTGGATCCATTTGCTCCTCTTGGCTCAGACTGCTCCTCTAATGGCTTTGTCTCCTCCTCTTGAATATCGCCATATTGACATCAATGACAATCTGTGTCCAACAAAATGGAGTCTCCTTCCCATGGATACTCGAGACAATGTAGTTTTGAACTCCCTCCAGAAGAATCCTCCTCGCTCTTGCCACACATTTCTTCCATTCCACCAATTCTTGGGCATTCGTTGTTGTTGGCTTGGGGACTTCTTGATCAATGAAGTCCTTCAAACCATTGTCCTCTAATACTGCTTCCATGTGATCCTTCCATGCTATGTAATTCAAGCTGCCATCCAAGGCATACTCGGGCATACTCGAGTCTCAAGCCATTGAACGCCATTGGTGAACTTTGAGATGTGATAAGAAATCGATTTGGCACCTACAATCAAGAACTTCAACCTTCGAACTTCTCCCTTCTTTGTATAGTATTCTCCACTTTGATCACCTTTGCTCTGATACCATGTAGAAATTCTCACTATAGATTAAACTGATGATGCAATGTACTAAAGAAAAATACTTAATGTACTTCTACAATCAAACTTGCGGAAGCTTAATTGATTTTGAGCAAGATCAAACAGAACACATATAACAGAGAAGAAGATTCAATCACACATGAAACACAAAAGAATACTCTAGGGAACACCTCAGCTAAAAACCCCGTTATCTGTATTATCATACAAGTGGAAATATCTCAAGATTACACAAAGCTTTAGCTCACAAGCTATCCAGCTCTTAGTAAAATACCTCACTGCTGCTCATTGATAGAATAGACAACACATATGCCTTCTCCTCTATCCTCCAAGCCTCCTACTTCCTTGCGCAGTTTCCCCTGGGTCCTCCAGCTACCACCTGTATGATTCTCACCTCATACACTACTCTAACCTCTGTAGTAACTGTGCAATCCTCAAGGAATGAATTCCTTCTACATGCAAGAGATATTCTCATAGGAATATTCTAGCAACTGATAGTACACTGTCCCTGCCTTTAATCTCAACTAGGTCTTTGTCTGAACTGACATGCATGAGTTATTTACGAGAGAATATTCAGTTATCCGGAGAACACTAGTTGCATGCATGCATGCATTAACTGACTGAACTAACAATTAGTTCCTCAAACTGTTTGGAACTAATTTAATTGGACTTAACTCAGTTAACTGAGCTAACTAATTACAACTCAAATACAACTCATCCTTATCTCCTTAATTAAGGGATAACTTCCTCAATCAAAGGGATAACTGTTGCATGTCTTCACAAAGTTTTCATATTTGAATTTTACCAACTAATTAACTCAAGATGAATTAATTAATTATTTTTCAAACAACTGGTAAAACTAAATTCGAATTTTAATTCAAGGACAAATTAAAATTGGAATATATTCCGAAATGCTATCTATAGCAATGCTATTTTTAGCATTTCTTGTTGCTACTTTCAACACTAATCTCCATATTTTGGACCTTATTCCAAAATGAAAGTCATTCTTATGAATCTTTATTAGTACTATGATTTGTGTCATTTCCTGATTATTAACTATAAGCATGTATCACTTGTATATGGTGTTGAATTCTCTTATGAAGTGAGACATTTATCATTTATGATCATCTGCCCAAAATCATTATCATAACTACCCTGATACACTTAGTATATAAACAAACATCTTATGTATGTAAATAATCATTGAACTTGTTAATCTATACGTACTGGGGCCTCACATTTATTCTTGTTTCATTCTTGGTACTGATCGACTGAAACTTTAAGATGCAAAATATTTCCTTCTATTGCTTTAATTTTTTTTTAGTCCCCTTTTTCCTCATAAGTCGACTCCATGCCAATATGAAGGCTTTTGGTCTATGTTCTTGATGCTCCACAGAGGAGCATCATCTCCAGTTGGAGCTAAATTTTGTCGCCAATCTGATCCCAATTAGATCTTGGCTCCTTCTGTCACTTTTGCCTTGTGCCTCCCTCGCTATATGACTTCCTTTCATATTCTCGTAATAACAAATCGCTCCCTTGAATTTTTATGTTTTCCTTCCATCAAGTATATCTTTATAATAATTATTGTAACTTGTAAAAAAATCACTATTATATTAAATAAAAGATTAAAATCTTAATTTTAAATTAATAATTACAATTGTAATCTACAATTATTATTATAATAAATTAAAATTTAAAATAACAAAAATAAATTAAATTAAAAAATTAGTTAACTAACCTACCCATAATATCCCACCTCTCATTCACTCCACTCAACAATTAATTAAAAAGGTCAAAGGCATAAGTCCTTACCACTTGAAACGTATCATTGAAAACCCAACAACATGAATAAATATTTGTGGCAATAAATTTTAAAGATCCCCTCATAACTTCAATGACTCCAACGAAATGAATGTCGCGTACTTTGCCCGACGTGTTGAGGATACTGATCCATACAACGGTTGACCTCCATGTAACTTTTCACCCGACAACCATTTGATCACAAACTTCAATGCTCAACATTTCATCTAGTTTTCATTGTGACCAGGGTTCTCTCTCCTCCAAGCTTATTCGGGATTTCAAATGAAGTTTAATAATACATAAGCACATATTTTAACATTCTTATTTATAACACATGTATTATATTAAAATTCACATATATTATATATGTATTATTTAAAATTAAAATATATATATATGTATTTATTTGTTAAAAATTATAATTATATAGATAATTTTTTTTGAAACTCAAATTTATACATTATATACATTATTGAGATTTTATATAAGATTATAATTTCCATCTTGTTTAGAAATTTATTTGAAATCTATTTCTGGTAGAAATTTAGAATTTAGAATTAAAATTTAAGATATATTTATATAAATTTAAGATTTTTTTCATTTAAATTCAATTTTGTTTTGTTTTGTTTTGTTTTGTTTTGTTTTTATTTCTAATGGGTGGGTAAAGAAATAGTGCAGGTATTAATTTAACATGAGACACTAGTACAAAATGGCTAATTAGTTACTAAAAAAATGACTAAAATAAAATGAAATGAAGTAAAAATGATACAGTAATAGGATAGCCTTGTATACATGTATATAACTGAATAATATAGAGGGCTAAGTGAATAAGTCCAAGGTTGGAGGTCAATGATGTCAAGAATGCCCGAGTCTGATGAGCATTTCTTTAGATAAGAACTACTATTTGGGTCCATTATCACATGAATAAGCCAACTAGTCTATATCAAATTATTAATGTTTTATTTATATTTATGGATCACTACAATATAAGTGGATAAATTGCAAAGACAATTCCCTTCCCATTTTCTTGACATTCGGTATAATATATTAGCTGTGATTTGGAGTAAATTTCCAACATCGAAAATATGTAGCAATCACCACTAGTAATCCCCTAAATAGGATTATTTTGGAATGTAACTTTCAGATTCCAGTTTTTATATGATTCCTGAATGGAAAATCCACACTGAATTCCAACACCAAACTTCCAATTTGAGGGAACACCTGTGGGCATCCTCAATCACTCAAAACTCAAAACATCAGTGATCATTATATTTAAAAGATAAAATAAGAGTTGTTTTGATCTATTTTGCATATTTACATGCAAAACACCAATAGTTTTCCCATATTTAACATACTTGTAATTTCCAAGATACAACACATTGATTGATCTTTTACAACAAATACTTGATTCAATACAAACAATAATTTAACATATTACAACAATACCACCAATGTTTTATCCTCAATTAGTTCAAACTAATTAGCACTAAAACTTCAAGAAAGAGCAACAAGTAGAAATAACAAATCAATCAAAAAAGGATAAGCTTTTTGCTGAATCTTGATAAACAACTATATATAAATTATATTGACAATCCACTGCAATTAGTGGTCTTATTGAAAGAGAAATACTACCTAGAGAACTCATCTTCCAAATTATTTTCTCTATTCATGAAGCTCTCCGTTATCCTCAAAACAGAATTCACATTCAATATTTTAAGTTTTTGAAGCTTCCCAAAGACCTTGCCAAATGGAGTTGTGAATTTCATTGATTTTCATAAAATGCTTTTTGTACTGAAAAATATAGTTTGACCATGTGATAGATAAGTCAAGCAAGTAAAAAATTGTTTAAATATTTCTTAGAAGACTTCATGTTAAAAGGAAAACTTGCATATTTCAGATAGAAACAGAATCTTAATAGAGATGGTCAATATTACAAAATAATAGAGTGGATATAAAATTGCAGTTAGAACTAAAAAAATCCTAATTGTAATGCAATTGATTAATTATTCCAAGTGAAGCCAACTAGATGCATACAAGTTTTCATTTTCAACTTTCTTTCCCATATCTTTATTGGATGTGGAAGCTAACTTTCATGCATCTTGCAAGTTTGTTTTAGCAAGATTATATGTTGCATTCTCATATTCCACACTTTCTTTTCCATGAAGAATCACAATAGGTATTGGAGGAATTAGTTGTTACATCATCTGAGTTGTCAACTTTCATTTTATCGATTTATATTTTCGTGCATGTGCATTATTTGAGTTTTCCTTAGTGGAGTTTTTTATAAGAAAACAATAGGCCTGAAAAGAAAACATTCAACATGCAATAAAAATGACTAATTATATGATGTCAACCCATATTTATTTATTTTTGGAAGAAAACCAGTCAACTACGCTCAACTGACATCATTAAAGTTATCCAAAACCAACCTGGTGGACATTTGAAGTTCTGCTACATGAACTTGTTCCTTTATGTGGATAAATTTCTCTTTGTGTGTGGAAAGGGCTATTAACTTTTCTGAGAGTGATGACTTATACTTACCATCAGATTTTACCGTTTCCAACTAATTTTTTAGCATCTTGACAGATAATCTTTTTTGTTGCATCTCAATTGTGTATGATCTCATTGCCCCTAACATATATGACCTACACATGAGGCTACTGGTACAAAGAATATAACACATACCCAACAATCTGAAGGGAATTAATGATTATAGATGTCTATGGATCAATGTTATAGCTTGTAGGAGCAGTTGGTTGTTGCCTAGAGATCTTTGGGAAGTCCCTAAGAGAATGAAGCTAGGACTGGTCAATGGTCCAAAATTGGACCCACTAATTTAATTTTTTTTCTTTACAAGTAGCCATGATGAATGTTCTTAACCCTTTTTTAATTATGTAACAAGGTGTGAATTTGGATTAATAATGATCCTTAGTGGAGATACTTACTTGTGATATTTTCCAACATTCAAGACATTCCCTATATTCATTATATTTCCATTTTTCTTATTTTATTCCATTGTGTATGCTCCTATCCGCAACTATAATACATAACTAAAAGATTTCCATGAATTCATTCTCCTTTAAATTCATATGCTCTAGGCCCAAGATGATTAATATAATATTGTCTGTAAGAAATATGAACAATATATTACAATAAACAAGCACAAATGTGGTCATAATCTAGCAAGCCAACCAAAACAGGAAATAAGAAAAATGTCAAACATGGTTGAGAGAGATGGAGATGAATATATCGTAAAGTGACATTTATTTGTATCATAATTCAAATCACCTTGCATAGATCTATCTTAACCCTAGATCTGTCAAGCACCAAGACAGAAAAATCCTTTGAAGTGCGAACCTTTCCTTATGTTTTTTCACTCTAAAAAATGTTTGCACCTTGAATCTCAACACATGATAGATACACGGTTAATACAAATCTACACTGCTTTATTTATTATTGGTAATACATCAACTTAATATATTTATGGTTTTTGGCATACTAGAGATGTAAATTATAGAATGAACCTCTCGATGCAATGCCAAATGTCAATATATTTAGCTGAAAAACTACAAAGAGAGGATATTCTCTAATGGTTTCATTACAAGGCTAATATCATAGAAACTGGAGAAATAAAGAGCAGAAAAGAAACTAAAGACAAACAAATCAATTAAGAATTTTTTTAGTAGGAGAAGTTGTTGATATCTTAAGCCATGTTCGCTCTATCCCAACCATAAGACAAACAAGTGACTTAAAGGGATTTTAGAGACATTAGTCCTAAAATAGTTTAGGAAAGATTCAAGAAAATTAAAGGTGAGCAAGCAAAAGAGTTAAATTTATGTAGAAACACAACATAAAGAATATAAAGTGGCCTTAATCAACCAATCACATGTGCATCCCCTATTCTTCATAGACTATAACCAATGTAATATCCCATCCATGAATTAACATTACCAAAAACACGTCATGCATTTGAATAGGCACCTTCACACCTTTGGTCTACAATTTCTTTCCTACCACTACATGCACCAAATTTCTCTAATAGGGTCATTCATAAACCCTCTTTTCTTGGAAATGAAGTATTAGTTCTTTTTTTTTTGGTAGTTAAGACCCACGGGGGATTTGAACCAGTGACCTATCACACGGAGTGCCTTAAAAATGCACCCAATCACCGTCAATCCAAAGCCCCATGGGCTGGCAATGAAGTATTAGTTCAATGTTAAGGTCAATAGGCAATTAATTTGTCCACCGGGATTCCATTTTCAATGTGCTTTGCCCCACCCAAATGGCACAAATTTGAAAGGGATGACACTGGGTAAAAGTCCTAGGTGCAAGCTCTTGGTGGAATCATCGGAAATAACTTGTCATGGTTCCCCGATTGATCTAGTAAAATTCAGTCAATTTTTGTAAAAATAGTATCTCACTGGCAGTAAAATTCAATCTTAGGGGGTATTTTTCCATGTTTATTAGTGGTAGACAATATTGTTTTGTCTCCAAGTAAAAAATGCAATAAATAGTTACAACACATAAACATCATAATTCAAATGTGACATATCTCCTACCATATAGAAATTTTTACATGAAATAGGGCACTCACCTGTTTGATTGTAGACAACGAATATGCAGCTAGCACTGCAACATTTGATGTGCGTACATGTAGGGATATACACCTTTAGATGTTCAAAACCACCACATCCAATTGTGTTATCCAAGTTTCTACCCTCCTAAATGATGCAATGTTGTGTATATTAATTTTATCAACATATCCGTCATGAATGTCCAATGTTAATCACTATTATGTTAAGCTAAATATCAAAATGCAACCTTCACTAATATGCACTTCAATAGAGAAGTTTACAATGTATCATCCAATATACATTACTGATCTGATAATGATATCTAAGACAATTAATAAGGTATTACAAACTCATGTGCATGAATTTGCCTATGTTATTTTATGCAATGGATCGATAAGATTGCGAAATACACAGGTAGTGAAGCAGTAAACAAAACATAACAGACAACACATAACACAACAAATTTAATAAGGAGTTCACCCAATCCCCCTGGGCTACATCTCCTGGTCCAGCCTTTAATGGTGACCTCTCTATTATGTCTTTAGAACAGAGTTTTACAACAGTGTGAGCTCAACTTGAGTCGCAACACACAACATATACAACAACAAGAGTTTGCTTGAACCTCTCAAGCTTCTCTGAGTACACAGACTCTCTTAATCACTCTCTGTCTCTGCCTTTTCTTTCTGTCTTGGCACTACCTTCAATACTGCTTGCTTCTGTTTGCTCTCTGTCTGTGGCTTTAAAGCCAATCTACTCTACTTTTTAGTTTTGCTTCTCGGCTTTCTGTCTCCCCAGCCTTTGTCCATTCGAATCCCTCTTCTAACGTTAAACAATCATTGCGTAACGCATTAAGGGGAGGTGGCCACCTATCCTGCAACGGATGAGTGCATCGGGCTTTTGAAATCCCTGAAACGACCACTTTCTGTTAACAGAGAAACACAGTCAAACACAGGAAAAGTCTGCCAAACATTGCTTATCGGACTTCAAATGTCCATCAATCTGCCTTATACTCCCATCAAATCCGCCTTTGTAGCGATATCACATCTCTACCGTTGATCTGGGAGATCTAGATCCAACGGTTGAGATCCATTTTGGGTAGCTCTTTCATTCGGGAGTTAACTGCCTGATGAGAGTGATTTTCTCTCTCCTCAGTCTGGACACGTGGCAGCCGTTGTACGGGATTGGGCGGAGCTCGGCCCAAACCACTTACCGCCCTTGGCCCACCCGAAATCTTGCTCATATCGTGATTTCTCTTCGTATTGAAAATACATTAAAAAAAATTGAAATTCCCGCTTATTGGACTTGAAATCATATGTAACAGTGTTAATAAACCCTTTTGGGTCCGTAATATCGCATCAACGCATTTTCTTTGGTTTTTCATTTATTCAACGAAAGTGCGATCTACAAAGGAAAACTCTGTTTCCCGGATCTCAAATCATATCAAACATCATTTATAATTGTTATCGGGTCTGGAAATCGCATCACATACATGTGTATGCATATAGCCCCGCTCCATTGTATTTGCCAATAGCGATATTGCGATGCAACATGGGCCGTCGATCTGCGCGCTTGATCGATGGTCCTCGTTGACCCCGCTCATCGCAGTCGCATATATCATGGGGTCTCTGCCGATAGCCTCCCTTTGCCACCGCCGATTGAAATTTTCCAATTGGATATGGACGGATCTGGCCGCTGTGAATTCACTGTTGCCACCGCCAATAGCTCTGTTTTTTATGTTTTCTATGTATTTTTCCCACCCGATAGTGTTTTTTCGCCATTCTAAGGGTTCTTCCCATGCGTTTGTTTTGATCTTTTAAGCAATTTGAAGACTTAGAGAGTATTCTAGGATCCATTTGGATCACGCCTTCCCACTAAAAAGGCTTTTGGACCACCAAAAGTTGGTTTTCAAGCATCAATCAAGTGAGGATATAGCTTCCTCACTTGCCCAATCTCTATCCATTTTGCACTGCTGGGTTTTGAACCTTTGAGTCCAATTCTAAGGTACTCAACATCCCCTCTGCGCATGGTTCTCACCTTCCTATCTAGAACTGTATCTTCTTGCAACTCATTAAGATATTCAGGCAATAAATCATCAATGGAAGGAAATTGACTTTGCTCTTCGGGATCTTCAATTAATGAAGGTTCAAACAGTCTTGAGTTTTCTGCATTTACCACTGAATAGATGTGCATGTATGTTGGCAGATCAAGGCGGAAAGCGTTCTCACCAATTTTCTCAAGTACCTTACCATACCTTATTGGCTTCAACTTCTTTCCTTCACCTTGCATTCTGTCCTTGTTGATATACAACCAGATTTGATTGCCAACTTGGAAGCTATGCTCCATCCGATGCTTATCATGCCTTGCCTTATACTTGGCTTGGCTATTTTCCAGCTGTTCCTGTACTGCTTGGTGAATTTCTTGGATTTTTTCAATTAACCTGGTTGCTTTGTCCACATCACTGTGTCCATCAACTGCTATGTCTTTTTCAAAGACAAAATCCAAGGGAGACCTTGGTATAAAACCAAAACAAGTCTCAAAAGGAGATATTTGTGTAGAAAAATGTTTAGCATGGTTGTAAGCATGTTGCACATAACATAAATGCTCATCCCAAAGCTTGGGATGCTTGCTGCAATAACCCCTGAGCAACTAGATCATTGTCCTGTTGAACACCTCTGTTTGGCCATCTGTTTGTGGATGAAAGGCTATGCTCTTCTTCAGTCTGGTGTTCATCAATTCCCACAGACTTGACCAAAAATTCCCAACAAATTGGGAATCTCGATCAGATACTATGGAAGTGGGTAACCCAAAATGCACCCAGACATGCTGAAAGAACAACTTTGTTGTTTGTTCAGCTGTAATCTACTTGTTGCAAGGTATTAAAATACACATTTTGCTGAACCTGTCCACAATAACATATAAATAGTCATGACCTTTTCTAGATTTTGGCAGTCCCCCAACAAAGTCCATGGAAACACTTTCTGAAGGATGAGAAGGAACTGGAAGTGGAGTGTACAAGCCTAGTTTTCTATTGCTGGGCTTGCTTTTAGCACACATGGTACACCCTTTAATATATCTAGAAACTATTTCATGCATTCTTGGCCAATAGCAGAATATTTGCAGCTGTGCAACTGTTTAACTTACACCAAAATGACATGATATTAGAGAAGTATGTGCTTCCCGAATTATGTTAACTCTTTTAGTTTTTGGAATGCATAGCTTTCCCAAATGATACAAGAGTTGGTCCTTAACATAATAGTCCAATTCTTCTACTTTTTTGCCATGACATAAAGTTGCATATACATCTTTAAAATCTACATCTTGAGCATATTGTTCAATGTAGCTTTCATGTATTATCGAGTTATGCTTAAGTATAGTATATGCATTTATAATTGGTCCGGATAACATATTT
Source organism: Pinus tabuliformis (assembly GCA_031772625.1). NCBI lineage: Eukaryota > Viridiplantae > Streptophyta > Pinopsida > Pinales > Pinaceae > Pinus > Pinus tabuliformis. Next base: position 1,681,969,776 of record CM062819.1, read on the forward strand.
GCAACTTTATTGTGTATGCCCTTTTTATATCTGATGACTAGATGAAACCGCTGTAGGAAACCCATCCACATATAGTGTCTTGATTGCTGCAATTAAGTTTGTGAGTGCAGATACTGAAGTGGCTGATGATCAGTATGTGTAACTGTTTCTTTGCCCATTAAGTACTGTTTCCACTTTTTTACACTTTATGCTAATTCATACAATTCTTTATCATATGTGGGATAATTAACTACTGTAGAATTAAATGTCTCAGAATGGTAGCATATGGGTTTACCATGTTGCATCAATACTGCTCCCATGGCATAGTCACTGGCATCTGTTTCGATCTCAAATGGTCTTTGAAGATATGGTAATGCTAGTACTGGTGTTGTACTAATTTTTTCTTTCAAGGTGTCGAAGGCTTTCTGTTGTTTGCCTCCCCACTGGAACACCTTGTTTAATCCTGTCAAGGCATGTAAGGGAGCTGGAATTAAGGAAAAGTTAGCAATAAACTTTCTCCAATACTGTGCTGCTCAGGGAAAATTTTAAGAACCCCCCCTAAATTTATAAATATAATAAATGGGCGAATCTCCATGGTATATAGGAAAAATGGAAGGCGATTTTATCAATAATATAATATGCATATATAATTTTTTGGCGAATCTCTCACCAGGGATGGCGAATATTTTACTCAATTATAAAATCTTGTAAGATCTTTGCGAGTCTTTCACTAAATAATAAAACTTTGTAAAGTCCTAGTGAATCTTAGCATAGGCTACATGCTGGTTTAATTCCCCCATTTAAATAGGCTACATTCCAGGTGAATACCATGGGTCAATACCATGTGCCATTTTGGTGAATACCATGGGTCAATACCATGTGCCATTTTTATTTTTATTAATTCGGGTTAATAATGGTTTTTTGCATGGTATTAATAACAATCTAGTCCATGGTATTTGTCCCATAGTATTTTGGCCATAGTTTTCACCTAAATATAACCCATTTTTTGAGTGTTCGTAAATATAAGGTGACTTATGGAGTAAATATAAAAAAATGTTTTATTTGTTTACCATACCTCTCATTTATTTATATTTTTATTAATTTACCATACCTCTTTTACAAATATGGTATTTGGCCCATAGGATTCACTTAAATAAAACCTCTTTCTTGAGCCTTCATAAATAGAATGAGGGTTATGGACTAAATATAAAAAGAGGTTTTATTTATTTACGATTTGTCTAGTTTATTTATATTTTTATTTATTTACCATACCTTCTGAGTAAGTGTAAAAAGAGTTTTATTTATTTACCATACCTCCACTTTACTTATATTTTTATTTGTTTACACCCTTACATGTATATAAGGTGGATTATGGAGTAAATATAAAAAATGTTTTATTTATTTACCATACCTCTCATTTATTTATATTTTTATTAATTTACCATACCTCTTTTATAAATATGGTATTTGGCCCATAGGATTCACTTAAATAAAACCTATTCTTGAAAATGGGCGAATGGATTCACTTAAATAAAACCTATTCTTGAAAATGGGCGAATGGAAGGTTGTAAGTCCTAATTTCAAGGGCTAAATTTACCTTTTTTACCCTCTCCCTTAAAATAAGGTGGGCTATTTGAGGTGATTTGTAAAAATGTACTATGATACAAAATATTCGCCCACTAAAAATTTAAAACCCCTTAATTTCGCCAAAGGGCGAACATTCGCCCCTAAAATTATCCTTGGTGCTGCTCCTAGGAAGCTTCTAGCTTCTGTAGCAGATTTGGGTTTAGGACAGTTTACAATGACTTCAACCTTAGAGGGATCTATCTTCAATTCACCACCCCCTACAATATGACCCAAATAATTCAAAGATGTTTTTCCAAATTCACATTTTGATAACTTAACATAGATATTTTCTTTTTTCAAAACATCTAGAATCTGCTTTACATGCTTCAAATGTTCTTCCCATGTTTTACTGAAAACAAGAATGTCATCTAAATATACAATTACAAAATCATCAATAAAAGGTCGGAGTACATCATTCATTACTCTCATGAAAGTGGCAGAAGCATTAGTCAAGCCAAAAGACATAACTAGCCATTCATAAAGCCCTTGCTTTGTTTTGAAAGTAGTCTTCCATGCATCTTGTTCTGCTACTCTGACTTGAAGGTAACCACTACGCAAGTCCAACTTGGAAAAGTAAACAGTTTCTTTCAGCTGATCCAATAGATAATCAATGCGAGGAAGGGGATAGCGATTCCTGATCGTTATTTTATTCAGCGCTCTGTAATCAATGCACATCCTCCATGAACCATCCTTCTTTCTCACCAACACGATTGGAGATCCGCATGGTGATGTGCTTGGTCTTATGAACCCTTTCTCGAGCAGCTCCTGTACCTGCTTCTTGATCTCTGTATTCTCTAAAGCGGATAACCTGTACATTCCGATGTTAGGCAATGGAGCATCTTGCTGCAAATGAATATCATGCACAATTTCCTTTTTGGGTGGCAGACCTTTAGGTTCTTGAAATAGGATATCATTTTCTGAAACAACTCTTTCTAAATCAGATTTCTGTTTAGCATCATAGCCCTCAAATACATTGGTTTTATCAGTTTTCTTTTCCTTTACAACCACCAGTAAAAATTGCTTGCATGAATTTACAATTCTTTTCATCTGCCCTGAGTTTATGAGAGTATAATTATTCTTGAGTTTATGAGCTCTTACAATACATTCTATTCCATCTTTAACGAGTTGATACTTATTTTCAGCTCTATAGAAAATGTCTTTTCTATCATACAAGTAAGGACTTCCTAAAACAATTCCACATATATCCAAGGGAACAATATCTAAATCAACCTCATCTACAAATGCTGACCCAAAAGAAAACCTAAGTTTACATTGTCTAGTCACTTGTAGCTTTGCTTTATCACATACCCAACCTAATGGATATGGCTTCTTGTGAGGTGTGGTTAGTAGTCTCAATTTCATTACAATTGCTTCAGAAATCAATTTTACTTGTGAGCCACTATCAAATAAAGTATCAATCTTTTGATGCTTGGAAATAACTCTAATATGAAAAAGCTCATGCCTTTTCCTCTCATTTTCTTCACTATCAACAGTTTGTGCAGAATTACTAGTAGATGCTTCAGAATTTTTACCTTTTATACATGTGGCTGTGATGGTTGTTTCATCACCTGAGTCTGACCTCAAATCCTTCTGTATAGCAGCAGAAACCTTCTTCTTCTTGCCATCGAACTTCTTGGGTTTCAGCTCCAGATGCAAAGACCAACAATGTTCATCATCATGTCCATCCTTCTTGCAGTGAGTGCATGAAGGTTTGGCCTTCTGTACAACATTTTCCTTCCTCTCTTTCCATTTCTGCTTCCTCTTTTCCTTGTTCTTGCTTGCAGTGGGTTTTGATGATCCCCCAATCTCTGGGTTCACATTCTTGCCTCTAGCATCTAGATGTGTAGCCTGAATAGATACCTCATCTATGCTAGTAGGGTTAAACATGAGAATGGTGTGCCTCAAATAACTGTGTAGACCACCTATATACTTCAACAAAGTTTCAGGTGAGTCTAGAGAAATGCCTAGAATTAAAGCTCTTTTTCTAAATACCTCGGTGTAGCTTTGTACACTTTTCCCCTTTAACTGGCGAAGAGTTTTCCAACTCATCATAGCTTGTTGCATATAAGCTAGTGGATAGAACCGTTTTTTAATGGCAGAAACAAATTCACTCTAGAAAGAAAGAATTTTACCATGCTTCTTCAAATCAGCTTGTGTCCTGCCTTCCCACTAGACTAAGGTAGTTCCTCCAAGGCATAGGCTGGCCAACTGAATTTTACTCCTGTTTGAATCAATATTTTGCACCCTACAATACACATCAATCTGTCTAATCCAGTTATCTAGCTTCTCTGCATTTAATTCTCCATCATATATTGGAAAATCAAATTTAACATCTAATTTAATCAAAGTTGTTTTCTTGTTTTTATTTTCAGGGCTATCAGGAGGTGTGGATAGAGGAGCCTCTTTTCCTTTCCCTTTGCCTTTAGAATGGCCATCTAGAAGAGATTCTTCTGTTCCTTTGTCTTGTTTGGAGGTTGAAGAATCTTCACCTTGACCTTTCTTAAATTCTCGATACATCTCTTATACCATGGCTCTCATGGTCATGAATCTGTCCACGAACTGAGAGTCTGACTCCAAGGGAATTTCTTCTGTCATTTTCCTCCTAGGATAGACTCTACCAATTTCTAGATTAGTCTTAACCAATTCTCCTTCTCCTAATTTGAGCTTTAACCTAGTTAGCATTCAACAATCCAACACAAGCTTGTCTAACCTTAGCAAACCTAAAGCTTTGATACGACTTGATCTAATAATGAGATCTAAGACAATTAATAAGGTATTAGAGACTCATGTGCATGGATTTGCTTATGTTATTTTATGCAATGGATCGATAAGATTGCGAAATACACAGGCAGTGAAGCAGTAAACAAAACATAATAGACAACACATAACACAACAAATTTAATAAGGAGTTCACCCAATACTCCTGGGCTACATCTCCTGGTCTAGCCTTCAGTGGTAACCTCTCTATTGTGTATTCAGAACAAAGTTTTACAATAGTGTGAGCTCAACTTGAGTCTCAACACACAATAGATACAACAACAAGAGTTTGCTTGAACCTCTCAAGCTTCTCTGAGTACACAAACTCTCTCAATCACTCTCTGTCTCTATCTTTGCTCTCTGTCTTGGCACTACCTTCAATACTGCTTGCTTTTGTTTGCTCTCTATCTATGGATTTAAAGCCAATCTGCTCTGCCTGTTCAGTTCCGCTTCTCAGCTTTCTATCTTCCCGGCCTTTGTCCGTTCGAATCCCTCTTCTAATGTTAAACAATCATTGCATAACGCATTAAGGGGATGTGGCCACCTATCCTGCAACTGATGAGTGCATTGGGCCTTTGAAATCCGTGAAACGACCACTTTTTGTTAACAGAGAAACACAGTCAAGCATAGGAAAAGTCCGCCAAACATTGCCTATCGGACTTCAAATTTCCATCAGTCTGCCTTATACTCCTATAGAATCTGCCTTTGTAGTGATATCACATCTCCACCGTTGATCTGGGAGATCCAAATCCAACGGTTGAGATCCATCTCGGGCGACTCTTTCATTTCGGAGTTAACCACCCGATGAGGCTGGTTTTCTCTCTCCTCAGTCTGGACACGTGGCAGCCATTGTATGGGATCAGGCGGAGCCCGGCCCAAACCACTTACTGCCCTTGGCCCGCCCGAAATCCTGCTCATATCGTGATTTCTCCTCGTATTGAAAATACATTAAAAAACATTGAAATTCCCGCTTATCGGACTTGAAATCATATGTAACAGTGTTAATAAACCCTTTCGGGTTCGTAATATCGCATCGACACATTTTCTTTGGTTTTTCGTTTATTCAACTAAAGTGCGATTTACAAAGGAAAACTCTATTTCCTGGATCTCAAATCATATCAAACATCATTTATAATTGTTATCAGGTCCGGCAATCGCATCGCATACATGTGTATGCATATAGCCCCGCTCCATTGTATTTTCTGATAACAATATTGCAATGCAACGTGGGTCGTCGATCTGCGTGCTTGATCGATGGTCCTCGTTGACCTCGCTCATCGCAATCGCATATGTCATGGGGTCTCCACCGATAGCCTCCCTTTGCCACCGGCGATTGTGATTCGCCGATCAAATCTAGATCATTGATCGGCCAGATCCGACGGCCCCTTTGCATTCACTGTTGCCACCGCTGATAGCTCTGTTTTTTATGTTTTCTATGTATTTTTGCCTCCCGATAGTGTTTTTCCGCCATTCTAAAGGTTCTTCCCATGCATTTGTTTTGATCTTTTAAGCGATTTGAAGACTTAGAGAGTATTGTAGGATCCATTTGGATCAATTGCAAGGAGATAATGTCATTAATACATATCAAAATCCTCGTGGAAATATATGTCACTTAAATTTTTATTTTAAGGTAGCTTGCAATTAAAACGATATCACAAAGACAATGGGAAACACAAAACACACAAGTACCTCTAATAAATGTTAATGCTTAAATGAGGAATAATATGTTACAATTATAGCAAAAATTAAAAGCTCTCGCTTAAGTTGATGAGAAGACCAAGGCATATCTCTCATGTAGTTGATTGTAGGGGTAGATATGTCATGAAGGTCCTCCTATGCTAAATACTATTGTGCTACGCTAAATATCAGAACACCATCTTCACTAATGTGCATTTTTAATAGAGCAATTTGCAATGTATCATTCAATATGAATTACAAGGAGATAGTGGCACTCATGCTAAACAAAATCCTCAAAAAGGGATATGCCATATTAATTTTAATTTAAAAAACTTGTTGTGAAGAAGACATCATAAAGTCAACAAAACCCTCAAAACAGAATATGATACTTTACTTTTAATTATTTTTCTTACAGATATCACAAATACAAGAAGGAACCATAAAGTGGAAAAGCACCCCTGAGCAATTTTAGTGCTTAAATACATAAACACACATTGCAATTTTAGTAGTAAAGATTAAAATACATACTTGACAAAGCTAATGTGAATACCAAGACAATAATGAGATGTAGAATAATCTAGGCAAATGAAAATTCCATAAGTGACCAATGCTTATGTGGGATTCCTTGTATTACAATCAAAGCACATCTGCCATGAATAAAAACCACATCATATCAGATGATATCTGTTAGCCTCCTGTTGCAACAGGTGTTCATATTTCATGATTGACATTTTTACATGCCAAATATGTCATCTTTCATGCTGCAAGGTTCCATATTTCCAAAAGAGGCCAAAGAAAAGGCCATGAAAGTGTGCCAGTCCAAGTGCCACTGCTGTATTCCAATTTTGATGACTTAACCATTTTTGAAGAATGTTCTATAAAAGGGAGGGCCAAACAGTTTAATCTTGGCCTCCCTAGGTTTCAATTTCTTGTTTTAGAATATAGAGAATTGATATCTGACCAAACAGCTTAATCTTGGCAGATTTGTAGATAGGTAGAGAATCAAAGGAGCCCAACTGCTTAATCTGGGCCCTTGGCAGAAATAAGGGTAGACTTAGCTAGGAGGGCAGTCAAAAGAAAAATTGTAAAGCAGGGTCTGCAAGTCTAAGTGCACCCAAACCAAAAGAAGAAAAAAATTCTAGGTAAGTAGGCTGGGTAGGTAATTTTTGAGGTTGCAGAATGTTGATATGTGATCAATTTTGTGTTTCAAAGTGTTATATCTTTTCAGATCACAAGTTGGAGGCAGTTTTCATCTGGAGGAGCTCAAGCTAGATACCTCTAACTTCCCCATTCTCCCTTTCCCCAAATCGCTCACTAACTTCCCCGAAGAAGTCAAGATCTGCTTGATTCCTCTTAGTTTCATCATTCTCCATATCAGTTGCCTTGGTGAAGATCTGATTCACTCAAGGATTGTTCATTCCTCCTCTATAAGTCAATTTTCCCCCCTTAAAATAGCCTAAGATTCGCACACTTAGTGCTTTCTAGTCACCTCCATATTAACTACTAATTCTATTATATAGCTCCCTATCTATCTCCCCTTCCCCTACTAAAACTATGTATAAAATTCCCCTATGTACATATTCCCCATCCCTGGCACTATAGCCCTATTGTATAAGTTCTGGGAAATAATAGTCCATCTGGGGCTGTTAATTAGCCCATCCGTGTCCTGGAGTTACTCTGACATCTGGTCAGAATAACAACCAGTTCCCCTAAATCCTAACCCTGAAAAACCTATTTTTCCGCCTTTATTCTAAAGTTTTGCCTCTAAATATCTACCCCGGCGCGCAAAACCCGCAAAAACCCACTTTCCTAAGGTTTTAAACCCCCCCGCCATACAAAAAATTAAATATAGCGGGCGGGTCCCCACCCTAACCTTCCGTCACCTTACCTGTCCCGTCGACCGTTAGATCTGGCCCGCCCAAGATCTACGGTGGGCGGGTGTTTTCTCGTGCCAACAGCCCGAGGGTTAGTGTCCGGGAGTTCGGCGGTTTTACCGTCGTACTCCCGCCATGCATCGCCCTCCCAGGTGTGGCGGAGCCCCCTCCTCCCAAACCGCTTCAGTGCAAAGGCAGTGCACCCGAAACCGCCAAAACGCCCTCCCCTGGGTGACGTCAGCACCACGTCCTCCACTCAGTGACGTCATCCTACCGCGTCATCTGCCTGCATCGGCCTCTTGCCACCATACTGCCAACCCACTATTGCCACGTCACTGCCACCGTGTACCACCACGTCACCCACCGTACATGCTGACATCACCCTGCCACGTCATCGCCGTATTGGATCCCACCCGCTGACGTCATCAGCAAAAAAGGCGCGAAGGTGAAAATCGTGCTTAGGAAGCCCGGATTCAAATTCTGAGGCAGTTTTTCATGCACGATTAGTGCCACAGGAAATGGGCCAAAGTGGAAAGACCCTCATCGCGCAGCCCCCAACAAGCCCGAAAGGCGCAGAATGACCCGTTTTTCTTCGCGAAGCATTTAGAAAGGGGCAAACACAGTTTTTAAAGCAACAGAGGGCCGAACAACGACCATTAACTATTGATTTGACAATTTCATACACAGCGAAAGAGAGAAACGGCCCGATTCAACTGCGAAAGAGTATCAGAGGAAAGATGGAGCGGCAAAGAGTATCAGTTGGATGTTTTAATCAAAATCTTCATTTCCCAAGGCAGCTTAGCATTGAATGGCCTCCAACAAAGTCAAATAAAGCGGTGTAAGCCCATTAAAGCTCTCAAATCACAGTTAAAGCATTTAAAGCCGCCGAACAGCAATGGATCAAAGCCCAAAGCACAGTTATTGCAGAAACACTGCACCAAGCCACCAAGGACAACACATTAACTCAGTTTTGATACGGCTGCCCTCAGCGCAGCTCAAAGATATTTTCTTGCATTTATTTCTGGATAGGATTAGGTTAAAGTAATCATTTTCTTTCAGACCTGTTTAGGTCAAGTTGTAATAGACAATTTTGGATATTTTTTCCCTATTTATACCACCCTCTAGATTGTTTTAAGGGTTGGTTGGTTGATAATCTAGAGGAGAGACTCGCACGGGATATCTGAGATGTTTTACTTAATCAAAGATTGCTGAAAAGCTTTGGAGAAATGACTGCCTGCTCTATGTCTAATGGTCTGAAGAATTGAATGTGGAATTCTTGTGCTGCAGTATGAATCAATAAGTGCTTCTTACCTCTGTTATTTCAATTTCATATAAGCTCAAGTTGCAGAACGAAGGATTGGTTTAGAACTTGCTTAGCTGCACTCTATGCTCAGTTTTTGTGGCTTTTTGATGTTTTCTTCTCGATTTAGGCATAAACATGAATTCCTTTGTGGCTCATGTTTGATATTTTTCACATATGAATGACTGTTATCTAGGAATTCTTAACTGCTCCTAGATAGGGCTCATTTGTTTTCTTTCTGCTAATCTGAATGAGAGATTCTTAATTGCCCCTCATTCCTTAGCCTTTAATCCATCTCTTTTACCTTAAATAATTGTTTCATATACAGCTAGCTTGCTCCATTTTCCTTCTGGCGACCAAGAAAATGCACCAGCAGTCCTACTCCTTGACTCCATGCCCAATGGTTCTAAAACTTTCATGCTATCCATGCCTCTTTACCTGAAAGTATCATCCTTCCCACCAAAACTTAAACAAAACCCCCTTGAACTCAATAGCTAGCCTAAAATCATCTTCAACAAAGCTAAATTAGAACGAGAGAGCCCTCTCTGATTGCAGGTGGGCTAGAACCTACAGTCCAAAGACTGGTCTGTGGTTACCTCGGCCATATCCTTTTGTGCTGATCAAAAGGACAACCTGAGTGATAACATAATGGCGACTCCACTGGGGAACAAATCGATTTTCTAATTGCTGTATATTCCTTAAAACTACAGATGAAGCCTGAATAGCAGCCAGGAAGCCTTTGAAACTGTTTTTGCTTTGCATTAACAGAAGTAAATAAAAGCTGTTTCAGTCAATCTTCATGCTAGTTTTAGGCTATAGACAGCTATTCCAAAATCGGATCGGTTCCTTGCTAATTCTACAAACGTTCGCAGAAAAGTACCAAAAAAACAAATTCGGAAGCTGGCTCCCAAGAAGAATCCTCGTTACACAAGGTCAAATCCAGACCCAAATCCCCCAGCTGCTTTTGAAAATCTGAATCTAATCCCAAAGATCCTTAGGAAGCAAGATAGACAAGAAGATTTTGCTGATAATACTCCTGAAACAGTTCACCCTAGCTGTGTTCCAACTCCAGTCAAAGTTTTATTTCGTTCAAACCCTGTTTCCCCTTGTTCATCATCTACATCTCAAAGCACTCCTTCCACACCTCCATTCATTGCACATACTCCTATTACCACTACTGTTGTTACAGCTGTTCCAGTTGTCCTTGTTGTTCCTATTGTTCCACTTATCCCTGTGAATATGGCCAATAGATATGCACCCCTGCAATTACCTGCTAATCCTAGGGCTTTGCCTCAAGATTACCAAACTAAAATCACATATTTTGATAGTACTTGTCCTTGCACAACCCTACAGCATACCAAGAAGATGAAAGACTATTTTGAGAACTACGAGATAGATGATGACAGCGTAAGAATGAAAATTTTTGTTCAAAGTTTAACAGGTGATGTAAGAACCTGGTTCAGATCACTTGCTGCAAATTCTATAACCACTCCGGATGAGCTTTACCAATTCTTTACCAACAGATAGGAGAAAAAGAAAGACCCCTTGCACATACTAGCTGAATATGATACAATTAAAAGAGGTCCCCAAGAGACTATTTTGGAGTACTGTGCAAGGTTCAATAATGTCTATAATGCAATACCACAGAACTTAAGACCACCCCTTGACCTTGCCTTGTATAAATTCCCTGATGGATTCGACCCGGATATGGCATATCAGTTAAAGGAAAGAGCCCCTCAAACCCTTGCAGACATGCAAAATGTTGCTATTAGCGTAGTGGCCAACCTAATTGCCAAAAGAAACAGAGCTAGAATGGAAAGAAGAACCACCTTTAAGGAAGAACCCTCAGCCTTAGAGCAAAATCTTGATTCTATTATCAGTGGCATGCAAAGGCTGGGAGACAGAGTAGAGAGTGTTGAGAGGAAATCATCTTGGGAAGGACAACAGTCCAATACCATAAGGAACCCAAATTTTAGGAAAACTTAGAACACAAACGCTGGTAGGTCAAGCCCAGACCATGACATAAGACCCCCTTTCCAAGAAAACTATGCTGAGGCATCCACTTCTAGTGAACCCATAGAAGACACTCACATGAATCTGATGGATCTAAAGGGCGAGCACCAAACTTTCCTATCCCAAGAAGACCAAGATGAGCATGACTGTAGTCAATTTCAGACTAAGTCTGGTGAGTCTTTTGATTTTAAACAAGGTTATGATACTGCTGTGTATGAGGTCCACAAACAATATAAACTGAGAACTAGGACCATTGATATTTCTCAACCTAGCAAACCAAAGGATGGAAAACAGCCCAACAAGACTAAAGGCAAGGCTGTCATAACAGAACCAGCTGATATACCTGTCCCAAACCCGCATCAAGTGACTGTAGAGGACATAACACAAATGCAGCCTTCTATTGACCAGCCTCTGCCACTTTCTTCCTCGAAAGAAAATTTGAACAACATTCCAAAAAGCCCTCCTAAAACTGAAAAACCGCAAGCAATTACTTCCCTTAGCACTGACAAACAGGAGGAAATCTCTGATACTCCACTGGAAAAAGGAAAGCCTGCCTCTCACAATGCTAAAACCCAATATGAAAAACCATTTAACTTAGAAGCAGAGATTGGAAAACTTAAGATATCCATCCCCCTCTCAGAACTTGCCAAACATGATGTGTATAGGCAACAAATTCAAAGATCACTTCAAATCCCAGTCTCCAGAGAATAAAGATGATGTAAATGTTTTAGATGATACCCCTGAATTGTTGTTTGGTCCAGAAGTTAATGGAAAATCAACATATGGACATATTCCACCCTTTTATGTCAGTGTGCATATACATGACAAAGTTTTGCACAACGCTATGTTTGATTCAGGAGCATCGCACAATCTTATGCCCAAAGCAGTTATGGAGAAACTAAATCTTGATATCACAAGGCCCTACAAAGATTTATTCTCATTTGACTCAAGTCAAGTCAAGTGTTTAGGCCTCATCAAAGACTTGTGTGTCTCCTTAGTCCAATATCCTAACAAGACCGTCCTCATGGATGTGGTGGTGGCTGACATCCCACCAAAGTATGGTATGCTCCTACCAAGATCATGGGGAGCAAAGCTCCAAGGATCCCTTCAATTAGACCTCTCCTATGCCACTATTTCAGTCTTTGGGCAACCAAAGAGACTATACAGAGAAACACTCATGAAATATGTGGTAAGTAGTGAGAGCAAGCCTGAAAATTTTCCCATTTACTCAATCCATTCTGATATGGATTCTTTTATTTTGTTTAATGATGAAATAGGTCCTCTCACTGATGATGAGCCGTTGGCTCTAGAACAAGACATGCACATCAATGAAGAATCGGTGGCCCATACTAATAAAACTGTCAAAACAATCAAGGCAACCAACTTACAAGAAGAACCTTCCCAAACAGAAATTTCAAATCTGCCCAATCCTGAAATGGCTGAAACTCTTAGTACTAACCACAAGCAAGAAATCACATGGTATTTAGAGTTTGATGGCTCTGTTAACAAATTAGGAGCAGGGGCAGGTGTATGGATTCACAACACACATAACAGTCATGTAGAAGGCCATGCCTACAGACTAAATTTCAAATGCACAAACAACATGGCAGAGTATGAGGCTCTGCTTCTAGGCCTTAAACTGCTCAAAGCTCTAGGAGCTGCAAGAGTGTCTATTCTAGGTGACTCTGATTTAATCATACAACAGATGAAAGGTAACTTTGTTACTAATGACAATAGAATGAGGGCCTATAGGACTACTGCCACTTATATACTCAATGCATTCACTGAATCCAAGCTTGCCAAAATCTCAAGAGATCATAACATTCATGCACACAGCCTAGCCACTTTTGCTAGTACATGCAAGCTTCCCTTTGAACCAAACCACTACTTTACTGCTGAGATAAAACATAGGCTTTCTATCCCAAATAATGTTAAAAATTGGCAAGTATTCGAGAATGATGCCCAAATTAACAATTTCCTTACTCTTGAGCATGAGTTTTCAAATATTAACATTGACATGGATGCTATGGCAGATGAACAATAGAAAACAAATGAAAATCAGCAGGCTGTAACAGCTATAACAGCCAAACAAATCCTAAACCCAACTGTTTTTGACAATACAAACATAGAAGAGCTGAAACAGATGCATTTGGGGGAAATTGCCAAAATAGAGGCAGAGATCATTGACTTAAAGGATAACTTTTTGCCTGCTGGCCTAACTCTGTTAGAAGACATGTTTGATGCAAATGATGTTCCTAAAAAACCAAAAATGCAACCATTGAATTCTGATATAGAGGAACACAACATTGGGACAACAGAGAAGCCAAAAATGATCAAACTGTCCAAAAATTTGCCACCTGATCAAAAGCCCAAGTATATTGATTTATTTAAAGAATTCCAAGATGTATTTGCGTGGAGTTATGAGGACTTGAAGTCCTATGACACCTCAATAATCCAACACACCATTCCCTTAAAACCAAACCAGAAACCCTTCAAACAGAAACTGAGGAGAATCAACCCTATGCTTCTTCCCCTGATTGAGAAGGAAGTAAAGAGAATGTTTGAAGCAGGTATAATAGCACCCATCAGATTTTCTGAATGGGTGTCCAATCTTGTTCCCACAAGAAAAAAGACAGGTGAGATTAGACTTTGTGTAGATTTGAGAAATTTAAACCAAGTCTCCCTAAAAGACCACTATCCCTTGCCTAAGATGGACCACATCCTACAAAGAGTAGTGGGGTCATCTAGAATCTCTTTGCTAGATGGCTTTTCAGGTTTCAATCAAATACTTGTTCACCTGGATGACCAAGACAAGACAGCCTTTACCACACCGTGGGGAACATTTAAGTATGTAAAGATGCCATTCAGACTTAAAAACGCTGGTGCTACCTTTCAAAGAGCAATGGATATTGCATTTGCCAAGGAAATACATGATTTCCTAGTGGTCTACCTTGACGACTTGACTCCATTTTCTAAATCTGATCAGGAGCACCTAAAACATTTGAGGCAAATATTCATGACATGTAGGAAATATGGCATTTCCTTGAATCCCAAGAAGTCTCTTTTTGGCCTTGAAGAAGGCAAATTACTTGGCCACATCATATCAAAGGATGGGATTAGAATTGATCCTGAAAGAATTCAAGCCATCCTCCAAATCCCATATCCAAGAAACATCAAGGAGCTGCAAGCTTTCCTTGGAAAGATCAATTTCCTAAGGAGATTTATCCCAAATCTAGCCGAGCTGATAAGACTGTTAAGCAACATGTTAAAAAAGGATGCCAAGGTAAAATGGTCTCTTGAGACCAAGCAAGCCTTTGAGAGCATCAAATCTGCCTTAACCCAAACCCCTGTCCTCACCAGCCCGCAGTTTGACAAAGATTTTATCATATTTTCTTTTGCATCTGATCATACTATAGCTGCTGTCCTTTTGCAAAAGGATGAACAGGGAGCTGAAAAGCCAATTGCATTTTTCAGCCGAGCCTTAAGAGATGCCCCTTTGAAATACCCAATCATGGAAAAGCAGGCCTACGCCCTTGTCAAGGCCATCAAGGATTTCAGAGTGTACATTTTATATTCACATGTGATTGCCTATGTCCCAAGTGCTGTTGTAAAAGACATACTAACCCAAGAGGGATTAGAAGGCAAAAGAGGCAAGTGGATTGCAAACATCCTTGAGTATGACATAGAAATAAAACCAACCAAACTGATAAAGGGACAAGGTTTAGCCAAACTGATGTTCGAAACAAACTTTCAAGCCTTGGACATTAACCAACTGGACAATGAACAGGAGCTGGCGACTCCACAGATCAGTGAAACCTTTTTGCAATCCCCATGGTATGCTGATATATGTTTTGTACTATTAAACCTGTTTGCTCCCCTAGGATTGTCCAGAACCAAGAAAAGATTTTTGAAAATGAAGGCTTTAAAGTTTTGTGTCATAGATGGTGCATTATTTTGGAGAAATCATGAAGGTATATTGCTTAATTGTTTAACCATGAGTGAAACTGACAAAGTCATGAAAGAATTCCATGCAGGTGACTGTGGAGGACATCTATATTGGAAGTCCACTGCTGATAAAATTTTAAGGGCTGGTTTCTATTGGCCCTCTCTTTTTGCAGATGTAAAGAAGTTTGCCATGTCATGTCACAAATGCCAAATCTTTGAGGGCAAAAGAAAGCTGTTGCCCTTGCCCCTTAAACCCATCTCAACCGAAAAGCCTTTTCAACAATGGGGTCTTGACTTCATTGGAGAAATCCATCCCTCTTCCTCAGGCCAGCACAAGTGGATTTTAACAGCCACCGACTATTTCACTAAGTGGGTTGAAGCCATCCCGTGTAGGCAGGCCAATGACACCATCATTATCCAATTCCTTGAGTGCAACATCCTTTCTAGATTTGGCTGCCCTGAAAAGATCATTACTGATAACGCTGCTGCTTTTAAATCCAAGAAGATGATCAATTTTTGCCACCAATTTCATATTACCTTGGGCCACTCTACAGCTTATTACCCTCAAGGTAATGGCTTGGCCGAATCATCCAACAAAACCCTCATCAACATCATAAAGAAAGTGCTAGAAGAAAACAAGAAGAACTGGCACAAAAAGCTGGTGAATGCCCTATGGGCAGATAGACTTTCAACAAAGAGATCTATTGGGATGAGCCCTTATGAGCTAGTATATGGCATGGAGGCCAGATTTCCTTCATCCTTGGGCATCCCTACTATCAGATTGTTACAAGAGATTCAGGCTGAACCAAATGACATCCAACGAAGAATCAATCAGACCATTCATCTTCAGCAAACCAGAGAACAGGTCTATGATAGAGCTCAAACTTTGCAAGAGAAGCTCAAAAAGATGTTTGATAAGAGAGTTAAGGCTGAGGATTTCTACATTGGTGACAAAGTTCTAAGGTGGGATTCATGAAGAGAAGACAAGGGAAAACATGCCAAGTTTGATTTTTTTATGGAAATGGCCATTCGTTATTTCTGCTGTTCAGGGAAATAACACATATTTTCTCAAATCTATAGAGGGCAGCACTGCTGAAGAAGGCCCTGTTAATGGCCGTATGCTGAAACATTACCATGATCCCTTTTAAGGGATACAATGCAGCTTTGTATATATCTTTTGTACAGTAATATTTGTATATATCAACACTTTGTTTTATTTTTCTGAATGTTAGAGGAGCAACAGTAAATCTTGTGAAGACACAACCAATGCAAGTATTCCAATTTTAAAAAGCTCTGTCTCTGCACTAATCTCAACAAAACAGCAAGAGTAGCACTGTCACATCACAACAATTCATGGCAAAAAGAAGCTTTTTGTAGTCTTGCAGTCTTAAGTTTCACATCAGCAACTGTTTCTAGACCAAGCCTAAAGGAAATACATCAGTTTTGGTCTATGTTTTTCAAAGGAAATGCTCAGGCAACATTCTATATAATATCAAGCACGCAGAAGAAAGCAGGCGATGCTATACAGTTCATAAAAATTCAGTTGAGGGAAAGTGTTGTTCTTATTCCAAAGTTTCAAGTATCTGACAGTCAGCACAAAGAAGTGTTTCCAGTCTACAGCAACAACAGAAGATCAAGGCAGTCTGACCTACTGTTCTTGGCTTTTCACAAGGAAAATCCATCCCCAAGTGGAGCCACTATTAGCCTCCTGTTGCAACAGGTGTTCATATTTCATGATTGACATTTTTACATGCCAAATATGTCATCTTTCATGCTGCAAGGTTCCATATTTCCAAAAGAGGCCAAAGAAAAGGCCATGAAAGTGTGCCAGTCCAAGTGCCACTGCTGTATTCCAATTTTGATGACTTAACCATTTTTGAAGAATGTTCTATAAAAGGGAGGGCCAAACAGTTTAATCTTGGCCCCCCTAGGTTTCAATTTCTTGTTTTAGAATATAGAGAATTGATATCTGACCAAACAGCTTAATCTTGGCAGATTTGTAGATAGGTAGAGAATCAAAGGAGCCCAACTGCTTAATCTGGGCCCTTAGCAGAAATAAGGGTAGACTTAGCTAGGAGGGCAGTCAAAAGAAAAATTGTAAAGCAGGGTCTGCAAGTCTAAGTGCACCCAAACCAAAAGAAGAAAAAAATTCTAGGTAAGTAGGCTGGGTAGGTAATTTTTGAGGTTGCAGAATGTTGATATGTGATCAATTTTGTGTTTCAAAGTGTTATATCTTTTCAGATCACAAGTTGGAGGCAGTTTTCATCTGGAGGAGCTCAAGCTGGATATCTCTAACTTCCCCATTCTCCCTTATCCCCAAATCGCTCACTAACTTCCCCAAAGAGGTCAAGATCTGCTTGATTCCTCTTAGTTTCATCATTCTCCATATCAGTTGCCTTGGTGATGATCTGATTCACTCAAGGATTGTTCATTCCTCCTCTATAAGTCACTTTTGCCCCCTTAAAATAGCCTAAGATTCGCACACTTAGTGCTTTCTAGTCACCTCCATATTAACTACTAATTCTATTATATAGCTCCCTATCTATCTCCCCTTCCCCTACTACAACTATGTATAAAATTCCCCTATGTACATATTCCCCATCCCTGGCACTATAGCCCTATTGTATAAGTTCTGGGAAATAACAGTCCATCTGGGGCTGTTAATTAGCCCATCCGTGTCCTGGAGTTACTCTGACATCTGGTCAGAATAACAACCAATTCCCCTAAATCCTAACCCTGAAAAACCTATTTTTCCACCTTTATTCTAAAGTTTTTCCTCTAAATATCTACCCCAACGCGCAAAACCCGCAAAAACCCACTTTCCTAAGGTTTTAAACCCCCCCACCATACAAAAAATTAAATATAGCGGGCGGGTCCCCGCCCTAACCTTCCGTCACCTTACCTGTCCCGTCGACCGTTAGATCTGGCCCACCCAAGATCTACGGTGGGCGGGTGTTTTCTCGCGCCAACAGCCCGAGGGTTAGCGTCCGGGAGTTCGGCGGTTTTACCGTCGTACTCCCGCCACGCGTCGCCCTCCCAGGTGTGGCGGAGCCCCCTCCTCCCAAACCGCTTCAGTGCAAAGGCGGTGCGCCCGAAACCGCCAAACCGCCCTCCCCTGGGTGACGTCAGCGCCACGTCCTCCGCCCAGTGACGTCATCCTACCGCGTCATCTGCCTGCGTCGGCCTCCTGCCACCATACTGCCAACTCACCATTGCCACGTCACTGCCACCGTGTACCGCCACGTCACCCACCGTACATGTTGACGTCACCCTGCCACGTCTTCACCGTACTGGGTCCCACCCGCTGACATCATGTTGACGTCATCAACAAAAAAGGCGCGAAGGCGAAAATCGTGCTTAGGAAGCCCGGATTCAAATTCTGAGGCAGTTTTTCATGCGCGATTAGCACCTAGCACTAATCGCGCATGGCTACGGGAAATGGGCCAAAGTGGAAAGACCCTCATCGTGCAGCCCCCAGCAAGCTCGAAAGGCATAAAATGACCCGTTTTTCTTCGCGAAGCATTTAGAAAGGGGCAAACACAGTTTTTAAAGTAACAGAGGGCCGAACAGCGGCCATTAACTATTGATTTAACAATTTCATACACAGCGAAAGAGAGAAACGACCCGATTCAACTGCGAAAGAGTATCAGAGGAAAGATGGAGTGGCAAAGAGTATCAGTTGGATGTTTTAATCAAAATCTTCATTTCCCAAGGCAGCTTAGCATTGAATGGCCTCCAACAAAGTCAAATAAAGCGATGTAAGCCCATTAAAGCTCTCAAATCACAGTTAAAGCATTTAAAGCCGCCAAACAACAATGGATCAAAGCCCAAAGCACAGGTATTGCGGAAACATTGCACCAAGCCACCGAGGACAGCACATTAACTCAGTTTTGATACAGCTGCCCTCAGCGCAGCTCAAAGATATTTTCTTGCATTTATTTCTGGATAGGATTAGGTTAAAGTAATCATTTTCTTTCAGACCTGTTTAGGTCAAGTTGTAATAGACAATTTTGGATATTTTTTCCCTATTTATACCACCCTCTAGATTGTTTTAAGGGTTGGTTGGTTGATAATCTAGAGGAGAGACTCGCACGGGATATCTGAGATGTTTTACTTAATCAAAGATTGCTGAAAAGCTTTGGAGAAATGACTGTCTGCTCTGTGTCTAATGGTCTGAAGAATTGAATGTGGAATTCTTGTGCTGTAGTATGAATCAATAAGTGCTTCTTACCTCTGTTATTTCAATTTCATATAAGCTCAAGTTGCAGAACGAAGGATTGGTTTAGAACTTGCTTAGCTGCACTCTATGCTCAGTTTTTGTGGCTTTTTGATGTTTTCTTCTCGATTTAGGCATAAACATGAATTCCTTTGTGGCTCATGTTTGATCTTTTTCACATATGAATGACTGTTATCTAGGAATTCTTAACTGCTCCTAGATAGGGCTCATTTGTTTTCTTTCTGCTAATCTAAATGAGAGATTCTTAATTGCCCCTCATTCCTTAGCCTTTAATCCATCTCTTTTACCTTAAATAATTGTTTCATATACAACTAGCTTGCTCCATTTTCCTTCTGGCAACCAAGAAAACGCACCAGTAGTCCTACTCCTTGACTCCACGCCCAATGGTTCTAAAACTTTCATGCTATCCCTGCCTCTTTACCTGAAAGTATCATCCTTCCCACCAAAACTTAAACAAAACCCCCTTGAACTCAATAGCTAGCCTAAAATCATCTTCAATAAAGCTAAATTAGAACGAGAGAGCCCTCTCTGATTGCAGGTGGGCTAGAACCTGTAGTCCAAAGACTGGTCTGTGGTTACCTCGGCCGTATCCTTTTGCGCTGATCAAAAGGACAACCTGAGTGATAACAATATCTACAAACAACCATAAATACCTATATAGATCTGATGTCAAATTACCCAAATCATATTAAATTTTGTTGTGAAAAATAAAAAATAATGCACCCAAAACGGAACGTTTTTTTCTCTGGCGAAAATATTTTGTTCCCACTAAAGAAATAAATTAGCCATAAAGAATTTTAAGAGAAAAAGCATCAAGAAATCTGAATAGAACCTTGTTTTCGGGTTTGAACTAGAGCTTTCTGAATGCAACATTCTTGTCCATAAAACCCTTGGTAGCCATTGGTGAATGACGAAGATAATGATAAAGAAATTCCCGGAGTGCTCAAAGCACAAATATTGGAGTACCATGTCTTCCAACAGAGCAATGCTTTCTTCATGTGATACCTCCTCAAGTATTGCTCAACTCTTCTATAATGATTTGTATATTTTTGGTAGCTGAAAATGTAAAGTGGTTTTTCAAATTATTCACAATTGTACATATAAATTTATGAATAATATACCCTTCCTATGGTTCTTGCAGAATACTTTGTAAATCCAAGTTATAGTTATGGATTTTCAAGAATTTAGGTACCATAGGGTTTTAGAATTTCCCCTGTAAAAATATAATTCAACAAAATTTTACTCAAAAAAAAATAATTTGCAAGATCCACCAATTTTGGGATTTTCAAGAATTTAGGTAACATAGGGTTTTAGAATTTCCCCGGTAAAAATATAATTCAAATAATTTTATTGGGAATTTTTTTTTGCAAGATCCAGGCCAATTTTGGGCCATCCCTGCAAGTTTTTGGCCATCCTAGTTTTATTGGAAAACTAATTTAAATTGTTATGTGGTTTATATTCAAATTTGATGGCCATGGTTGGATAGTCAATTCCCCGCGTTAAATTTTTTCATTGGTTTCCCTTTCAAGCCACTATTCCAAAGAGGTTCCATTACATAATTTGGACTTGTCTACGGAGCTCCCATTAGAAAGTTGGGACTAATTACTAATTACATTTAAATGTTGCGTTAATTAATAATAAAAATTTACAATAATAAAAATAAATTTTTTATATTTTGATTTTTTTATTAACTTGTGATAGGCTTTGTTACAATACCATGGGGCAATACCATGGCTTATCAATACCACATGCCCAAAAACCATAACTTATTTTACAACCAAAATATTTTATAATAATATCACAAGGTTCTTAACCATTGATATTCACCCCCACATTACCATGGATATCATTAACCTGTTCCAATACCATGGGCCAATACCATAACTTATCAATACCACATACAATAAAAAACATAACTTATTTCACAATCAAAATATTTTTAAACAATATGAAAATATTATTAACCACAGATATTATTAACTTGTAAATAGGCTTTGTTACAATACCATGGGCCAATGCCATCGCTTATCAATACCACATGTCCAAAAAACATAACTTATTTCACAATCAAAATATTTTATAACAATATGACAAGATTCTTAATCATGGATATTCATCCTCACTTTTCCATTGATATTATGAACTTGTGAATAGGCTTTGTTATAATAGCATGGGGCTAATACCAAGGCTTATCAATACCACAAGCCAAAAAATCATAACTTATTTCACAATCAAAATATATATTAACAATATGACAAGATTCTTAACATGGATATTCACCCCAAACTTACCATGGATATTATTAACTTGTAAATAGGCTTTGTTACAATATCGTGGGCCAATACCATGGCTTATCAATACCACATGCCTAAAAACCATAACATATTTCACAATAAAAATAATTTATTTTAATTTAATTTTATAACATTTTTTAAATTGAAGCTAAAGGAAAACGGTTATAATTACTTTTGAGATATATCTAAACTCTTTATCCTCATCACTACTTAAAATATTCCCATAGAAATTAAATTAAGGTTTTAATAAAATAAAAAATGAGAATACTTTAATTACTTTTGAGATATATCTAAACTCTTTATCCGCGCCACTACTAAAAATATTCCCATAGAAATTAAATTAAGGTTTTAATAAAATAAAAAATGAGAATACTTTTATATTTAAAGATGTGAAATTCATATAATACAAATAGTGTTAGTGAGAACCAACATAGATCCATCTTAACTAAGCATCCAAGGGATGACAAAAATAAAAGTGAAGGGAGAGGGGGGGAGAGGGAGGGAGATAGTGACCAATATGGACGGCAGAGAGAGAGAGAGAGTTTAAGGGAGAGAGGAGAGAAGGGAAGAGAGATATAGGGAGAGAAGGGGAAGAGAGAAATCGGGAGACACATAGGTGGAGGGGAGAGAGAGAAGGGAACAAAGAGAGAGAGAGCGAGAGATTTGGAAGGAAGAAAGAGAGAGAGATGGAGGGGAGAGATAGAGGGAGGTGGGGGTGAAATGGAGAGAGAGGAATCAAGAAAGAGAAGGAGAGAGAAATGGAGTTGGAGGGGGAGAGAGAGAGGGAAGGAAGAAGAAATACATAAGGGGAGAAAGGTGGAGAGAGAGAGAGAGAGGAAGGGGGAGGAGAGAGAGAGATAGATATAGAAAGAGTGTGTGCATGTTTGCAAGTGAACTAGAGAGAGCGGATAAGAAAGAGACACATAAATATAAAAATAGATATTATATAGTATTATCTAACCAACCTAGATCCATATTAACCTTGGATCTATCAAGTGCTAAGAGGGATCAAATGTCTCAAGGTGCACACATTTCCTCAAGTTTTGCACTAAAATAAGGGTTTTCACCTCGAGAGATTGGATCCTTATCGACACTTGATAGATCCGGGATTAAGATGGATCTAGGCTAGTTATATGTATTTGAAGTTTTTATGAGGAAAATCATACTTGGATATTTTGTATAATTTTAGCATAATTACATGTATTTGATGTATGGTTTTGTATAAATTATAAATATATATTTTTCATGAAATTTATTTTTGCACATCAATACTAAAGCATGGAGTGTTTAAAATAGGGTTTAAAGGGTGGCATAATGTTCTTGTAGGATTCAAGGTAATGTATTGAAACCTCAAAAACCTTTCATACAACACAAACAACATTGTGCCTACCAAGTTTCAAACTGCATATTCACATTCAACAAGTTGTGTGCAAACCTAGGAGGGTTCACATGCCTATTATGAGGAATCCCAACCATCATAGGGCCATCAGGGAAGCCCAACATTGACATATGGTACCGAGAAGACAAATAATGATCATCATTGTTATGAAATCAAACCATCTTTAGCAACTAAGCAAAAATTCTTGTAGTTGCGTGTATTCCTACGTTAGTTATGTCTAATAACTTAGGTGGTGGGAAATGCCATAATTTTTTTTAATAAGAAAAAGACATCATTTTTGTATTGCTATTAATGAAAATATGTAATTTACATCATCTAACATATACTAAATTTTATTTACCTGAATGACATGATATTGTAATATGTTCAACATCTAATGTTCAGGTAATATCAAAATCCCCATAGAATTCAAAATATTTTCATAAGAGTCTAGTATTGCTATGTTCATAATGTATGTTCAAACTAGATAAACAACATAGTATCCAAGTTAAAAGCTGGCATCCTAATTTCAATGGATATGGCCCTGATAATAAAAAATGTAGATGTGCATGAAAAGTTAAGTCTTCAACTAACGGAAATGTGTCCTCTACTAATTACTCAACACTTCTCCTTGTAGGTATTTTTTATAATGTATTTGACCTAGCTATAAGCCCACTCTCATTGTGGATAATATATCAATATTTTAATGTAATTCTTTGTGAATGTGATAAAAGGGTATAACCCTGAAGGTTCTAATCAACTCCATAACTCTAATAGTCCATTGATGCAGTAAATAAGTGTTTAAGGAAGTATATCCCTTCAGCCAATCTATAACAACTTTTGAATCCCTATCACTTGTAAGTTTAGATTGCTGAAGTGACATAATCAAAATGACTAACATAAACAACTGATTTGTACTATTGTATTACTTGCTAAGTAGTCATATTTATGTTATTAGACTAAATTAGTCATTCACGTTAGCCATTTTTAGTTGTATTACTTATTAGCTAGTCGTATATTTTAACCCGAGACTAAATTAGTCGTTCATGTTAGTAATTTTTAGTTAACCACTTAAGATTGCTCATTTTTTGTAGTATTTCACTCCGAAAAGCTACGGTGACTAACTTTTTCA
Organism: Pinus tabuliformis; assembly: GCA_031772625.1. NCBI lineage: Eukaryota > Viridiplantae > Streptophyta > Pinopsida > Pinales > Pinaceae > Pinus > Pinus tabuliformis. The sequence goes on from CM062819.1 coordinate 1,681,993,988, forward strand.
GTCACCTAGTCACTAATTTCATCAGTTTCTACTAGTGGGAGAAGCATTGAGATTTCATGGCAAGTTTTCTAGAAATGCAAGCATTCAACATTTAAAAGGGAAAACCATATTAAATTTAATTGGATTCTATCTCGCGTTTCTGGAAAATACGTTCACGTTAAATACATATTTTATAACCTAATGTTTTATATAGTGGGAAATTTTTTACCAGGTCTCACCTAAGGTAAAAAATTAAATTTCATTAATAATGTATGTGAGATAATATTATGAGGAGAACATTATGAAAGGGTGAGTTATATTTTAATTTCATTTATTATAATGTTTTATATTTGAGAATTAATTTATATATTTTCTTTTAATGTAGGAGATATTATTTAAAGAATTTTTAACGTGAAGGATTTGAGCGAGAATTTATTTAAATGATGAAATATGTATTACATTTAGTCAAAATAATTATCATTAATATAATTTCATTCGGAAGTTACAAGAACTAAAAATGAAATGAACTTCCAAACATTTAAAAGAAGATGTAAAAGATTGTTCAGAGAGATTTTTGACAGGTTGGAGGATGGTAGCTCTGAGGAAGAAGACTTTAACTATTACAACCATCTTGTACATGTTGCAAATGGTCTCCTTCATTGTGACATGGAGGTTTTATTAATAATATTATAATTTATTTCTTTTATTTTTTTTCCATTGTGTTCTATTTTAATCAATTTTATGCACTGGTCATTGTTCAGAATGGTGGCTTAACTTGATTATGCATTATTCTTGAATATATTAAATGATTTTAAATACTTTGGAATACCTGATATTTAGGGTTTTAAAATCATATTTTGAGTTTATTGGTTGCAAGTTTAATTCCATGAATACATGATATTTAGGGTTATGTGCACCATAAATTCAAATGTCATAAAAACCAGTTCTTTAAATTTTATTTCTTTTTATTTTATTCTCTTTTTCACTATTTTCCCTCACTGGAAAACGTGAAATTATTAGCCTTTATTTGACTTGTTCAGATTGTCTAATGTTTCACACATTACATTTAATTTAATAAGTCTCCAATATTTATTATTTGAAATTATTAAATTAAATTATTCTAATTGTTATGCAAGTTAAATAATAATAATACTTGATGTTATGTTATTTAAACTACATAGTTCAATTAGATGTATTTAACACCAGTGTTCTTTAATTTCTCTCTTTTCTTTAATTTTATTTTTGATTTCTTGCTAACCTTTGTGAATTAAGATACATATTAATTTACTTCATTTGCCTTTAATGAAGTTTTAATTTAATTCATTTTCATGATTTATGTACCTACCATCTTTTTTCCCAAAAAAAATTATTTTATTTAAAACATTTTTTGTTCAATAATCTCGCTTATTTATTTATTTAATTAGAAAATATATTTAATTCACACTATTTTACAACGACTATTCAATTTTTATTATCACTAGGGAATACCCCCTATGGTGAAAGGAAGACCAACCCTTGTAACCTAGAGTGAGAGGATCTACGATCCTCAACGATGTGGTCTCAGGCCATCCTGAGTTACCAGGATGATTTGAGCACCAACATCTTTTGGCGCCATTATCGAGGAACGAAGATTAATTTTCATTTTCCTTGGTAACTAATTGAATGGTTAGGTTTGTGACCTATTGGTGAAAAAGGTCATAACATCAAGTGCCATAAAAGTGTTTCAAGTGTATATCTTTCTTGTTTATTTGTTCACATGATGACTTCCTGATTTATAATTACTAATGGCTATTTCTTAGATTGCATCATGTTTTCCTCATTTGCATTTTTCTTAGATTGCATCATGTTTTCCTCATTTGCATTTTTCTTAGATTGTAGTATTTCCAAATGAGTTACTAGATATAGACATATGGGATACCTACCGACCCCATTTTCACGAAGACGAAGACGACGATCTGATTGAACACCTACTCCTATTCCATGATTCCCTTCCTAGGATGGGGGTCGAACATGAGGACGTACAGATGAAATTATTCATGATGTCGTTGGAAGGTAGATCTCGACAGTGGTATAGGAAACTCCCTCCCACAGGTATTTTATCTTTAAAGTATTTTCATACAATTTTTTATGAACATTATGTAACTATGTATCCCTCTAATTCACTTGTTGGAAATTTTTGTTGTTTACTAGATGAACATTGTGATGATTCTCATTCAGGATTTCAGGAAGATGAATCTTATATTAATGATGGAATAGTGAGTTGGCAAGATGACAGTTCTAACAAAAAATTCTTACCCTCTCTTGGTTTACCAAATGAAAGTTCAGATGGACTAGGTGTAACATCTAGTGTTGAATGTCAAGAAAACCTTGAAAAATCTAATAGTTTAACCAGTAATGATAAATCTGATTTCTTTTCTTTTGATTATCCTAAGGGTAATGTTTATAAAGTTTGTAAAGTAAATGATGTTAAAGAAGAAATTATACCTATAACCATATCACCATCACACATTTATGATTACGTAGATGAATCATCAGTAGTCGAAGATCTTGTTTTATCTAATGAAATGACATGTGGTGATATCTTTAGTAATTTTGATTCTATCATATGTCACTGGATGTTTGAAGGGAAAGAAACATGGAACCCTTGGAACTTCAAAGGGAAGTTCTTGAAGGGAACGACCAACTTGGCACCCTTGGCATCAAGAAAGAACTGATTGATGTGACACCCTTGGAACTTCAAAGGGAAGTGCTTGAAGGGCACGACCGAATTGGCACCCTTGCATAAAAAAGAAACCACTGAAATATAATTAAGATAAGGTAATCATACTAATTCACATAATGAAGTAAGTGTGATTTTAAAACCAAGTAAACTAAATCAAGAGTAAATCTTGGGGTAAAGGGGGATTAGGAAGAAATAAAAATTGGACCAATTAAGAACTCTACCCTTCCCACATTTGGAAAACCTTAGGTAGAGAATGTGCATATAAAGTAACTCCAAAGTACATAAGGTTTTAATAAGAAAAGGGAGAAAGGGGCATAGAGTTAATTAGGAACATTACTCCTAGAATAGTCTAGCCTTATTAAGAAGAGAGGGTGGAGAATGAAAATAAAGATTAATAAATTAAATTAGAGAAAATTTAGAAAACCTCTATGTGGCAAGAGCCAACACAAGGATATCCATCTAAGAGTCAATTTGAGTTAAACTAGGATGTAGTTGGGGGACCAAATATGAGACCTATCAGTTGACTTCAGTAATGAACACAAATTAAGGCATAGAAAAGGGGGATCAAGAGACATCTAGGAGAATAAATAGGGAGTCATGTTGGGGTGAGGAAAAATATTATTTTTGAATAAAAATTTAAGTAAAAGAAATTAAGAGAGCCTTGGTGAGAGGGTGACACATGGGTGGGTGAATAATCAAACTTTTAAATTAATAAAAATAGTTATTTTGCATGAAGTGCCAAGTATCCCCTATGAAGCCTCCTATAAAAGGAGCAAGCTATGGGTGAAGGGATATTTTTGGGCCCTATTGTTGGATGGACAAGATAATGCTATTGCCTCTGACTACAAAGACTATAGTGAGTTTGGTGAGGTGGAGGTGATAAGAGAGGGAGCTCTTGAGCTAGGAGTGCTTGCCTCCATCGACTAGTATTTCTTTTTCTACTTACAACCACATTACAACTCAATGGTCTGTGGGGAAGAAGAGTACCCAAGGAGTAGGTTGGGAGGTCAACCGGTGAGTCACCAACATTCTGTCAGGACACATTATCCTTCACACGTGGATGCGGGCGACAGTAAGGGAGCACAAGAAACAACAAATCCGAGAATCAAAACCCCACTCCTTGGTAAACGATACCTTGTGTATTCATAAAGTTTGTTATATGATTATCGATGTATCTATAATGACCTGATTATAAAAGTGAATGTTATGATGGTTGAATTGAAATATATGGATATTGATGATGTATCTCAAATTTAGGTGTTTTCAATATTGATGTACTTTTAATTAATATGCAACTTCATAAAGGATGTGGTTAACAATTGACTAGTATAAAATGGATTGTCTAATTGCTTATTTTTCAATGTCGTATCTTAAATTGTATCACTTCATATTTCGTTAAATATCAGATGGTTCCTATATCTAGAACTTGTTGCCTTAAAAAAATGACGTCATAGGGAAGGTCCCTACATAAGTCAAATAGAAAGGGGATAACCTACTCTAGATTAGCCTTCCAAGTCCAATTCCTTTGACACCAATGTTTGCACAAAGACATAATGAAAAAATGAAATACACAAGCAAAGTAGGTAAGCAAGAGGCTCATGACCTCCCCAAAGAAGAATTATGCTCCAGCACATTCAAATTATACAACCCAAATTGAAAGGCAAGTCTTCTCTAGCATCTCTAATTTAGCCATGAATTTTCCTTCTTGTGTTAATATAGATGCTAATTTAACTATAAATTTTCTTTCTTATGTTAATATGGTTTTTAGTATGTTAACTTTCAATATAATTATATTAATACAATTCAAACTCATAATACATTTTTATTATGAACAACAAACATTGTTACAAACAACAAACATATATGATTTTTTTTTAGTGGGCCTTTTCCATAAATTTGTAATCTTTTTTTGAAATATAATAAAAGAAAATTAAATATAACAAAAACACAAAACTTAATACCTATTAAAATTGAGTGTATATTTATAATTAATAAAAAATATTTTAACTTTTATAAATATTTTTATTAATTATTGAATTTAGGCTTCTGTGATCATTATCAGGTACTTGAGACATGTTTTGGACGATAATCACATCAAAATTCATTTGTCAACACGTTTCGAACCAACCAGTGTGGTTCATTGTCAAGACAAAATGAAGAATCAGATCATGGAAACAAGTTAAATAGAGAGACAGATCATTTCAACGGCTAGGAAAAACAACTACTTTTGATTGGTCCAAAAACTAGGGGAAAATATTTTCTTTAAATTTAAATAAATAATTAAAAATATATATTAATATATATTTTTTTATATCTTCGGAAAAACGAAAAAGAATTATACCCAATTTCTATTTTGAGGGACAAATCATTTTCTTTTTAATTTAAAAAGGTAATTAAATAATAATAATAATAATAATATATATATATATATATATATTATTGGAATTATGATGAGAAAAATTACCCAATTCGTACTGAGAGATTTATGATGATCAAATATAAGATTATTAAAAATAAAGCTGAAAATCATATTAATTACAAAGTTAAAGTAATAAGAACCCATAAAATAAAATTACCAAAGGCTATGGATAAATGAAAATAAAATAAATTAAATAACAAAAAGAAAAGGGGGAAACAACAAATAAATAGAAAAGAGGATGCAACAAACTCAGGGGGGAATCAAAAGAGACCAATTGCGAGGAAATTAAAACAATTAATGAGTGAAGGGAGTAAAATTAAAACTAAAAAAGAAATCCATAAAATCAAAGGAATTAAGAAAGAAAAAAAGGGGCTAAGAGGAAAGGGTAGGGATCCAACAACTGCTAATTTTCCAGTTGTCATCCCTGTTAAGATTATTAGGCCTCCTTTCAATTTCAATGGCCTCCCTAAACTTATAGTGATGAAAAGGAGCAATCCTTGCAATAACCCGGGCCTCCTCAATGCATATATGATGCTTTGTCTTCTCTGCATGTTCTGCCAACACTGAAGAGTGGGTCCACCCATGCTTGATGTCGATTGCGTGCTCATGAATCCTTTGATTAATAGAGCGCCCAGTTTCACCAATGTAGGGGGTCCCACAAGAATATGGGATAACATAAACACCTTTCATATCCTTGGGGTCCACTAGGTCTTTTACAGATTTTAAGGAGCTTTGAATGGTGTTAAGGGGTCTAAAAGTCGAGGGAACATTATGCTTCCTAAGGATTCTCGGAATATTGTTAGTGGTCCCCTGGATGAAAGGGAGATGCACCCCTGAGATTCGATCTTTAGGGTATTTCTTAATCTTAGGACCTTTGCTACTTCTATGGAAGCTTTAAGACCTTGGTGCCTACTATACCTATTATTAAAAAAACATTAAGGAGATGGGTTTTCTCTTTAGAAAGGTGGTTTTCATAAAAAATTCTCAGTGAACGAGTAGCTAACACGTTGAGAACACCAAACTTTTAAGCAGGGAAATGATGAGACTTGGCATGAAGATACTTCTCAGTATGGGTTTTCTTCTGAAATACCTGGTGGGAGAAAGAACCATCTTCCTTATTCGAAATAAGGACATAAAGAAAATTCAGGCAACCATCAACCTCCTACTCCATATTAAACTTTATGGAGATATATTGATTGTTGAGATGCTGGAAAAAATAATCTAACTTTTCTTGACCATGAGGCCATATGTACAGGTGTCATCCACAAATATTTTCCATAGCTTGGGAGGAATCGGGCCAAGGCCAAATCTTTGGATTCAAAGTATTCCTTAAACAAATTAGCAACAATAGGGGATAGGGGAGAGCTCATGGTAACACCACATGTATGTTCATAGAATTCCCCTTCAAAGTAGAAAAAGGCAGAGGTAAGACAAATCTCAACTAATTTAGTGGTATCGGGATCAGTGAGGCGATTGATGACCTCAATGGCCTCCTTAATAGGGATGTTAGTGTAAAGGGAGACCACATCGAAACTAACAAGATTATCCCCAGGATCAAACTTCATGTCCCTTAACTCATTGACAAACGAAGAAGAGTCTTTAACAAATGACTCTGTAAGGCCAACAAGGGGTTTAAGCTTCAAGGCTAAATATTTAGCTAGAAGATAGGTTGGCCCTCCTATGGTGTTGACAATGGGTCTTGGGGGGGCCTATACTTATGGATCTTTGGAAGCCCATAGATCCTAGGAGTGATAGGGATACTCTCAATGAGTTTGTGGCAAAAGGTGTCCAAAATGCTACTAGATTTTATAGCTAGAACAACTGTTCTTGAAATCTTCTTTGTAAAAGTTTCCTTTAAGAACTTAATAAAAAATAAATAAATTTTAAATAAAAAAAGAAGTAAAATGATAATATTTGATAAAATTGAATATATATTTATATTTATTTATAATTATAAATTATTTATTATTATTATTATTTAATTTACATTAATTTCATATTAATTGGTAAATTTTATAAATATTAGAAAACAAGTTTTTAGAAAACTAAACAAATTCATTCAATTTAAAAAATATTACTTTAATTAATTCAATTAATTTCATTAAACTGTTAGGATATTCCGACACATAGGAAATAGTTAAGTACAACTTGGTCTAGTATAGAGTTAGGTAAAGTGTGTTTCTTTACCTTGTACATTTTGTAACTTACAATCCGACGGTCACGATATGTAGTGATCCGACGGTTCATTCTCTCCTCGGTATTACCGACACTTGATCCGTGGCTTGACACCCGATTGGTCCATGATTTCTATTTAAAGCGCATGGAGGGTCATTTGTAGGGTAATCCGTCTATGAGAGAAGCTTATGTAAATTTTCGTTCTTTTATTAATAAATTGCCTGAAGTGGCCGCGTTGGCTCAGGCCATGGACTGTTTCCCTTTTTGAGGGTTTTAACCACGTCAAAAATACTGGTGTATTGATCTGCGATCTGGTTGTGAGCGGTGTCCTTTGGTGTTCTGTCTGAGGAACTTACCCTGTAAATTCCTACATGGTATCAGAGCTATTTGAGGGCCGCGTCCGTTGGTGATCCAAATCTGAAGCCGGTAGAACTGCATCCGACTGCCGTTTCCTAGATCTACTGTTTCTGACTGCTTTCGGGCCGAGAGGACTGCTCTGTTGTGTTGGGAGCATCTGTGCCAGTGAGGAACCCCTTTCGTTTCACGCGAAAAGGTTTCTGGTAGCCCTAACTGCGTCATTTTTAAGATCTGGAGGTATACAATGTTTATTTGCAGTTTACAGTTATTTTCTCTCTGTCTATTTCGGTTTCGGTTTATTTAGCCTTTTTTATTACCAGATCTATACCTTTCATTTCTGTGTATGCTCTTTGCCCTGCGACTCTGTGCGATCTGGGCAAATCAAAAACAGAAAGGAAGGATTTTTCTCATGCGTATGCTCTTTTCCCTGCGCCTTAGTGTGATCTCGGAAAATCAAAAACATTGAGGAAAATATTTAGTTTCTGCCTAAAGCTAACTTTGAGCCGCAAGGTTCATTTTTGAAAATATTTAGTTTTTCGGCTAAAGCTAACTTCGAGCCACAAGGTTCATTTTTTTTGTATGTCCGTGTTGGGTTTTGTGTTTTTTGTTTTGTAGGGAAAAAGAGCCTTCTCAAAGCAAGCACGCAACCCAAAGCATCAACCCCCTTCTCTCTCTCTCTCTCTCTCGATCTATCCATTGGAACACTTATTTTCAGCATCTTTAGCTTCAGTTTCTGTTGAAATGGAAAGTCAATACCAAGTTACCCTTGACAGCACCAACTACTTCCAATGGTTGTCCTACATTGAGGATTTACTTAGAAGTAAAGGTCTCTACAGAATAGCCTCAGGCCAAGAAAAGAAACCAAAGGATGAAGATAAGGCTGCTAAATGGGAAAATAGGCAAGATCAAGCACGTGGATTGATAGGGATGTCTATTTCTCCAGATCTTAGATTCCATATTGCAGAACTTGATACTCTTGATGAAGCAATGAAACAAATCAATAAAGTTTTGGGGATTAAAAATGAACTTAGAGCCCATCAACTTGAAAATGAGTTGCTTACATTGGACCCTAATAATTTTTCTTGCATTGAAGATTTCTTGTCCAAGTTCAAGACCCTTAGATATCTCTTGGAAGGTGTTAAAGTTAAGAAAGGAGATAGTAACCTTATCTATTCCATTCTTACTAAGTTGGGACCAGCCTACTCTGTGTTTGTTTCCACCTTCCATTCTACAAGAGAAGCCTTCATTTCTCAAGGAACAGACTACAAGTCCCCTTCCTTTGACTCCTCTTGTGATTCTTTAATAAAAGAACAAGAAAAACTCTTACACCTTGGTCTTCTTAATCTTGGAAACTCTTCCAAGAAAGCGTTAACCGCCCAACAGCAACCAAATTCAAAGAATCCTAAGAAGTCATATCCTAAAAAGAATGGTCCTAAACCAAACAAGGGTCCTAAGCAATCTTAGCCTCAAAATGAAAAATCATTTCAACAAAATGATAAGACAAATAAAAACAAATGGAAGAAGACTGATAGACATTGCAACTTTTGTAATCGAGATGGCCACTTAGAATCCAAATGCTTTAAGAAGATGGAAGCCTTGGAAGCAACGATGAAGAAACATAACATCCATTTGGAGCAATCTTCAACTTCAACTTCATCTTCAGGAATGGAACTTTCTGCATGTGGTTGTCAAGCATCTCGGTCTGGCTATGCACTAAATGTATCTTCTTCTTCTCATTCTCATGAGTGGCTCATTGATTTTGGAGCTTCTTATCACATGGCCAAAAACAAAGCTATGTTTTCTTATTTAAATGATTGTAACACCAAAAATATATATGTTGGTGATGATAGATCTCTTAGTGTTGTAGGGACTGGAACTGTTCATCTAGACAATGGTCAGTTTAATGATGTATTATGTGTTCCAACCTTATCCTGCAACCTTCTATCTGTATATCAGATAACTCATTCAGGTGAAGGTAAAATCGTTGAATTTTCACCTCATGATGTTGTAATCAAGGACCTAAGAGATCCTAAAAAGATTGTAGCTACTGGCATTGCTGATGATTCTACAAGGTTGTATAAGTTTCACAACTTTGGGTCATCAAATCTTCCCTCAGTATTTGTTTTTCATAACGATGAAGTGAGCAAACTTTGGCATGAGCGATTTGGTCACTTAAACTATCGCTCCCTTCAGCACCTATGTAAAGAAAATATGGTGACAGGTCTCCCTATGGTATCTTGAAGAGATTGTGTTTGTTTCGGAGGTGTACTCGGAAAACATCATCGAGATAGTTTTGAAAAACGTGCCTCTTGGCATGCCTCAGCGCCTCTACAGCTTGTGCATAGTGAGTTATGTGGCCCACTTCCAGTTGTGTCATTCTCTGGCTGCAAGTATTTCTTAAATTTCATTGATGATTTCTCCGACGCACTTGGGTATACTTCTTAAAACTCAAGAGTGAAGTATTTAACACATTTTTGGCCTTCAAGGCCTTTGTTGAAAAACAATCTGGACATCAAATTCTTAAGCTAAGATCTGATAATGGCGGAGAATATGTTAAAAACACATTCATCAACTTTTGCACTGAGAATGGAATTCAAATGCAACATACTATTCCATATACTCCACAACAAAATGGTGTAGCTGAAAGGAAGAATCGCACCTTAAAGGAAATGGCTAATTGTATGCTACAATCTAAAGGACTTGGTCTTAGTTTTTGGGCAGAAGCAATTAACTGTGCAAATTACATAATAAATCGCACTCCTACTAAGGCTTTAAAGAATATCACTCCAGAAGAAGCATGGAGCTGAATCAAACCAGATGTAAGTCACTTTCGTGTTTTTGGAAGTGAAGTGTGGGCCCATATTCCAGATGAAAAGCATAAAGCTTTAGAACCTAAGAGTGAAAAATGTACTTTTGTTGGATATTCTGAAGATGTCAAAGGCTATAGACTTATTCCATTTAATTCCAAAAATGTTATCATTAGAAGAGATGTAAAATTTGATGAAAATATATTGGCCTGCGAGCCTAGTCCGGCGGATGTGCCACCTCTCCCTATCTCTTCTACTTTTGAAAACATTTCTTCTTCAGATGATGAAAGTGAGGATGACAATCCTCCCCCACCATCTCAGGATCCTCCTTCAGCTCCTCAACTTCCAAAACGGGTTCGTGCTACTCGAGATGCAGCAGGTGATCTTGCCGGTGATCCTACAGATCAGCGACGCACACGTTCTCAGTTTGACAGAGCCTCTTCTTTACTGGCTCAAGCTCCAGTAAATTATGATCCTGACACTTTTGCAGAAGCTTCAGGCCATCCAGATTGGGAAGCAGCTATGAATGAAGAATATCATTCATTATTGGCAAATGATACATGGGATCTTGTTCCTCTACCAAAGGGACGAAAACTTGTTAGATGCAAATGGGTTTACAGAACCAAGTATGGACTAGATGGGAAAGTTGATAAACATAAAGCTCGTCTTGTTGCTAAAGGTTTTTCACAGGTTGAAGGCATTGACTACATTGAAACCTTCTCCCCGATTTCCAAAATGAACTCTGTCCACCTTGTTCTTTCCCTTGCTGCCTCGTTCAAGTGGGAAGTCCATCAGATGGATGTTAAATCTGCCTTCTTGCATGGGGACTTGCATGAAGAAATCTACATGGAACAACCCATTGGCTTCATAAAAATAGACTCCAGCCTTGTATGTCGGCTTAAGAAATCCCTTTATGGTCTCAAGCAAGCTCCTGGAGCTTGGTATGCCAAAATGGATAGCTTTCTTTTAGAATCTAGCTTTTCTAGGTGTCATTCTGAAAATACTGTCTACACCAAGAAAGTGGACAAGTCTCTTATCATTTTTGTTCTTTATGTTGATGATCTTATCCTTATCGGTAGTGATCCCAACCTTATAAACCATGTGAAGTCCAGCCTTAAAAAGAAATTTGAAATGACAGACTTAGGACACTTACATTATTTTCTCGGTCTTCAAGTCTTGCAATCCAAGGAGGGTATTTCCCTTTCCCAGTCCAAGTATACCTGTGATATTCTACGCCATTTTCACATGGAAGACTGTAAGCCAGCCCCTTCTCCCTTCCATTCTGGAGTCAAACTTTCAGTCACTTGTACTTCTCCTGAAGTTGATGCTACCTTATACCGTCAACTTGTAGGAAAACTTCTGTATCTAACCCATACTCGACCTGACCTTTCCTTTGCCATTGGCCTTGTTGCTCGGTTTATGCAAAACCCACATGAAAGTCATTGGAAAGCAGCTAAAAGAATACTTCGTTATGTTCGAGGTACAGTTCAGTTTGGGATTCATTACAGTGCCGAAGCATCTCCTCTATTGGTTGGTTTCACTGATTCCGATTGGGCTGGTGACCCTGATGATAGGAAGTCTACTGCCGGTTATGTGTTCACTCTTGGTTGAGGACCTATTACATGGGCTTGCAAGAAACAAGGTTCCATTTCTCTTTCATCAGCAGAAACAGAGTATCGTGGTGCCGTAGAAGCTAGTAAGGAAGCCTTGTGGCTTCGTCAGATCCTGTCAGAGTTTGGCTTTCAGCAGCAGCATCCGACTACACTTTGGTGTGATAATCAAAGTGCCATTCAACTACGCAAGGATTCAGTCCAACATTAGCGCAGCAAACACATTGAACTGCACATGCACTTCATCAAAAAGCTCATTCACGACCATGTTCTTGAAGTGCAATATTGTTCAACAGATGATCAAGTTGCAGACATCTTCACAAAGGCTCTCACAGAGGCGAAGTTCACTAAACTTCGATTTATGGTTGGAGTTCAGGAAGTTGTCACTAAGGGGGGATAGGCTCTAGTGCCTCCTTCCTTCTCCTATTGTGTCATATTTGTAAATCCTTCAATCGTATCCCAAGTTGTTATTAAGGGGGGATGTTAGGATATTCCGACACATAGGAAATAGTTAAGTACAACTTGGTCTAGTATAGAGTTAGGTAAAGTGTGTTTCTTTACCTTGTACATTTTGTAACTTACAATCCGACGGTCACGATATGTAGTGATCCGACGGTTCATTCTCTCCTCGGTATTACTGACACTTGATCCGTGGCTTGACACCCGATTGGTCCATGATTTCTATTTAAAGCGCATGGAGGGTCATTTGTAGGGTAATCCGTCTATGAGAGAAGCTTATGTAAATTTTCATTCTTTTATTAATAAATTCCCTGAAGTGGCCACGTTGGCTCAGGCCATGGACTGTTTCCCTCTTTGAGGGTTTTAACCACGTCAAAAATACTGGTGTATTGATCTGCAATCTGGTTGTGAGCGGTGTCCTTTGGTGTTCTGTCTGAGGAACTTACCCTATAAATTCCTACATAAACAAATTCCTTTAGTGGGAAAAAATACTTATCTCGTTTACAATCTGTTGATGTTATAATCTTAATATTTAAAATAAAAAATAACTATTTTTCATATTTAATGAAAATATAATCATATTTTTTTTTTACTAAAACATCCTTTAAAATATATGGAAAGTATATTCACTGTATAATATTTTACTCCATTTCTTTCCCGCTTAAAAGACAATTTATATTACAACCACACATGGTTATAGTTTAGTCTGTCTTATTTTAAATTGTGAATTGAAAACTTTAATGTCTACCACATAGGCCTTCTATAACAACTCCTCAATTCCACATGTGTGAATGTCCTCGGTAATGTTCCAACCTCCACCAGATGAATTCACTCCTTTAACATTAACTCCTCAAGGTTGGAGTATACAACGTTATCATTGAATACCTCTGATGTGTGGAATATGGGGAAGCCGACCACTATTAACGAACTCAAATGAATCGACTATTCAAGTGAAGCTAGAAAACACTTAAACTCCCTGCCATGCTCGAGATGCAATTCCTTCAACTTCCGTAAGTCACCTAGTGAAGGCATCATTGTGTCAAACAAAGTGTTTCCTATCCATAGACTTCTAAATCACTGGGAAGCAGGCTTTAAAATTGACGCTCGTATGGACCTTTTTATGTTTTTTAGATGTAAAATACAGTTGGTTCTCAAATAAATAAGTCATTCGTAACTTTCAAATAATTTTGAAAAGTTTCATAATGATGGGTATATAGGAAAATCAGAAGTTGAAATTATATATATATTTATTTATTTATTCACTAGTGGCGACCACCATTATCTCATTTCCCAAACCAGTGAATGCATTCAAGTATGGTCACTCTCTTTTTGTGTTTAGTACCCGCTATTTCAGAAATCCTGACAAATTAATTTGAAAATATCTCCTCCAAGAATAAGGACACCATTGTTTTCTCCCCATGGAGATCACTAGGCTTTATAATTACAACTTCCTTTTTAACAACGAGTGAGGGCGAGGGTTTATAGTTGACGAGTAGGCTTGTGGATCTGCGTTGAATTCCATTGATATACTTTGCCTGACACACGAGCACCATTCTCAGCCGTCGATATGCCAAAGTGAATGTTGTTTAATCAGTTAACTTGATTCCTAGACCCTTGCAGGATTTGATCCAGGGACATGTAATGCTGTGGGGTTTAGGACAATCTGGCCGAGCAGACTGGAAAGGAGATTCGATGTTCGACCCTCAGTGGCCCTCATCTGATCAAGGTTAGTTACAGGATTTTTCCCTAACTTCCCATTTTGATCTTCAATTATTTCAGTGTTGGCAATCATAAAAATACAAATCCAAAGGGTTTTTGATGCTGATCAATTTTCTTGAAAAACCAGTATTACTTTTGTTTTAAATGGAATTGATTGGCTTGCAGTAAAACTTTGAAATTGGTGATTTTGTGACTATCTAATTGATCCAATTTGATGCTTTATTTTGGCATGTTGTATTCTAGATTTATTTATTTATTTATTTTTCTAATTACTTTTAATTATTTATTTATTTATTTTTTTAAATTTTTTTTTTTAATTTAATTTAATTATTTTATTTTATTTTATTTAATTAATTTATTTATTATTTATTATTTACTTATTTTTGGTTGGTATATTTATATTTTTCTTATATGCACATAAATGAATATCAGAGTTTGTGTGATTTGTATGAAGGGTTCTTTCACTTTTTCCTTTAGAGAGTTACACAAATGTACTCAAATAGATTTCAACGAGGTTGCTTTCTTTCTTTAACTCACTTATAAAAAATGTGAGGAACATAATTTCCCAAGCGTTAAACTTTGTACAAATTAATTTATTTATTTTTCGCAGTTTCCTACTATGTTCACCACATAGGTATCAATATTATGGTGTTTCCAATTAGTGTCACCGTTCTCTTCCTAGTCCGATTTGACCTTTAAGTATGACTGATCTTTGGGGAATCTAAGTCTAGATATTCTCACAAGTGAAATGAGGTTGTCAAAAGACATAAGAAAAAAATAACACCCTTCCTTCCTTTTTATAAACCCCATTTTTGAGTAGATTTGTCATCAATCCAAAATCTACGACCTTTTTTACTCTAATATGTCTCGGTTGTGTGTTTCCCTAACGATGAGGGGTCTAGTACTCATCCAAAACATTATGATTTTGAATATCTCTTAAGCAGTTTATCCAAAAATATTCATATACACTATGTCGAGTCTTCAAAATATAAAGGAAAAAAATGGCCTTTTTGTAATCACCATTTTACAACAAATTTGTCAACCATCTAAATTCTACGGTCTTCTACGCAGTTACTCTACTTTTATTTAGTTGTTTAGACCCCTATTATATGGACATAATAAAATTTCTTATTGGTGAAAGGGAACTTTTTTTCATGAAATACATTCTACTTACCAAGTCAACTCCCGAGTTTAATAAATTGAGAATGTATTTTGGTATTTCAGATGCATCCTACAATTCTGTTATATTAATGGATTAATACTAACTATAGTGGGGAAATTCGGTGATTGTTTTAAAGTATTATGACTATAAAACAGAAATCATAAGCTTTTTGAGTAAAATGAATCATTGTTTAGAAGCACTCTTTTAATGTGCTTTCATTAGTTGATAATGCAAACCCATTAGTTGATAATGCAAATGTAGTAATTTTAAAGCCTACCCCAGTGACTAGGATGGGCATGGGCATGTCACTCACACCACTTCAAATGTTGCTACTGCCGATACAACTATTACTTAATTTTAATCCAACCATATATTATGAATGGTGACACATTGGCTTGACTTTCACATTTTTTCCCTAGTTAATAATTTTTTTGAAGTTTATGCGAGATTAATTTTTAATTGATGAATTGAAATTCATATATATTTAATTAATTTATTTTTATTATATAGGTGCTATATATAAAAAATGTCTAAAAAATGATGAATTTTTATTAATTATAGTTTTATAAGAAAAATATTATGCAAAGTAAAACTAAATATTGAAAGTCATAAGAAAGACAATTTAAAAATAAAACGGTCATAAAAAAATTCCCTAATGAGTAGGAGCACCCATCATATTTAATCCATGCTGGGGAGCTCAAAAGCACTTGGTAATTATTTCTTGAAATTTGTGCCCTTCAACTTCAGTACTTTTAGGGGCCTTTCATACCCGAGTTGTGAGGGCCATACTTCAACTTTTCCACATCCTTCAAAATCCATATGCTCGAATGTTCTTATATTTCCAAATGTTTCACTTGAGATTCTTAAATTATCACTATAGGAAGCATAAAAATATTTAAGGCTACTTAAACTTTGAAAAGACCTCTCCAATTTATTGTAATCATACAGGTACATGTGGTGGAGGTTCATCAAGTTGCCAATGAAATTTGGCAGCCTCTCCAATTTTTTGCTCCAACTCAGGTCCAACTCGTGAAGGTTCATCAAGATGCCGAAGGAATCTAGCAGCCTCTCGAATTTCTTGCAATCATGTAGGTCCATGCTGTGGAGGTTTGTCAAGCTACCAAAAGAATTTGGCATCCTCTCCAATTGATAGCACCTAGACAAATCCATGTGGTAGAGGTTCCTCAATTTACCAAAAGAGTTGGTTAATGATTTTAATTTATGCCCATGTAACACCAAGGTCTTCAACAAGTTCAGATGACCGAATTCTTCTGGCAATTTAGAAAGAGAGGGGAATCAATGACGATCCTTTCTAGGTGCTTCAGATTCCCTATGGAGTCTAGAATGATCGAGAGACGACTCTAATTAATTAGCTCTAATTCCTGAAACTGCAAACGTGCCTTGAAGATCAAGCTTTTAGAGTGTAAGAAAGAATATATATTTGATTCTCATGAAGAAAGCCATTAGAAATCACTGGAGACCCTATTATGCAATATGAATAGATAATAATCACATAGTTGAACTCAGAAAGTTTATATTTACATTTTATTTTCCTTGCCATAATGTTTCCAATACATTCCCCTCCACTTTTAAAACCCTTAAATTATTAATTCTACGTGCTTCGATTTAATGTTGTTCATTGGGGTGAAGAATTTAAAAAACTGTACAAAACTTGCCATGGTTAAATTTAAATATTTTGAAGGTGAAAACCAATGGAGAAATTGAAAACTGTATATAGATTTCGGCTATGGAAAAGGTTAACTATTTTATTAGTTTGAATGATTGAGGAATTACAAATGAATGCAACCAATAATCAATGTTGGGTCCCTATAATACTAGTGATTACCCCGTTACTGTTGTAGTTATACCCCTTATTTATATTGTTGTACCCCTATTACCCCCATGTTGTTATTTCTGTGCCCCATGGAATCCCTCTATTGTTATTTTTGTGGCTTTATATTATTATTGTTAGGTCGGCTGGATTATATTGTGACTCCTTAGACTCCTATATATATAAAGGAGGTTTTGTCATTTGAATCATCGAAGAATTGTTCATTTATGTAATGTAAAGGAGGTTGCCCCCTCGAAGAGGCTGAATTCTAAGGCGTTGATCTATCTTTTCTATCTTTTCTTGAGCTGGTTCCATAACATTTGGTATCAGAGCTTTAGATTCGAGGGTTTCGCTGCTCGGTCATCGTGGCATTTTTGCTATAAATTTTCTCTGTGACGTTTCAGAAGTCACAAAAAAAACCTATTTGAGAAGAAATCGTACTGAACCTTGGGTGCGAATTTCAGAGCATTTCGTGCAATATTTGCGGAGATATGATCTGAGGAATTTGGTCTTTTTGCAGACTCCTGAATTACATTCAAAACATGTGACCTGGGGAAAATCGTCATAACTTTCTCTCTGGGGATCGGATTGAAATTTTGTAAGAAGGTACAGAAAGAGGACGGATTATAGTTTCTTGTATGTATGTTTCAGATCCAAAGGTCGAAACAGTGATTCGTGGCACATCGTACAAGTTCGCTCTACTGAACTAGTCTATAAGCAAGTCACTGTGGGAGATTTCACATAACTCTTCCTTGGAGAATCCAATTTGGGTCAGACTTGTGGCATTGGAAAGAGGACACAGAGGGCTACTACAACTCAAAATTCATAAGTAGATGATTGGAAAGTACAGAGATACATCAGAGGCAATATCAAGCTCCTACAAAGTGAAAAAAGGTGTGTAGATTTTCTTAAATTTTTGCTTAAGCTTGGTTTGAAAATTTATTTTGAAGGAATTCAAAGGGCATAGTAGAGCATTATTATTGGTAACTGATGCCCTGAGGAAAGAAAATTCAAACACCTAGTAAGGAACCTAAAAGCTCTAGCATGACTCATGAAGAAGAGGAAGAAATGCAACATGATATATCAAAATTACAAGACCAAGTGCAACAACTGTCCCTTGCACAAAAAGGAACAGAGTCTAAGATGGATGGTTTAAAGAAAGATGTAGAAGCTAAGATGGATGGTTTAAAGAAAGGTGTAGAAGCTAATATGGACTGTTTAAAGAAAGGCGTAGAAGCTAAGATGATTGACGTGGAAGCTAAGATGGATGATTTGAAGATAGATTTGAAGACAGACATGGACGAATTGAAGATAAAAATGAATAAGTTGCTACAAGAAATGGTCCCTAAGGGTGAAAGGGCACTAAAGGAAACTCATGATGAGAACAAAAGAAATGTTAATCATGATTCCATAGACGCTAATGTTGGATTGAAGACTCACCATATTCCAAAAATCGATATGAGGAAGTTTGATGGCAAGGATCCCACCACATGGATATTACAGATGGAGCAGTTCTTCGATCTCAATAATGTGCAAAACACACAAAAGGTACGTATGGCAACTGTATATTTGGAACCAAATCAGTTTGTATGGTATCAATGGCTTTGCTCTCGTAAAAAATTTATCACTTGGGAAATTTTTACGGAAGAATTGATAGCACATTATGAAGATACAAAAAGCAACACTTTTTTTAGCCAATTGATAAGTCTCAAACAAAAGGGTTCAGTAATGGAGCACATTGAGGAGTTCCAAAAATTGAACATAAGGGTAAAAGATATTCCAGAGGAGAATAGGATTGATGTGTTCATAGGGTCTTTAAAGGATAATATCCAACATGATGTTCACCTTTGGGAACCTGATTCATTAGAGAAGGCATTCAGGTTAGCAAGAAAAATGGAAAGCAAAATTATGGCAACCAGGAAGCATACCACTCACAACTATAAAGACGGAAGTGTTGTTGCCCCTAGTCTTCCACAACCTATAAGGTTGACACCACAACAATTAGAAGAAAAAAGAGCAAAAGGGCTTTGTTACAATTGTGATAGCAAATACACTAAAGGTCATAAGTGTGCTGAGAAGAAATTATTCTACATAGATTGTGAAGAGGAAGAAGAAAAGGAGCAAGAAAGGTCAAAAAAAGAAGATATACTCCAGGAACAAAGCCTAGATGAAGAACAAATAAATCCGACCATATCTTGTAATGCATTGGCGGGAATTACCACTCCTCAAACCATCAAGATAGAAGGACAAATCAAGAAGAAAAAGGTAATAGTGTTGATTGATTCAGGAAGCACCCACAATTTTATTCATTGTAGGGTAGCAAAAGAATTGAATTGCTTCCTATATCCAGCACCAGAGTGTCAAGTGATGATTGCAAATGGAGGAACAATAAATTGCTCTGGAAGGTGCCATAATATCAAGCTATCCATGGGAGAATATGTATTGACTAGCCCAATGCTTTCCATTCTAATGGGAGGTGCTGATGTTGTACTAGGAGTCCAATGGCTACAATCCTGTGGTACAATAGCTTTTAATTTTCAAGAAATTTTCATCAAATTTTCTACGGAAGGAAAGGAAGTTGAATTAAGGGGTATTGCAGGGAAACCAGGAAAGATAATCAGCTCTGATGGTATGACAAAGCTTCTAAAAAAGGAGCAAAGAGGTGTAATTGCACAATTATGTTCGCTAGATGTTTCCACATCGGAATCATCTATTTCTCCAGATCTCCAAAAAGTCTTGGACAATCATTCCAAGGTATTTGAGACTCCCAAAGGTCTCCCACCTATGCATGATCATGATCATGCTATCCATCTGATTCCAAGAAGTGTTCCTCCAAACATCAGGCCGTACAGATATCCCTATGTCCAAAAAAGTGAAATTGAACATATGGTTGCAGAAATGCTAGAGGCTGGTATAATTCAACCAAGTCAAAGTTCTTTCTCTGCTCCAGTAGTATTGGTGCACAAGAAGGATGGATCATGGCGCATGTGTCCGGATTATAGGGAGCTCAACAAGCTCACTATTAAAGATAAGTTCCCCATTCCTATCATTGATGAATTACTGGATGAATTGCATGGATCAATTTACTTCACCAAGTTGGATCTTCGTTCGGGATATCATCAAATTAGAATGAAGATTGAAGACATTCCGAAAACGACATTTAGAACTCATGAGGGTCATTATGAATTTTTGGTCATGCCTTTTGGCCTTACCAATGCACCTTCAACATTTCAAGGTTTGATGAATTCAATTTTCAAACCATTCCTTAGAAAATTTGTGTTAGTATTTTTTGATGATATACTAATCTACAACAAGTCTTGGAAGGATCATGTTGAACATGTTGACAAGGTGCTACAACTATTGGAGGAGAAACAATTATATGCAAAATGATCCAAATGTTTCTTTGGAGTCCAAGAGGTGGAATATTTGGGTCATATTGTATCTCATGAAGGAGTTAAGGTAGACCCTAGCAAAATTAAAGCCATTAAGGAATGGAAAATCCCCACATCCATAAAGCATCTGCGAGGATTTCTTGGGTTGACAGGGTATTATCGCAAATTTGTTAAGAATTATGGGAGAATAGCAGCACCTCTAACAACATTATTGAAGAAAGATGCATTTTCATGGACTTCGGAAGCAACAAAGGCATTTGAACATCTTAAAGAGGCAATGTGCCAAGCACCGGTCTTAGCTACACCGGACTTCACAAAAACCTTTATTGTGGAATGTGATGCTTCAGGAAATGGAATTGGTGCTATTCTAATGCAAGATGAAAGACCCATTGCTTTTGAAAGTCGTCCAATCAAGGGAAAGTTTTTAAGGAAAGCTATTTATGAGAAGGAAATGTTGGCAATACTCCATGCACTTAAGAAATGGCGACCCTACCTAATGGGAAGACACTTCAAGGTAAAAACGGATCATGATAGCCTTAAATACTTTTTAGAACAAAGATTATCCTCTGAAGAGCAACAAAAGTGGGTCACAAAGATGTTGGGTTATGACTTTGAAATCATCTACAAAAAAGGGAAGCAAAATGTGGTGGGAGATGCACTCTCAAGAAAGGATGAGGATGTGGAAGCATTGTTGTGCGCCATTTCTATTATCCAACCAGATTGGATAAACGAAGCAAGGGAGTAATGGAAGAATGATGAAGAAGTGTGGGGCACTTATTCGAAAGCTACAACAAGATTCCAGTACGTCTGATACATTTAGCTGGAAAAATGATTCGTTATGGTACAAAGATCGCTTATACCTCTGTAAGAATTCCCAGCTAAAACAAAAGATTCTTATGGAATTGCACACTTCTCCCTTAGGAGGGCACTCAGGATTTTTAAAAACTTACCACAGAGTTAAGAAGGAATTTTTTTGGGATGGCCTTAAATCAGATATTCAAAAGTTTGTGGCGGAATGTTTGGTTTGCCAACAAAATAAAGTTGAAACAATTAAGACACTAGGTCTATTACAACCTTTATCCATTCCAAGCCAACGTTGGGAGGAGGTTTCAATGGATTTTATCACAGGTTTACCCAAGTCTGAGGGAAAGAGTGTCATCATGGTGGTAGTTGACAGACTTACCAAATATGCACACTTTTGTGCATTATCACATCCATTTAAAGCCAGTACAGTTTTTACTGCATTTATGGAAACAATTCAAAAGCTACATGGAAACCCAAAGATTATTGTAAGTGACAGAGATCCAATTTTCACTGGAAATTTTTGGACAGAATTATTTTCTTGTCTTGGTACTCAGTTAGCTCATAGCTCATCTTATCATCCTCAATCTGATGGGAAAACTGAGATAGTAAACAAATGTTTGGAAGGATATCTTCGTTGCTTTGTATCTGATAAACAGACACAATGGGTCAAATGGTTGCCTCTGGCTGAATGGTGGTATAACACTTCCTTCCATACAGCAACAAAAATGACCCCATTTATGGCACTTTATGGGTATCAACCACCATCCATCACATCATATTTAAGAGAAAATTCTAAGGTTCAGGCAATGGAACATCACATCGAACATCAACAACAAGTCCTCCAACTCTTAAAGGATAACCTCGTGTTGGCACAAAATAGAATGAAACAACAGGCAGATCAACATCACAGTGAAAGAAGTTTTGATGTAGGTGATTGGGTATTCCTACGGCTACAACCATACAAGCAAATGTCCCTAAAGCAAGCTAAAACAATGTAAACTTTGAAATGGGAACTGATACTGTTACCCGTTTTGTAGAGATAGCAAAAAAGTGACCCAATTTTGAAAAGGGGTGATGCAGAACACACATGTTTTGTAGAGATAGAAAAAAAGTGACCCGATTTTGAAAAGGGGTGATGCAGAACACACATGTTTTTTTTAGAGCATAGTTTTTGGCACTTTAATTTTTTTTAATTTTTTTTTTATGTACATTGTGTTTTAGAATGGTAGTGATTTTCATGCTGATTTTAAAAAGTGGTTATTCTGCATCAGACCCTTTTTTAAAAGACCTCTTTTTTTGACTTTAACTTTTCTAATGTATGTAATGTAAATAATTATTTTGTAAATTTAATAATTTTGGAAGTGGTCCTCTTCTTCACATTTTCTTGTTTTTATTTTTATTTTTATTTTTTTTGGTAGTGAGGTTTTTATTGATTTGCATATTTAAAAAAGAAGGTCAATATTTTGCATTTTCCATATTTTACATATTTATACATCTTTAATTAAATTTTCAATCCAAATGAAATAATTGTCTCTAAAAAACAAATATAAAAGTATATATAAAAAAAGACAGAAAAAAAAAAATAAAAAGTGAAAAAAAAAATTATCTTATAAACCATAAAACACTTTGGAAAAAAAAACAAAATTACATATATATATATATAAGTCGATCAAAACTGAGAAATTAAAAAAAAAAAAAAAACATTACCAAAAACTAGGAAAAAAAATTTAAAAACAAACTAGTTTAAAAAAAATAGAAAATTAACAAAAATAAAAAATAAAAAAACTAATAAAATAAATATTAAAAAAAGGGTTAAAAAAATTATCTCACAAACCATAAAAGAATTTGGAAAACAAAAAAACAAAATTATATATATATATATATATATATATATATATATATATATAGATAAACTAAGTAAAAATAGAGAAATTAAAAAAAACATTAGCAAAATTGGAAAAACAAAAAATAAAAAAATTAAAAAAAACTAGTTAAAAAAAAAATAGAAAATCAACGAAAAAAATTGAAAAACCAGTAAAATTAATATTAAAAAAACAAAAATAAATTCAAATTATAAAAAAAAAAAACAAAAAAAAACGTAATTTTTATTAAAAAAAAATGTAATTATTTTTTATTAAACATATATATATATCTTATTTTTTTTTTTTTTAATAGTCTTTTTTATTATTTAAAAAAAAATTATAATTTTTTTAAAACAATTTTTATTTTTATTTTTATTTTTTCTTAAAAAATACAAATTATTAAATCTACGTTTTATATTCTAAAAAATAAACAAATAAATAAAACCTACATTTAGGAAAAAAAAAATTTATGTTTCTTTTTTTTTATTTAAAAAAAATTAATAAAATTAATATTCTTTTTTTATTAAAAAAAATTAAAACTTTTTTTTTTAAACATTTTTTTTTTGTTTTTTATTTAAAAATATAAATAATAAAAAAAAATAATGATTTTTTTAAAAAATATATATTTTTTTATATTTAAATATTAAAAAATTATTAAAAAAAAATTTATAAAATTCAAAAAATTAACATTTTTTTTTAATTATGAAAAAAAAAAATTATGAGCCCGTGGTGGCGCGGCCGTGGGCGGAGGGCCTGTGCCGTGCCACCACGGGCGGCCGGGGCTCATAATTTTTTTTTTTAATAATTAAAAAAAATGTTAATTTTTTGAATTTTTAAAATTTTTCATTTTTTTAAATAATTTTTTAATATTTAAATAAAAATATATATATATTTTTAAAAAAATCATTATTTTTTTTATTATTTATATTTTTAAATAAAAAACAAAAAAAATGTTTAAAAAAAAGGTTATAATTTTTTTTTAATAAAAAAAGAATTGTTTAAAAAAGAATATTAATTTTGTTAATTTTTTTAAATAAAAAAAGAAATGTAATTTTTTTTTTTAAATGTAGGTTTTATTTATTTATTTATTTTTTAAAATATAAAACGTAGATTTAATAATTTGTATTTTTAAAGAAAAAATAAAAATAAAAATAAAAATTGTTTTAAAAAAATTATAATTTTTTTTAAATAATAAAAAGGATTGTTTAAAAAAAAAAAAAAATTAATATTTTTTTTTTAAATAAAATATGTATGTTTCATAAAAAATAATTATTTTTTTTTTTTTAATAAAAATTACGTATTTTTTTGTTTGTTTGTTTTTCTTTTTTTTTAATAATTTGAATTTATTTTTGTTTTTTTTAATATTAATTTTACTAGTTTTTCAAATTTTTTCGTTAATTTTCTATTTTTTTTTAAATAGTTTTTTTTTTTTTTTTTTTTTATTCTTCCAGTTTTGCTAATGTTTTTTTTTTAATTTCTCTATTTTTACTTACTTAGTGTGTGTGTATATATATATAAAATTTTGTTTTTTTGTTTTCCAAATTTTTTTATGGTCTGTGAGATAATATTTTTTAACATTTTTATTTTTTTATTTTTATCTTTTATATATATTTTTATATTTGTTTTTAAGTAATCAACATTTTAATCTTAATTTTAGTAGTTTTTTTTTTTTTTGTTAATTTTCTATTTTTGTAAATCTAGTTGGTTTTTAATTTTAATTTTTAGTTTTTTTAGTTTTTCCTTAATTTTTTTTTTAATTTTTCTATTTTCACCTACTTAATTTTTTTTGTTTTTTTTTAAATGTTTTTTTTTCTTTTCCATTTTTTTTTGGGAAATTTTTTTTTTTATGTTTTACAAGATAAATCTTTTTCTTTTTTCTCTCCATTTTTTTAAATATTTTTTTTACTATTTAATTGTTTATAGTTTTTTTTTTTTAGTTTTTTAATTCTTATCATTAATTTTGTTTCCTTTACATTTTTATGATTGACTTTTTATTTATTTATTTTTTATTTTATTTTATATTTTCCTTTTAGTATATATTTTAATCTATGCTTTGTTATTTTTTTAAACTTTTTTTTTGTGTTTTTTCATTGTTTTAATTTTTTTTTTTTTTTTTTTTTTTTTTTTTTTTTTTTTATAATGTTTTTCGGGTTCATGATAAAATATTTTACACCATTATTTCTAAATATTTAAATTTTACTTTTGAAAAAAAAAGTGTTCTCCCAGCACCAACACTTTTCGTTTTGAGGGTGTTTTTTGGATATTTTTTGCTCAAAAAATTTGTTTTCACCGCTATTTTTAAAACATGTTGAAAATTTACCCCAAAAAAAAAAAAGTGTTATTCCAGCATCAACACTTTTCATTTTTAGCACTGTTTTTGATGTTTTTTCGAGGTTTTTTGGCCAGATTTCCCGTTTTGAATTTATAGTTCCCGTTTTATAGTTTACATTGTTCTAAGAAGGATAATAAATTATCACCAAAGTATTATGGTCCGTACAAGGTGTTGCAAAAGATTGGTACTATGGCATACAAATTGGAGCTTCCTGCAGCTTCTCGACTGCACCCAGTTTTCCATGTTTCATGTTTAAAGAAGGTTATAGGCGACAAGCTCCCAGTTCAAACAATATTGCCAGAACTTGACGAGGAAGGAAAATTTATATTGGAACTGGAAGCAGTCACAGAAACAAGAACTCGACAGCTACGAAATCGATCAATTTCAGAGTATCTTATCAAGTGGAAGAACTTATCTGCTGAAGATTCCACATGGGAGGATGAGAATTTTATGCAGAAGTATCCAGAACTACTCAAGCGTTGAGGACAACACTTTTTTTGAAGGAGAGGGGCATGTTGGGTCCCTATAATACTAGTGATTACCCCATTACTATTGTAGTTATACCCCTTATTTATATTGTTGTGCCCCTATTACCCCCATGTTGTTATTTCTGTGCCCCATGGAATCCCTCTATTGTTATTTTTGTGGCTTTATATTATTATTGTTAGGTTGGCTAGATTATATTGTGACTCCTTAGACTCCTATATATATAAAGGAGGTTTTGTCATTTGAATCATCGAAGAATTGTTCATTTATGTAATGTAAAGGAGGTTGCCCCCTCGAAGAGGCTGAATTCTAAGGCGTTGATTTATCTTTTCTATCTTTTCTTGAGCTGGTTCCATAACATAACCACATAGTTGAACTCAGAAAGTTTATATTTACATTTGATTTTCCTTGCCATAATGTTTCCAATACATTCCCCTCCACTTTTAAAACCCTTAAATTATTAATTCTACGTGCTTCGGTTTAATCTTGTTCATTGGGGTGAAGAATTTAAAAAACTGTACACAGCTTGCCATGGTTAAATTTAAATATTTTGAAGGTGAAAACCAATGGAGAAATTGAAAACTGTATATAGATTTCGGCTATGGAAAAGGTTAACTATTTTATTAGTTTGAATGATTGAGGAATTACAAATGAATGCAACCAATAATCAATGTTCCCGGTGGGACGCTAAAAATGACGCGACATTTCTTCCTCTGCAATCTGTCTTCCTAAGTCTCGAAGTTGATCGTGCATATGCATAACATTTTTATCATCGACTTCAACAAGATAGTTTCCCTCTAAATTTGTAAGCCCCAACAATCCGTTCCGGCCTGATTCAAATTGATATGACACTTGTTTTGCTTTTCACATTGAAAATAAGGTGATATCTAAAAAGATCTTCCACTCCTCTTCGCTGAGTGCGTTGTAAAGTTAATTTTTTCCTAGTTATTTATATCAGTGGAAACTTTCATTTGAACTTTTAATTTGAGTGTTCTCTAGGAAGGCTTGTTAACTTATAAATGCACAACTGTTCCACTCCTGACCTTTCGAGCACATATTTATACCAAGATGTCTTGGTGTCCATCTTCCGTTTGTTCAGGGGACCATGAATAGGATTGCGAGGATTCTTAAGAAGCATAATGTCCCCTCGACCTTTAGACCTCTTAACACCATTCGTAAGTCCCTCAAATCGGTGAAGGATCTATCGACCCCAAGGACATCAAAGGGGTTTATATTATTCCTTGTTCATGTGGGACCCCCTATACTGGTGAGACTAGTCGCTCCATTAATCAAAGGATTAGTGAGCACGCAGTTGACCTTAAGCATAGGAGGGCTAAGTCTTATGCGTTAGTAGAGCATGTGAAGAAAACCAATCATCATGTCTGCATCGAAGAGGCTAGTGTTATTGCTGGAGTGTCCCAATTCCATCACCAAAAATTTAGGGAAGCGCTTGAGATTGAAAAAAGGCCAAACAATCTCAATAGGGAGGATGGCTGGAAGATCAGTAGTTGCTGGGTCCCAGCCCTCTCCTCCTAGTCGTTGTCTTCATGTCTTCCCCTCCCTTTGTTTGGTTTTTTCTTTTTGCTTTTTAAAATTTCCCCTGTTTTTCTGTTTCTTGTGGCCTTTGTTCTTTATTTAGTTGGCAAAGAAAATAATCTGGAAAATAATCTATGATAATTTTAACCCTTAAATCAACCTTAATTTTTAAAATTATTTTAAATATTAGAGTTTTCTTTCTTCCCTTAAATTACTTTAATATCTATATATTAAATATTAAATTAGAATTAATTTATTTTTAATTATTTTATTTATAAGTGTTTAAAACAATCCCTTTTCAATAAATATAACTATATATTCCTATAACTAACGACTCTAATTTCTAGATTTAATTAACTTGCCATTAATTTAAATTATTTTATTTCAAGATAGATTTATAATAACATTATTATAATTTAAAATACTTTTTATCATACACTTATATTACCCTATATTTATTTAACTTTGATAAATAAGTATTATTTTAAATTTAATCTAGTTCATAATTGATTGTCTTTAATAACTCATTTATAAATAAGGGTATGAAACAACCCTTTAACTTATATTTAATAAGAATATATCTAGCTATTTATATATTGATCTATTATTTATATATTTAATAACTTTTTTAACCAACTTTTAGTTACTCTAATTTTTAGATATAATAACTTTGTTAACTAACTACCGAATTAAATTAATTTAGGTTATTATTTTATTTTTTGATACATATGTATAATGGTGAGGGTATAAAAAGGGTCCTTTTTATAACTAACTGGGGTAACTTATCTACTTAAATAATAGTTATTATCATGACCTAACTAACCGGTCAAATCTAGCCATTATCATTATAGCCGTTACTTGAATATAGCCGTTGGAGGTTCTACTCTATTTAACATGCAAAGCCTGATCTATTCATTCAAGTTGTTGGTTCGAAATGCGTCGACAAATGAACCACACTGGTTGGTTTGAAACGCGTCGACAAATGAAACATCATGTGATTTAAGCCGAAAGAATCTCTCTTAAATTTGATATGGATCACAGAAGCCTCAATACAACAACAAAATAAAGCTATTCGATCTTTAAAATATCTTTAATGGATGAAAGTGCCTCTAGCTGATCCCCATGATCTATGTCATCTAAAATTAACAAGACATGAGCAGATTTGAGATGAATTTCAATCATCTTTTTGCCTTGATAAATGTTATTTATATCTAGATCTTTTTGAGTCAGGCCTCTTAGAAGTTCCCTTTGCACAAAATGTAATGAGTTTTTATTAGCTTTTTCTCTGACATCCGATAAAAGGTAAAATTTAGAATACTTTGAACTTATTCTATTGAAGACTTATAACACTACTACATGTGGGGATTTAAAGACAATATTTAAGACAATTTTGGAGTAAACTGTCTTAACGTAAGACAAAAAGAAACTTGTGTATTGTCTTAAATATTGTCTTTAAGTAGGTGTCTCAAAATTATTCTCTTAAAAAATTGTCTCTATAAAGATAATATAGAACACATATTATTATTGGCTCTAAAGACAATTTCATTTGTTTATGTAGAGACACTTTGATTTTTGTCTCTTTAGAGACAATTACATTTTTGTTTTTTCAGGGACTGAGATTAAAAACACATTGTCTGTATAGAGACTATATGTCCATAATTGCAACTATTGTATCTCTAGAGACAATATGAACAAATATTTCAAAAAAAAAAACAAAATCATTTTAAATGTTCTTTTAAGGTGGTTTTAACATTCAAAGTTCCCAAATAGTGATTTTAATTACCTTAAATCTTCTTTATGGAAAAAATAAGAATAAATTCCATTTTTTTTAAAGCTAACAACAAAGTCATTTTAAATCTAAATGAAAAACAATTTCCAAAACTTAACAATTCTGGAAAGAAACCTTGAAAATAATAAGGTAACACACTTATATTTGCTGAAAATACATTCATGTCATTGAATTTGAACATGCAATATCCTCAGTTGGAACTTCATTTCATGACATATTATGAGGCAAAATAAATTTGTTCAAGATTTCTCCATCCTACGAGAGATTTTACTCTTTGACATATAAATCCAAAATCTTGAATCACATTAAATGGTGGAAAATTGTATTCATATCCAATGGTTAGCTCCACAATTTCAATACCCTTGTATGATTGGAATTGGCTTCCTTGATAACAAAAAATTGTAAGAATGTATATGAATTCAAATCTACAATTGATTGGCAATATTATCTTGATGAAGGTTTTGCAAAAGATGGAAAATTGACATAGGCCCTCACAACATGATATATGCCAATTCTCAATCTATTGGTGACCTACAAATTTATCTCCTCCATTATTAGCTTTCACACCTCGACAGTCGTTGATGCAGTATTTATTTAGCATTCTCCTGTTTGTGTAAACTTTCTCATCACCATAAAATGCACCTAGTTGTTGTTGATCATGAGGCCCTGTACACGTTGAGTGTGGTAAAAGCATCTCCATATTTGCAGATTCCAATAAAATTGTCATGGATTA
Source organism: Pinus tabuliformis (assembly GCA_031772625.1). NCBI lineage: Eukaryota > Viridiplantae > Streptophyta > Pinopsida > Pinales > Pinaceae > Pinus > Pinus tabuliformis. The sequence goes on from CM062819.1 coordinate 1,682,024,162, forward strand.
TTCACACCTATTCCCAACAGAACTAGAGGAGGAGTTAACAATATTGCAAGGAAGTTTTGGGGTCTGTAGTTGAGGAAGAGGTAATTAACTATTCTGATCGATGTAGACTCCCGACCTAAAACAAAAGAAAAACCAGTCAAAAACTCTAAATTCACATTTGCTTAATTTCTTATCATCCCCTAAAGCCTAGTAGATTGTAGCATAGAGTTTAATTACGGTTCCGTGCTTCCTAAAGGCTTCAAGTTTTTTAGTTAAAATGATCAGTTATTTCAAAATCCATAAAATGATATGATGTTCTTAAGAGTTATTGCTTACTCATTATCTCTTTATCCTAGGAGATGGAGTAACAAACCTATAATCTAGGAATAAAAAAGATGCATGTGTTTTACACTTGAAGGCTCTACTTAAAAGGCCCATGAATCAAGTGTTTTTTTATGATTTTTAAAGTTGTAAATTAACGTCAAGTTCCATAACTATTTATGTTCTCATTTGTCCAACTAATCTAATTTTTTTGGACACATATGGCTTATTGCAAAAACGAACTGAGTATTACTAAATATTGTTGTCAACCTCTTGAACTGATGTCCACATAGGATTTTGAAAGACAAAACACCAGAGGAAGAACTTGCTTGTGAGAAGCCACATGTACCACATTTCTATGGATTCAGTTGCTCATATTATAGCTTTATATTCAAGTTATTAATGAGAAAGACACGAAGTTTGATCCCTCAACCATCAAGGGGATATTCGATGGATAAAAGCTAATAGATCTAGATTCCAGCAACAAGGAATATAGTGTTAAGTAGGGATGTGAAGTTTGATGACGATGGGTGGTGCACAAAGTTACAAGAGCCTCCTACAATGACTGAATAAAGTGAACAACTTGTTGTTTGAAAGTCAAATATGAAATTGAAAGAGAAATCAGACCCAATTATGCAAGATTCAGGCAAGGTAAAGGGCCTTTTCTACCTTTCAATTTAGCTAGAAAGCCAAGATGAATTACCTAAACATTGTAGGTTGCACATGAACAAGTTGGAGCAACTAAATCTACATTTAGAGTGAATCTTCCACCAAATAAGTTTGCTACTTATGTTGCACTGATAAATTTTATTATTGAGATATATCCTTTTCACTTCAAGAAGGACACTACAAACAAGTTTGGCATCATTCCATGGCAAAGAAGTACAACTCCATCCTCAAGAATGATGTTTGGTAAATATTTCATAGCCTACTAGTTAATCAATGATTGATTCTAAATATTGAAATGTACAAGGTTGGGATTGTTTCCAAAGGATTATCTCAGAATGAGGGAGTTGACTATGATGACACTTTTTCTTCAGTTGCAAGGTATACCTCTATCTAAACCATCATGTATTTAGCATATTGTCTTGGGTAGTCTTTACGACATATGGACGTAAAAAAACATTCCTAAATGGTGTATTGAGGAAGAGGTATATATAAATCAGCCAAGAATTTTTGAGGTCCATGGACAAGATATTACTACAATGAGACTTTTGCTTCAACTGCAAGGTATATCTATATCAAAACCATCATGTATTTAGCATATTGCCTTGGTTGGTATTTATATTAAATGTGTATAAAGAAATCATTCTTGAATGACATGATTGAAGAGGTTGATATAAATCCAGTCACACAGAAATGTCAAAATCGTTCCAGTAAGCATTAGCTTCGGTTCAAATCATATAGTTGCAGAGAAAAATATGGCATTGTCATTTGCAATCAACCAAATTTCTTTGGATTCAATGTACTTTTAGATGAGACATACATAATTGTAGAAATTTTGAATAATATGACACTTATTCACAGAGATTATCCCGATTATACACTATTGCGGAATAATGCATAATACATAACCTCCTCTACGTTGATCATCAATTTAGTAGCATTAAAATCAATGAAACATCAATCGCATGCACACACTAACACAGTATGTAACCCGGGGAAAGCATACAGCTGAAAACCCCACACTATCTGTATATTATAATGATAGAGAACATGTAACAATACATAGTACAATACTCCTCACAAGTACTCAGTACTATCTCCACCTTTTACACACAAACTAGCTCAGATCTGATGCCTCAAATCTCCTCCACTGTTTGCCTGCCTCCATTATGCAATCCTACATGAGAATCAATCACTATGTGAATTCGAATTCCCTTGGTTATACTACGCAAGCCTCATGGGAAATCTCCATCCATGCATGTGCAAATCTCATGCACAACTATAGTCAAATTGATAGCAATCTCAACCTCTAACACCTGTCTCCACTGAACTGTACATGCACTAAGTTAACTGATGTATTCTTCAGTTGCTTTATGAGTTAATAATTAGTGAATTAATTAATAATTAATTCACACAACTCATCACTAGTGTATTCTTTAGTTAGACTAAAATACAACTAGTTCAACCAAGTCAAACTGAACACAACTCCATCAACTCCACAATCAACTCCACCAAACTCAACCACATGAGTTCTAACTGAGGTCCTGCATGCAATAGCTCAACTGACCCACAAGAAAAGCGTATTTCCTTCTGACAGTTGCATGTGCCACATCTGTAGCTCAAACTGAAGAGCTCCAAGAGGATAAGATAATGTTTATAGTCCAAATATTATTATGAGCTAATAATATTCGATTGTTCTATTTTTAGCCTGGCAGTATAAAAATAGAATCCGCCCATATGTCTACAAATAGAAGTCCATCTATTTTTACCAACATGACCAATCATCCACAAACAGCATCCTGCAACTCATAGACCATGATCCATATGTCTAAAAATAGACATAGTCTAAAAATAGACTTTGCGCCAAAAATAGCCTGCGGGCCCACTTAGTGAAGGCGACTTCTTTCTACTAAGCTCCATCATCTTGTTGCATTCTCAAAAATAATTTGAGTTCAATATTATTTTAACTTATGGCTAACTATGTGTGTTTGGAAATATTTTCAGCAATGTTCTAAAAATAAAATGAGTAATTGTGCACAAATGAACTCACTGTTTTTAACTCCAAAGTGATATTCCTATAGAGAAAGCCTTATTTGATCCGAGTAAGAATATTTAATACAATAATATTTAATCATTTTGGGTTCTACGAAGTGTCCTAATTGGCATTCAAAACTTCTCAAGGAAGAGGAAGAGTAGGAATACAAGCTTGGCCTTGGTCTTCTGGTTGATGTTTCTGTGTTTGTGAGACAGAAGGTAATCAACAAAAACTATAGCCCAAATTGAGGTTCAAACTCCTCTAGGGAAGATGAAAGGTAGAAATACAATCTCAACCTCTTCACAGATAGTATGGAAATACATAGTAAGTTAGATTGTTTACTCTGAAGTTGTTAAAACCATGTATTCCATTTTAAACATAAAAAGAAAAAAACTAAACAACCAAGAAAATACATCATTCTTATTAAAACATTGAATTCCTAGAAAGTTTCCATCTATTTAATCATAGAACAATCATCACTACATATAATCTATTTGACTGGGCCACAACTACACATTTTCCAATAGTAAAAATATTATTGGAATTGAAGATAAGATGCTCATACTACACATATTATTCCTCCATCCAAAATAGGAAATCAAAATTTTTTCCTAAATGAGGCAAATGTCATGTAATAAATATTTGCATAAACACAGATCCATTCAGTAACTATTCTTTGGAATAATTTGCATTTATAATTGGTTTAGGTGTTATAGAATCAAAGTACAATTGCGATGCAAAAACATCAATACACCATTACAAATTCATTCAAAACAACCTCAGAAGTTCAAAGTAACAAAAATGGTTGGAGACAAGAAGTAAACAAAATGCTCACATTTACAGTGAATATCTTAGTGTTTATAACTAGATCACGTGGATACCAATGTCATTGGAAACACTTAACCATTCTAACATGGCCAAATAGTTTGCGAAAAATGTAGTAACCAAACAACTGCTTGTTAAGGAATAATCAAGAAATTCAAGATAGTAATAGTGAAAGAAAAAATAATTGGACTTACTTACCAAAAGGCTAAATTCCAATCATTCTAAAAGGTTATCCAACAAAAGTGTATATGTAACAATAGTATCATAGTTAAAAAAAAGAGAATCCACTTTAAAATGTCTACAGGACTAAAAGGGATTGGTCAATACATTACACATTGAATGTGATTGGTAGGCCTATACCCTCCTTAAGAACAAAATATTCTTCCAGCAATTCTATGTGTGAGATATAATAAGAATATTTCATGAGCTGTTTTGGCAGGAATTACTATCCATAAAGACCTTTTTTCCATCAGACTTGTGTTTGAAAGGATGCAAAATACTCAAAGATTTTTGTAGCAGTGCATGGAAACTCAATATTTGGAATATTCCATCCTAAAACTATAAGGGTCTTGTTGTGATTAAAAAAAACACTGAAATTGAATAGAAAACTAACACTTTGTTTCACGTAAGCCACAACCTTTCCTAGTAGCTTCATTTTGTGCTAAATTCTACATTATACCAACAAAACAAATTAGATAGTTCTACCTCTGCTAGATAGTAGCTAATCCTAATAAATCTTATACAAAGAAAAGTTGGCTACCAGTTTCTTCTTGCTCTAAAGGCGTTTCCCCTACATAACTACTCCAACTCTATCTCACCTTCATAGAAATACTCTCAATTCTCTCCCCTGGTGTATCCCTTAAAGGCAGCTCTTTCATTACCTCATCCTCATATAATTACTCTGGGAAAACTTTGTGCTAGGGGACCTAAGGGGATGCGAAATGCCTAGAAAATGACCCTAGGATTTACCTAAGTGAAAAAGGCAAAAGGGATTTATCTCTAATTTATTTTGATCTTATTTATGACACTTGTATTTTTGTGCTTAAGCCTCATTTCTCCTTGTATGAGCTGTTAGGGAGAAGAAAAAATCCAACATTCATTTCTTTTGGAACGTTATACTTGATTTCTTAGTTATTTAAGGAGGGACTTGCCTTGGGAATCAACTAGCTGACTGGACTGTGGGGAAACCATAGTGAATTTTATTCTCATGCATTTGTGACCTTGTTGTGTTCTTTTGGTGACCTATAGTTTGGGCTGCACTCACTTGGTTGTGTGAATGTAGAGTGATTGAATGGAAATCCTATCATTGTTTTATGGGCCCTGGAAACGCACGTCTGAGCCAATGTTGTGGTGTAGTAAGTCCTTGTGGTAGTAAGATTTCCTATTCTATTGAAAAGAGTGGGGCTCCACATTGCGGGTGGTAGTAAGATAAGGAATTGGGATCTTCTTCTGTAAAAAATGAAACTACCAACAATCAGTGGTTGCAAACTTCTACAGATGGGGAAGAAAATAATAAAGAGAAATACTTGCCATTGGCCAAGGCGAGGTTACTGAAGCAGAGGATACCAACTATCAAAGTTTCAACTTTGGGACCTTCAAAATAAAAAAGTATAGACAAAGAAGAAATCAAGTAAAGAACATGGATCAATAACACTGAGCTTCAGTCTATGAAGATTACGATCTTTCAGTCTTTACTGGTTACAAGTATAGCTAGGGAAACTTGTCAATCTGAGTTTCTATAGAAAGTTCATTAAAAAAATGAGGGACAATAAGGATTACATTTGAGGGGTGAAATTGGTATGGGTTGCTCCTCCCAATGTTAAGTTTTATTCACAGAGAACTACTCCCAGAGTATTCCTTATGTTCGTCAACTTGCCAATGTTAAGTTTTACTCACAAAGAACCACTCATAGAGTTTGGTAATGATTTCAATCTATGCACATGTAACACCAAGGCTTTCAATGAGTTCAAATGACCGAATTCTTCTGGAAATTTAACAAGAATGGAACAATCAATGACGATCTGTTCCAGGTGCTTCATATGCCCTATGGAATTTGAAATGATCAAGAGATGACTCACATTAATAATATCTAATTCTTACAACTGCAAAGGTGCCTGGAAGATCACGCTTTTAGAGTGTAATGAGGAAAGCCAACAGAAATCATTAGAAACCATGTGATGAGATATCAATAGTTAATGACCACACACTTTAAATCAAACAATTTAGATTTTCCTACGATGTGCCTTGCCATAATGTTTCCAGTACACTCCCCAACGCTTTCTTAATTGTAATCCAGGAAGGTAAGTGATCAATGCAAGGATAGTCATACCAAGAATGCCATGAGAAATTTGGCGAGTGCACCTACAAAATATGATCTAACAGATGTGCTTCAGTCTCAACAAGTTACAGATTCATGACATAAAAACCAAGAGAAACTCATCTACTAGATTCTCAAACCCCGGGTGAATTGGGAAGGCAGATATGAGGAAAAAACAAAATACACACGAGCTGCGACTCTTCTATTTATCACACAAACTTGATTTTCACATGCAACTATCCATAGAGCCGCAACTCTTGTCTTTCACATACACTTTATTCGGCTTGAATTTATTACAATGAACCCAACATGGGGTATTTATGATTTTCAACTAGCGACTCACTCAAAATAACTACAACATGAAAACACACTCTAAATTCAACTTTACCCAAAATAAGACTGAACTCATATTGAATCACACTTAACTTGAGTTAGCTCACACTCTAAATCTAGATTGCACTTAACTCACCTTATCGCTTCATGCATCTCCCGATTTGGATCTTGGTAGATCCTCATGCAAAAGTAATTACTATTTCCAACACTCCCCCTTAATTACAACAGTATGAATCAACTAACTCAAGCGTGACTCAACATGACTCAACTATGCCTACTAGGCTTACTATAGAAATTGACTCAATCATCACTCAATATGTTTGCTAGTCTAAGTCTTAACGAGGCTTACAAAGGCTCAAAACTTTTACAATTTGGAATTTTGTTTTTCATTTCTTCCAAATTCTATATCTTCGAAATTGCTTCATTTTGTGTCACATGTTCTTGTTCTAGACTCCATATTTCTTTACTTGTTGTTGCTACAATGTTTCTTTGACTTGTCTTGAATTTGTGCTGAAAAACAATATGATCATGTCTCTACAACTTCCTCTTCAAAGATTTGTTCAACTATGAACTGTTGCCACAACTCTTCATCTTCAAACTGTCTTCTTTGCTCTGCTTCATGTGCTTCATATTCCTGACTTTCTTTCTTCCATATTTCTTGATATAAGAATCTTATATCTTCTTGACTCTATTGTTGAAAAATGGTTTTAATGAATTCTTCATTGTTTTCAGAAACTTCGATGTCCTTCTCTCACTTTCATCATCAGGTACTACTTCTTTTTGCTTGTATTCTACACACTCAGGATCATCATTAGGCTTACATGTAAAATCACAATAATGCTCCTTTTTCTGGTTCACCACTTCATTTAACTCTTTTATTCCAGCTGCTACTTTAATACTTTCATCATTTTTTTTCAATTGGCTTTTGAATCCATTATTCAATGAGCTTCAAATCTGCATCAAACTTATTAATAACTTTATTTTCAACTTCTTCTTATTTTGAACACTTGCATATTCAAAAGTAGTGTTAAAAACATCTTAATTATGCTCTACACTAAGAGTTTTCTTCTCTTCCTCTTCCTTCTCTGTCTTCTTTTCAACTGCATTAAGACTATCTTCCACTATTATGTGGTTAATGGATATTCTCGTAAAAAACTCTTCAATCACTTTATTATCTTCTTGATCATCAGATGTTGCTAGATCACATATTGCTTCATGAGAAGTTCCAACTATTTCATATCTTACTGCTACAGTGGCAACTTCAACCTTCAATTCTTCATCAAACATGATGCTTACCATATTTCCACAATCAATCGCTGTTTCAAAAACTAAACCACACATATCATCAACATAATGTTCATCCACCCTATGGTGGGTTATCTGAGCATGGATGTGCTCAAATTCAACTTCACCAAATTCCTCAGCTACAGTTGGATTCACCAATTCACATCTCACTTTGCAATCATCATCCACATGTGTCTTCTCACAGTGGGATTCAGAATTATCTGCACCATCTACGCTACATTGGAGTCCTTGAGCATTATATGCTCTTGCTTTATTTCACATACAGAGGCTTCAATTTCTCTCTCTCCAATCTTTGTTGTGTCTTCTTCATCCATATGCATGTCACATAAAGGGTTTCACTTTTATAGTCGTCATGACTATCATCCACCTTTGAGTGGGATTCTCCAAGCTCTATTGTTTTCTTAGAGTCTTGCTCATCTAATTTCAGATATGTGACTCACTTCTCTGTCTGTGACATAACTTGCTACTACATGTCACTCCCCCTTGCACCAAATTCTTCTTCCAAGATCTTCCATGCTTCATTGGAAGTTGTAGCTTTTTCTACCTTGCACAAAACGTTCTCATCTACTCCCCGTTTCATAAAATCTAATGCTAAAGCATCAGATACTTCATCATATGGATTATTAAGACTGGTACTCATTTAACTCTTTAGCTCGAAGAAAATTTATCATTTTGATAACCCAAAAATCAAAATATTTACCAGTAAACATAGGATGAGGTAGCAGATCAAAGCTACACCAATCACCCCCGATCTCTTCCCCATCTTTTGCTAGACTTCTCAGTTCCTTAGTTGCGTCCTAAACCTCTATAAACATGGCAATGATCTTTGCCTCTTCTATTTTATTCCTTTTCTTAATCTTTTTCAATCGTGCTTTGTGACCCATGACTGTTGTCTTTCCTTTGTCTTATAGTTGCTTTCCTGATTGGATGAGGCTATCTTCCATATCACCCTTCAACAAAAAAATGTGATTTTCAATATGAGACCTTGTAAGGCACAATATTTATCCAAAAAACACTGTCATGCTTGAAAAAACATCAAATTTTTTTGTAGACTAACATAATTTACAGAGCCCTAAATTGTTCTTCAAATAAAACCCTTATGCACCTTTTCAAACAATGTACTTTTTAATTTAAAAATAAAAACCTTTTATTAACCTTTGTAATAAAATACTTTTGAAAACACATTTAATATCCTTAAACGTACTTCCTCAAATACTCATGCAACGAGCCTACCTTTAAAAAAAACATTCGAATAAATTTCTTGTTTTTTTTCAAACATTCCCATGTGATGGTCTTAGGCCTTTAATCAAAACAAGGCCGCATAGCTAGGGTTTCCTGTCGCTTAGTTTAATTATTAAACTTTTAAATATATGAACCAGCTATGACATTTGAACAAGGGCTACATTGCTCGTAATAATTGAAAAGGCTTATTATATATGTGTAGCATTCAATTTTGTTTAGTTGACTATTAGTTGTGTTTGACCAAAAAAAATTTGCTGTTCTTTTATAGTTTAACATTAGTAATTAAATTTTATTTTTTTTATTATATAAAATTTTATTTATTTAAATTCTAATTGGTTCAATCCAACCAACTATATTAGCAAGTATAACAAATCTCTTTTATTGGACTTGAATTTGAGAAAAAAATATGAAAATGCCAAATTGCTGAAAATGCATTGTGCGCTGTGGTTGCTTGGTCAAAACCCCGAAATAGAGTGTGAATTCAACAACTTGAGAAAAGTTGCAAATAAATTGAAAAATCTGAGTAGAACTCTGCAAAAGTCTGGCATATTTGGAAAACAAAGTAAACTCTGGAATAACTCAATAAACTCAGCAAATTTGGCAAAACTCACCCAGTTTGACAAAAATGTAAAATTGGCTTGCCAAGTGGTGAACCAAACTGATTTGCTGAGTTCTTGCCACGCCTAGTGAATGGAGCATGACATCATGCGATGTTATAGAATTTCCAGTTGTCACTAAGTGGAAACTGGGTCACAAAGGAATGGTTTCGTAGCCTCAAATTAGACATCTTACGCAGATGCAACTCTAAACTTTGAGAAATGTTCGAGGATCCCTTGGTAAAATAAATGCAATACCATTCAAACTACAAATTACTACCAGAAAAGTTGCAACACACAAAATTGAATCCTTAATTTGAATTCAACTACAATTTCCAGTTAGTTCGCAGCCAACGTCCCAAAAATCATATATTTAATCACAGCCTGAGTATTGATATCTATGAGGGATATCTGCCCTCTGGAATAGAATTAGAAACCAACCAGGAGGTCAGACTCATGCAGGTCGGATTCAAATGCAGGTTGCATTCATTTGTATTATTCAAATGGTGAAGAGGAGGGATGAATAACGAAATGAAGAGGTAAGGAATGAACCAAACAGACATTATATTATTGATTAAATTTTACAATAGTTAAAATGCACAGGAGTCTTAAAAGAGTACTATAATTTGGGAGCGAATGAGCGAAGCATCTGCCTCGAAAATGAGGTTGGTTCATTTGAATCCGTTGAGCACGAAACTGGTATGTCGATGATCCTCCCCCATGGTGGCCTGTGCAGTTAAAAGTGGTATGACGATATAGCTGAAGGTTAGAACAAGGAATCTGCGCCATGCAAACATTACCGAATGATTCTTTCGTCTGAGCTCATGTTCTCACTGGAAGAAAGAGATCGTTGTTGACATATATGGCTGTCGAAACTTGGATCGTAATACATGGATTTTCTACCAGGTCGCCATCTATCTCCAGCCGCTGAATTCCTCCCACAAATTCATATCGGGACGACGATTAATCATCCTACAAGCGATTCGTTCGCTTATGTGCCTTCAATGTCCCTGTCATCTATCAAATCATCTTACAATTAATGTCCCTGTCATCCTACCAAATCAGCCTATAGTGACTATTTGTTTAGGGTTATTAGATTACACTTAGATTAGTTTTAGTTTTGCTTCTTTTTCTGTTTAAATTTTAATCACCTAAGAGACTCAAATGAGCTATAAGCAAAGCCTCCTTTTAAGGGGAGAAATATTTTTTTTCATTAACACCAGTTACATTAGTTTTTGGTGATCATCATCCTTTTGTACATATGTACAATTGTATAGAATAAATAGAATAAATACACCTTTCATATCCTTGGGGTCCACTAGGTCTTTTACAGATTTTAAGGAGCTATGAATGGTGTTAAGGGGTCTAAAAGTCGAGGGAACATTATGCTTCCTAAGGATTCTCGGAATGTTGTTAGTGGTCCCCTGGATGAAAGGGAGATGCACCCCTGAGATTCTATCTTTAAGGTATTTCTTAATCTTAGGACCTTTGCTAGTTCTATGGAAGCTTTAAGACCTTGGTGCCTACTATACCTATTAATAAAAAAACATTAAGGAGATGGGTTTTCTCTTTAGAAAGGTGGTTTTCATAAAAAATTCTCAGTGAACGAGTAGCTAACATGTTGAGAACACCAAACTTTTAAGCAGGGAAATGATGAGACTTGGCATGAAGATACTTCTTAGTGTGGGTTTTCTTCTGAAATACCTGGTGGGAGAAAGAACCATCTTTCTGTTGTGGCCACCAACAGCCTCCCTCTTTATTTAGTATTAGCAATAACACTAGGTAAGTGGGGACCCTTAGTCAAAAAATTCAAAAAATCAATTAGTGCTCATATATGTTACTCCTTAAGAAACATCACATCGCACAAAGAAGGATAGGACATTTCCTTATGAGTAAAAATGATAAACTGCGAGATTGCGACGTGAACTCCATCGCATCGCATGCATTAATAAAAACTCACATTGGAAAACCTTAAAGAATCGCTGATATGCGATATCGCATATCGCATCTCGCAAAATTGTATGAAAGATACATAACGATTTAACGATTAGAGCAATCTGCGATATTGCGATAATGCGATACTGCGATCCGCGATCTTGCGATAGCGCGATCAACCAACCTTGCGATAACACAACACGATGAAATTGCGGTAATGCGATACAACGAAATGCGATACTGCGATGCAAATCGCAGAAACATTCCATCACAAATTTTCTTGGCTCAATATTCAAGAAAAGTTTTGAATAAACCAAGAATTGGATACGCGCTTTAATGATAATTAATGAATTATATGCCAGTTGTTAATAAAATATGGTTTTGTGTTGTTCAAAGAGCCAGTTTACGTCAGGTGGCGTGTTTTTGCATATTCGTAACGTTTAAAGCTTTCCTGTCATTATTTATTGTCATTACTCTCTCCTCACTTATGAACTGCAGGAATGAAAAACAAAAGTTACACAAAGTAATGTGCAGGAAGCTATGAGGAAAAAGGGTAAAACTCCAATGTTCAAAGACAGAGAAAAGACGCCCACATGCAACAGAGCCGCATATTCACATAACACTGCTGAGCCATCCATTACAGATCTTTCATTTATAGCCATGGTTGAATGAGTATTGAACGACACTGATATGAATAGGCAGTTTAATGCTCAAGGTCAAGAGCTCACGAAAGCATTATTTTTACAAATTTTGAAGCTTTATACCTAATGAAGAAAAAGGCGCAAAATGAGAAAAATGCATCAGAGAAGCCTAGATCAAAGAACGGAGGCAGTTTCCGATTTGTGATTAGCGCCTAGCTCTAATCGTGCATCGCTGAGAAAATTGCTAAAAAAGAAAAGCCTCTAACTGCTCAGTCACTTGTAAGCCCGAAAAATGCAAGAAAGCAATGGTAAAGAACAAACTGGAAATGGAAAGCTAAAGAAAAGGCAGAAGCGATTCAAGGGTTAACCAAGTTGAACTTGGATTATTACTGGGCATACGTGGTGAAACCACATAGTCAGAAGATGACTCTCGAGTATATCATCGATTTTTCCAAAAAGATGGTCCCAGCTCTTACCATTTCTATTTGCTTAGCTCAACCAAAAGCGGAAGACAGTCAGCTGACTCTACCCAGGCAAATATTGAATGCTTGCAACATTAAGGAGCAAATGCAGAAATAGTTAGATATTAGATTTAATTTTTAGAAATAGTTTTGTTTTATTTTTGCTTAGAAAAAGGGCGGTCATTTAAACCGTATCCTGAATCTATGTAATTAAGTTATTTATTTAGTAGTATTTAAACCCTTCTCATGCATTTAGAGAAGGGTCCAGAAATTTATCAAAAACTTGTCCTCAGAACATGCACTTTTGCACCCTCAGAGGAGGTTTTGGTGAATGAATGGATTAAGATTTGTTGATGTTTGCATTTGATATCTGCTACTGATGTTGCACTTCTGTACTCTTAGTGGATATTAAAGCAAGGAGAGATAAATCATTGTCGCTTGAAGCTTATGAGTAGGACTAGTCATAAATGGTACTTTTATCTCTTGACCATTTCTGCTTATATGTTAAAGTGATATACAGTTTTTAGTTGTTTATGTATTATTGCATGAATGCCTGAGTTATCATTTGGCACTTTTGTACGGTGATAGCTATTTATTTATGCTTAATGTATGAATAACTCATTATGCGATATGTTTTTCACAACTGTTTCGTCTAACTTTTTATGTGAAGTGGTTCATCCTTATTGATTTCCTTTCTTATAATCGCTGAATGATCTTTATTACCAGTTGTTATTTGAAATCTCTTTAGATCGCATAATACAAGAATTACATCCTGGGTTAGTATAGACTTAGATGTGCTGTTTATTAGATTACAATAGCATAGAATTAGATTAAAGTTAGAATTAGAAAATCTTAATTAGGAACTCTTAGATCAGCAACATCAAATTCTATGCACACACACTCATAGATTGGGAAACTGGTCCCATTATCCCCAGTCGGACCCACTATACCAAATGGATAAGGAGCTGCCAACCAAGGTCCGGACCGGGCGGGTATCCCCCTTGTTGTTGACCCGATTTTCGGGGCTTCAACATATTTGGTGCTAGAAGGAGGGCCTGAACTATGAATGGCAAGTAAATCTAAATCTGAATACCATTCTGAGAGTAAATTGCCCTCACCATCTCCCCCGACTTCCCCATTACATTTAAATCCATAATTAGAAGTCGCTCGAGTATCAACCGCTACTACAAACCCTAACATTTCAGAACAATCTACCGTTGAACTTCCTGAAGTCGAATCTCTGATTCAAAAAATTCAGCGATTTTCTATTTCTCCTCAAAGGTTTGATAAATCTCAAGGTAGCGTGACTTCTCAGTATAACCCTACTCATCCCCTGACCAGGCTAAAGAGTGAAAAGTTTGGCGTTCATCCAACCGAATTACCTCTTCCCACCAGGAAAAGAGCAAGGAAATCACCTAAAGAGTCCGACAGTGAGACTCTTTCGTCAACATCGTCCATCTCAACTTCTTCACTGCGAAGTCAACCATCCACGCCACCACTCCAGATCATCGTCCATCCGTCCACTGGAACCCCCACAACTCTTCCTCAATCATCTACAATCGTAGTATCCTCATCTTCCCAGCCATAGGGATCATCTTCTGCACTTTCCTCTATTAGCAGTTCAGCAATGGCCCAGTCTCCATGGAATAACCCTGGGGCAGTCTTAATGCCTGCACCCTTGAGTCAAATACCGGCCCATCCTGAGAAATGGCTGCCTAAATTTAATCCCGAGGTAGGCATGCTAGCAAAAGAGCACATAAACAACTTTATGCTATCCATTAATCTCAATGGGGTTACTAATGAAGATGCTGTTGTTCGGCTTTTTCCTTATACTCTGCAAGGAACAGTCGGGTCATGGTATTTTTCATTACCCTCTAGATCTATCACTAGTTGGGATATCTTCCAGGAGCAATTCCTGACCAAGTTTGGTGATGACAGGTCCACGACAACGTTAATCAACGACCTATCCAACCTTAGGGCCGAATCTAGAGAGCCTATCAAAGATTTCAATTTACGTTTCAATAAAATCTTCAACAAAATTCCTACTGCTTCCCAGCCTAGCGAAGAAGTACGATGTGAGTGGTATATCACCGCTCTACCATCAAACATAGCAATCTTCGTGGACAGGGCTAATAAAACAACCTTAGCCGATAACATGAAAGAAGCAATAGCAGTAGAGAAACGTATAATAGCCCTGGAAAAGAAATCCGCGATAGAGGAACGTAAATCCAAGAAGGTCACCTTCAAGGAAGACTCCAAGAAGAAACAAGCAAAAGATCCATTCGATTTGGAAGGATTGCAGAAAGTTCTAAAGACCATTTCCAATGAAATGGTCAACATCAAAAAGCAAGTAGTAGAAACTTCTTCAAAAAATCCCTATAGAGCTTTTAAAAGAGGTCCTTCAACAGATTCAAAGCCACCCAATGCTATTTCAAATGCTGAATCCGAGGAAGAGGAAGAGGAAATTGCCACTGAAGGGCAGACTGATGAAGAAGAAGTTGTGGAATTACAAGGAATGTGGGATTTCATCCTCCCACAAGAAGAAGATCAAGAAGTATTCCCAGTTAGCACACGAAGTAAAAATCAGCTTGATCCTCCCCAAACTATCCCTAAGCCAAAGAGCGCAAGCTCTGCAATAAAGGATAAAGTCGCAACAAAGAAAACGACATCTAAAGCGACTCAAACCAGCCCAGTCCAAACAGATGAAACAAATCCATCTAAAACACTAATCGTGTCGGATGAAATGGAGTACAATATTATAGAAGACATGAAAAAGACTAGGGCCAACATCACTCTTTACGAACTGAGCAAGTTAAAGCATCAACAGAAGATAATGATGAAAGAATTACATGCTGTGCCAGTTGCACCTTTGCCTGCCGCTGTACTTTCTCAAGCTTCCCATAACATGGGAAGACCTCCAACTAACGCGATCAATAAGATTGATCCAAATGACATCGCTCTAATTGGAGGAAGATCAAGATCTCATACTCCCCCGTTCCTCCTTACTTATGAAATCTTCAATAAAAATGTGCACAATTGTTTGGTAGATTCTGGTGCTTCATCCAATATTTTACCAAAGTCCATATGTGCCAAGTTAAACGTTCAACCACAGAAATCCATTGTGCGCATAGTTCATCTAGATCGATCTCAAGTCGAAGTGATTGGCGAACTAAATCAAGTAACCATAAGGTTTTCATCCAACCCAAAGGTATGTCAAGTTATTGACATTTTAGTTGCTGGCATTCCTGAATTCTATGGCTTAATTCTTAGCAGGGATTGGTCAGAAAAACTTCATGGATACTTCACAACCGACTGGTCGCACATGTGGCTGCCCTATAACGGTAACCGAATCAAATAAAAGTTGAACAAGAGCTACATCAAAAGTACATAGTAACGGAGCTAGAGGGGGAAAATGAACCAGTAGCGTATAACAGCAGCATTATTGGCAATTACTCGGTATATTCTTTCCTTGGCAATTTCAATGCTCATGCGTCACCCTATTTAGAACACTCCGTTTTGTCCCAAGTCGAGAATTTTTCTCCAACTGATAGTTCGAAATGTATCAATTTTTTAGATAAACCTGTAAATAAATCTTTGTTTTGGAAATTATTTTTTGATGGTTCTAGATATAACAAAGGAGCAGGAGCAGGATGCGTTTTGATTAGTCCAGAAGGAGATAAAATCATGCTCACATGCAGACTCGAATTTGATTGCACCAACAATACAACAGAATATGAGGCTTTGGTCCAAGGGTTGTACAAAGCAATCGGGTTAGACGTCAAGTACCTTCAAGTTTTTGGAGACTCTGAGATTGTGGTTAAACAGGTACGTAACACTATACATTGCTTATCAGGTCATTTAAAACATTATCAATCCTTAGTTCAAGATCTGACCAAGCATTTTATAGCATTTAATATTTCTTCAATCCCCAGACTCCAAAACGCAAGTGCAGACCTTTTGGCTAACATAGCTTCTAAGCTTATTCCTTCAGAAGATTTTAGTCCAGATAGATTCTCAATAGAATTAATCTTTAGACCATCCATTCCTGATAACATCACAAATTGGAGAGTATTCAATGATGATCCTGATATTGTAAATTTCCTCACATCTGAAGGATCCTACTCCAATCAAATAATTGACGAAGACCAACATGATTGACAATTGCAACAAGATAGCACAAACAATGTTATACCTAAGTCGGTAGTCAAGTTAGAAGACTTGTACGATTTGAAAGATCGGTTTAAAAGGTCTACCAATTCGAAACTCCAAAGTTCAACCTTGAACTACGAATTAGTAAACCTAGGAACCAATGCCAAACCACAAAACATTAATCTAGGCCTCGGCCTAACCCCTGAAGAAAAACTAGCGTATATTCGTCTTTTGAGACAATATAAAAATGTTTTTGCTTGGAATTATGATGAGCTCAAAACATACGACACTTCCATCATCCAACATACTATTCCCATGATCGATAATGAAAAACCTGTCCAACAAAAGCTGAGAAAGATCCACCCCAATTTAGAAAATAAGATAAAAACTAAACTCAATAAGTTATTGAAAGCCAAAATAATCTTTCCCGTCAGACATTCTGAATGGGTCTCCAATATGGTACCTGTTAGAAAGAAAAACGAAGATATTAGGATCTGCATTGACTTTCGAAACCTTAACAAAGCCTGTCAAAAAGATAATTTTCCTTTACCACCTATGGAACAGATATTGCAGAAAGTGGTGGGCTCAGAATTAATGTCTTTCTTGGATGGATTTTCAGGATACAACCAAGTGTTGGTACATCTTGATGATCAATTGAAAACCACATTCAAAACTAAATGGGACACATACGCATATCGAAAGATGCCATTTGGTTTGATCAATGCTGGTGCCACATTTCAGAGAGCCATGGACATTGCATTCAAAGGTTTAGTCAATAAATCTGTAGTAATTTATTTGGATGATATAACAGTGTATTCGAAGAAGCGAAGCGACCATCTTAAAGAATTGAAACAAATATTTCAACGGTGTTTAAGGTATGGAATTTCACTTAACCCAAAGAAATCTTTTTTCGCACTAAGTGAAGGGAAACTTCTAGGATTCATAGTGTCAAAATCCGGTATTCACATTGATCCCGACAGAATCAAAGAAATTTATGAAATATCCCTACCTCACAACAAAAAAGCCATGCAATATTTCCTTGGTCATATCAACTTTGTAAAGAGATTCGTTCCAGATTTTTCATGAATCGTGTCTCCTTTGCAAACCATGATTAAAAAGAACTCAAAGTTTAAATGGGGCCAAGATGAACATGAAACATTCAACCTGATCAAACAAGCTATTATTAATGCTCCATCTTTAGCAACTCCGAATTTTTCAGAGCCTTTTATTTTATACACATTTGCCTCAGATAAGTCATATGTTGCGATACTAACTCAAGAAAATCAAGAAAAAGCGGAAGCCCCAATTGCTTTTTTTAGCTCAAATTTACAGGGATCTGAATTAAATTATTCAGACGTGGAGAAACAGGCTTATGCTGTTTTCAAAGTGGTCAAATACTTCAGACCTTTCTTACTCAAAACCCATACTAAAATGATAGTACCATTTCCAGCGGTAAGGAACCTTCTAGTACAGAAGGATGTGGGTGAAAAAAGGGCCAATTGGGTTACTGCCTTACAGGAATATGACATTGAGATTAAACCACCAAACATTGTAAGAGGTCAAGGCTTTTGCAAAATGCTGGCTGGAGCGTCGCAAATTTATGAAATTCAATCTGCAGAGGTACAAATGTGCGTGGTAAGCCTAAACGAAGCAGAGTCATTATACGCTGATATCATTTATTATCTTAAGAACGGGTATGCTCCTTCACACCTCGATCATACTAAGAAAAGATCTCTAAGGTTGAAAGCTAAACAATATCAGCTCATAAATGATATTCTTTTTAGAATAAATTATGATTCAGTTCTTCTTAGGTGTCTTGAGAAATCTGAAGCTGAAAAAGTTTTGCAGGAACTCCACGATGGGCCGGCAGGCGGACACTATGCTGGAGATGCTACTGCACCTAAAATCTTGCACGCAGGATAGTACTGGCCCACGTTATTTAAAGACTCACATAGTTACGTGAGGAAATGTCAAGTCTGCCAAACTACTGCTGGAAGACAAAAGAAGCAATCCTTGCCACTACAGCCGGTAAACATTGAGCAACCTTTTAGTCAGTGGGGATTGGACATAATAGGTGAGATCATTCCTCACTCTTCTAAGCATCATAGATACATCCTCACAACAATAGATTATTTTACTAAGTGGGTAGAAGCAGTTCCACTCAAGACGACTAATTCTGAAAATATCATTGAGTTCATAGATCAATTTATAATCACCGGGTTTGGATTGCCATCCACTTTAATGTTTGATAATGCATCATAATTTTCTAGAAATGCAATGACTGAATTCGTACTTAAAAGAGGATTCAAACTTAAATATTCAGCCAATTACTACCCACAAGGCAATGGGTTAGCTGAGTCCACAAATAAAAACCTAATCAGGATTATTAAAAGAACAATTGAAATCATAAGAATTGGCACAAGGCTTTGATATATGCTTTATGGGTAGACCGAATAACGCAAAAGGCTTCTATCGGCACTTCTCCCTTTAATTTAGTTTATGGGAAAGAAGTGGTTCTTCCGACTCACTTAGCAATTCCCTCTTTGTCTTTAGTTCATTACATTGATGAAGTACTCACTTCCTCCCTACAGCTAAGACAAATAGAAATAATCAAATTAGAAGAACAATGAGAACAGGCTAGGAAAATGCATGCTCATCATCAAGCACTAGTAAAATCCTCTTTTGATTCAAACATAATGACTAGAAAAGATTTTCAGATGGGAGATTTAGTTTTAAAGTGGGACAAGGCTCATGAAGAGAAAGGCAAACATACAAAATTTCAAAGAATGTGGCTTGGTCCTTTTCAAATTGTAGAAGTCATAGGTCCATCAACATTTGTGTTACAGGATTTAGCAGGTAAGAGGGATCCTTTGCCTGTTAATGGACAAATTCTCAAGAAATATTTTCCATAGAAGATTATTCTTCTATTTTTGTAGAGTAGTTGTTTTTCTTTTTCATAATAAAACCAATTATGAGTGGTTACATTAGGCATTTACAAAAAAGACACCAATTCTCTTTCAGATTTTGAACTTTTCGCTTGTATAAATAGCAAATCTTTTGGAAAACTGATCTTTATTATTGATAGATACAGTTAAAGACTCTAGCCTAGAGATGATACTAGTTTCAACTTCAAAAAGTTTGATGAAAACAACCTTTAGTGAAGAAATTGTTTTATCTCAGTACAATGAAAGGTATCAATAACAAAATAAAGATTCTCTGTAGAATAGCTGTTTCCAAAAACTCTATTATTGTCGTCGAGAGCTATCTTAAGGAAACAATGACTTCCTCCCTGCTAAGGAAATCACAACTTTCAGAGGAACAACCCAAGGATACACTTTATCTTGAAGAATGAGAGGTCTCATCACGAGCCGGCTTATCATAATCACAGATATTATAACTTGCTGACTTTGCCAATACTGTACACCACAACAGGGCAATGACTCAAGATTGTTGCAATCAAAAGACAAGGGGTCTCATCACGAGCCAACTTGTTTAGCAAAGTTATAGATCAAGTGAATGACTGTGTCATAATTTGGCTACCAAACCAAGACATTGTTATTTAAGAATAAAAAAAGAAAATCAAAGCAATAAGTGTGGATATGGATTTTTCTTTGAAAATTGTAGGCTGCCTTAAGTAGGATACAGGAACATTGCTGGGTAACAGGTAACCCTGTCGGGGCTATAAACGCCTGCTGGTAGCAGAGGCTCTACCTACGACAAATGAGCATATTTAAAATTGGTTTACAGAGGAGACTTTGTTTTATCTTTACAAGATCAAGTAATGGCTGATGTAAATACAAGGACTAGCCTGAGGAAGCAAATAATCAAAGTGGAAAATGGTTGAAACAAAATATCATTGACAGTTTAGAGCATAATGTACTTTATCTTTCCATAATAAAGTTTAATTTTCTGAAAAATTTTCTGTTTTGGAAGTTTAGAAAATTCAATAGAAAAACAGAGATAACTGGTTCTTCCAAGTGAATCGCCAATTGTTGTGGCCACCAACAACCCCCCTCTTTATTTAGTATTAGCAATAACACTAGGTAAGTGGGGACCCTTAGTCAAAAAATTCAAAAAATCAATTAGTGCTCATATATGTTACTCCTTAAGAAACATCGCATCGCACAAAGAAGGATAGGACATTTCCTTATGAGTAAAAATGATAAACTGCGAGATTGCGATGCGAACTCCATCGCATCGCATGCATTAATAAAAGCTCACATTGGAAAACCTTAAAGAATCACCAATATGCGATATGCGATATCGCATCTCGCAAAATTGTATGAAAGATACATAACGATTTAACGATTAGATCAATCTGCGATATTGTGATAATGCGATACTGTGATCTGCGATCTTGCGATAGTGCGATCAACCAACCTTGCGATAACACAACACGATGAAATTGCGGTAATGTGATACAGCGAAATGCGATACTGCGATGCAGATCGCAGAAACATTCCATCGCAAATTTTCCTGGCTCAATATTCAAGAAAAATTTTCCATAAACCAAGAACTGGATACGCACTTTAATGATAATTAATGAATTATATGCCAGTTGTTAATAAAATATGGTTTTGTGTTGTTCGAAGAGCCAGTTTACGTCAGGTGGCGTGTTTTTGCATATCCGTAACGTTTAAAGCTTTCCTGTCGTTATTTATTGTCATTACTCTCTCCTCACTTGTGAACTGCAGGAACGAAAAACAAAAGTTACACAAAGCAATGTGCAGGAAGCTATGAGGAAAAAGGGTAAAACTCCAATGTTCAAAGACAGAGAAAAGACGCCCGCATGCAACAGAGCCGCAGATTCACAGAACGCTGCCTTTCATTTACAACCATGGTTGAATGAGTATTGAACGATGCTAATATCAATAGGCAGTTTAATGCTCAAGGTCAAGAGCTCACAAAAGCATTATTTTTACAAATTTTGAAGCTTTATACCCAGTGAAGAAAAAGGCGCAAAAGGAGAAAAACACATCAAAGAAGCCCAGATCAAAGAACGGAGGCAGTTTTCGAGGCGCCTGAGAAGATTGCTAAAAAAGCAAAGCCTCTAACTGCTTAGTCACCTGTAAGCCCGAAAAATGCAAGAAAGAAATGGTAAAGAACAAACTGGAAACAGAAAGCTAAAGAAAAGGCAGAAGCGATTCAAGGGTTAACCAAGTTGAACTTGGATTATTACTGGGCATACGCGGTGAAACCACATAGTTAGAAGATGACTCTCGAGTATATCATTGATTTTGCTGAAAAGATGGTGCCAGCTCTTACCATTTTTGTTTGCTTAGCTCAACCAAAAGCGGAAGACAGTCAACTGACTCTACCCAGGAAAATACTGAATGCTTGCAACATTAAGGAGCAAATGCAGAAATAGTTAGATATTAGATTTAATTTTTAGAAATAGTTTTGTTTTATTTTTGCTTAGAAAAAGGGCGGTCATTTAAACCGTATCCTGAATCTGTGTAATTAAGTTATTTATTTAGTAGTATTTAAACCCTTCTCATGCATTTAGAGAAGGGTCTAGAAATTTATCAAAAACTTGTCCTCAAAACATGCACTTTTGCACCCTTAGAGGAGGTTTTGGTGAATGAATGGATCAAGATTTGTTGATGTTTGCATTTGATATCTACTACTGATGTTGCACTTCTGTACTATTAGTGGATGTTAAAGCAAGGAGAGATAAATCATTGTCGCTTGAAGCTTATGAGTAGGACTAGTCATAAATGGTACTTTTATCTCTTGACCATTTCTACTTATATGTTAAAGTGATATACAGTTTTTAGTTGTTTATGTATTATTGCATGAATGCCTGAGTTATCATTTAGCACTTTTGTACGGTGATAGCTATTTATTTATGCTTAATGTATGAATAGCTCATTATGCAATATGTTTTTCACAACTGTTTCGTCTAACTTTTTATGCGAAGTGGTTCATCCTTATTGATTTCCTTTCTTATAATCGCTGAATGATCTTTATTACCAGTTGTTATTTGAAATATCTTTAGATCGCATAATAAAAGAATTACATCCTGGGTTAGTATAGACTTAGATGTGCTGTTTATTAGATTACAATAGCATAGAATTAGATTAAAGTTAGAATTAGAAAATCTTAATTAGGAACTGTTAGATCAGCAACATCAAATTCTACACACACACACTCATAGATAGGGAAACTGGTCCCATTATCCCCAGTCGGACCCGCTATACCAAACGGATAAGGAGCTGCCAACCAAGGTCCGAACCGGGCGGGTATCCCCCTTGTTTTCGACCTGATTTTCGGGGCTTCGACACTTCCTTATTCGAAATAAGGACATAAAGAAAAGTCAGGCAACCATGAACCTCCTGCTCCATATTAAACTTTATGGTGATATATTGATTGTTGAGATGCTGGAAAAAATAATCTAACTTTTCTTGACCATGAGGCTATATGCACAGGTGTCATCCACAAATATTTTCCATAGCTTGGGAGGAATCGGGCTGAGGCCAAATCTTTGGATTCAAAGTATTCCTTAAACAAATTAGCAACAATAGGGGATAGGGGAGACCTCATGGTAACACCACATGTATGTTCATAGAATTCCCCCTCAAAGTAGAAAAAAGTAGAGGTAAGACAAATCTCAACTAATTTAGTGGTATCGGGATCAGTGAGGCGATTGATGACCTCAATGGCCTCCTTAATAGGGATGTTAGTGTAAAGGGAGACCACATCGAGACTAACAAGATTATCCCCAGGACCAAACTTCATGTCCCTTAACTCATTGACAAACGAAGAAGAGTCTTTAACGAATGACTCTGTAAGGCCAACAAGGGGTTTAAGCTTCAAGGCTAAATATTTAGCTAGAAGATAAGTTGGCCCTCCTATGGTGTGGACAATGGGTCTTGGGGGGGCCTATACTTATGGATCTTTGGAAGCCCATAGATCCTAGGAGTGATAGGGATACTCTCAATGAGTTTGTGGCAAAAGGTGTCAACAATGCTACTAGACTTTATAGCTAGAACAACTGTTCTTGAAATCTTCTTTGTAAAAGTTTCCTTTAAGAACTTAATAAAAAAAGAAGTAAAATGATAATATTTGATAAAATTGAAAATATATTTATATTTATTTATAATTATAAATTATTTATTATTATTATTATTTAATTTACATTAATTTCAGTAAATTTTACAAATATTAAAAAACAAGTTTTTAAAAAACTAAACAAATCCATTCAATTTAAAAAATATTACTTTAATTAATTCAATTAATTTCATTAAACAAATTAATTTAATGGGAAAAAATACTTATCTCGTTTACAATCTGTTGATGTTATAATCTTAATATTTAAAATAAAAAGATATATAACTATTTTTCATATTTAATGAAAATATAATCATAATTTTGTTTACTAAAACATCCTTTAAAATATATGGAAAGTATATTCACTATATAATATTTTACTCCATTTCTTTCCCGCTTAAAAGACAATTTATATTACAACCACACATGGTTATAGTTTAGTCTGTCTTATTTTAAATTGTGAATTGAAAACTTTAATGTCTACCACATAGGCCTTCTATAACAACTCCTCAATTCCACATGTGTGAATGTCCTTGGTAATGTTCCAATCTCCACCAGATGAATACACTCCTCTAAGATTAACTCCTCAAGGTTGGGGTATACAACGTTATCATGGAATACCTCTGATGTGTGGATTATGGGGCAACCAACCACTATTAACGAACTCAAATGAATCGACTATTCAAGTGACGTTGGAAAACACTTCAACTCCCTGCCATACTCGAGATGCAATTCCTTCAACTTCCGTAAGTCACCCAGCGAAGGCATCACCGTGTCCAACAAAGGGTTTCCTATCCACAGACTTCTAAATCACTGGGAAGCAGGCTTTAAAATTGACGCTCGTATGGACCTTTTTATGTTTTTTAGCTGTAAAATATGGCTGGTTCTCAAATAAATAAGTCATTCGTAACTTTCAAATAATTTTGAAAAGTTTCGTAATGATGGGTATATGGGAAAATCAGAAGTTGAAATTATATCTATATCTATCTATCTATATATATGTTCACTAGTGGCGACCACCATTATCTCACTTCCCAAACCAGTGAATGCATTCAAGTATGGTCACTCTCTTTTTGTGTTTGGTACCCGCTATTTCATAAATCCTTACAAATTAATTTGAAAATATCGCCTCCAAGAACAAGGACACCATTGTTTTCTCCCCATGGAGACCACCAGGCTTTATAATTACAACTTCTCTTTTAACAGTGAGTGAGGGCGAGGGTTTATAGTTGACGAGTAGGCTTGTGGATCTGCGTTGAATTTCATTGATATACTTTGCCTGACACACGAGCTCCATTCTCAGCCGTCGATATGCCAAAGTGAATGTCGTTTAATCGGTTAACCTGATTCCTAGACCCTCGCAGGATTTGATCCAGGGACATGTAACGCTGTGGGGTTTAGGACAATTTGGCCGAGCAGACTTGAAAGGAGATTCGATGTTCGACCCTCAGTGGCCCTCATATGATCAGGGTTAGTTACATGATTTTTCCCTAACTTCCCATTTTGATCTTCAATTATTTCAGTGTTGGCAATCATACTAATACAACGAAAGGGTTTTTGATGTTGATCAATTTTCTTGAAAAACTAGTATTACTTTGGTTTTAAATGGAATTAACTGGCTTGCAGTAAAACTTTGAAATTGGTGATTTTGTGATTGTCTAATTTGATCCAATTTGATCTTTTATTTTGGCATGTTGTATTCTAGATTTATTTATTTATTTATTTTTCTAATTATTTATTTATTTTATTTATTTTTATTTATTTTGTTTTGTTTTATTTATTTTGTTTATTTATTTATTTTTTTTTATTTTAATTTTTTATTTTAATTTAATTTTTTTAATTTATTTAATTTTTATTTATTTATTTAATTTTTATTTTTTATTTATTTTATTTTATTTTATTTTTTATTTTTTATTTTTATTTATTTATTTTTGGTTGGTATATTTATATTTTTCTTATATGAACATAAATGAATATCAGAGTTTGTGTGATTTGTATGAAGGGTTCTCTCACTTTTTCCTTTAGAGAGTTGCACATATGTATTCAAATAGATTTCAACGAGGTTGCTTTCTTTCTTTAACTCACTTATAAAAAATGTGAGGAACATAATTCCCCAAGCGTTAAATTTTGTACAAATTATTTTATTTATTTTTCGCAGTTTCCTACTATGTTCACCACATAGGTATCGATATTATGGTGTTTCCAATTAGTGTCACCGTTCTCTTCCTAGTCCGATTCGACTTTTAAGTATGACTGATCTTTGGGGAATCTAAGTCTAGAGATCCTCAAAAGTGAAATGAGGTTGTTAAAAGACACAAGAAAAAAATAACACCCTTCCTTCCTTTTTATAAACCCCATTTTTGAGTAGATTTGTCATCAATCCAAAATCTATGACCTTTTTTACTCTAATATGTCTCGGTTGTGCGTTTCCCTGACGATGAGGGGTCTAGTACTCATCCAAAACATTATGATTTTGAATATCTCTTAAGTATTTTATCCAAAAATATTCATATACACTATGTTGAGTCTTCAAAATATAAAGGAAAAAAATGGCCATTTTGTAATCACCATTTTACAACAAATTTTTCAACCATCTAAATTCTACGGTCTTTTACGCAGTTACTCTACTTTTATTTAGTTGTTTAGGCCCCTATTATATGGACATAATAAAATTTCTTAATGGTGAAAGGGAACTTTTTTTTCCATGAAATACATTCTACTTACCAAGTCTACTCCCGAGTTTAATAAATTGAGAATGTATTTTGGTATTTCAAATGCATCCTACAATTCTGTTATATTAATGGATTAATACTAACTATAGTGGGGAAATCTGGTGATTGTTTTAAAGTATTATGACTATAAAACACAAATCATAAGCTTTCTGAGTAAAATGAATCATTGTTTAGAAGCACTCTTTTAATGTGCTTTCATTAGTTGATAATGCAAACCCATTAGTTGATAATGCAAATGTAGTAATTTTAAAGCCTACCCCAGTGACTAGGATGGGCATGGGCATGTCATTCACACCGCTTCAAGTGTTGCTAGTGCTGATACAACTATTACTTAATTTTAATCCAACCATATATTATGAATGGTGACGCATTGGCTTGACTTTCACATTTTTTCCCTGGTTAATAATATTTTTGAAGTTTATGCGAGATTAATTTTTAATTGATGAATTGAAATTCATATATATTTAATTAATTTATTTTTATTATATAGGTGCTATATATAAAAAATGTCTAAAAAAAAGATGAATTTTTATTAATTATAGTTTTATAAGAAAAATATTATGCAAAGTAAAAATAAATATTGAAAGTCATAAGAAAGACAATTTAAAAATAAAACGGTCATAAAAAAATTCCTTGATGAGTAGGAGCACCCATCATATTTAATCCTGGGTGGGGAGCTCAAAAGCACTTGGTAATTATTTCTTGAAATTTGTGCCCTTCAACTTCAGTACTTTTAGGGGCCTTTCATACCCTAGTTGTGAGGGCCATACTTCAACTTTTCCACATCCTTCAAAATCCATATGCTCGAATGTTCTTATATTTCCAAATGTTTCACTTGAGATTCTTAAATTATCACTATAGGAAGCATAAAAATATTTAAGGCTACTTAAACTCTGAAAAGACCTCTCCAATTTATTGTAATCATACAGGTACATGTGGTGGAGGTTCATCAGGCTGCCAATGAAATTTGGCAGCCTCTCCAATTTTTTGCTCCAACTTAGGTCCAACTCATGAAGGTTCATCAAGATGCCGAAGGAATCTAGCAGCCTCTCGAATTTCTTGCACTCATGTAGGTCCATGCTGTGGAGGTTTGTCAAGCTACCAAAAGAATTTGGCATCCTCTCCAATTGATAGCACCTAGACAAATCCATGTGGTAGAGGTTCCTCAATTTACCAAAAGAGTTTGTTAATGATTTTAATTTATGCCCATGTAACACCAAGGTCTTCAACAAGTTCAGATGACCGAATTCTTCTGGCAATTTAGAAAGAGAGGGGAATCAATGACGATCCTTTCCAGGTGGTTCAGCTGCCCTATGGAGTCTAGAATGATCGAGAGACGACTCAAATTAATTAGCTCTAATTCCTGCAACTGCAAAGGTGCCTGAAAGATCAAGCTTTTAGAGTGTAAGAAATAATATATATTTGATTCTCATGAAGAAAGGCATTAGAAATCACTGGAGACCCTATTATGCAATATGAATAGATAATAACCACATAGTTGAACTCAGAAAGTTTATATTTACATGCGATTTTCCTTGCCATAATGTTTCCAATACATTCCCCTCCACTTTTAAAACCCTTAAATTATTAATTCTACGTGCTTTGGTTTAATCTTGTTCATTGGGGTGAAGAATTTAAAAAACTGTACACAGCTTGCAATGGTTAAATTTAAATATTTTGAAGGTGAAAACCAATGGAGAAATTGAAAATTGTATATAGATTTCGGTTATGGAAAAGGTTAACTATTTTATTAGTTTGAATGATTGAGGAATTACAAATAAATGCAACCAATAATCAATGTTCTGGTGGGACGCTAAAAATGATGCGACATTTCTTCCTGTGCAATCTGTCTTCCTAAGTCTCGAAGTTGATCGTGCATATGCATAACATTTTTATCATCGACTTCAACAAGATAGTTGCCCTCTAAATTTGTAAGCCCCAACAATCCGTTCCAGCCTGACGCATCCCAAATTGATATGACACTTGTTTTGTTTTTCCCATTGAAAATAAGGCGATATCTAAAAAGATCTTCCACTCCTCTTCGCTGAGTGCGTTGTAACTAATTTCTTCCCAGTTATTTATATCAATGGAAACTTTCATTTGAACTTTTAATTGGAAAAGTTTAGCATCCCTATAAGTTTTAGGTTTTGTAAAGAGAAGTGCCCCAAGCACTTTTAAAGCTAAAGGCAGTCCATCGCATACTTGAAGAAACTGATCTACAAGATCTTCAAATCCATGGAGTGGATTGGTTTGACAAAAGGCGTATGAACAAAAGAGCTAGTTGCGAGTGTTGTCTAGGAAGGCCTGTTAACTTATAAATGCACAACTGTTCCACTCCTGACCTTTCGAGCACATATTTATACCGAGATGTCCTGGTGTCCATCTTCCGTCTGTTCAGGGGTCCATGAATAGGATTGCGAGGATTCTTAAGAAGCATAATGTCCCCTCGACCTTTAGACCTCTTAACACCATTCGTAAGTCCCTCAGATCGGTGAAGGATCCTATCGACCCCAAGGACATGAAAGGGGTTTATATTATTCCTTGTTCATGTGGGACCCCCTATATTGGTGAGACTGGTCGCTCCATTAATCAAAGGATTAGTGAGCACGTAGCTGACCTTAAGCATAGGAGGGCTAAGTCTTCTGCGTTAGCAGAGCATGTGGAGAAAACCAATCATCATGTTTGCATCGAAGAGGCTAGTGTTATTGCTGGAGTGTCCCAATTCCATCACCAAAAATTTAGGGAAGCGCTTGAGATTGAAAAAAGGCCGAACAATCTCAATAGGGAGGATGGCTGGAAGATCAGTAGTTGCTGGGTCCCAGCCCTCTCCTCCTAGTCGTTGTCTTCATGTCTTCCCCTCCCTTTGTTTGGTTTTTTCTTTTTGCTTTTTAAAATTTCCCTTGTTTTTCTATTTCTTGTGGCCTTTGTTCTTTATTAGTTGGTAAAGAAAATAATCTGGAAAATAATCTATGATAATTTTAACCATTAAATCAACCTTAATTTTTTAAAATTATTTTAAATATTAGAGTTTTCTTTCTTCCCTTAAATTACTTTAATATCTATATATTAAATATTAAATATTAAATTAGAATTAATTTATTTTTAATTATTTTATTTGTAAGTGTTTAAAACAACCCCTTTTCAACAAATATAACTATATATTCCTATAACTAACGACTCTAATTTCTAGATTTAATTAAATTACCATTAATTTAAATTATTTTATTTTAAGATAGATTTATAATATCATTATTATAATTTAAAATACTTTTTATCATACACTTATATTACTCTATATTTATTTAACTTTGATAAATAAGTATTATTTTAAATTTAATCTAGTTCATAATTGATTGTTTTTAATAATTCATTTATAAATAAGGGTATAAAACAACCCTTTAACTTATATTTTAATAAGAATATATCAAGCTATTTATATATTGCTCTATTATTTATATATTTAATGACTTTTTAACCAACTTTTAGTTACTCTAATTTTTAGATATAATAACTTTGTTAACTAACTATCGAATTAAATTAAATTAGGTTATTATTTTATTTTTAATACATTTGTGTAATGGTGAGGGTATAAAAAGGGTCCCTTTTATAACTAACTGGGGTAACTTATCTACTTAAATAATAGTTATTATCATGATCCAACTAACCGGTCAAATCTAGCCATTATCATTATAGCCGTTACTTGAATATAGCCGTCGGAGGTTCTGCTCTATTTAACATGCAAAGCCTGATCTGTTCATTCAACTTGTTGGTTCGAAACGCGTCAACAAATGAACCACACTGGTTGGTTCGAAACGTGTCGACAAATGAAACATCATGTGATTTAAGCCAAAAGAATCTCTCTTAAACTTGATATGGATCACAGAAGCCTCAATACAACAATAAATAAAGGTATTAGATCTTTAAAATATCTTTAATGGATGAAAGTGCCTCTAGCTGATCCACATTATCTATGTCATCTAAAATTAACAAGACATGAGCAGATTTGAGATGAATTTCAATCATCTTTTTGCCTTGATAAATGTTATTTATATCCAGATCTTTTTGAGTCACGCCTCTTAGAAGTTCCCTTTGCACAAAATGTAATGAGTTTTTATTAGCTTTTTCTCTGACATTCGATAAAAGGTAAAATTCAGAATACTTTGAACTTATTCTATTGAAGACTTATAAACTACTACATGTGGGGATTTAAAGACAATATTTAAGACAATTTTGGAGTAAACTGTCTTAACGTAACACAAAAAGAAACTTGTGCATTGTCTTAAATATTGTCTTTAAGTAGGTGTCTCAAAATTATTCTCTTAAAAAATTGTCTCTATAAAGATAATATAGAACACATATTATTATTGTCTCTAAAGACAATTTTATTTGTTTATGTAGAGACACTTTGATTTTTGTCTCTTTAGAGACAATTACATTTTTGTTTGTTCAGGGACTGAGATTAAAAACATATTGTCTCTATAGAGACTATATGTCCATAATTTCAACTATTGTATCTCTAGAGACAATATGAAAAAATATTTAAAAAAAAAAAACAAAATCATTTTAAATGCTCTTTTAAGGTGGTTTTAACATTCAAAGTTCCCAAATAGTGATTTTAATTACCTTAAATCTTCTTTATGGAAAAAAAAAGAATAAATTCCATTTTTTTAAAGCTAACAACAAAGTCTAAATCTAAATGAAAAGCAATTTCCAAAACTTAACAATTCTGGAAAGAAACCTTGAAAATAATAAGGCAACACACTTATATTTGCTGAAAATACATTCATGTCATTGAATTTGAACATGAAATATCCTCAGTTGGAAATTCATTTCATGACATATTATGAGGCAAAATAGATTTGTTCAAGATTTCTCCATCCTACGAGAGATTTTACTCTTTGACATATAAATCCAAAATCTTGAATCACATTAAATGGTGGAAAATTAAATTCATATCCAGTGGTTAGCTCCACAATTTCAATACCCTTGTATGATTGGAATTGGCTTCCTTGATAACAAAAAATTGTAAGAATGTATATGAATTCAAATCTACAATTGATTGGCAATATTGTCTTGATGAAGGTTTTGCAAAAGATGGAAAATTGACATAGGTCCTCACAACATGATATATGCCAATCCTCAATCTATTGGTGACCTACAAATTTATCTCCTCCTGTTTGTGTAAACTTTCTCATCACCATAAAATGCACCTAGTTGTTGTTTATCATGAGGCCCTGTACATGTTGAGTGTGGTAAAAGCATCTCCATATTTGCAGATTCCAATAAAATTGTCATGGATTATTCACACCTATTCCCAACATAACTGGAGGAGGAGTTAACAATATTGCAAGGAAGTTTTGGGCTCTGTAGTTGAGGAAGAGGTAATTAACTATTCTGATCGATGTAGACTCCCGACCTAAAACAAAAGAAAAACCAGTCAAAAACTCTAAATTCACATTTGCTTAATTTCTTATCATCCCCTAAAGCCTAGTAGATTGTAGCATAGAGTTTAATTACGGTTCCGTGCTTCCTGAAGGCTTCAAGTTTTTTAGTTAAAATGATCAGTTATTTCAAAATCCATAAAATGATATGATGTTCTTAAGAGTTATTTCTTACTCATTATCTCTTTATCCTAGGAGATGGAGTAACAAACCTATAATCTAGGAATACAAAATATGCATGTGTTTTACACTTGAAGGCTCTACTTAAAAGGCCCATGAATCAAGTGTTTTTTATGATTTTTAAAGTTGTAAATTAACATCAAGTTCCATAGCTATTTATGTTCTCATATGTCCAACTCATCTGATTTTTTTGGACACATATGGCTTATTGCAAAAACGAATTGAGTATTACTAAAGTACCTTAGATGTTAGATTTACAGACTGTATATGAGTGCATTTTGGAAGCAAATTCCCTACTGCAATACAGGTTTCAGAATGTAACCCAACTACACAATCTGTATTCTCCATGCAGAGATCATGAACCTGGCAACTCAAACAGGAGAAATTGAGAATTCATAGCTTGTTGATTTACAAAGTTCTGCAATATTATACACGTTTCAGTTTATTAATAGAAGAGAAATAGCGAAAACTAAATTTGACTTTTATCATTTGCAAAAAGGAAAAATTATGCTTTAGGCCATGATTCATGTCATGGAATTTCCCATGAGTCTTTAGGCATAAGATTTCAAATTGAAATATTGTTGTCAACATCTTGAACTGATGTCCACATAGGATTTTGAAAGACAAAACACCAGAGGAAGCACTTGCTTGTGAGAAGCCACATGTACCACATTTCTATGGATTCGGTTGCCCATATTATAGCTTTATATTCATGTTATTAATGAGAAAGACACGAAGTTTGATCCCTCAACCATCAAGGGGATATTTGATGGATACAAGCTAACAGATCTAGATTCCAGCAACAAGGAATGTAG
The DNA here is from genome assembly GCA_031772625.1 of Pinus tabuliformis. NCBI lineage: Eukaryota > Viridiplantae > Streptophyta > Pinopsida > Pinales > Pinaceae > Pinus > Pinus tabuliformis. Next base: position 1,682,057,185 of record CM062819.1, read on the forward strand.
TGTTAAGTAGAGGTGTGAAGTTTGATAACGATGGGTGGTGCACAAAGTTACAAGAGCCTCCTATAGTGACTGAATAAAGTGAACAACTTGTTGTTTGAAAGTAAAATATGAAATTGAAAGAGAAATCAGACCCAATTATGCAAGATTCAGACAAGGTAAAGGGCCTTTTCTACCTTACAATTTAGCTAGAAAGCCAAGATGAATTACCTAAACATTGTAGGTTGCACATGAACAAGTTGGAGCACCTAAATCTACATTTAGAGCGAATCTTCCACCAAATAAGTTTGCTACTTATGTTGCACGGATAAATTTTATTATTGAGATATATCCTTTTCACTTCAAGAAGGCCACTACAAACAAGTTTGGCATCATTCCATGGCAAAGAAGTACAACTCCATCCTCAAGAATGATGTTTGGTAAATATTTCATAGCCTACTAGTTAATCAATTGATTCTAAATATTGAAATGTACAAGGTTGGGATTGTTTCCAAAGGATCACCTTAGAATGAGGGAGTTGACTATGATGACACTTTTTCTTCAGTTGTAAGGTATATCTCTATCTAAACCATCATGTATTTAGCATATTGTCTTGGTAGTCTTTACAACATATGGATGTAAAAAAACATTCCTAAATGGTGTTTTGAGGAAGAGTTATATATATAAATCAGCCAAGAATTTTTGAGGTCCATGGGCAAGATATTACTATAATGAGACTTTTGCTTCAACCGCAAGGTATATCTATATCAAAACATCGTGTATTTAACATATTGCCTTGGTTGGTATTTATATTAAATGTGTATAAAGAAATCATTATTGAATGACATGATTGAAGAGTTTGATATAAATCGAATCACACAGAAATGTCAAAATCATTCCAGTAAGCATTAGCTTTGGTTCAAATCATATAGTTGCAGAGAAAAATATGGCATTGTCATTTGCAATCAACCAAATTGCTTTGGATTCAATGTACTTTTAGATGAGACATACATAATTGTAGAAATTTTGAATAATATGACACTTATTCACAGAGATTATCTCGATTATACACTATTGTGGAATACATGCATAATACATAACCTCCTCTACGTTGATCATCAATTTAGCCACATTAAAATCAATGAAACATCAATCACATGCACACATTAACATAGTATGTAACCCGGGGAAAGCATATAGCTGAAAACCCCACACTATTTGTCTATTATAATGATAGAGAACATGTTACAATACATAGTACAATACTCCTCACAAGTACTCAGTACTATCTCCACCTGTTACACACAAACTAGCTCAGATCTGATGCCTCAAATCTCCTCCATTGTTTGCCTGCCTCCATTGCACAATCCTGCATGAGAATCAATCACTATGTGAATTCGAATTCCCTTGGTTATACTACACAAGCCTCATGGGAAATCTCCATCCATGCATGTGCAAATCTCATGCACAACTATATTCAAAACTGATAGCAATCTCAACCTCTAACACCTGTCTCCATTGAACTGTACATGCACTGAGTTAACTGATGTATTCTTCAGTTGCTTTATGAGTTAATAATTAATGAATTAATTAATAATTTATTCACACAACTCATCACTAGTGTATTCTTTAGTTAGACTAAAATACAACTAGTTCAACCAAGTCAAACTGAACACAACTCCATCAACTCCACAATCAACTCCACCAAACTCAACCACATGAGTTCTAATTGAAGTCCTACATGCAATAGCTCAACTGACCCACAAGAAAAGCATATTTCCTTCTGACAGCTGCATGTGCCACATCTGTAGCTCAAACTATAGTGCTCCAAGAGGATAAGATAATGTTTATAGTCCAAATATTATTATGAGCTAATAATATTCGACTGTTCTATTTTTAGTCTGGCAGTCTAAAAATAGAATCCGTCCATATGTCTAAAAATATAAGTCCATCTATTTTTACCAACATGACCAATCATCCACAAACAACATCCTGCAACTCATAGACCATGATCCATATGTCTAAAAATAGACATAGTCTAAAAATAGACTTTGCGCCAAAAATAGCCTGCGGGCCCACTTAGTGAAGGCGACTTCTTTCCACTAAGCTCCATCATCTTGTTGCATTCTCAAAAATAATTTGAGTTCAATATTATTTTAACTTATGGCTAACTATGTGTGTTTGGAAATATTTTCAGCAACGTTGTTCTAAAAATAAAATGAGTAATTGTGCACAAATGAACTCACTGTTTTTAACTCCAAAGTGATATTCCTATTGAGAAATCCTTATTTGATATGAGTAATAATATTTAATACAATAATATTTAATCATTTTGGGTTCTACAAAGTGTCCTAATTGGCATTCAAAACTTCTCAAGGAAGAGGAAAAGTAGGAATACAAGCTCGGCCTTGGTCTTCTGGTTGATGTTTCTGTGTTTGTGAGACAGAAGGTAATCAACACAAACTGGAGCCCAAATTGAGGTTCAAACTCCTCTAGGGAAGATGAAAGGTAGAAATACAATCTCAACCTCTTCGCAGATAGTATGGAAATACATAGTAAGTTAGATTGTTTACTCTGAAGTTGTTAAAACCATGTATTCCATTTTTAAACATAAAAAGAAAAAAACTAAACAACCAAGAAAATACATCATTCTTATTAAGACATTGAATTCCTAGAAATTTTCCATCTAGTTAATCATAGAACAATCGTCACTACATATAATTTATTTGACTGGGCCACAACTAGGTGACCAACCACTACACATTTTCCAATAGTAAAAATATTCTTGGAATTGAAGATAAGATGCTCATACTACACATATTCTTCCTCCATCCAAAATAGGAAATCAATGTTTTTTCCTAAATGAGGCAAATGTCATGTAATCAATATTTGCATAAACACAGATCCATTTAGTAACTATTCTTTGGAGTAATTTACATTTATAATTGTTTTAGGTGTTATAGCATAAAAGTACAATTACGATGCAAAAACATCAATACACCATTACAAATTCATTCAAAACAACCTCATAAGTTCAAAGTAACGAAAATGGTTTGAGACAAGAAGTAAACAAAATGCTCACATTTACAGTGAATATCTTAGTGTTTATAACTAGATCACATGGATATCAATGTCATTGGAAACACTTAACCATTCTAACATGGCAAATAGTTTGCGAAAAATGTAGTAACCAAACAACTGCCTATTAAGGAATAATCAAGAAGTTCAGGATAGTAATAGTGAAAGAAAAATTAATTGGACTTACTTACCAAAATGCTAAATTCCAATCATTCTAAAAGGTTATCCAACAAAAGTGTGTATGTAACAACAATATCATAGTTAAAAAAAGAGAAGCCACTTTAAAATGTCTACAGGACTAAAAGGGATTGGTCAATACATTACACATTGACTGTGATTGGTAGGCCTATACCCTCCTTAAGAACAATTTATTCTTCCCGCGATTCTCTGTGTGAGATATAATAAGAATATTTCATGAGCCGTTTTGGCAGGAATTACTATCCATAAAGACTTTTTTTCCAACAAACTTGTGTTTGAAAGGCTGTAAAATACTCAAAGACTTTTCTAGCAGTGCATGAAAACTCAATATTTGGAATATTCCATCCTACAACTATAAGGGTCCTGTTGTGATAAAAAAAAATGAAATCCAATAGAAAACTAACAATTTGTTTCATGTAAGCCACAACCTTTCCCAGTAGCTTCATTTTGTGCTAAATTTTGCAGTATAGCAACAAAAAAAATTAGATAGGTCTACCTCTGCTAGCTGGTAGCTAATCCTAATAAATCTTATACAAAGAAAAGTTGGCTACCAGTTTCGTCTCGCTCTAAAGGCATTTCCCCTACATGACTGCTCCAGAACTATCTCACCTTCATAGAAATACTCTGGATTCTCTCCCCTGGTGTATCCCTTAATGACGGCTCTTTCACTACCTCATCCTCATAGCAATACTCTGGGAAAAATTTGTGCTAGGGGACCTAGGGGGGTGTGAAATGCCTGGAAAATGACCCTAGGAGTTACCTAAGTGAAAAAGAGAAAAGGGATTTACCTCTAATTTATTTTGACCTTATTTATGACACTTGTATTTTTGTGCTTAAGCCTCATTTCACCTTGTATGAGCTGTTAGGGGGAAGAAAAAAGTCAACATTCATTTCTTTTGGGATGTTATACTTGATTGCTTAGTTATTTAAGGAGGGGCTTGCCTTGGGAATCAACTAGTTGACTGGACTGTGGGGAAACCATAGTGAATTGTATTATGGTGCATTTGTGACCTTGTTGTGTTCTTTTGGTGACCTGTAGTTTGGGATGCACTCACTTGGTTGTGTGAATGTAGAGTGATTGAATGGAAATCCTATCATTGTTTTATGGGCCCTGGAAACGCCACGTCTGAGGCAATGTTGTGGTGTAGTAAGTCCTTGTGGTAGTAAGATTTCCTATTCTATTGAAAAGAGTGGGGCTCCACATTGCGGGTGGTAGTAAGATAAGGAATTGGGATCTTCTTCTGTAAAAAATGAAACTACCAACAATCAGTGGTTGCAAACTTATACAGATGGGGAAGAAAATAATAGAGAGAAAGACTTGCCATTGGCCAAGGCGAGGTTACTGAAGCAGAGGATACCAACTATCAAAGTTTCAACTTTGGGACCTTCAAAATAAAAAAGTATAGACAAAGAAGAAATCAAGTAAAGAAAATGGATCAATAACACTGAGCTTGAGTCTATGAATACTACAATCTTTCAGTCTTTACTGTTTACAAGTATATTTATGGAAACTTGTCAATCTGAGCTTCTATAGAAAGTTCATTAAAAAATTAGGGACAATAAGGATTACATTTGACGGGTGCAATTGGTATGGGTTACTCCTCCCATTGTTAAGTTTTATTCACATAGAACTACTCCAAGAGTATTCCTTAAGTTCGTCAACCTGCCAATGTTAAGTTTTACTCACAAAGAACTACTTGCAGAGTTTGGTAATGATTTCAATCTATGTGCATGTAACACCAAGGCTTTCAATGAGTTCAAATGACCGAATTCTTCTGGAAATTTAACAAGAATGGAACAATCAATGATGATCCATTGTAGGTGCTTCATATGCCCTATGGAATTTGAAATGATCAAGAGATGACTCACATTAATAATATCTAATTCTTACAACTGCAAAGGTGCCTGGAAGATCACGCTTTTAGAGTGTAATGAGGAAAACCAACAGAAATCATTAGAAACCATGTGATGAAATATCAATAGTTAATGACCACACACTTTAAATCAAACAATTTAGATTTTCCTGCGATGTGCCTTGCCATAATGTTTCCAGTACACTCCCTAATGCTTTCTTAATTGTAATCCAGGAAGGTAAGTGATCAGTGCAGGGATAGTCACGCCAAGAATGCCATGAGAAATTTGGTGAGTGCACCTACAAAATATGATCTAACAAATGCGCTTCAGTCTCAACAAGTTATAGATTCATGACATAAAAACCAAGAGAAACTCATCTACTAGATTCTCAAACCCTAGGTGAATTGGGAAGGCAGAGATGAGGAAAAAACAAAATACACACGAGCTGCGACTCTTCTATTGATCACACAAACTTGATTTTCACATACAACTATCCATAGAGCTGTAGCTCTTGGATTTCACAGACACTTTATTCGGCTTGACTTTATTACAATGAACCCAACATGGGGTATTTATGATTTTCAACTAGCGACTCACTCAAAATAACTACAACATGAAAACACACTCTAAATTCAACTTTACCCAAAATAAGACTGAACTCATACTGAATCACACTTAACTTGAGTTAACTCACACTCTAAATCTAGATTCCACTTAACTCGCCTTATCGCTTCATGCATCTCCCGATTTGAATCTTGCTAGATCCTCATGCAAAAGTAAATACTATTTCCAACACTCCCCCTTAATTACAACAGTATGAATCAACTAACTCAAGCGTGACTCAACATGACTCAACTATGCCTACTAGGCTTACTATAGAAATTAACTCAATCATCACTCAAATATGTTTGCTAGTCTAAGTCTTAACTAGGCTTACAAAGGCTCAAAACTTTTACAATTTGGAATTTTGTTTTTCATTTCTTCCAAATTCTATATCCTCGAAATTGCTTCATTTTGTGTCGCATGTTCTTGTTCTAGACTCCATATTTCTTTACTTGTTGTTGCTACAATGTTTCTTTGACTTGTCTTGAATTTGTGCTGAAAAAAAATATGATCACGTCTCTACAACTTCCTCTTCAAAGATTTGTTCAACTATGAACTGTTGCCACAACTCTTCATCTTCAAACTGTCTTCTTTGCTCTGCTTCATGTGCTTCATATTACTGACTTTCTTTCTTCCATATTTCTTGATATAAGAATCTTATATCTTCTTGACTCTATTGTTGAAAAATGGTTTTAATGAATTCTTCATTGTTTTCAGAAACTTCGATGTCCTTTTCTCACTTTCATCATCAGATACTACTTCTTTTTGCCTGTATTCTACACACTCAGGATCATCATTAGGCTTACATGTAAAATCACAATAATGCTCCTTTTTCTTGTTCACCACTTCATTTAACTCTTTTATTCCAGCTGCTACTTTAATACTTTCATCAATTTGTTCATTTGGCTTTTGAATCCATTATTCAATGAGCTTCAAAACTGCATCAAACTTATTAATAACTTTCTTTTCAACTTCTTCTTATTTTGAACACTTGCATATTCAAAAGTAGTGTTAAAAAAATCTTAATTATGCTCTACACTGAGAGTTTTCTTCTCTTCCTCTTCCTTCTCTGTCTTCTTTTCAACTGCATTAAGGTCCTATCTTCCACTATTATGTGGTTAATGGATATTCTCGTAAAAAACTCTTCAATCACTTTATTCTCTTCTTGATCATCAGATGTTGCTAGATCACGTATTGTTTCATGAGAAGTTCCAACTATTTCATATCTTACTGCTACAGTGGCAAATTCAACCTTCAATTCTTCATCAAACATGATGCTTACCATATTTCCACAATCAATCGCTGTTTCAAAAACTAAACCACACATATCATCAACATAATGTTCATCCACCCTATGGTGGGTTATCTAAGCATGGATGTGCTCAAATTCAACTTCACCAAATTCCTTAGCTATAGTTGGATTCACCAATTCACATCTCACTTTGCAATCATCATCCACATGTGTCTTCTCACAGTGGGATTCACAATCATCTGCACCATCTACGCTACATTGGAGTCCTTGAGCATTATATGCTCTTGCTCTATTTCACATACAGAGGCTTCAATTTCTCTCTCTCCAATCTTTGTTGTGCCTTCTTCTTCCATATGCATGTCACATAAAGGGTTTCACTTTTATAGTCATCATGACTATCATCCACCTTTGAGTGGGATTCTCCAAGCTCTATTGTTTTCTTAGAGTCTTGCTCATCTAATTTCAGATATGTGACTCACTTCTCTGTATGTGACATAACTTGCTACTACATGTCACTCCCCCTTGCACCAAATTCTTCTTCCAAGATCTTCCATGCTTCATTGGAAGTTGTAGCTTTTTCTACCTTGCACAAAACATTCTCATCCAATCCCGGTTTCATAAAATCTAATGCTAAAGCATCACATACTTCATCATATGGATTATTAGACTAGTACTCATTTAACTCTTTAGCTCGAAGAAAATTTATCATTTTGATAACCCAAAAATCAAAATATTTACCAGTAAACATAGGAGGGGTTAGCAGATCAAAACTACACCAATCACCCCTGATCTCTTCCTTGTCTTTTGCTAGACTTCTCAGTTCCTTAGCTGCGTCCTAAACCTCTATAAACATGGCAACGATCTTTGCCTCTTCTATTTTATTCCTTTTCTTAATCTTTTTCAATCGTGCTTTGTGACCCATGACTGTTGTCTTTCCTTTGTCTTATAGTTGCTTTCCTGATTGGATGAGGCTATCTTCCATTTCACCCTTCAATAAAGAAATGTGATTTTTCAATATGAGACCCTGTAAGGCACAATATTTATCCAAAAAACACTGTCATGCTTGAAAAAACACCAAATTTTTTTGTAGACTAACATAATTTACAAAGCCCTAGACTCTTCTTCAAATAAAACCCTTATGCACCTTTTCAAACAATGTACTTTTTAATTTCAAATAAAAACCTTTTATTAACCTTTGTAATAAAATACTTTTGAAAACACATTTTATATCCTCAAACGTACTTCCTCAAATACTCATGCAGCGAGCCTACCTTTAAAAAATACATTCGAATAAATTTCTTGTTTTTTTGCAAACATTCCCATGTGATGGTCTTAGGCCTTTAATCAAAACAAGGCGGCATAGCTAGGGTTTCCTACAACTTAGTTTAATTATTGAACTTTCAAATATATGAACCAACTATGACATTTGAACAAGGGCTACATTGCTGGTAATAATTGAAAAGGCTTATTATATATGTGTAAATAATTGAAAAGGCTTATTATATATGTGTAACATTCAATTTTGTTTAGTTGACTATTAGTTGTATCTGACCAAAAAAAATTGCTGTTCTTTTATAGTTTAACATTAGTAATTAAATTTTATTATTTTTTATTATATAAAATTTTATTTATTTAAATTCTAATTGGTTTAGTTGGTTTAACAAATCTCTTTTATTGGACTTGAATTTGAGAAAAAAATATGAAAATGCCAAATTGCTGAAAATGCATTGTGCGTGGTCAAAACCCCGAAATAGAGTGTGAATTCAACACCTTGAGAAAAGTTGCAAATAACTTGAAAAATCTGAGTAGAACTCCGCAAAAGTCTGGCATATTTGGAAAACAAAGTAAACTCTGGAATAACTCAATAAACTCAGCAAATTTGGCAACAACTCACCCAGTTTGACAAAAATGTAAAATTGGCTTGCCAAGTGGTGAACCAAATTGATTTGCTGAGTTCTTGCCACGCCTAGTGAATGGAGCATGACATCATGCGATGTTATAGAATTTCCAGATGTCATAAGTGGAAACTGGGGCACAAAGGAATGGATGCGTAGCCTCAAATTAGACATCTTACGCAGATGCAACTCTACACTTTCAGAAATGTTCAAGGATCCCTTGGTAAAATAAATGCAATACCATTCAAACTGCAAATTACTACCAGAAAAGTTGCAACACACAAAATTGAATCCTTAATTTGAATTCAACTACAATTGCCAGTTAGTTCGCAGCCAACGTCCCAAAAATCATATATTTAATCACAGCCCGAGTATTGATATCTATGAGGGATATCTGCGCTCTGAAATAGAATTAGAAACCAACCAGGAGGTCAGACTCATGCTGGTCGGTTCAAATGCAGGTTGCATTCATTTGTATTATTCAAATGGTGAAGAGGAGGGATGAATAACGAAATGAAGAGATAAGGAATGAACCAAACAGACATTATATTATTGATTAAATTTTACAATAGCTAAAATGCACAGGAGTCTTAAAAGAGTACTATAATTTGGGAGCGGATGAGCGAAGCATCCGCCTCGAAAATGAGGTTGGTTCATTTGAATCCGTTGAGCACGAAACTGGTATGTCGATGATCCTCCCCCATAGTGGCCTGTGCAGTTAAAAGTGGTATGACGATATAGCTGAAGGTTAGAACAAGGACTCTGCGCCATGGAAACATTACCGAATGATTCTTTCGCCTGAGCTCATGTTCTCACTGGAAGAAAGAGACCGTTGTTGACATATATGGCTGTCGAAACTTGGATCGTAATACATGGATTTTCTACCAGGCCGCCGTCTATCTCCAGCCGCTGAATTCCTCCCACAAATTCATATCGGGACGACGATTAATCATCCTACAAGCGATTCGTTCGCTTATGTGCCTTCAATGTCCCTGTCATCTATCAAATCATCTTACAATTAATGTCCCTGTCATCCTACCAAATTAGCCTACAGTTAAATGTGTCTTAAGATAATTTGCTGTTGGGGAGGCGATATAACTGTAGCTCCAGTCACAGAGTACAATGTAATCATGACATAATAAGGAAACTCCTATTTCATAGGGCAACTCCTATTTCCACCTCCATAGCAAAGTTAATGCTATGGAGGTACCCCTCTGACAGCTGAAGACAGGGTGGTTGACGTCATTCATCCTCGACCATGCATCATGGCCCGCATCCCTCTCCGGCATGGCATGCATCCCCTCCGGCTGCCCATCGACCCTGCCCGCAACCACGCACCTTGCTACGCACCTCCCAACGCAAATCATGAACACGCGCCATTACTATTTTGAATTTGAATTGATCTCCCGCCTCATCATTGATTTGAATTTGAATTGATCTGCCGCGCTACTTTGATTTGGAATTTTGTGGCGACGACCCACTCAACTAGGGACTGTAAAGAGTCACGCTCGTCAAATTAACAAGCCTTACTAATTGTGCAGGGAGCGCTGGAATGAGTGAAAGAGAAAAGGAGGCGCTGGACGATAGGAATTGCCGGCCGCGGACCTCGGAGCCAGAGGCGCCGGAATGAGTGAAAGAGAAAAGGAGGCGCTGGACGATTGTCTGGAGAATTTTGGCGACGCCGGGGACCAGATTAGCGAATCTCTGGCGGAGCTGAAGCATCTGAGGCGGAACACCTTCGAAATTCAGATGAGCAACGTAGAGACGTGGATGAGCGCTGCCCTCACCAACGAGGACACTTGCCTCGACGGCTTTCGGGATCTCAACGCGACCGGGAAAGTTACGACCATGGTCACCGGCCGCGTGCAGTATGTGTGCGAATTGATCAGTAATGCCCTCGCTCTAGTCAACAGATTCGCTGCCACCGGAAGTTATAAGGAACTGCTCCAGCTTTGAAGCCTTCAAGGCCGTCTTAAAATAATAATTTAAATAAAATCTTAGTTTGGAACCATAGCATTAAGCCAAACTTTGGGCTTTTATTGTAACCTGTATAATATGGTGATATAATTAATATTAGTTTAGATAAATGAAGTGGGATAATTTGTGAACGAATGCATATTTTGTCCGGTAATGTATAAGATATTTTTAAGTTGCTTGAATGAATTTTAATGGTGGGATAGAGCGATTTAGGCATGAATGAATAGGGCCTTGTCTACCTGTCCATAGGACGCATATGTTAGCGAATTTGGAGATTGGAAAGGAAATATCAAAAGTCCGGTTCAGCCTATTTAAAAGTTCGATTGTATCTCATTTTAAAAAATTTTGACATTAAAAGTAATCATAATCATTTTTCTTCGAATTTACGGGGCTCGGCAATACCCAAAACATAGCCACCGTTAAATAAATTCTGGTGTCCCGCTTCTGCCTATGGAGCAACAGCTCTGTTCTTATGAAGCCTGCATTAAGTGATATTCATTACTCCAGTATCATATTGGTTCAAAAGGTCTCTATATTTAACTTACACGAATAATTATTTTATTTTATAGGGTCGCTGTAAAAACGATTGTTGAGGGAATATGTTGGTTTGTACAGTTGAACGAAAACCATATATGAAGATTCTGCCTTTGCTGCTTCCAGATGCCCTTGAAAGATAAAGAAATAGTTAATGTATTATTCGCATATTGTAAATAATTTAAGCGCCGAGCAGGGCCGGGCTGATGTGGGTTTGGGTTCCATCGGGGAATCCAAGAGTCCTCATGAACAATCAGTTCTCAATGAATGGGTATATTTTGCTTTATTATAACAGCTTTTAATTTTTTGGTATTTGTCTTTTTTTAATTACAGTGTACTTGATAGATTTAAAATTTTAGTTAAGTGACTTGGAATTATACATGCGAAAAAATTTAAATAACATTATTCTTCATGAGTTTTAAATATATATATGTGTGTGTTTTTATAGAGAAATAATATCAAGGAAAAAATTAAATTAATAAAAATTATTCTTTTCATATTTCAACCATATCAATTTTATATACTTAAAGTATAATAATATTTATATTTTATTTATAAAAAATCAAATGTTAAAAACAAATATTTGTTGATGAAAATTAATTTTATTAAATACTAATACTAATAATTATTATTGCTATTTAAAATTAATTTCATAATAAATTAATTTTAATTATTTTTTATAATAAAAATTTAATTTAAAACTTTAAATTTAAAAATTAACATGGCAATGTACTTTATTCTGATTATGATTAAAATGACATTTTTAATATAATTTTTGAAATTAAAATTTCACATAAATAAAAATAAAGATGCTAGTGTACTGGAAAGTCCATATCGAAAGAGAAGTATAGGCTATACAGCCCATGAATCAAAATGCTTTGCATACACCACTAAAAACATGGAAATATTTTAAAACCAACTTTCATTACTTTAAGTGGCCAAAAACGATGGTAGATATTGATCAAATCTATACCAACTTTATCAAATGAAGAAAATTAACCTCTTGAAAACCAAAGTCTATTCCACTGAATTGAGGTTAGAAGTGCATGTGCACTTGTAGGTCATGTGCAATCCTCAATATCTTCATTCTCCAAAATATAAAACCTACCTTCGAGACTGCAACGCTTCTTGCTTCCTTTCTTACTAATACGATTTCCAGAATCTTATAAAAATTAAAAAATATAAATAAATTTGATTTGATTTTTAAATTATCTGAAACGTAAAAATTTCAAAACCAGTTATTACCGAGTAAACTTCTCAGACAATCACATTACATATCTCCCTGTGATTTAAGGTATGCCCCTATACAACATGTTAACCCTTCAGAGACAGGCAATTATATCCGTCCGTGTTTAAGGTTTGACATGTAAATTTATTTACTGCTGCTTATCCTTTGGCGAATTTCATTTGCCCTGCGACATCATTTATTCCTTATTTTTTTTATTGACTGGTGGATATTTTATCATTCTCGTTCGACCCCACAATGCTGTTCGAAAGGTATTGTTGAGAATTTGTCAAAAAAATCGAACATATGCCCCCAGTGGTTCTTAAAAAATGTGGAAAAGAAAGTGAGATTGCGAATCATATTTTCTAAACCGTCCATTTTTAGAAATTCAGAACGGGTATCTCACATAAGTATATTACGTGATTCTCACGTTTTAAGTTATTGGTTGTTTGAAAATAACATGAAAGTATTTTCAAAGATAGGGATCCATGGTTCTCATGTTTCAGCTTACTTTTATTCCACAAATTTTGGTGCGGCACTTAAAATATGATGCTTTACGGGTTAACTTTTAAAGTAATTTTAGTAATCCATATATTTATCCTAAAGAAGGTCAATGGTGAAAGCATGGAAGCATCAATCAAATACAAATATTCCTAATAAAATAATACCTTTCACACAAGCAGCATGAATCCACACCATATGGATAATTGATTTACTATATATGATATAATATCTGGGACTTAATTCATGATGGAGGTAAATCATGATTATATATGATTATATATTAAAGATAAAATCTAATTATCAATTCAATTATATATATATAAAATAAATCAATTTCAATATAATAAAGAAGTCTAGTTTTATTTGAGTAAAAGAATAGTTATGTCTCATTTATGGTGAGTCATTATGTGCATAGATGCATGTGTTGATTGGGGTGGCTTATTGCTTAACCATGTTGTTAGTTAAGGTGCATCACTTATGTGTGACACAGATATGGTATGTCATGGCTTGTCTGTATTGCTTTAGTATATTAATTATTAACCACATAACGATAGGTATCTTATGTTGTTGAACACCTATTTCATTATTGCACAGTTAGTACGTTATGGTTAGTGTGGATGAACACAAACTATCACTTGGATTACACTGGACCTTGAAGCATAATCCAAAGGTCACATCAAATTATATTTATATCTATATGTGCTTAATAATAAGAAACTAAGGCTTATCATACATTGTCTATTTTACGTGTCTTTCCAACAATGGTATTAGAGCATAGTTTTTCCACTATCAACTTCCAGGTTGTTTCCATAAGTTTTTATTCCACATTTCAAATTGTTTGTTTCTTGAAATATTTACTTCTCTATATTCCGATGATGCCTCAGATCCCTGTAACTCTTCCCTCTATGTTTTGCATTAGTTTGCCTACTTATCTACACCTATGTTCTTCTGACCTAGGCTTTATCCTTTATTATCCTTTGCATTGAGTATGAAATAGGCCATGAAAATTGTTTCTATAAGTTCATCTGCAACCATCCTTAGTGTTCACACGTGAATTGAAACCCCTCTCACTTCTTTTGAGATAACCTTGAGCTTCATCTCTCACTCGACCTTTAAAAATTCAGAAACCAACTTGTATCTTTGCGTACCATCAAATGGACACATTATAAGTCCTTCTCGAACCTTATGGGGATATCTATGGCGTGATCCATTGATACAAATTCTCCTTTCGAACCCTACAATGTTTTCCCACCTAGAACTAGCTCTTATAAGGAAGTTAAATGACATGCAGTTGCAATCAACTAATTGGAATAACAAGAATTGGTGGTTAGTGATTTTGGAAAAAGTGTTTTAAGTGGGGAGCAGAGCTAGAGAGTTGATGAGGGAATATTTTGAAGGTGAAGAGAGGATGTTTGAGTCTTGAATCTGAACAAGAACAAAGATATAGAGGGGAAATATTTTGTTGTCTCGGTGATGTCAACAATGAGAAAGAAACATAAGTAGTTGTGATACCTTCGAATGAAATTAAATTTTTGAACAAGCTTTTGGGAGTTTCACATAAAGATCCATATTAAAGCATTAACCTCTAAAATAATTTTGCAAGTACAATTAGTTGCATGGCCACTCTAATTGTTGGTATCGTTGGTCTAACTTGTGGTGTTAAATGACTACCTCTCTCTTGTGGAAAATTAGTGAAAGCTACAAGTGGTATCCCTACTTTTGGATATGAAACAAGTATTCTATGTTGCGGTTGGCTTCAATTCAATTAATGCAATGGGTGAAAAGAATTAGGGGCTTTTGCAAACACAACATGGTCAAACATTGAAGGAAATGTATAAGTGCAATTGGAGAATTTCTACTCCTTGGTGAAAGGAAAGGCCACACATTTTCAATGTAGGTGGAATATGAATTATCTACATCTGCATGTGTTGCATGTGAATGTATTCATTCATTGTGTGTTTATTCCCATAATATACTAGATGAGAATCATCTCTGTTATTTCTATGGAATAATAAAAGTGAACTTTACTATTACATAATTTTTTATAGAAAATAATACTAAGGCTAACCTTGATAACATAGTTATAGTATATGTAGATTCCTTAAGCAAGTATTTCCATTATGGTCCTATAGAATTTTATTTTATATGCTTAAGGCGTTATTTTCACCACTATATTCAAATTATGTAGTTCTTAATTGGTAAAAGGTTGTGGTCAATCTAATTTCATTGAGAGATTTGAGTGCAAGTCATTTTCAAATTGCATTGTAAATGGGTGCATCTTTGATAGAAGCAGGCACATTTCATTTCTTGCATGAACTGCTTAAAATGGCTCAAATTGATGATACATTACAATTACTAAACACTCTAGTATTGTATATTGTTGAAACCATAGTAAAAAATGGTAGATACATTCTCATTGATGTTTAAATTTGTTTACAAGATGCATAGGACAATATTGATTTTCTTCATATTGAATCACAAATTCATTGAGATGAACTACAACAAGGGAATCAATATTTTGGAATAGTTCTTGTTCATAATAATTTTATATTGGAGATTGATTCCCATCTACAACATACACATAATCAAATCAGTAATGTTAGTTTAGCAGCATATTCAAATGAAGATGGGGTTTGTCATAAACAAGTTTAGATTGCACTTCCTAAACCCATTATCACGCCTTGGGAGGAAGTCATCAACAACAAGCACAAAGATGGTTTTAAGTATGAAGACGAAGTGACCTTTTATATCCCAGACTATTCCAAACTAAATTAGTTTCACAGTGTAAGGTTTCTTTAGGAAATCTCATCTTCACCTACTGCACTTCCATATCAAATTCACTATGCCAAAATTATTATCGAGTTGGCCTCCTGAAAGCTCAATGTTTTGATTTTCATTCTTGTAGCAATTGTGTAAAACACACTCATTATTCAAATGAATGTTTCAAGGAAAAGTCTCCAAAAAGAGAAAAGATTCACCTTCGATGGATCGTTTCTTGGTAGTGATTTTCAATAGCCAAAAATATATATTTGTCATGCCATAAGTTTCATTCTCAATTATTGACACATCTTGTAGTGGAGATATTTTCATCTTCTTAACTTGTATTTGACAGGGGGAGTTAATATTTAGCTACTAGTTTCAAAGTCATATCGGGCAAGCCTAACTCATAGCTAGAACCAAAGTCTACAACTAGATCCAAGTCAGATATTGCCGCCAGCCATTGGATCTATGGCGCTGGATCGGACGATAGACGGTTGAGGTAGGTGGCGGGTGGTTATGACACGGGACCTAATGCTGCTATCTAAGTTACAGAAGTAAAGAGAATCAAACTAAACTAATGAATAAGCAAAGAAACTAAACTAAAGTTGTTTTCGTGTTTTTGGGAAAATCAAGCATGCAAGGAGTTAAGTGGAAGAGCAAGCAAAGATTGAATTTAGTGAAAGGAGGATGTATCAGAGCAGAAGTGCAGCGGAACCATTGGATCGATTGGGAACAGTATTAAGGGGAGATGATCAGCAGAGATCTTATCACAGAAGATTACGTGAATAGATGGACGAATAAGACTGACAGAAGATGAATGGCAGAGATCTTATCGCGGGAGGCTAAGTGAAGAGATGAACAAACAAGACTAGCCGAAAGATGAATGGCGGAGATCCTATCGCAGGGGGCTAAGTGAAGAGATGAACGAAAAAGACTAATCAAGAGATGAATGGTGGAGATCCTATCGTGGGAGGTGTAAGTGAAGAGATGAACGAACAATACTAATAGGAAGATGAATGGCGGAAGATGTGCGCATATAGGGAAACTGCGCATATATGGAAACTGGGCATATACGGAATATGTGCGCATATACGGAAACTGGGCATATACGGAAGATGTGTGCATATACGGAAACTGGGCATATACGGAAGATGTGCGCATATACGGAAACTGGGCATATACGGAAGATGTGTGCATATACGGAAGATGTGTGCATATACGGAAACTGTGCATATACGGAAGATGTGTGCATATACGGAAACTGGGCATATACGGAAGATGTGCGCATATACGGAAACTAGGCATATACGGAAGATGTGCGCATATACGGAAACTGGAAAACTGGGCATATACGGAAGATGTGTGCATATACGGAAACTGGGAAACTGGGCATAAACGGAAGATGTGCGCATATACGGAAACTGGGCATATACGGAAGATGTGTGCATATACGGAAACTGGGCATATACGGAAGATGTGTGCATATACGGAAACTGGGCATATACGGAAGATGTGCGCATATACGGAAACTATGCATATACGGAAGATGTGTGCATATACGGAAACTAGGCATATACGGAAGATGTGCGCATATACGGAAACTGGGCATATACGGAAAATGTGTGCATATACGGAAACTGTGCATATACGGAAGATGTGTGCATATACGGAAACTGGGCATATACGGAAGATGTGCGCATATACGGAAACTGGGCATATACGGAAGATATATGCATATACGGAAGATGTGCGCATATACGGAAACTGGGCATATACGGAAGATGTGCGCATATACGGAAACTGGGCATATACGGAAGATGTGTGCATGCCTTTCGATTATGCACGTCGTTCGTGTATCTGCATTGTATACGCGCAAATTCAATATACAGAAATTGCGCATGTACGGAAACTGTGCATATACGGAAGCTATGCGCCTGTCTTCCGTATATGCACAATTTCCGTATATGCCCAATCTCTGTATATGGAATTTGCACATCTGCGATGCAGATACACGAACGACGTGCATATACAGAAGGTATGCACATACAGGAATGTTAGGGATATACGGAAGACATGGGCATGTCTTCCGTATATGCCCAGTTTCCGTATATGCGCACATCTTCCGTATATGCTCAGTTTCCGTATATGCGCAAATCTTCCGTATATGCCCAGTTTCCGTATATGCCAAGTTTCCATATATGCGCACATCTTCTGTATATGCCCAGTTTCTGTATATGCACACATCTTCCGTATATGCCCAGTTTCCGTATATGCGCACATCTTCCGTATATGCCCAGTTTCCGTATATGCGCACATTTTCCGTATATGCCCAGTTTCCGTATATGCGCACATCTTCCGTATATGCCCAGTTTCCGTATATGCGCACATCTTCCGTATATGCCCAGTTTCCGTATATGCACACATCTTCCGTATATGCCCAGTTTTCGTATATGCGCACATCTTCCGTATATGCCCAGTTTCCCAGTTTCCGTATATGCACACATCTTCCGTATATGCCCAGTTTCCCAGTTTCCGTATATGCGCACATCTTCCGTATATGCGCACATCTTCCGTATATGCCCAGTTTCTGTATATGCGCACATCTTCCGTATATGCCCAGTTTCCGTATATGTCCAGTTTCTGTATATGCGCACATCTTCCGTATATGCCCAGTTTCTGTATATGCACACATCTTCCGTATATGTCCAGTTTCCATATATGCGCACATCTTCCGTATATGCCCAGTTTCCGTATATGCGCACATCTTCCGTATATGCACACATCTTCCGTATATGCCCAGTTTCCGTATATGCACACATCTTCCGTATATGCCCAGTTTCCGTATATGCGCACATCTTCCGTATATGCCCAGTTTCCGTATATGCACACATCTTTCGTATATGCACAGTTTCCATATATGCACACATCTTCCGTATATGCCCAGTTTCCGTATATGCGCACATCTTCCGTATATGCCCAGTTTCCGTATATGCACACATCTTCCGTATATGCCCAGTTTCCGTATATGCACACATCTTCTGTATATGCCCAGTTTCCGTATATGCGCACATCTTCCGTATATGCCCAGTTTCCGTATATGCACACATTTTCCGTATATGCCCAGTTTCCGTATATGCGCACATTTTCCGTATATGCCCAGTTTCCGTATATGCGCACATCTTCCGTATATGCCCAGTTTCCGTATATGCACACATCCTCCGTATATGCCCAGTTTCCGTATATGCACACATCCTCCGTATATGCGCACATCTTCCGTATATGCCCAGTTTCCGTATATGCGCACATCTTCCGTATATGCACACATCTTCCGTATATGCCCAGTTTCCGTATATGCGCACATCTTCCAGTTTCCGTATATGCGCACATCTTCCGTATATGCGCACATCTTCCGTATATGCCCAATTTCCGTATATGCGCACATCTTCCGTATATGCCCAATTTTCGTATATGCACACATCTTCCGACTTGCCCGAACGACCTCATCCGACTCGCCTAACGACTTCACCCGGGTCACCCGACGACCTCGCTCGGTTCGCCCGAACGACCTCACACGAGTTTTCTGCCCGACGACCTCGCCCAAGTTTCCTGCATGAGTTTCTTCCACAAGTTTTTCGCCCGAGTTTCTCACCCGAGTTTTTCACCCAAATTTTCTGAACGAGTTTTTCACCCGATTTCCGCCTGTCGTGCGGGCTCATCAACGCACCGCACCATCATTCGATCAACACGAGTTCGAACAAGGAGTTTTGCGATGCGTGGATGAGCCCGCACGACAGGCGAAAATCGGGTGAAAAACTCGTTCAGAAAATTTGGGTGAAAAAATCGGGTGAGAAACTCGGGCAAAAAACTTGTGGAAGAAACTCATGCAGGAAACTCGGGCGAGGTCGTCGGGCAGAAAACTCGGGTGAGGTCGTTCGGGCGAACCGAGCGAGGTCGTCGGGTGGCCCGGGTGAAGTCGTTCGGGCGAGTCGGATGAGGTCGTTCGGGCGAGTCGGAAGATGTGCGCATATACGGAAACTGAGCATATACGGAAACTGGGCATATACGGAAGATGTGCGCATATACGGAAACTGGGCATATACGGAAGATGTGCGCATATACGGAAGATGTGTGCGTATACGGAAACTGGGCATATACGGAAACTGGACATATACGGAAGATGTGCGCATATACAGAAACTGGGCATATACGGAAGATGTGTGCATATACGGAAACTGGGCATATACGGAAAATGTACGCATATACGAAAACTGGGAAACTGGGCATATACGGAAGATGTGCGCATATACAAAAACTGGGCATATACGGAAGATGTGTGCATATACGGAAACTGGGCATATACGGAAAATGTACGCATATACGGAAACTGGGAAACTGGGCATATACAGAAGATGTGTGCATATACGGAAACTAGGCATATACGGAAGATGTGCGCATATACGGAAACTAGGCATATACAGAAGATGTGTGCATATACGGAAACTGGGCATATACGGAAGATGTGTGCATATACGGAAACTGGGCATATACGGAAGATGTGCGCATATACGGAAACTGGGCATATACGGAAGATGTGCACATATACGGAAACTGGGCATATACGGAAGATGTGTGCATATACAGAAACTATGCATATACGGAAGATGTGTGCATATACGGAAGATGTGCGCATATACGGAAACTCGGCATATACGGAAGATGTGCGCATATACGGAAACTGGGCATATACGGAAGATGTGCGCATATATGGAAACTGGACATATACGGAAACTGGGCATATACGGAAGATGTGCGCATATACGGAAACTGAGCATATACGGAAGATGTGCGCATATACGGAAACTGGGCATATACGGAAGATGTGTGCATATACGGAAACAGGGCATATACGGAAGATGTGCGCATATACAGAAACTGGGCATATACGGAAGATGTGTGCATATACGGAAACTGGACATATACGGAAGATGTGCACATATACGGAAACTGGGCATATACGGAAGATATGCGCATATACGGAAACTGGGCATATACGGAAGATGTGTGCATATACGGAAACTGGGCATATACGGAAGATGTGCGCATATACGGAAACTGGGCATATACGGAAGATGTGCGCATATACGGAAGATGTGTGCATATACAGAAACTGGGCATATACGGAAGATGTGCGCATATACGGAAACTGGGCATATACGGAAGATGTGCGCATATACGGAAGATGTGTGCATATACAGAAACTGGGCATATACGGAAGATGTGCGCATATACGGAAACTGGGCATATACGGAAACTGGGCATATACGGAAGATGTGCGCATATACGGAAACTGGGCATATACAGAAGATGTGTGCATATACGGAAGATGTGCGCATATACGGAAACTGGGCATATACGGAAGATGTGTGCATATACGGAAGATGTGCGCATATACGGAAACTGGGCATATACGGAAGATGTGTGCATATACGGAAGATGTGTGCATATACGAAAACTGGGCATATACGGAGGATGTGTGCACATACGGAAACTGGGCATATACGGAAGATGTGCGCATATACAGAAACTGGGCATATACGGAAAATGTGCGCATATACGGAAACTGAGAAACGGGGCATATATGGAAGATGTGTGCATATACGGAAACTGGGCATATACGGAAGATGTGTGCATATACGGAAACTGGGCATATACGGAAGATGTGCGCATATACGGAAACTGGGCATATACGGAAACTGGGCATATACGGAAGATGTGTGCATATACGGAAACTGGGCATATACGGAAGATGTGCGCATATACGGAAACTGGGCATATACGGAAGATGTGTGCATATACGGAAACTGGGCATATACGGAAGATGTGCGCATATACGGAAGATGTGTGCATATACGGAAACTGGGCATATACGGAAGATGTGCGCATATACGGAAGATGTGCGCATATACGAAAACTGTGCATATACGGAAGATGTGTGCATATACGGAAACTGGGCATATACGGAAGATGTGCGCATATACGAAAACTGGGCATATACGGAAGATGTGCGCATATACGGAAACTGGGCATATACGGAAGATGTGCGCATATACGGAAACTGGGCATATACGGAAGATGTGTGCATATACGGAAACTGGGCATATATGGAAGATGTGCGCATATACGGAAACTGGGCATATACGGAAGATGTGCGCATATACGGAAACTGGACATATACGGAAGATGTGTGCATATACGGAAACTAGGCATATACGGAAGATGTGTGCATATACGGAAACTGGACATATACGGAAACTGGGCATATACGGAAGATGTGCGCATATACGGAAACTGGGCATATACGGAAGATGTGCGCATATACGGAAAGTGGGCATATACGGAAACTGGGCATATACGGAAGATATGCGCATATACGGAAACTGGGCATATACGGAAGATGTGCGCATATACGGAAACTGGACATATACGGAAGATGTGTGCATATACGGAAACTGGGCATATACGGAAGATGTGCGCATATACGGAAATTGGGCATATACGGAAGATGTGCGCATATACGGAAACTGGGCATATACGGAAGATGTGCGCATATACGGAAACTGGGCATATACGGAAGGGTCTGGTATGTGCCATCTCACAAGTTATTCCCTCCTTTGCTTCTAAGTTTATGATCCCATTACAAACGCATGAAGGCATGAAATAAGTGCACGAGGTGCTATTGCTAGCAATATTTATAGTCATCTTAAACATGTAGTAGTGGTAGATGGGAATTTATGTGTAACAGGACCACACAGAATTTGAGGTCGTATGAATGGGGGCATGTACATTCTCATTACAAATACATGGTTTGAAATAAAGCCAGATTACATGAAGCATGGGGAATCCAAACACCATTATGGATGGAAAGATCTATATGATTGATTTTAATGGTTATAAACAATATGTTCATAGATGCACATAACTCCAAGAACGACCTAGAAATGCGAGTTAGGGTCGGAAAAAATATTTTTACGCCGTAAGGCATTTCTATTTGAAATCAACTTTGCTTTTGGGTTACATGTACATGTTTGAGCCTTTGATTTAAATGTTAGACGATGAAAATGATCTTACCCACCAATTGATCAGACTGGTATACAATGCGACCCCGTGGGTATACGATGCAACCCAGCAGATCGATGCTTGCCCTCGCTGGACGCTGCGCTGCTTCCACTTCCAGGTGACGCTACGCTGCTTCCACTTCCAGGTGCTTCTCCGTGTGGAGACCTTGCACTTGCCCTCGCTATACATATCTTCCAGGTCGAATTTTACAAGCACACAAATTCTGTGGACTCACAGAAGATGAAGCTAAAGCTGAAAATTCAAGATTCTGGCATGGAAATTATTGGATTTACAGTAGGTCGCAAAGAGATGTGAAACATATAGCCAAAACCCATAAAGTCAATGCAAAGCACTAAAAGTTTAAAAGTTGCAAGAGCAAGTCATGGAGAGCCGTAGGGCTAACCCAACTACAAAAGATCAAAATACCCAAGAAATCCAGAGGGTAACGCATTTGCAAAAGGGCCAAAGAGCTACAAGACCAGGTTGTGAATACCCTTCGACGTGGCCCTGCAACTAACGCACTTTTGTGGGAGCGAGAACTGCAACTCATTTGTGTGGGATTTTATTGGGACTACAATAATGACCATTTCACAATATTCTGAAAAAATCCATGTAAAGCAAGAATCGGTTCAAGACAAAGAGTAAAGAGAATTTGTTCGAGAATCGTGAAGAAGGTTTCTATTCGAGAATCATGAAGAAGGTTTCCTTTCGCCGTGGTAAACCGGTTAGGGTGTTTTCAAACACACATCTATCAATCTCTGGTTTCCCAAAATCGTATTTTAAGTTCCTTCCGTTTTTTTAGAGGTAACGAGAAGCAAGTTACCAGGTTGATGTAAAACTGTTTTGCGCAAATCTGAATGTATCAGAGCCAGGTTTCAATCTTGGGACCTGTGAGTTATAAGTTCAATTACAAATAGAAACATTCAATGCCTAACTAACCTAATCTCCTTCCCTAGCTAGCCTAACCTACTTAAAACTGGCTTGAACGTGGTCTGTAGGACTGAATGTCCTTCCCAGATCTCCCGCACATCAAACTCCATAATTCTTGTAACCTCCCATGATCAGGCCTCAAATATTCCCAAGCGCATTCAGTACTTCATGCATGCATTTTTCCAAATGGGTGCTCTACTTCCATCAGAAATTTTAGCTGTATATGAGAATTCAAGCTCTCTTGGGTCAGTAAAGGATGCAGATACGAAGAATAATGATGTTGTCTATCAAGTCCATAATTTGGGGGTTTTTATTGCTTACGTGCAGGACGTGTTCGAGGACTTTGCATGCAGCTTGTCTTATCCTACCAATGGAAATGCAAGGTTGGAGAGTTTGGATGCCTGGAACAACTTAAGAATTCCAGAGGTCCAGAAATTTTCTCACTGAACGCACAATATGCATAAAGAAGGATGATTGTAAAGATATGTGTGCATCATCTGTGAGCTTACTAAAGTTCACATGACAGATTCATTCAATTTATTAGTTAACAACGGTGCTACTGCTGGACAAGTGATATTCCATGTAAGGCATTTTAAGATCTTGTATTTCTACAGTAACTGTTTTTGCATTAATTATTATTCATTGGAAGACTAATATTTTTGTCATGCGTATATGAAAAATGCGACATGATCATTCCAGACACATTTTCACATTAGTCCCAAAAGCATGCATGATAAACTTTGGAGGTCTGAGGTAAATACACAAATGCATCTTGTCTTTAATGCTCACGAGTAAGCTCATACATTTAAAGACCTCGATAGAAGGCATTAGAATAAGATATAAGGGAGGAGTGACGTCTTTTAATCTACCCTATTGCAATGGGGGTATACTTGTTTCAATAAAAAAAGAGTTAAACAAGATGCCAAGATGCTTGAGGCCATGAAGTTCCCCCTAGATAACGCCTGGAAGTATGATCGTAAGTATATAATGGCTTAGTTAAAGGGAAACAAGTAGCCAGGGGTAGCATAACTTCAGAGTTATTGCATGTAATGAACTTGACACCTGGGTGCTTTGATTTTTGATGCTTCTTACATAGATTTTAAATAAAGAGTGTAAATATCTGTTGTATTCAAATAGATGCAGTGTATTTGTGTTTTTTTACACAACTTTTTTAATTACATGAAAGTGAAAGGAGATTTACAATATTGCACTTATTAGATATTAAATAAATTTTCTCATTGAACACACAATATGCATAAAGAATATGATTGTAAAGATATGCGTGCATCATCTGTGAGCTTACTGAAGTTCACATGATAGATTCATTCAATTTATTAGTTAACAACGATGCTGCTGCTGGACAAGTGATATTCCATGTAAGGCATTTTAATATCTTGTATTTCTACAGTAACTGTATTTGCATTAATTGTTAGCGCATTCAGTACTTCATGCATGCATCTTGCCAAATGGGTTCTCTACTTCCATTAGAAATTTCAACTCCATATGAGAATTCAGGCTCTCTTCGGTCGGTATGGCATGCAGATACAAAGAATAATGATGTTGTCTATCAAGTCCAGAATTTGGGGGTTTTGAATGCTCACGTGCAGGACGTGTTCAAGGACTCTGCATGAAACTTGTCTTCTCCTACCAATGGAGATGCGAGGTTGGAGGGTTTGGATGCCTGGAACAACTTAAGAATTTCAGAGGTCCAGAAATTTTCTCATTGAACGCACAATATGCATAAAGAAGATGATTTTAAAGATATTGTATTTCTACAATAACTGTTTTTGCATTAATTATTAGCACATTCAGTACTTCATGCATGCATCTTGCCAAATGGGTTCTCTACTTCCATCAGAAATTTCAGCTGCATATGAGAATTCAGGCTCTCTTGGGTCAGTATGGGATGCAGATACAAAGAATAATGATGTTGTCTATCAAGTCCAGAATTTGGGGGTTTTGAATGGTCACGTGCAGGACGTGTTCGAGGACTCTACATGTAACTTGTCTTCTCCTACCAATGGAGATGCGAGGTTGGAGGGTTTGAGAATTCCAGAGGTCCGGGAATTTTCTCATTGAATGCACAAAATGCATAAATAAGATGATTGTAAAGATATGCGTGCATCATCTGTGAGATTACTGAAGTTCACATGACATATTCATTCAATTTATTAGTTAACAACGATGTTGCTGCTAGAAAAGTGATATTCCATGTAAGGCATTTTAAGATCTTGTATTTCTACAGTAACTGTTTCTACATTAATTATTAATTCATTGGAAGACTAATATTTTTGTCATGTGTATCTGAAAAATGCGACATGATCATTCCAGACACATTTTCACATTATTCCCAGAAGCATGTATGAAAAACTTTGGAGGTTTGAGGTAAGTACACAAATTCATCTTGGCTTTAATGGTCATGAGTAAGCTCATACATTTGAAGACCTTGATAGAAGGCATTAAAATAAGATATAAGAGAGGAGTGATGTCTTTTAATATACCCTATTGCAATGGGGGTATGCTTTTTTCAGTAAAAAAAGAGCTAAACAAGCTGCCAAGATGCTTGAAGCCATGAAATTCCCCCTAGATAACCCCTGGAGGTATGATCGTAAGTTTATAGTGGTTTAGCTAAAGGGAAACAAGCAGCCAGGGGCAGCATCAACTTCAGAGTTATTCCATATAATGAACAGGACACCTGGGTGCTTTTATTTTTTATGCTTCTTACATAGATTTTAAATAAAAAGAGTAAATCTCTGTGGTATACATTTTCAAAGAGGTGCAGTGTATTTGTGTTTTTTTGTACACAACTTTTTTAATTACAAGAAAGTGAAAGGAGATTTACAATATTGCACTTATTAGATATTAAATAAATTTTCTTATTGAACACACAATATGCATAAAGAAGATGATTGTAAAGATATGTGTGCATCATCTGCGAGCTTATCGAAGTTCACATGACAGATTCACTCAATTTATTAGTTAACAACGGTGTTGTTGCTAGACAAGTGATATTCAATGTAAGGCATTTTAAGATCTTGTATTTCTACAGTAACTGTTTTTGCATTAATTATTATTCATTGGAAGACTAATATTTTTGTCATGTATATCTGAAAAAATGCGACCTGATCATTCTAGACACATTTTCACATTATTCCCAGAAGCATGCATGATAAAATTTGGAAGTCTGAGGTAAGTACACAAATGCATCTTGGCTTTAATGGTCACGAGTAAGCTCATACATTTGAAGTCCTTGATAGAAGGCATTATAATAAGATGTAAGAGAGTGGCGTCTTTCAATCTTCCCTATTGCAATGGGGGGTATGCTTTTTTCAATCAAAAAAGAGCTAAACAAGCTGCCAAGATCCTTGAGGCCATGAAGTCCCCCGTAGATAACTCCTGGAAGTATGATCGTAAGTTTATAATGGTTTAGCTAAAGGGAAACAAGCAGCCAGGGGCAACATAAACTTCAGAGTTATTGCATGTAATGAACAGGACGCCTGGGTGCTTTGATTTTTGATGCTTCTTACATAGATTTTAAATAAAAAGAGTAAATCTTTGTCGTATACATTTTCAAAGAGATGCAGTGTATTTGTGTTTTTTTTACACAACCTTTTTTAATTACAAGAAAGTGAAAGGAGATTTACAATATTGCACATATTAGATATTAAATAAATTTTCCCACTGAACACACAATATGCATAAAGAAGATGATTGTAAAGATATGTGTACATCATCTACGAGCTTACTAAAGTTCACATGACATATTCATTCAATTTATGAGTTAACAACGATGTTGTTGCGGGACAAGTGATATTCCATGTAAGGCATTTTAAGATCTTGTATTTCTACAACAACTGTTTTTGCATTAATTATTATTCATTGGAAGAATAATATTTTTGTCATGTGTATCTGAAAAATGCGACATGATCGTTCGAGACACATTTTCACATTATTCCTAGAAGCATACATGATAAACTTTGGAGGTCTGAGGTAAGGACACAAATGCATCTTGGCTTTAATGGTCACGAGTAAGCTCATACATTTGAAGGCCTTGATAGAAGGCATTAGAATAAGATACAAGAGAGGAGTGACGTCTTTTCTAAGTGATTAGATTTAGATATTGTTTGGAAGGGTAATATTTCATTAAAATCTCAAACAATATTTCCTTGATCCCTCTTGATTCGTAAATATGTATTGTTGTTGCAATAAATTTTCATCATTTGTTGTTGAATGGTGAATATTGAAGCACACTTTCAAAAAAAGTCTAGACTAGCATAGCTTTGATTGAATAATTCACAGTTAAATTTACTTTCAGAGGTGAAGGGAATAAAAGTTGGCTGGCATTACTTACAAAGAAAACAATAAAATCTTGGGAAAAAATGATGGTCTTGTTATTAAAGTTGGTTTATCTCTGGTTATTATCCCTGAAATATTCTTGTATATTTTACAGAATGTTTGTTGGAGATACCTCTATTTGAATCGAAAGACCTCTCTTCTTGCAGAATGTATTCGGGGAACATTATCAGCTCTGCAAACTGCATAATTTGGGCCATTCTAAGAGAATCCAAATTCTTGTTCAGCTGCATATGGTTGTCTAATTGATGTTATTAGACTTTGATTCTACAGGTTCATGTAATTTTCAAACATGTAAGCTGAACAATAAGCTATGTTTTGAAAGATTCAACTTTTGCCATGGTGGTGAAGTCATACTAACATATTTACAACAATTCTTTATGGAGTCCAACTTATAAGTGCCAATACCTTTACTCTTTCCTTTAGGCTGTGTCCTTACAAAGGTCTTGAATAAGGAATGTAAACTAGAACAATATTATATGAATTTTTTGTTATTTCCAATTATTTCTCTAATTTCAACACAATTTGATATCGTAGTCTACGGGTTGCTTCAATTAATCCGCGGACATTCATTTATAGACATTGGTAAAGTATCCATTAGTTGATTTTGAAATTTGAAATACACCCATGACACTGGTAATGCCTCCTTCACGATCATAATTTTGTTAAACTACTGGTTGATTTTTATTAGATCTGGATAGTGTCATTGTAACACTGAACTTGAGAGTTGTGAAATAACTTTACATGGCTATGAAAGAGAGAGGAATGGTCTAGAAGCTTCTTTGCAGAGAGTTGGTCAAGAAAAAACAAATTTGGAGGACCACCTTAGCTCACTGAAATAAACATTGAGAAATTCAGATACTGGTGTGGATACGCTGAAACATTGTCAAGATGAGCTAGAGAGAACAATTTCATCCCTCGAGTTCACATTGGAGGACAAGCTTACTTAATTATCAGCCTTTTCTGAGATAAATCAGGCTTATGATACTCTGTCTGATCCACAAAAGAGAAAAGCATATGATAATCTGCACCTCATACCCAAGTTTGACATTTCCAGGGTTGCTTTTGGTTATGTATTAGAGACGAATAAGACCTTTCAAGCTCGTACATTCTAGAGAAGGCCAAGGACCACGATCTGTGGTGAAAATTTTCAGGCTGCTTGAATTTACTTTTGTAATCTGCTCCCTATTTATGTATGGTGTGATGCTTGGACCCATGCCCTCTTGTTTAATATATGTTATTATGTATATAGTTCTTTATGATGGGCTGACCTTGTACTTAGTTTTGGTGGGATATTTGTCTAGAGCATTCTTACTGCTATCATAGTAGTCAATATGGTCACTAATCACATGCACATCATTGGATAATGGAGATCATCACAATGCAGCTTGCTGCAAGAATGCTTGGAACATTGAAGAAGCCATCAGATTTTTTGTGCCTCTTTCCATCTGTCCCTTCCCTCAACAATGGCTTACAACATCTATGGTATTTTATACAAAATTTTATGCAAGAACAAGATATCCATGCCTAACAATCAACTTGACTTATCATGACTTTAATCTTTATATAAAAAAACATAGATAAATTGATTTTGATTAGAATTGTAACTTGTTTCCAAAATTGATTTTTATACAATATCTATCATATGTTTATTGTAAATATTATCTAGCACCATTCATAAGTTGTTTCCAAAGAAAGTACCTTCATCATTCTCATTTGTGTCCTCATACACTCATACAGTGATCACAAGCCTATTTCCTAGGTCTTTATATTGTTATTTGTCATGGTAATAAATGTTGATTGAATGATCTTGAACATTGTAAATATATAATTTTGAAACATTATAATGATGTGTAGAGATTGCATTGATTTTACAAGACACTTCAAGCTACTAGTTCCTTTTCTATTGCCTTACGGCGTGTTCTTTGCAACATATGGTGCAAATGCTAGTTTATATTTTTTAATTTTTATAAGATTCTGGAAATCGTATTAGTAAGAAAGGAAGCAAGAAGCGTTGCAGTCTCGAAGGTAGGTTTTATATTTTGGAGAATGAAGATATTGAGGATTGCACATGACCTACAAGTGCACATGCACTTCTAACCTCAATTCAGTGGAATAGACTTTGATTTTCAAGAGGTTAATTTTCTTCATTTGATAAAGTTGGTATAGATTTGATCAATATCTACCATCGTTTTTGGCCACTTAAAGTAATGAAAGTTGGTTTTAAAATATTTCCATGTTTTTAGTGGTGTATGCAAAGCATTTTGATTCATGGGCTGTATAGCCTATACTTCTCTTTCGATATGGACTTTCCAGTACACTAGCATCTTTATTTTTATTTATGTGAAATTTTAATTTCAAAAATTATATTAAAAATGTCATTTTAATCATAATCAGAATAAAGTACATTGCCATGTTAATTTTTAAATTTAAAGTTTTAAATTAAATTTTTATTATAAAAAATAATTAAAATTAATTTATTATGAAATTAATTTTAAATAGCAATAATAATTATTAGTATTAGTATTTAATAAAATTAATTTTCATCAACAAATATTTGTTTTTAACATTTGATTTTTTATAAATAAAATATAAATATTATTATACTTTAAGTATATAAAATTGATATGGTTGAAATATGAAAAGAATAATTTTTATTAATTTAATTTTTTCCTTGATATTATTTCTCTATAAAAACACACACATATATATATTTAAAACTTATAAAGAATAATGTTATTTAAATTTTTTCGCATGTATAATTTCAAGTCACTTAACTAAAATTTTAAATCTATCAAGTACACTGTAATTAAAAAAAGACAAATACCAAAAAATTAAAAGCTGTTATAATAAAGCAAAATATACCCATTCATTGAGAACTGATTGTTCATGAGGACTCTTGGATTCCCCGATGGAACCCAAACCCACATCAGCCCGGCCCTGCTCGGCGCTTAAATTATTTACAATATGCGAATAATACATTAACTATTTCTTTATCTTTCAAGGGCATCTGGAAGCAGCAAAGGCAGAATCTTCATATATGGTTTTCGTTCAACTGTACAAACCAACATATTCCCTCAACAATCGTTTTTACAGCGACCCTATAAAATAAAATAATTATTCGTGTAAGTTAAATATAGAGACCTTTTGAACCAATATGATACTGGAGTAATGAATATCACTTAATGCAGGCTTCATAAGAACAGAGCTGTTGCTCCATAGGCAGAAGCGGGACACCAGAATTTATTTAACGGTGGCTATGTTTTGGGTATTGCCGAGCCCCGTAAATTCGAAGAAAAATGATTATGATTACTTTTAATGTCAAAAATTTTTAAAATGAGATACAATCGAACTTTTAAATAGGCTGAACCGGACTTTTGATATTTCCTTTCCAATCTCCAAATTCGCTAACATATGCGTCCTATGGACAGGTAGACAAGGCCCTATTCATTCATGCCTAAATCGCTCTATCCCACCATTAAAATTCATTCAAGCAACTTAAAAATATCTTATACATTACCGGACAAAATATGCATTCGTTCACAAATTATCCCACTTCATTTATCTAAACTAATATTAATTATATCACCATATTATACAGGTTACAATAAAAGCCCAAAGTTTGGCTTAATGCTATGGTTCCAAACTAAGATTTTATTTAAATTATTATTTTAAGACGGCCTTGAAGGCTTCAAAGCTGGAGCAGTTCCTTATAACTTCCGGTGGCAGCGAATCTGTTGACTAGAGCGAGGGCATTACTGATCAATTCGCACACATACTGCACGCGGCCGGTGACCATGGTCGTAACTTTCCCGGTCGCGTTGAGATCCCGAAAGCCGTCGAGGCAAGTGTCCTCGTTGGTGAGGGCAGCGCTCATCCACGTCTCTACGTTGCTCATCTGAATTTCGAAGGTGTTCCGCCTCAGATGCTTCAGCTCCGCCAGAGATTCGCTAATCTGGTCCCCGGCGTCGCCAAAATTCTCCAGACAATCGTCCAGCGCCTCCTTTTCTCTTTCACTCATTCCGGCGCCTCTGGCTCCGAGGTCCGCGGCCGGCAATTCCTATCGTCCAGCGCCTCCTTTTCTCTTTCACTCATTCCAGCGCTCCCTGCACAATTAGTAAGGCTTGTTAATTTGACGAGCGTGACTCTTTACAGTCCCTAGTTGAGTGGGTCGTCGCCACAAAATTCCAAATCAAAGTAGCGCGGCAGATCAATTCAAATTCAAATCAATGATGAGGCGGGAGATCAATTCAAATTCAAAATAGTAATGGCGCGTGTTCATGATTTGCGTTGGGAGGTGCGTAGCAAGGTGCGTGGTTGCGGGCAGGGTCGATGGGCAGCCGGAGGGGATGCATGCCATGCCGGAGAGGGATGCGGGCCATGATGCATGGTCGAGGATGAATGACGTCAACCACCCTGTCTTCAGCTGTCAGAGGGGGTACCTCCATAGCATTAACTTTGCTATGGAGGTGGAAATAGGAGTTGCCATTTCATAGACCATAGAAAAGTAAATGCTGCCTGACATTCAAGAATGCCCTCTCTCTCTAGGCTGTTATCTCTATTCGCCTGCTGTTACTCAATAAGACAAAATCTAAATGCCTGCATGTCAAGCAGCATTTACTTTTCTATGATCTATTTTGTCAAGCAACATTTACTTTTCTATGATCTATGAAATAGGAGTTGCGGACATAATAAAAAGAACCTTGACACAACCAATCACTGTTTAAAAAAATAAATTTAAAACAATTCAATAAAATAAATTATTTTTAAACATAAAATTAAAATACTTCACAGCATTTGCGAATGCGTTATATCCTGCAGCGACAGGAATAATAAACTTTAATATTCCTCTTTAAGACATTTATAAGGTACTTTATAACAACCTTTTCAAAAACAAACTTTATAACATAACCGAGGTTTTCAATATATTATAAAGGCTCTTGAAAAATATATTCCCCCTCAAACTTACGAAGGGCTTTAAAAGATTACATATGTGACCTTTGCGTGTTGGATCTTTCAGGGACTTTCATGGTGCCTTTTGAAACGAGACTTCCCACGACCGTATTAACTTCTACGATGTGGCGAGGGGTTTTTATGACCAAAAAAAATCCATTTTCATACATGTAAGAGTTTTTTTGGCATGTTGTATCTTGTAAAGAAAATTATTGTAGAGTCAAAAGTGTCATAAACACCTTCTAAGACCTTGTAAAAAAATCAACAAGAAGTTGGCCTAGATGAAAGAGCAAGTCAGCCTCATGAAGGACTATTTGACCTAGAAGAGAAACCTATACATAAGAGACTTCGACCTCATTTAAAGAGTACTCACTCATCACACAAGAAGTTCGATCAAGGAAGAGAAAGAGACCTAAAAAGAGTGAAGAAGATGAGGAGTAAACTAGGAAGAAGAAAGCAAAGTTTTGGACTGCCTTTGGGATAATATCCTTCACACATGCGAGAGAATTAGGGCACCTGTTGCAACAACTAGATCAAATTGTAGACTTACACAAGAAGCTGAGTTTGGGTGTTTGAAAGTCTACTTTGATAGCCGAATTGTTAAAGAATGAGAATATCCCCAAGGGAAGGAGAGAGAAGACATATTTTGCTATCTTCTACCCACAAGTGTGAGCTAGGGTTTCTGTTGTGGCTGAAAATTGCAGATTAAAATTGCAGTCATGAGTTGCAGGTCCGAAATCTAGATCAAAGAAGAAATTGCAACTGTTGCAAGGAAAATTCGACTTGGGTTTACTTTGCGAGAAGGAAGTTCTTAAAGAAGAAACTTAACTTGGTTTTGGAGGGATCTTTGTCAAGGGTCATGGGTCTTGGAATTAGTCATTTGAATTTCTATAAGAAGAAAAGAGTTTTGGTGGGTTTTCCTTCCAAGAGGAGAGGTTTGAGCCCTCACTTATAGCCTATATCTTATGTCCTCTTGTTTTGTTGATCTTTATTGTTTAATAGTTATTTGATGATAAAACAACAAAATAATAATCAATGAAAAAATGAGCCAATCAAGTTAAGAAAAATACATCACAAATAGTTTTCAAACAAAAACAAAGAGAAATCGCCTATTTTAGTTGCCACTATATTTCTCAACAACAATCATCTCAATTGAGAGATTGGGGATTATTTGCATGGATTTTCGACTTTGTTCAGGTCAGATTGCAAGTCGGAAGCATTCTATATTCACTGCAAAATGATCGAAACGACCATGCAACCTACAAACAACAAAACCAAAAACAAACTGGGACAAAATTACAAGGGCGAAATGAGATTTTCTAGCTCAATTTGTAGCCTAATCGGGATGCATTTCACAAATCTGGAACTTGGGTTTTTTCACCAACCACCCATATAAACTTCCTCACGATGATTTTCACAATCCATTGCACCATGTGGAAGAATTTCTTGGTTCTTCTGGAAGCGTTTTCGCTCGTTACGCTTGTGCAGGGTAAATTTTTCCTTAATTTTTGTTTTATTCAAAACATTTTTTTTAACTTGGTTTCGTTTATTTGGAATAAAACTATTTTTGTGTAATAATAGAATTACAATAGTTTGTTTGGTTTAAATTGTTTTCATTTATAATATGTATATATTATTTTATTTTCGTATAATATAATATATATTTATTGTTTAGCTTTTATTTAGTTTTATTTTTAATATAGTTTGATTTTGTAATTTTATTTTAGTTTTTTAAATTAGATTTAGGTTAGTTTTAATACTTTAATTTTCGTTTTGAAAAATATTTTAGAATGATTCTTTGTCTTATAGTTTGGTAAGTAAAGATGGAAGATATGGATCCTAAGGAGATGGAGGAAAATCAAACTCAAAAGAGGAAGATAATTCTTTTTTATGCATATAAAAGGACTATAGATGTAAACCAAGAGGAGACTCTTGGTCAAGCAGAGAGTGACTTTGATAGAGGAGACTCTTGGTCAAGCAGAGAGTGACTTTGATTCCTCTTTGCATTCTTATTTTTCTTTGTAAACTTAGTTTTTCAAGAGGAATAGGAATAGGGATGTTGCCAACAGTTGATAGATCAACATTTGTAAGGAAATTGTGATGAGTGAACTTTGAGGATTGACTTCAACTTTGTATGAATTTTCTCTACAAGAAATATACCATTCTCATATTTCCTCAGTAAGGTCTTTTTGTAAGTTTTATGGAATTTTGTAACTTTGCTTCAATATTTCTTTAAAACTTTATGATGAGATTCATGTGCAATTTCTTTGTTAAGATTTTCATTACTTTATAATATGATCTATTTACTGTGAATTGATTCAGTTTATGCAAGTTTAAAAAGTGTTTTGCAGTGATCATGATTTGCATCTGTTTCATAAGGAAGAGCTTGGATGGTTTTAAATATCAATTAAATCTATATATTCATCATTCATATACACACATAAGTTGAACCAATTTAGATAATTTTACTCCAACTGGATAGGTGTTTCATTTTTTTGTTTGCTTGTGATTTAGTGACTATTTGTTTATGGTTATTAGATTACACTTAGATTAGTTTTAGTTTTGCTTCTTTTTCTGTTTAAATTTTAATCACCTAAGAGACTCAAATGAGCTATAAGCAAAGCCTCCTTTTAAGGGGAGAAATTTTTTTTTTCATTAACGCCAGTTACATTAGTTTTTGGTGATCATCATCCTTTTGTACATATGTACAATTGTATAGAATAAATAGTAGTTGCATTCTCATTGTAAATATGTTATTGTATGCATTTAGGATAATTGTAGGATTCCCTTGTCTTTTCCTTTTGTAATAGGAAGAGGCATAAGGCCAACAAAGCCTTTAAACCCGTCGAGAACGACCATTCCAAATATCTGGGGCTATGTGAGGTGCCTTGATTTGGGTCATTTCCTCTTTGTTGATACCCATGTCAACCAAATGGCATTAGAAGGAGGGCCTATGGAAGAATTAATTGGTTAGAGTATTTAACTTGTAGCCTCTTATAATTCTAGATCTTTAATTCTTCTTCTGTCATTTCATATGTGCTTGAATTTTTGGTTAGAAGACAAGCTAACATGTGAAGTCTATATTGTATTGTTTTGTTTGTTTCATGGTTCCTAATCTAATCTCTATGTGTGAGGATGTCTTTGAATTTCCATCCTCGAATATACCTCGTAATATAGTTAAATACTAGTCTAAGTTTAAATTTGATGGTGAGGATTCCTCTTCAACTACTCTTGTACATCTTCTATGTTTTATATTTCACTGCAGATGTTTTGGAGAATTAGCTGATGATGTATTATGTAGCCTTTTTACTATGAACTTTCAGGGCATAATTTTTAACTAGTTTAAGTAATTTCTACATAAGTCTATTAGTTCATGGAACCATTTTATTAATGCACATCAGAACTATAACTATGATTCATTATTTTCTGAAATTGATAGCTTGTACATGTATGAAAATGAATCATTGCAACATTTTTCCTCTAGATTTTTGGTACTTTGTTAGAGATTTAATTTAGAGGATTTACCACCTAGACACGAGCTAACTTTATGGTTTTTGAAACTTCCACTTTCTGGTATAAATATAATAATCAAAATAATTCAGAATGTTCCTAGGATCTACAAAATGTTAAGCCTATGGTTAGTCATGATCCCATTTGTGAATGTTTAGTGCTAGTTGGAAAATTCGATCTGCCTTCACAATCATCGTTAACCCATATTGATCTTCTATTCTGAAATTTTTTTGAACTTCATTTAGATTTTACATCTCAAGAAGAAAATATTCTTGAAGTCCTTCCTGGTCATGATTGTAAAGAGGATAGTCTAGAAATAAAGGATCTAGAGTTAACTAATGATTAAGTATTTGATGTGTCTCCCCAAGAAGTTGATCTTCAATCAATCCCTATAATTCCATTAGAAGATCTATTTAGAGAATAGGGTCTATATACTAGTTTCATTTAAGGATGATCACTTCATGAAGATCATTTATTCTTTGGTTCTCATTATTTGTTGTACCCTGATCTATTTTTTAATCTGCCTACACATGATAATGATTTGATTAATCTTCCTTCTCTAGTATTTGTTTGCATTAATTCTGATTTAAATAAAGTGCAAACATTTGTAGAAGATCATAAACAACTCCAAGAGCCTATACATGAAACCAAGGTTGAATATAATCCACCCATTGTTGAGTATCTTTCCTATCCTTTTCTAGAAGCACATGAATGTGATTTTTTTCATGACTTGCAAAGGGGAGAAGTTTGTTATGATACTTAGAATGATGATGAGATGCATGGCATACAACTTATTAATGGCTCAACTGTATATCACCTAAAGTTTCTTCTTTCACAGATGAAAGTGTTCATTTTAATATTCCTCATGATCAAATTCTCTTAAAGACGCTTTCTTTTTATTTGGGTTTTTCTTCTCTTGTAAATATGATTTGGCATGCAAAGAAATCTATAGCATTGTGAATAATTTTCAAAAGAATGGGGGGCACCTTAGTTAAAACCGATGGTCATGTCAGGTCTTCATGATCTTGGTAACTCTTCTAAACCTTTCCTTCCATGCCTTTCTTCTAACTTTCAGTTTTATGATAGAATTATGCATGGTTAAAAGAAACATATACCAATAGGTTCGGTGTAAATACAATTTTCTTTTATATACATATGTGCGTTGTAGGAAATAGTAGTTTTCCATGCTTTCTATTATTACAAGTACTAATACTTGATCTTTGGGTTGTATTCATTCTTGCAAGTATACATGAGATTGAATGATTAGGCTAGAAATTTCATTTCGTGTAGTTGTTAAAGTTTTTCCAGTATTGTAGAGTAGGATAATTAGGCTTGTTTTGATGTTTATTTTTTCCTCTTTCTTTTGAATAATGCTAGTATGAGAAGTATGAGCTAGAGATGAGCCATGATGATGATGATGATAGGGGAGTTTCCTTAAAAAATTTTTATTTCACTTTTTGTATTATAAATACAATTGGATCCTAGGATTATCAAATAAGAATACATTTAGTGAAATGCTATCATAAACTTTTTTTTTCATTTCATATAAAATCTATTATGGCTCTCCTTAATTTTGGAATTGATGACATACTTTCTTATTTGCTTTTAGATTTGTTTAGTTTAGCATTAATTTCATTGGTGCCTAATAAATGGTTGAATCATTAACATTTTATACAATGTTTAACTTTTAAAGCCAAGTGCATGCTTATAAAAGGAATAAAATATTAAGGAAGTAAACTTGCATTATAGGAAATTTCAGCCTAAAAGTGGCCTCCTAAAGAAAAGTCAAGAAATTAATAAAAAATTGCCACGTAGATAATTTTTTATATTACTTTACTCTTTTCTATTTTCCACAATATTTATTAGCATGAGATTTAATAAAAAAAAAATAATATATTATTTCTAATTTTTTACTTTTATCAAATCCGTCAATATATGCACTTTTATTAAAATAATTGTTTATATATATTTTATATTTAAATTGAATTATATATATTTAGATTTTATATTTAATTGTCTATATATATATCGTATATTTAACTATTTGTTTCGGTGTTTTTTAAACGACATTGTTTATTAAAGCCACAAATTTGTTTGGAATATATTTTTTTCCCGGTAATTTTTCCTCTCTGGTATACATTTTTTATCTAAATTATTATAGATATATATATATATATATATATATATATATATATATATATATATATATATATATAAAACTATTTAACTACTTAATGGGTGAAAGAATGAAGATGGATTACACTTTTGGGCCAAATGTGACAATGGAATTTCAAGTTTTTCGTATTTTATCGAATTGTAGCCCTCAAAATTCATATAAGAATTGTGAATTTTGATTCAAAGTAAAAGATAATATGTGTAGAATTATGTTTTTGTCCTAATGATATTTTTTGAAAAAAAATAGTGTCGTATAATCTCTCAAATTTCCATTAAATGCAATATATGTCTTTGCAAATTTTCGCAAAACTTAAGAGGTATACATGTGTTCATGTAGCATAACTTAATCTAAAATCTGTCATATATATATATATATATATATATATATATATATATATATATATATATATATATATATATATATATATGAGTATGATATAAACGAAGAGAACTAAGTCTTTCATATTAGAAAATTGTTTTTTATGAAAATTTATATTTTTTTGTTATTTTTCGAAGTTGGCAAAGTAATATTTCAATTGCATTTTGGAGACATGTCTTCATGTAAGACTTTTTTCAACTCTTTAAATAAATTGAAAAAAAAAGAGTACTCTTTTGAAGAGGACTCGTAAATGAATATAATGGTACTTTTTGAAACTTTTTCATCATATATATTTTATGTTATTGATTTTTTATTCAACCCCTTTCAATTTGTCCAAAAAAATTCAAGAGTTATGTTTAAAATAAATTAGATGAAAAATATCATATGAATTCAAAAGTTTCAAATTCATATGACATTAGATAGAGGATTCTTTCATGAATCAAACATGATCAAATATTCCACTTAAGGACAAATTCTTCCCTAAATCTGCTAGGGTACAAAATGGGGTTGCAGAGAAATCTGCAGAAGAGGTGTTGAAAGTGTAATTTTTAGGACTTTAGGAGCTCGATTGAGCACTTAAATTCGAAATTAAAATTTCTAGATTGAGAATTAAAGGAACTATTGTCATTGTGAGAAACACCCTCCCAAATTTTTCTTATACTTGAATTTTGGAGCCTATTGTGAATCTTGCGGTTGATCGTTCCATGGTCACTTCTCAATTGGTCAGAGTGACTTGCTCACACATGCTTAATTTGCAAGAAGTTCATGAGTGCCTTCTTTTACACAAGCTTGAATAAGCATAACACAATCCATCAAAACAATTTTTGTGCTATGTTCAATCCATGTCGACAGTCAGTGCACATTATTGTTGATAGTCTCACTTTTAGTTGTGTTTGTACTTCTATCATGGTGCGTTTTTCAAACTGTCGCTTTTGCACACCTTCACTTTCCTCAGTGTCGTTTTCATGCTTTCTACTATCAATTTTGCTTGATTTAACTTTAATTAAGGTTTCTTTCATGTTATATTCATTATGTCATGTGTCACTTTCATTGTCATTCACATATCGCAAGTGTCACTCCCCCTTTTTCTCTTCATATAGTAAATGTTGTCTTTTGGCATATTAAGCATCGCACGAAGTACATAAGTTTTTTTGGTGGTTTCAAGAGGTTATTTTTTTGTAAATGAGTTGATCTTATCAAGTAAACATCTATCACACTCATTTCCAAAGTTTTAAGCACTGTCACACAAGTGTTGTCACTATCACCGTAAAGTGTATCTTTAGTGTTGCACTTATTGTAAGTTGTCGCAAAGGTTGTAACAACTGAGGGAAGCATGTTGTTCATGTGTTCTAGATGATATGATATATGTTGTGTTGTTAAGTGTTATAAGTATGTGATCATAGTCAAGTATTATCATTATTCACATCAGTCTCATTGATCCCACACTTAGCAAAATTTCAGAAAACGTTAAGCAATTTAGCCTCATCTGGCCTTCCTGAACTACGAATTGCCTAGTCTCATCCCTCAAGATACAACCCTGCTTCTTGAAACTGTGAAATGCACAATTCTTGCCTTCTAGAACTGTGCATTTTCAGTGCTAAAGCCAAAACCTTCGCCTCCAAATCTACACAATCATGCCCCCCAACTAGGCTTGAATTGAGCATTGCACAGTCTCTAAGCTCAAGCTCAATCCCTTAACTCTTAAATTGTGCAAATAGAATATCACTAGGCCTGATCTATCTCCTGGAATTATGCAGTTGGATGAAACAATGCAAAACCCTGTAGCCTAGCTCAGTGAGTCACAAAACTGCACAATCTGTTGTCCCAATCGAGCCTAAACAGTGCATTGTGAATTCTCAAGGCTCACGCCTCAACCCCGAGCTTTTGAATTGTGCATTTACACAATCATTTGAGCTCCTCTGCCTTTTAGAACTACGTAGTGGGAAAAATTAGTGCTCAAGCCCTTAGCATAGCTCCCTAAGCTCCCTAATTGCGTGATCTTTTTGCTCACTCCAAGCCTAAATTTCACATTAAGGCTCAAGCTTCACCCCTTATTTCTTGAGTTGCGCAACTATGAAGTAATTGAGCCTCTCCTTTAGCCTATCACCTAGTTCCATCTTAGTTAGTAGATCATCATGCAACATATAAGACTAGGGGCGTATCAGACTGATGTCATCTTGTCATGAGTGGATTGCAGATGCAGGTACTCTATCATGCTATGGCAAGATGATGAAGAATGATATAGAGAAGGAGGACATGCTAGAAGAGACCTAAAGAGCTAAGGAGATAAGATGATCAACAACAAAGAAGATGAAGGGACACTGGACTATAACATAAGATGGAAGATAAAGAACACATTGAAGACTCCTTACCTTGAAGTCATAAGGAGGAGGAAGAAGAAGAACATGCATCATATTTTCAAGAAGACACAAAGAAAAAAGCAGCAAAACATGACTTGACATTGCCATGTCATATAGTTCATGTCAGCAGTGTCATGTCATGACTTTTTTTGAGGCGTCGTATGTGATTTAGGTGGCTCCAAACACGTTCAGAATTAAACTATGGCTATGGAAAAGC
The DNA here is from genome assembly GCA_031772625.1 of Pinus tabuliformis. NCBI lineage: Eukaryota > Viridiplantae > Streptophyta > Pinopsida > Pinales > Pinaceae > Pinus > Pinus tabuliformis. The sequence goes on from CM062819.1 coordinate 1,682,099,034, forward strand.
TCAAAATTCAAAGTCCTAAAATTTCATTCAAACTAGGACCATATTCTAATGCTCGTTGTCCTGATTCCAACGACGTGAATGACACTCAAATCCGAGTTCATATGATGAAGTTATAGTTGGTAAAAGTTTAGGTCAAACTTGGCTAAGTGGCAGTCTTAATGAGGAAACAATTTGGCAGTGACCTGGTGCACAGAATCCGGCCACCGGAACGGGTGAATTTGTCGCCAACTTAATTTTCCCAATATCCCTTATTTTTTAGCTGATTAAAAAAATACTATTTTTTTATTAAAAACAAAAAAAAATATATTAAGGGGCGACAGGTTACCAACCCCGCAAGCCCTGGAAACTAACAAATATTATATTATTAAAATAGTGATGAGTGGTCAAACCCCACCACCACATGGCAACTGACGGTGCTAATACATATCATATATTATAACTGATGGAGCCAACACGTAATTGCCAAACAGATAATGACGTACCATATGTGTTTCGGCAGGTGTCGAGCCCGCTCGGCTTAATAGTCAATCGGTCCGCCGATGGAACAAAATTTAACCACATCACATGCTACTAGCAAATCGCATACAACATAACACAGTAACAACTGCATATGATGCCAAGTCGTTACACTCCAAATCACCGTGGTTACATCAACAACAATGCGTCATTTTATGGTAACCATCGGTGCTAAAAACAAAGCTGCCAACCAAAATATCAAAATGATTTTCCATAATTTGGTTGAGCGGGGGTTGGAACTACCAACCTCCCTTGGCACATTTAACACTTGTTGCCAACGACCTTAGTTTGTTTTTAACACCCATGAAAATTTATGTAAACGCTCAAGTTTCTCATTCAATCAATGAATTGGATCACTGAGAATGAATGCAGGCGGAACCAGTTCGAAACCCTATGGGCATGATTGTTGATGGAGAATATTCCCTAATGTAGTGAGGAATCTAAAATATTCAGTGGGGTAAATTTTCACAGTGACAAAAACATGTCAACCTTATAGTCAAAAGAACTAGAATTTTGTAGGTAACACGATGGTGTGGTCCATTTCCCCATCTGAGTAGTAGAAATTTAGGCATCCAACATCAAGGAATCTTTACAGAATCTTGTGGAATCTAAAAGACTCCTATTGACGTTGATTATTGATCGAGGCAGAATGATTCCGACTTTATAGTCATTTTTCACAGAATTTCGCAGGGAGCACAATGGTGTGCTCAACATCTTCATCCGAGAAACAAATTTTTCGACTATCTTCAGGAAGGAATCTTTGGGGAATGTTAGATATTTTTGAGGGTCTAGAATTTGACGATGTCAGAAAGGGGAAAAGTTTATAGTTGTTTAACATGATTTCGCGCCACAAATTCAGTGGCGATGTCCATTTCAAAAGCTAAGTTTTTCATTTTCGGGTCATCCCTGAAAGTGGAGGTAAATGATGCAGTGATGCCATGTCTTTCTTCTGATTTGATGAGATGATGTTTTTTTTGTTGAGATCCTTGTTATCATTATGTTTAGGGATACTTGTATGCCATGTCATGTGAGAATTTGTTAGCTTGTCATGCTGAAGGAGGGTCCATTTGAGTGAGAGTTCTTAAAGGGAGAACATCTCGTGGAGAGACCTACCACTCTAGTTGAGGGTATTTATCCTTGTAATGAAAAATAATATACCATGTACATCATCATCATTTTCAGCATTTTATGAAGTGACCTTGCCACTCTCAACACCAGGGCTCGGAGACGTAACCCACACTGGGTGAACTCTGTTATCAATGTGTTTTGTTCTCTTTGTTTTAATGGCCATTATTATTTTTATCTTATTTAAACATGCACATGTGGTTGTTCTATACTATTTTATACGCAATTTTTCTAAGATTATAGAAGTAAAATATCTTGGATAATTCTGGTAGCTGAGGAGATCTAGATCAAGTTTAGGATCAGAGCGGTCTTCTTGCTGATGTGAATTGTGAGTGTGAATGATTGAATGTGCAACATGAAGGGAAATGGAGAACAAAATATATCTCTATGAGGACCTCCTTAGGATGGCATGCATGGTCAACATAATTTATGCAAATTATGAGGAGAAGATGGTAATAGAGGAATGAGAGAAAGAAAGAGTAGAGGACAATGCTCCATCTACCCCCTCGATTGTACATACATATTCTTCATTGTATTCCCATCATTCAGATGAGGAGATCAATCAGAGCCTTCAATCAGAGAATGTTGAATTGAGGAGACTTCTATGAGAAGAAAAATAGGAGAAGAAGAGATTGTAGCTTCAGCTACGGGTCACAGAAAGGCCTTCAAAGAGTTGAAGTGAAACAAAGGCTTACCGAAGCCATCATCACCGGTTTCAGAATCAACAATTAAGGTAAAAAATGTTGATCGTTCTTTAGTTTCATATTCACATGATGTTATTTCTATTGGAAACATGGATGTACCCATTTCAGGAACTAGCATGAGACTCCTTACCAAGATGGGGTATAAAGGAGGAAGACTTGGTGTTAATGGCCAAGGAATGACTCAGCCATTGGAGGTTGTACAAAGATCTCGATTTGCAGGTTTGGGGTACATTGAGGGAGAGTTCTCAAAGGCATCAGAAGCTTCCAAGACATTTTTGAAGCCATCGTAGAAAGAGGATGATTGGAACACATCACAATCCTCCCATGATAGTCCACATTGTAGAGGAAGAGCTGAGGCAAGCTCTCATCACTAGAATTGCACCAGAGACAGATAAGAGAGGTATAAAGAGTCTCAGTATTCTAGAGTTCATTTTGATTACAAGAATATTATTAATGATGAACATAAATCATGCTATATAAATCCATGTAACTTTTTTGGTTTACATAACCATGTGGTTCCTAAGTGTTGGAAGAGAATGGAGGAAAGAAAGAGGATGAGGCGTGAAGGTCTTCTCCACATCAGGGAAGAAAGTAGGTTAAGTAGGTCTGGAGGAAGAAGAATTTTTGCAGTCATTGCAACAAAGGCGGACATCAAAGAGCCACGCGTTGGAGGCTCCATCTAGATCAGTGTGTCAAGGACAAAGCGCCCGTGAAAGAACCAGTAGGAAAAGTTGTTCAACAAGATAATCTGCCACATGGAGATGATGACCCATTAACTTTCATGAGTGAGAGATGTTTTTTCTAGATATGGTATATTTTCATGGCCACATTTTGTAAATCATGTGTTGCAATTTAAATTGTAAAAGTGATGATGTGTTTTCCATTGCTTATTAGAGCAATGATGATGTTTTGGACTTTGATTGATAGCTCGATATTTGTTTCTATCCTGATGTAAACTTGACCAAAGAGTGTGTTTATAAACTCTTGGAAAGTATGGGGATGATTAGGTCATGATTGGTCATGTAATTGAGCATGTAATTTGTCAATATGTACTACAGGTTCGCAGAGGTTGCAGGTGTTGGCTCATCACTTATGGCTCCGAAGAAAAAGGGTGAAGGATAAGGAAGTGTGACATGTTAGGACACTTGTGGTGTAGACAATATAACACAACAGTTGCAAATTATGTTCATGATTTTGGAGGACCAAAATATCCTCTGTGGGGAGGAATTATCTAGGTGGCTCTAGACATGCTCAGAATTCAACAGTGGCTATCAAAAATCTAAAAGTTAAAAGTCCCCAGATTTCATCCAAACTAGGACCAGATCGTAGTGTTTGTCTTCCCGATTCCAATGGTGTGAATGACACTTAAATCCGAGTTCGTATGCTCAAGTTATAGCTGGTCAAAGTTTGGGTCAAACTTGGCCAAGTGGCAGTCTTAACGAGGCAACAATTGGGAAGCGAACTGGCACACAAAATCTGACCACCAAAATAGGTGAATTTGTCGCCTACTTAATTTTCCCAATATCCCTTATTTTTCGGCAGATAAACAAAGACTATTGTTTTATAAAAAACAAAAAATATATATACTAAGGGGTGGTGGGCTGCCACCCTTGCCAACCAATTAATATTATATTATTAAAATGGTGGTGGGTGGTAAAACCCCACCACGACATGATAGACTACGATGCCAATACATATCATAAGTTACAACAGGTGGAGCCAACATGTAACCATGAAATAAAAATATGTTGTGGTGGACCTGCCAATTGGTAATGACATACCATATGTGTTTTGGAAGGTGTTGAACCCACCCAACTTAACAGTCGGATGGTCCACTGGAGGAACAACATTTAACCACATCACATGCCACTAGCAAACCGCATACAACATAGCACTGTAATCACCGCATATGACACCATGCCTTTACACTCCAAATTGCCACAATTACATCAACAACAACATGCCATTTTATGGTAACCCTCGGTGTTAAAAACAAATCTGCCAACAAAAATATCAAAAGGATTTTCAATATTTTGGTCGGGCGGGGGTTGGAACCACCAACCTCCCCCACCACATTTAAAGCTTGTTTCCAATGACCCAATGACCTTAGTTATTTTTTAACGCCCACGAAAATTTATTTAAAGCTCAATTTTTTCATTCAAGCAACGAATTGGAGGATCGAGAATAAGTAGAGGCGGAACTAGTCAGGAACCCTGTGGGCATGATTTTAGAGGGACAATATTCCACAGGAATATTCCCTAGAATATTCCACAGGAATATTCCCTAGAATATTCCACAGGAATATTCCCTAGAATATTCCACAGGAATATTCCCTAGAATATTCCACAGGAATATTCCCTAGAATATTCCACAGAAAATTCCATGATGCAGTGGGGAATCTAAAAGATTCCCTGGGGGTGATTTTTCACAGTGACAAAAACATGTCAACTTTATACTCAAAAGAACCAGAATTTCACAAGGAACGTGATGGTGTGGTCCATTCCCTCCTATGATCAGTAGAAATTCATGGGCCCAACAACAAGGAAACTTTGCAAAATATTGTGGAATCTAAAAGATTCCCATGGAGGTTGATTTTTGACTGAGGCAGAGTGATGCCAACTTTAATGTCATTTTTCATGGAATTCCACAGGAAGCGCAATCGATTTGCTCGGAATATTCATTTGAACAGAGGATTTTTTGGCCATCTTTAGGAAGGAATCTTTGGGGGAATCTTCAATATTCCCGAGGGTCTAGAATTTGATAGTGTTAAAAAGGGGAAAATTTTATAGTCATTTGACATGATTTCATACCACAAATTCAACGGTGATGTTCGTTTCAACAGCTGAGCTTTGCATTTTCCAGCCATCCCCAAAAGTGGAGGTAAATGATATAGTAATGCCATGTCTTTCTTCTGATTTGCTGATATGATGTTTTTTTTTTTGAGATCCTTGTTATCATTATGTTGAGGGATACTTGTATGTGATATCAGGTGAGAATTTGTTAGCTTGTCATGCTGAAGGAGGGCCTATTTGAGTGAGAGTTCCTATAGGGATAACGTCTCGTGGAGAGACATGCCACTCTTGGTGAGGGTACTTATCCTTGTAATGAAAAATAATATACCATGTACATCATCATGATTTGCAACATTTAATGAAGCAACCTCCCCACTCTTGACACCAGGGCCCTGAGACATAACCCACACTGGGTGAACTCCGTTATCAATGTGTTTTGTGCTCTTTGTTTTGATGGTCATCATTATGTTATATCTTCTTTAACCATGAACATGTGGTTGTTCTATACTCTTTCATATGCAATTCTGTTAACATCACAGAAGTAAAAGATATAGGATAATTCGAGTAGCTAAAGAGATCTGGATCAATATGCCACATAATTATTGTGGATTATGTAATTATCTATTCAAAATGTATTGTAAAGTAGAATTCCAAAGGACACATACAAAATATGAAGAGTCATATAAAGTCGAAAAGTCATAGGAAGTCAAACAGTCATGAGGGTAGTCAAAGAGTCACAAGGAGGTGAAGCATCACCCCATTGGTTATATATACACCCTCATTGTAAGATTTCTCACTTTGGCTTCTGTCATAAGACATCAGAGAGACAAAGCTAGTACTTTTGGGGATGAACTCATGGCTCCAACAGTCCATTATTGGAGCTAGTGGTGTTCATTGTATACCTGTGTCTTGGGACTTTTACTTAATATTAGAAGCCTCGCGGTTAACACGTTCTTCATGCATGGATTATGAATATTTGAAAGACTATTATATGAATGTTTGTAATACATTTTTTATTTCATCTGTGCTAAAGTAGTTGAACTATTTCGGTTATTTTAGTGCTTATCATATTGATAATGTGTTGTAATGGTTGTTATGGATGTCACATCTTTGTCGATTATTTCGCTCGGTGTCAGACATACCTTTCCTGTTTTTATTGATTGAGCTCATCGTTGCATATTTGTGGATTATTTTGCTAGATGGTAGATGAATCCTTCTATTTGCGTGTGCCCCTACTGGGGTGGTACTATTATCTCTCTCTTAGGGACTCAAAATTATCCCTCTCCATAGTAGAAGAACCTCAACACACCTACAATTGAACACTCACTAAGCACACACTTGCTTTTCAAAGGAACACATGCATTCCTCTCTCTTGTTGACAATTAGAGCCAAGTAAAACCTCTAAGAAAATGGTAACCAGGTAGTATTTTAGATGGGGCTCCTATACCAAACAGTTTGAGGTCCAATTGGGACCACATATCGAGGAGGACCCCTTGGTTGATGGATTTCTAGCACTGTCAACAAAATGGCACTAGGAGGGATAGATGAAAATATGTGCTGGTTGAGTCTGCTTTGAATCTCTTATTGAAAATGGATCTTCCCCATATCATAATCCTAAGATGTTTTTTTAAAGAGATTAATTTTACCATCATTGTAGAATTTTTCCATTACCTGTCCCAACTTAAGTTTGATGGCGAGGGAGAATTAACTCTTCGTGAACACTTGTTTCAAGTTGTCTATTTTTTTTCTTTCTAATGGAATACATTCCAAGGATATCATGGGTAGATTTCTCACCCTCACATTTGAAGGTCATGTTAAGAGATGGTACCACACATTACTTGTTGCTTCTATCTATTCATTTGATGAGCTTGCGAAGGAGCTTCATAAAGCATTTACATGTATGATTATCGCTATGTTCTTAAAAGAATTAATAATCTAAGAAGGAAACCTAATGAATCATTTGAGGATTTTTCTGATCGATTTCTTCATATTTGTTATGAATTTCCAGGAGAATGTGTGGATTGGGATTTCTTTAAACAAAAGATTAAGCATTTGATTAATATCTCTTTTCACAGTGAATTTGAAACCGCTGATGTTTTTACCTCCCCAACTCTTGTAAATCATAAGACACCTTGAATTTTAGAGGATGGACCTACTACTCCTTTTGTTCCTTATCCTCCTCCTTTTCAAGTCTCGATGCAGGTGCACCCTTGTGATGACAATAAAGTTTGGAAATCCACAAATAAAATTCCTAATCCATCTCTTCATCCTCATTGTGGTTCTCATGATTCATATCTAATGAAAGAAACCCCTAAGTGGCTCATGGGGACTAAGGTGAAGACTAATCCTTTCATTCCTCGAGATGAAATTGGAACTCTTAACATCAATATTGAATCTAGTTCCATTGAAAGTGTTACTTCTTCAAGGGGCATCTCTTATCCTCTATCATCTACATGTCATGACTCTACGTATCATGATCAACATGATCAATCTGCTCCACCAACTAGCCCTTCACATTCACTTGATTTTCAAGTTGTTGATTCAAACAACGCAGTCACATTACACTGGTAGAGGAGTATGAAAGTGAAGAGAATTTTGATCTCTCGTCCCTTTTTCAAGGTACCCCATGTCAAGATGACACACTTCCATTCTTGTATGAATATAAATATGTTAATCTTGGTAAAAAATCAAATGTTTTTAATTCTTTCAATCAATCTGTAGCATTGCGAAACAATCATTCTCATGGTGATAATTCTGTTGATGTAAGCGATGACGAAAGCCCAAGTGCACTAGTTAATATTTCTGTTTCTTGTTACGATTCTAATTTAGATCTAGAATCTGATTCCATCGAAGAAGATGTCCTTATCGAAATTTCCCCTTAATTTCACTACCCCTTGTGCTCTACTATTTTTGATGCATCTACATGTGATGAAGATCTCAGCTGTAATATCCTTAGGAAGTCCATCACACAGGCCTCCAGATGTAGAAACCTGGTTCTAGCATTGCCTAATACTACTTCGGGTGAGACTGCATCCTGAGCTACACAAGTTGTTTCTGAAAGGGCTTGTAGTTAGGGTTGTTTTGGTTGGTGCGAATAGCTCTGAACTTGGGTTAGGCCCCCTTAAGCCAACAAATGGTTCCGTTGCTGGGACTAGGATCAATATGAGGAATGTGTGATGTCGAATAAGTGGTTCCTACCAAGAAAGAAATTGAGAAGTGGCTCGATTGGAAGGAACATGCATTTGTAGCTCAAGAGAATAGAAATCCATGGTTATCCAAGGAGAAATGGTTGAGTAGATACCTATACTTAGATGAAACAGGGAAATTTTTCTATTTCTTCCCTTGCGAATTGCACGAGTAGCTGTCTAGATTGGTGGAAAGTCAGGTTATGTGGAGACTTGACGACCCTATTGTGTGGAATCTAAAGCTAGTGAGGTGCTTGGAAGCTTCAGAAGACAACATCACATTGGCCGTTGATCACTGGATTGATTGAACACTCGGAGAATTTGTGACTGAGTTTGTGATCGATACAACTATCAGTGACAGTGAAGTATAGCGCAAGCTCTTCAAGGGACCGTGAGGTAAGTACTCACGATCTCAAAAAACTTGGATTAAGATGCTGTTGTGTGAAAAATGGGTTATGCCATTACCTTGATGTTTGGGACCACATGAAGCGGAAAACCCTTCAGATGGAATGAAGAATTGGGCTCTACATACAGTCTGCTATTGGGATCCTCGTCAAGTGACGATGAAGGAACTATTCTGAATACATTGTGAAGTGTGCTACAGTTGGTAAGTTAGGGTATCCTGCAGATACCTCATCAATCCAGTCCACTGCCACCTCCACCTCCACTGCATACACCTACACCTTCACCTCCACCTCCACCTCCACCATTCAACATGGTGAACACAATGAAGATGTCGATCTTCAAAGGGGTAGGAAGCAAAGACCCTGAGTAGTTCTGGTTCATTGTAGATGTTGTGTGGACAACGCAGTAGATCACCAACGATAATCTAAAGAAAGAACAACTGGTCACAACACTACAGGATAGAGCGCTAACCTGGTATATCAAGTAGTGCCAAGATCACCCTGTCATGACGTTGGCAGATACTCAACAATCATTGAACTATGAGTTTAAGAAGCCTAAATTGTAGGCATAATTTGTTACAGAGTTTAAGGAGATAAAGAAAGTGGTGAATGAATCCTCATGGGATTTCGATCAGAGGCTAAAATTCTTGATCCGACAGGCTAATATGAACATCACAGACGAACAACACAAAGATTGGTACATTGCTTCATTGTTTCCCCACTTAAGATTACCATTATCGCAATAGAAGATAGCAACACAAGCAGAAGTTGTGGAGATTGTGATGAGGTTGGAAGCCTCGCCAATACAATATATGAACATTGGAGTACAACATATTCACTCACAGCTAGCAAGTCTGCACCTAGAGTTGTAGAGCCTGAAGAAGGGAAAGGAAGCCCAACCTGAGGTGTGCGCTGAAGTTTGGTGCTTGAAATGCAAGGGCCATGGCCATAATAAGGACCATTTCTTGGTTTATCAGAATTATCTTAATAGGGGAGGGCCTATTCCCCTGAAGTCGGAAAATAATGCTGGGCCGAGCGTAGGAGTAGCGCCATGGTGCTCTATTTGTCAAGTTATAGGACAACATGTGACAAACAATTGTCATCTACTACAAAAGTTTGTATTGAATCCTCAACATTTTGTTTGCAATTTCTGCAAATATGTAGGTCATGATGAGTGCCATTGTCGAAGTTATGAATTAATGATGGGTAGAACCGCTACCTATCGAATGCAGGCAGAAATCAGCCTCCAGATGAGGGCACGAGTGCAATGTGAGGAGGATTCTAAGGTCGATGAAGAGGAAGAGGAGGAGAGGCTGGTAGAGGTCCTGGGAAAGTTATTTTTTATAACTGTGGTGAAGCTGGACATTTTGTGTGCAACTTTCAGAACCAAACGCATCCATCTTGTCAATATTGCAGATAGTTCGACCATGTGATAGATGATTTCCCTATCCTTATAGAAAAGATGCAAGAAAAGAAGACGCATACCCAACAACCTATGCAAAATGTCTATATGACGAGGGTGGAGCCTCGTAAATAAGATCATAGAGTCAATATCATAATGCATAGTTGTATAGCCACAGGTGAAGATAAAGGAAATAGTAAGAAATTGAGGGATTGGTGCACAAGGTTGCTGAAAAGGAAGTCGAGTTTGACCTCAACTGAGCTAAGGAAACTTTTATGGAAGCTAAGAAGAACTTAGCTAAAGCTTCTATGTCTAGGATTTAAGAGAAATTTGTTGGGAACAATGAAGTGAAAGATGTGGATCCTACGTTGTTAGCTACTTTCCTGAAGACCTGTATGAAGTTTCTACGTGATAAGAAGGCAGTAGAAGGGCTTCAAGAACTAATATACAATTGTGCGGGTAAGATTAAGGTTCCTTTAGAACAACACACTGTGAGGAAACTGGGTAAGCACAAGAAGCGAACATACATGAGATGAGGCTAACCGCCTAGATAGGAGAATATGAAATTGACCAAGTCATCCTGGATTTGGGTTTTGATGCGAACGTGCTGCCTAAGAAGACATGGGAAAGGTTTCGGAGACCCGCACTGTAATGGTCTCCTATATGGCTATGCATGGTCAATCAGGAGAATATTATTCCAATGGGGCGCTTATATGGTGTGACGACAGACATTGAAGGAGTGAGTGCATTGGCTGACTTTGAGGTAATTGAAATAGTTGATGACAAAAATCCTTACCCTGTGCTACTAGGAATTGATTGGGCCTTTGACATGGATGCGGTGATTAATCTGAAGAAGTGGAAGATGACATTTGAGAGGAAGGTGCTCAGGGTTATTGTGCCACTAGACCCTGTTGAAGGAGCATGCTATATTGAACCTGTTTGTGACTTTGTGGAGGATGATGATGATCTAGACCAGATATACAAGATAACGATGTGAGACGAAGATTGGATCAACCCCACTGTGGATGGATGGATCACATGGGATAGATACATCTCCTATACCTCAAATTTAGATGAAGATCTCGAACACTGGAAGAATCAGTTGCATGAAGTATCTATGTTGCATTGCAATATGATGACCAAATCACTGCGGTGTGTATCTACTGAGGTAAGAAAGCTTCCACATTATGATGGTTTAAATGATTTTAATATCTTTTTGGATGAGTTTGAAAGGGAGGTGCCCAAGGAACATTGATTCTAGGAACTTGAATGAGCACTGCGCGCTACGCCTTCCCATTGGTGGGGTACACATAAGGAAAGATTTGCTGATTGGAAGGAATATAAGTGAATGATGTAGCTTAGGTTTCGGTATGCTAACACACAGATGACTGAGAAGTATAGTGGTAAGGATGACCAACGTGAACATCTGCCATGGTGGACTAAAGCTTCGGGTGAAGAACCTCAACTAGAGTGGGTAAATATTTTTTTCCATACCTTAGACACTATCCCTATGAATTGGTACCTTGAGAGAGAGCTGCACCATGAAACAACTGAATGGGATATTATGAGGGAGATTTTCTTATTAACCTTTGGTTTGGAGGATGGGTTCGAATGTATTGATGAAGCGCTACAAGAGATTAAGGCTGCTATCTTTAGAACGCCTGAAGAACCGATAGAATGGGTACCACTATACTTGAGTACACAGCTGTGCCACACACTGGAATGCTACAATGTGACAGCCAAAGAAGAAGAAAATGATCCAAGAAAAATCAACATTCCATAAACTGAGGTTCAGCGCGAGGTTGAAGGACCTAACACAGAGAACCCTGATGTAACAAAGCTGCTAAAAACCTGATAATTAATATTGTATTTGATGCAGAGCCTAAGTTTGTGAAGATAGGAGACTATTGGGATGAAGATATAGTCAATAAGGTGGTTGGATTGCTACGTGAATACCAGGATCTATTCCCAACGAAGTTCTCAGATCTGAAGGGTATTGTGGGACTCGATTTAAGCGTAATGAAAATTACTTTGAAACTTGACGTGAAGCCCATCAAGAAGAGACCTTATGAGCTCAATTTGAAGTATAAATATGTTGGCTTAAGGGGGCCTGACCTAGGTTTAGAGTTTTTCATGCCAACCAACAAAACCAAACTACTGGCCCTTTTAGCAACAACCTGTATAGCGCAGGCTGCGGTCTCATCCGAAGCAGTATTGGGGGATGCTAGAACTAGGTTTTTGCATCTAGGGACATGTGATAAGTGGTTCTTAAGCTATGATAGTTTAGATCTGCCTTCGCATAGATTGATATCATTCTAGGGTTCATTACTGTAACTAGGGTAAATTAGCTTCTAGGCCTGTTGTAGCGAATACAACCACGCTCCAAAATTTTGGCCTGCACCCAATTTTGGAGTCTCCCTTGAGAGTTTCAGTTGATGACTGAACACATTCAGGATCACTCCGTGAGCTTGTGTGAATCTTTGCACCCACCTCGCTTGATCATTTCACCCAAGTTTTTGCATGTTGATGACAAAGTCATGCTTGCGACCATGTTCTAGTTATACTTAAAGTCTTCGCTTCGTGTGTACTTGTTGTGTTCGCTATGAAAACATCTTTCGCACTCACACATGGAGTCACATTCACTGTCACGCAAGCATTTTCATGGTCAACCAATGATCAATCACAAGTGTTGCGCTTGTCACTTACAACACCAGTTAGTCATGTTGAGCATGTGTGTTTGGATGGTTTGAGTCATCTCGTCGTCAAGTTATGTAAGTGTGTGATTGCAAGATCATGTATGCATCTTTTGCTCGTTCACACACTTAGTAACTTTGTTGAATTTTTGATGACCGGATTCACCTCTGACAGATAGACTATCACCCCACCATCGAATTGATCGATTGTCACCAAGAACAGTGTAGAAGCACCAAGCAAGCCATTTCAAGTTGCGTTGTATGCAAGAACATCAATCAACCTTCATGCTAGTTAACCAGAGAGTTTGACCCCGCATCCACCCCGAGACTGACTCCCCTAAAAAATTGCGCAGAGGTTGCAGACCTTTCCTGCTCCATTGATTGAGAAGATTGCACAGACAGGCCGGATAGACACCCAGTTCCCCTCCCTGTCTCCCCTTAGAAAATTGCTTAGTTTTTGGCTGCTCACCCAGAAAATTGTGTAGTTTTCATGAGCAAGACCTCTGCTGCCCAACAGTCTGCTTAGCTCAAAAACTGCACAGAGGTGACCAACAGTCAAGCCTCCCAGCATCAATGCATTTTTTCCCACCAGCAGCTCCTGGCATCTGACTGATAGTTCACTCCATGAATTGCACAGTTTTTGTTGCCAAGCTCCAACAACTGACTACTAGTTCCCTTCAGGAATTGTGTAGTTTTTCTGCCAAATTCCCAACAGCTGACTGCCAGTTCCCCTCAGGAATTGCACAATTTTTTATGCCAGTGATCAAGCAGCTCACTACCAGTTCCCCTTAGGAATTATGTAGTTTTTTTTTGCCAAGCTCCCGCTGCTTTCTCGTTCTGGAAATTGTGTAGATTTTGCCTACCCAACCTTTCCGCAGCCCGGGTTGTTCCTCTCAAAAATTGCATAGTTTTTTCCTCCAGTTGAGCCAGACCCCGCAGACAGTCATTGTTGATCCATATTTCCCATCTTCATCACCCAATGACTCCTGCGCAGTTTTCATCAGCAGTGCCTGGAGCCTCCATCCTACCTCGCAACCTTGTCACCTCTCCCGGTCACCTACATCTGAAATGATCATGCTTCATGGTAGACTAGGAGGTTTATGGATTTGATATCATCTCTTCATGAGTGACTATAGACACAGGTACAGAAACAAACATGGGGATGGGATGAACAAAGGGAGCACATGCAGAAGGACAGGTTCACCTATGGATGAACAGACGATACATGCAAAGAGATGTGCTCGCGAATGGATGTTCATGCAAATATGTGTTCGTGGATGGACAACTGTGAAAACATGTAAGATGTGTTCATGAATGGTTGGATGGATGAACATGCACCTTTTCTAAATGGATGAACCTATCAAGCTTACCAACATACAAGAAAGGAGCATTGTGTGAATGCAACATCAAGCGAACCAATGACCATCGAAGACTTCGCACACTTTGCCATGACGAGGTGAAGTTGTGACACACCATAAGGACATCCATCACCTAGCAGTATTGCAGCTCAACATGCACACCAGTAGTAGCTTGAATGTACCAGCACTATCATGTCGAGTCATGTCATGAGTCATGTCGTTCGCATCTCTACTTTGGGCCATACTGTCAATCAATTTAATGTAACGTGGAAGTCCAAGAGACCCACTTGTTGTACGAAGAGTCATGTAAAGTAAAAATGTCATGGAAATCAAACAGTCATGAGGGTAGATGAACAACCACAAGGGTCAATTTCACCCTTGGCTATAAATACCCCCTCATTTGTGCATGTAAAGGAATTTTCACCTTAGCTCCTCCCACATAGCATTGAGAGTCTGTAATCTTTTGTTTGAGGAGTAAGTAGTGGCTCCAATGCTCCGCACGTGAGGTTAGTGATGTATGGTCTAACGATGTGTCTTGGAACTTTCACTTAATTTAGAAACCTGCTAACAGGCCAGTACGTTTTCACACATGTATTGTAACTGTTGTAAGACTAATCTTTAACACTTGTAATGCATGTTGCTTCAACCTATGTTTAACACTTGAACTAATTTGCTTGTTGTAATACACATATGTTAATGAAAATGGGTTGTATATGTTGTTAACACTGTCTTCCCCGTGTAGACTACTCTCCTGGAAATCAGATAAACCTTTCACATAAAAATTGCTATAACAACCATTGTACTCGTGCGGACTAATCCGCTGAGTGTTATACGTGTTATCTTCTCTTGTGTGTTGTGACTACCGCATCCGTGTGGATTGTTCCACCAGAAGTTGTGCACATCCTGTTGTGTTGTGTGTTCCTAACAGAGTTGGGACTTATCCCAACTGACTTGGGACTCACTCCCACCCTCTCCCTTTATGGTGAAAGAACCATTGACAGAAGAGACAGTTACAATCACTAGACACGCGAAACTCACTTCTCGCAAGACAAAGCAGACCACTCTCCTGTGCTGACAAGAAAGAGTTGAGGCAAATATCTAAGATAATGGCAAATGGGTCATCGTACCAGGTGTGACTCCCACACCAAACGGTGTGAGGTCTATTTGGGACTTCATACCGAGATGATCACCTGAATGTTGGCAGGTCTAGCACCGTCAACATTTTGGTGCTAGAAGGAGGGCTAGATGACAAGTTGAGTCCTCACATCTATTTTAATATCTGCATATCCATCATGACTAACTACAAAGTTTCTATTCCGAAGTGTATGTCTTATGGAAACAACTTCAAAATCCCGGAAGATCTCAAATAACTTGTCACACAAAACATATGATGGTGGAGGCTATGTAGCCTTGGTTAGGCACGCGGTTGGTGTTGTAGGCTCATGTGAAAGACATGGAATCTTTGAAGAATACAAGACCTGCACGTTGTTCGTCTACATGCTTCAAGGGCACCCATTGAACTGGTATGCCACGCTTCCTAAAAAATCTATTCATTCTCTTGCTCATCTAATTGCAGAGATAGACCGTGCTTTCAATCACTTTAACTTTAAAGGACTCGATAAAGAAATTATGAAATTATGCAAAGCACCTGATGGATCCGTTGAAAAGTTTTACACACGCTTTTGTAATCTTGCTTATTGATTTCTTGAAGATGAAATTGATTGTAAATTTCTCAATGAAAGATTTGAGTATCTTCTTCACATATCCGAAAATCCACAATTCTTGAAATCATTCTAATCTCACTCAACATACCTCGGTGATGGAGCTACACAATCACAGGTTGACATAGTTGCTGTCACAAGTGACTGGCCGCCTTCACCTCATCAAACAACTCTACCACTATAGAGTGATGTGGGAGAACATGCACACGCATCTATTGAACTGTCACGTCCTCCCACCCTAGCTGCTCTTGATATCTGCATAGATTTGGCTTGCAAGCTTGTTGGTTGTCATGTGGATTCATTCCCTCAAGCTCCATCCCCGCGTTCTATTGCTCCTTTGAATTGTACTATCTTGTGTTCTTCCATTCCGAACTCCTCACCTGTTGTGAATGAGGATCAAGTTGTAAATGGAGTTGGTGTTATGAAGCCAACTTGCACCATCATTCATGATGAGTGTGTGCGGGAATCTAAAGAAGAACCCACGGTGAAGGATGACTCCCTTCCATCTGTGCCTCACCTGCTTTATCCTGACATCCCTTGTGATTCTACCACTGTTGATTTCCCCTGTGAAAACTCATTTCCAGATGTTTCTACTTCCGATCATTCACATGACACGTCGGATGTCAGTCTGTCATTACATTGCAGAGAGGACACATCTTCCTCCAGAAATCCATCCAATCTATCATCTATCATTCCTGAAAACACAGAGGGTGGACATCCTTTCTTCTCATCTACCCCTCTACCTGATTCATCAAATCATGAGGATGTCGATAAACATCATGGAGTTTCTGATCTTGGTTGTTGTGATCTCTCTACTTCTTCATTTGATCATGATGTTGATTCAATCCATGTTAATCTATCTAAGACACTGGTATATGATGATATATCTGTCGACAAAGTCAAAACCCCCCAGACTGTCGAGGCACTTTAGCCCGAGCTGATGGTGATGTCAGGTCCTCGCTGTCCTGAGGTTGGTTTCACTTCCAATCAGGAAATTGTTGAAACAAGCAAGGCTCCTCATCACTCTCTGATTTGCATTGGAGATCAACCAAACACCCAAATTTTTCTTCCTCCACTGGAACTACATGATCCCATCACTCATCTATTGGAGGAATCCTAAACAACAAGCACACTTTCACAACGTACGTGGTCTACATATCTCACATTTGCTTGCAAGTAACAGTCAAGAGAATGCATACACTCAACATCTGTACATAGTGTAGCATAGCGCCATGGCAAGTCAACAGAATGCATGACATGCACTTTCACTCATTTTTGTTCTGTGGACACTTGTAAGCTCGGAGTGTGTACGTCTTCATTGTTATATCTTTCATGCTTGCTGGTTTGTGCAACTGCGATGATCGCAAACCATGCCTTCACCAACATGGGTCAACCAATGCATCAGTGGCTGCATTGGAGGTATCACTTCATGTGAGAGGACCCATGCACTATTAGCTTAGGAGTAGGAGTAGTATTTTATTTGATTTGTTTTCTTGCATGCATGTTTGCTTATTTCTTTGTGTGTTTTCTTGCTTGCTTGTTTGTTTTCTTACTCGCTTTGCATACACATTTTCTTCTGCTTCTTGCTTTGCTTTTTGGTTTGTTTTCTTGTTTATGTCTATAGGTTAGTTTCACATGGACCATGTGCGACTCTTAAAGCAAGCTAGGTGAAGTACATGAGGACTTGTAGAACTATCAATACTTCGTTATCTATTGTCTTTCCTCTTATGTAAGAACTTGTTTCCTTCAATCCATGATACATTGATGGAAAATACATACATAGTCCAAGAGAAGCTTGGTCCACACATGTACCATTTGCAATCACTTGACGAGAAGGGTTGACGACCTTCCTGTCAATGGCCAAGATCTCAATAATTAGTTACAGTAGGTCAGGCCGTGCCTCGTGCCATGTACATAGTATGCTTGCTGCTTGTTGTTTTCATTTTGTTTTCCTTGATTACTATCTTTATTCTTATTTGGTTTGTTTTGCTTACTATTTTTGTTTACGTTTGTTTTGTTTGCTTGATACCTTACTATTTTTGTTTCCGAAAATAAGTGCTACCAACTACTGCATTCTAGGTGCCGATAAAGTCTTGACGGAAAATACGAGACATCTGCGAGGGAAGTTTTGGTCCAACCATGAACGTGTGTCCACACTGGGAAGCCCCATGCCCACACTCAGCCTTCTGGTCTGTGTGTTCAAGCTCATCCAACTAGCAGAAACAGAGAAGGGGAAAATCTAAATGAGCAAACCTATGTCAGAGATCTTACATGCTTCTCTGAAGGAACAACCACTTCTGCTCACAATAAGTTGGGATCTCTCTTTTGCCCCAAAAGTAAATAAGTGCCTATGCACGGTCCTCTTGAAAAATACAAGGGTGAAAGAAGAGAAAGGCTTCCTGCACAGAGAGGTGAAGCATGAAACTCCATCGGGGTACTGACCGGGCTCTCTGGAAGTGGAGAAATGCATGTGTTCTTGCGTGACTCTGATGGGGTACTGTCCAGGCCTACTTGAAATGGAGCAACACCAGAGATGAAAACTTATACTATGAAAATATTCAACTCACAAGCTAAACTACCATTCCCGGATTCGAAACACAGTGATCAAGCTAAAATTTTGATTTTGTTTGACTGAGTCGGAAAAAGGTGAACCATGTATATCCATAAGGTAAGTGGGGAAGCCAGAGTAACCTGAACAATGATTCAATACTCCCCAAAAGACCAAGGCCCTGTGCTATCAATGAACCAAAACAAAGAAGTTGGAGTTCTACCAGTGTGTCACCAAGTGTTGTAGCGACTACAACCACCCTCCAAAATTTTGGCCTGCACCCAATTTCAGAGCCTCCCTTGAGAGTTTCACTTGATGATTGCACACACTCGGGTTCACTCCATGAGCTCGTGTGAGTCTTCACACCCACCTTGCTTGATCATTTCACCCAATTTTTTGCATGTTGATGTCAAAGTCATGCTTGCGACCATGTTCTGGTTATACTCAAGGTCTTCGCTTCATGTGTACTTGTTGTGTTCGCTATGAAAACATCTATCACACTCACACATGGAGTCACGGTCGAATAATGATCAATCACAAGTGTCGCGCTTGTCGCTTACACCGTTGATCAATCATGTTGATCATATGTGTTTAGATGGTTTGAGTCGTCTCGTCGTGAAGTCATTTAAGTTTGTGTTTGCAAGATCACATATGCATCTTTCACTCGTTCACACACTTAGTCACTTTATTGAAGTTCCAAGAACCGGATTCCCCCCTGACAGCCAGACCATCAACTGACCATCAAATTGATTGACTATCATCTAGAACAACATAGAATCACCAAGCAAGTCATTTCAAGTTACGCTATCTGCAAGCAAATCAATCAACCTTCATGCTAGTCAACCAGAGAGTTTGACCCGGCAGCCACCCTGGGACTGACTCCCCTAAAAAACTGCGTAGAGGCTGTGGACCTTGCCCACTCCACTAACTGAGAAAATTGTGTAGACAGGCCAGACAGAAACCCAGTGCCTGTCCTTCTCTCCCATCCAAAAATTGCTTGATTTTCCAGCCAGCCCTCCCGACAGTCGATCAACTGCTCACCCAGAAAATTGTGTAGTTTTCATGAGCAAGTCCTCTGCTACCCAACAGCCCACTCAACTCAAAAACTACGCAGAGGTGACCAATAGGCTAGCCTTCTAGCATCAATGTAGTTTTTCCCACCAGAACCTTCGGGCAGCCGACTTACAGTTCCCTCCAATAATTGTGTAGTTTTTGCTGCCAAGCTCCAACAACTGACTGCCAGTTCCCTCTAGGAATTGCGCAGTTTTTGCTTCCAAACTTCCAGCCGCTGACTACCAGTTACCCTCAAGAATTGTGCAATTTTTGATGCTAGTGACCCAGTAGCTAACTGGCAGTTCCCCTCAGGAATTACACAGTTTTTGCTACCAAGTTCCCGCTGCCCGCTCGTTCCAGAAATTGCAGAGATTTTGTCTGCCCAGCCTTTCCATAGCCTAGATTGTTCATCTCAAAAATTGCATAGTTTTGTCCTCCAGCTGAGCCAGACATCGTGGATAGTCACTATCGATCCAGATTGCCCATCTTCATCACCCAGTGACTCCTACATAGTTTTCATCAGTAGTGCCCAGAGCCTCCATCCTGCCTCGTAACCTTGTCACCTCTCCCGGTCACCTGCATCTGAAATGATCATGCATCATGGTAGACTAGGAGGTTTATGGATTTGATGTTGTCTCGTCATGAGTGACTAAAGACATCGGTACACAAAAAAACATGGTGTGATGACGGATGGGATGAACAAATGGAGCACATGCAGAAGGACAGGTTCACTAATGGACGAATAGATGATGCATGCAAAGAGATGTGCTCACGAATGGATGATCATGCAAAGATGTGTTCGTGGACGGGCAGATGAGAAAACATGTAACATGTGTTCACAAACAGACATACGGACGAACATGCACCTTTGGTAAATGGACAAACTTTTCAAGCATACCAACATACAAGCAAGTAGCAACGTGTGAATTCAACATCAAGCGAACCAATGACCATCGAAGACTCCACACACTTTTCCATCTAGAGGTGAAGCTGTGACACACCATGAGGACATCCATCACTCAGCAGCACTGCAGCTCGACATGCACACCAGTAGCAGCAAGAATTTACTAGAACTGTCATGTTGAGTCATGTCATGCATCATGTTGTCCGCATCTCTACTGTGGGCCATACTGTCAATCAATATAATGTAATGTGGAAGTCCAAGAGACCCACTTGTTGTACGAAGAGTCATGTAAAGTTGGAAAGTCATGGAAGTCAAACAGTCATGAGGGTAGATGAACAGCCACAAGGGTCAGTTTCACCCTTGGCTATAAATACCCCCTTATTTGTTCATGCAAAGGACCTTTCATCTCAGCTCCTCCCACATAGCCTTGAGAGTCTGTAATCTTTTCTTTGAGGAGTAAGTAGTGGCTCCAATGCCCTGCACATGGGGTTAGTGATGTATGGTGTAACGATGTGTCTTGGAACTTTCTCTTAATTCAGAAGCATGCTAATAGGCCAACACGTTTTCACACATGTATTGTAACTGTTGTAAGACTAATCTTTAACACTTGTAATGCATGTTGCTTCAAACTGTGTTTAACAATTGAACTAATTGACTTGTTGTAATACACATATGTTAATGAAAATGTGTTGTATATGCTGTTAACATTGTCTTGCCCATGTAGACTTCTCTCCCAGACATCAGACATAAATTTCACATAAAACTTGCTATAACAACCGTTGTACTCATGCGTACTAATCTGCTGAGTGTTATACGTGTTATCTTCCCTTATGTGCTGTGACTGTCGCATCTGTGTGGACTGTTCCGCCAGAAACTCTACATGTCCTATTGTGTTTGTGTGCCTAGTAGAGTTCGGGCTTCTCCCAACTGACTTGGGACTCACTCCCACCCTCCCCTTCTATGGTAAATAACCATTGACACAAGAGACACTTACAATCACCGGGCACACGAAACTCACTTGTTGCAAGACAGAGAAGACCACTCTCTTGTGCTAACAAGCAAGAGTTGAGGCAAATCTTTAAGATAATGGAAACCAGGCCATTGTACTGGATGGGACTCCCACACCAAACAATGTGAGGTCTAGTTGGGACTTCATACCGAGGTGATCCCCTGAATGTTGGCAGTCTAGCACCATCAACAAGACCTTCGTGAAAGTCTATGATTGGTCTTTGTGGACCCTAAAAAAGCATATTATCCTCTTCCACGCATCAATAAATAACCCTAGATCTACCTTCGCGCAAATATATCAAACTTATCAGAAATCATAATAGAAATAATCCTTAACATCGTGAACATAGGTACTTACTTAAAAAATGCATAAATAAGATAGATTCATCAGTTTTGTGTAGCATTCATAGATTATTTCATGAAAACATATCATTGAGTGACAGATTATAACATAAGCAAAATTGACAATAATACTCAATTGCACGTTAATTATTCAAAAATCAGTCTTTATCCAATTCCAGTATTCATTCTTCACCCCGCGCACTCAGTTGCAGGGGTACGCGCACTCAACCACAGACTTACCAACGCCTCCTATGCACTCAGCTATAGGAGCCTTCGCTTTCTCGCCTAAGCATAGGAAGCCTAGAAGTAGAGCCTTCCTACCTTAACATTTACCCAAAACAATCTCTATCTTTTCTTTTCTTAACTTAGTTATCTCTAAGACTCGCTATGACTAAACTATTTGTAGCTTTCTTCCAT
Source organism: Pinus tabuliformis (assembly GCA_031772625.1). NCBI lineage: Eukaryota > Viridiplantae > Streptophyta > Pinopsida > Pinales > Pinaceae > Pinus > Pinus tabuliformis. The sequence goes on from CM062819.1 coordinate 1,682,121,206, forward strand.
ATAATACCATGGTTCGCAAACTATTGGAGAATCTTAAAACCGACCCAAAACACGGGGATAAAACCCCTTTAACTCTTATCTAGATGCGTGCTCCACATCCACATTTCGTGGAGACTTTACATTCTTTACAAAATATTTTACAAAATTGGGTTAACTAACCCCAAAATTGACCCTAGGACCCTATCCCAATAGGCCCCCAACACAAAGATCGTGACTCACCCTCGAGTCACTCAGATGGCACCTTGATCTTGCTGCGTAGACCACTGAACTCAACCTGTAACATGAAAACTTCAGCACCGCTCTGCACAGTAGCTTGCTGCACTTCTTCGAACTATTTTTCTGTTGTCGGGCCCTCCACTGCTAGGTGCATTGTCCTTTGCGTCTGCTCTAGCACCTTGAGCTTTCCTAGAGTGATAGAGTAAACTGACAAGATTCCTCTAGCCACGAATGTACTTTAGAAGGGCCTCTTTCCTCTGCAATTATTCTGCTTGTGCTTGCAGCTGCTTTCCTTCTTGTAACTTTGTGAGTCATTGCACTAGAGCCAATGCACGTGCAGTTGGTCGGACCTCATCATACTTTTGTTGTGTCTCGTAGACATCGGTGTTCAGCTTTTGCAATTTTAGGTCCTGCTGCATATTTTTCCATAATTCCATTGTTGCGTCAAACATCATTTCAGAGTCTATGACTACAGAATCCAATGTATTCATATTTTCCCTTATTGCTACTCTGCGTTGCTCCCAAACCTCTAATGGATTCGTTGGATACAACTTCAACTGCAGCTCGGATATCTTCATCTGGAAATCAAAGGTAACCCTGCCAACCTCGTCCTTTGATGCGCGTACTGCAGCAACCAATTTCCTTACTTTTTTCGATGCTTCGGCATCCTCCGGGATGTTCAATTGTGGTACTGTTTTGAAAGCCTACTCTATCGTTGTCTCTAGGATTTGACTTCATTGTTTCATCTCCTCCTTTTCCTTCAGTGCTTGCAATTTCTTCACGAACATCTATTCATTATTTACCTTGAATTCCTTGATCACTATGAGGGTGCACTACTCTTTGATCCGCAACTTATTTGAAACCCCTTGATGCAATGCATGGAGGGTCTGGAGTGGTAGCGCGGCCAAATTCACTCCCATTTCTTTTACGCTACTAAGTACAACGCGATTCTCATCAGACTCTGCACGAACGGACCCTTTTCACAATGGGATGACTCTGACGTCCAGAGTCTGTTCCAGCTCTGCCACTATTCCACTTCCCTGTGTCATGCTTGCTTGTACTGTGCTCGCTTTCCTGACGCCCACCTGAATCCTGATAGCCTGGATCTGCAGCTCATGCAGATCATTTTGGATGCTCCCCAGTGTTTGCATATACTGTTGCTCAAATTGTTACAACACCTCAGTCATCGTGTCTTTAACCTTGTCACTGATCTCATTGAGATCGCCTTCTGTCAGCACCATTGGGTTGATGTGTATCTGCTTATCAGATTTATGCTTCTTTCACTATCCAATAGTTTTCTCCTTTCCATGCCTCTTCAAGGTGAAAGGAGTGCACTTCTCCTCACCATTGCCTCCTTCGTGCTCTGACATCTCTTGTTGCTGTGAAGCCAAATTTTCACCTTCTTATGTATCTTGGCATTATTTTTCAACCTTCTCTTTGGCAGCGCACTCTTTTTCTACTCGTTCTTTCTCTGTAGTTGCATTAGCAACAGCTTCCTTCTTCTTCTGCTCCACGAGAGCTCGTACGACCTTTTGAGCTACATCCTTACACTTCTGTGCAGCGGACAGCTGTGCAGTAGAGCTCTCTACACCTTTGCTTGTACCCACATCAAGCTCCGTGGGCTCTTGTCACTCTACTGGCCAAGTCCTGATGATCTCCTATACGTCTGTCTCAGAGACCAAATATGGAAACTTATGCCATAGGTGCATTGGGTCCTTCCATACTCTAATTGACACACCGTGGAAATAGGCCTTGAACTCCACGTAGTCCATCAATTGCTCGAACAAGTTTGGGGACAACCTTGGCCTCTAACTGATAACCATGTGAAGGTCCATCTCCATTAGAATCCAGAATATTTTCGACTCCTTGATCCTTTGTGGCCCACAGTGAAGCAAACCTCGCTGCCTCAGGTAAATATTCCTTCTGCGGGGAAAACTGATTGTCCTCCAACAATCTCCAAGCTACTAAAACAATAGATAATAAAAGCCATACATAATGAAATGAATTTCTTTCTTCCTGGGCTTCTCGGAAGTTCACGAGGAACTCCTTCCACAAATATTTTTCCCAGTTGTATTGAACACCCTTCGTGCATTGGGCTACTAGTGATACTACTGGCACCAGAAATTTGTTGATGCAACACTTCCTCATGAGTTTTTTTGTAAGAACCTGAGCAACGAACTACACCACTTGGTCTTGAATAGAGCAGATAGGATATTCACGTGACTTCTTAACAAGTCCATATTCGGCCTTCATCTTATCTGCTAATTCTTTTTCCCCAGTTTTCCCTCCAAACTCCTTGGTAGGGTTTTCTCCTTTGCAAGGCAACTTTGTTATGCGATGGATTAACATGTCGGTGATTGGGATGGGCTCCCCAAGCCATAGACACCCATCGTGCACTAGCGTGAGGAGTTGGCACACACACATCATGTTGATAGTTGACCAATGAAAGTGCGGCACACAGAGCATGTGCAACAGTCCATCCTGCTCAACACCTCTGACCCACTTCATGGGCTCTAACCGCGTAACCTCATAGTAGATTTTGATCATATGGTTGTTGGTCACCAAATGTGGGAACCTCTCGTGGTCCGTGAGGTCCCAATCCTCCATTTTCAACATAGGAATGTGCGCTATCATTATGCCTTCAAATTCCACTTGTTCAGGCAACAGGGGAGTTGACACCATGAATTTCTTAGAATCTGGGTCTTTGGTAACCTTTCTTTTTCCTTTCCGTGGATGGATATATGGTGGGAGCCATGAGATAGGCTCGACTTCTTCAACATCCAATTCCTCTACACCTTGGTATTCCTCCTCCTCCAAATCAACCACTTTCTTCGGTTGTTTGTCTTTTTTCTCCTTTTGTCGCACCTCTGGATTCTTCCTCGATGACATTCTCACTGGCATCAGCTTCTTCTACTTTTCTTTGGTAGTAGATTGCTTTGGCCTAGGTGACCTCGGCACGGTAGGCATAGGGGTTAACACTTTCATACTTGAACTCTCAGGGCCTGGCGCATTAGAGAAAACAGATTCAAAATGGATGGCTTTGGTGGGGTTTTTAGCAGTCATCTATTCTATGAATAGCTATCAGGATGTTGCAGTGTAGTTTGCAAAAGAGGGGTGTGTCATGAACTCTTCCTATAATTGACATTCATAAGCTTCAAACAGCAAAGCACCCAAATGAATCTCAGAATGCAAAGTGTTCGTCATTGGACCAACACGTGTAATTTATAGGAAGTTTTGAATTCAAATCCAACTGTTCCCCCCAAATTCTGATAATAAATGCATCTTTGGTGGTAGATATCCAAATATTTTCACCATAAATAGTGCCTATCCACTCCTTTTAACTAATGTTTTGCCATCAAATCATGAATAGTAACCTTAACAACTACTTTTGGACCCACCTGCGCGACATCATTCCCCATGGTGCAACTCATCTAGTGCAGCTTCACCTGTTGCACCCTTGCCATCCATTGCACAACCTCTCTACCACTTTCTTCATTCTATTGGGCAACATAATTTATAGTCCTGCAATCCCTTGCAACTGCCTAGATTACTAAGATTGTCCTGCTTCCTTATAGTCATCACGCAGGGGAAGGATCCCTTGTGTACAACTTCAACCTACTTCCGTTCACTTTTCCAGGGAATTGTTCCCCATTCATCTTTGCAAGCTGAACTGCACCAGCATCCGTGATCTCCTTAATAACATATGGCCCAAACCAATGCATTTGAAACTTTCCTAGAAACTTTGTGAACTTGTTATTTTATAACAACCCAAATCATCTACCTTGAACTCGTGCAGCTTAAAATTTCGATCATGCCATGCTTTCTCATGTTCCTTTTGCACTTTCTAGTGAAATCCTACAAGGAAGTGGTCTTCTTCTAATTCTATGATATGCGCGAGCCGTTCCTCTAAGGTCTCGTGATCTGCCATCTCTATCAATGTTGTAATACATAAACTTGGCACAATATACTCCATAGGAATTATGGCTTCAATTCCATAAACCAACCTAAATGGCCTTTGGCCTGTCAACTTCTTGCAGGTCGTCCTATAATCCTATAAAACAACAGGTACGCGCATGTCCCAGTCATTCCTCTGTGCATTGTAGACCTTTGTCAATGCATGCTCCAAGATCTTGTTAAAATCTTCCATCGTTCCATTTTCCTGTGGGTGGTAGGGCATGCTATTCTAATGATACACCTGTAATTCTTCAAGCATTGCGCTGATTGTTTCATTTAAGAAATGTATACTCCTATCACTCATCAAAACCTTAGGGCATCCAAACGTCGTTAAGACATATTCAAATAAAAATGTCGTAGGAGTGGCCGCTATGTAATCCTTCACTGGCTATGCTTCCGCCCACCTGGTTAAATACTTAGTTGTATTAATGATATACCGCGTGCCTGTCTTCTTTCCTGGTCGTTGTATTGGACCCATAAAGTCAATGGCCCATTTATCAAATACCTGCAATGAAACTTGAGGATGTAAAGGAAAATTTTACCTTCGTGAAGGCTTCCCTGTCCTTTGGTAGGCATCACACACCTTGTAGTATGCCTTAGAATCCTTGTGTAATGTAGGCCACAATAACCCAGTGCAAAAAATATTCTACGCACTTGCATTCCCTGCATAGTGACCTCCTTTCACTCCTCCATGGGCTTCAGCTAGGATACTAGCGCGTTCAAACTTTGGAAGATACTATTGCAGTATCTCATATGTTCTATATAAATGACCCGCAATCATTGAAAAATCTATAGTGCAGACTACTAACTCCTTCTTCTATTGACTGGAATAACTGTCCATAGTTGTTCCCATCATTAAGAGCTAAATAATATCAGCAAAATGATCATCCGCAATGCGAATTGCAAAGGGTTGTGCGTTTGGAAATCCTTCCTCTAAACTACTTGGTTCCTCACCTGTTTCAATTCTTGATAGATGGTCTAGGCCTACATTTAGCCTTCCAGGCTTCACAATCACTTCAAAGTCATACTCCTGGAACAAGAGTAACCATCGACAAATCTTCACCCCCAACACAAGCTTATTGACTAGGTACTTCAGCGTGGAGTCATCTGTATACATTTTAAAGTGTCCACCCAATAAATAATGCCTCAACTTCTACAGTGTGTAGACCATCACCAGCCCTTCATGCTCTGTAGTGGAGTAAATCCTCTTAGCTTTGGATAACTTCCTACTCGTGAAAGCTATTGGATGGTCAATCTCTCCTTCACTTGCCTATGTTAATATAGCTCCTAGCACAATACAAGATGCATCGACATGCACATGAAACTCCTTTTTCCAGTCTGGAAATACCAAAATAGGCGCGGTCACCATTTTCTCCTTCAAGACATCCAAGATGTGATGACAATCTTCATCCCAACAAAACATCACAACTTTCTTTAACAATTTCTCCATTTGCACGGTTATCTGGGCATACGGCTTAATAAACTTCCTGTAATAGCCAATGTGCCCCAGTGTCGCACGTAGTTGTTTCACATTCCTAGGAGCTTCCAAATTCACAATGACGATGATCTTCGTAGGGTCCACCATCAATCCCTTCTTACATACGACATGGCCAAGAAAAATCCATAAAGGCACACAAAATATACACTTCTTTAAGTTCAACGCGATCTGATACCTTCGACATGTATCTAGCATGAGGCACAGACTCACAACATGGCGCTTTACCACCCCAAACACGGTCCAATCATCAAAATAGACTTCTAGGAACTTATGAATAAACTCCTTGATGCCGTGATCACTACTCGAGAAAATATTGCAGGCGCATTCTTCAATCCAAATGGCATAACTGTATATTGGAAACAACCCCACTCAATCGAGAAGGTTGTATTTCTTCGATCTTCTGGCGCGATCTTTATTTGATGATATCCCAAAAATCCATCAGTAAAAAATTATGCCTCCTGTCCACCAACATTCTCTAATACTTTGTTAGTAAACGGTGTTGGAAATGGATCATGCACATAGGAATCATTCAACTTCCATAGATCTATGCATATGCATATCTCACCGTTATGTTTATTTTCTTAGACCACCATTGAGCTTACCCAATCTGATTCCTCTACTAGCTAAATAATACCAGCTTCCAATATTTTATCCAGTGCTCGGTGCACCTTCTCCTTATACTTTGGATTCAGTCGATAAGGCAGTTGCTTAGTAGGCTTCACATCCGGTTTCAATGTAATCTTCATAACGCCTAAATCTTCGATGATCCCTTTCAAACTTCATCGGGAACAAATCCTAGTACTTGCACAATAGCTCAGTGACCTTGTCAACTGTATCTTCATTCCAATAGTCTCCTATATTCGCAAACTTAGGTTCTTCTTCAGATCCAATGCTATTTTTCAAGTTTTCAGAGGTTTTCATATATCTGGGTTCGCCACCTTCGGTCCTTCGACTTTGTAATGTCCTCTAGTTTCAGGAATGGTAATATTCTATGGATCATCCTCTTCTTCTACAACAATCACATTATAAAATTCTAGCACATGGTGCAACTGTGTACTCCAATCTAGCTGAGTCCATTCTATCGGTTACTTTGATGTTTGAAATATAGCTGCTTTTATTTCTTGTAGCGCCTCATTAATGCTCTCAAAACCATATTCAAAGCTAAAGGTTAATAGAAATATCTCCCTTCAAATGTCCCACTCAACCGTTCCATGGCGAAGCTTCGTTTCCAAATACCAGTTCACTGGGATCGTATCTAATGTATGACAGAAAATATGCATCCATTCTAGTTGTGGTTCTATCCCCCAGGCCTTAGTGCATCATGCCAAATGATCGCGCAGATCATCCTTCCCGCTATATTTTTCTGTCATTCTAGTATTAGCATAGCCAAAACTTAACTTCATCATTCTTATGTATTCTCTCGATCTCGTAAAGCTCTCCTTGCGTGTACCCCGTCAACAGGCAGGTGTAACACACAACGCCAATTCTAGTGCCTGAAATCGATGTTCTTTCAATACTTCCCTTTCAAATTTATCTAGAAATAGTTCCACATTAGTCAAACCATCATAATGAAAAATATTTGTTACCTCAGTTGAGACACATCTCAGCGACTTGGTCATCATATTAAAGTGGAGCGTAGATACCTCATGCAACCTATTACACCAGTGTTCAAGCTCTTCATTTGAATCTAAGGCGCAGGAGCTATCCCTGTCCCACACAATTTGTCCATCAGTTGTAGGATTGATCCAATCCTCATCTTGCACTATTATCTTGTATATCTGATCGATATCATCATCACTTTCTACATAGTCGTGCATAGTTTCAGTATAACGAGCTCCTTTTGTAGGGTCTAATGGCACTACAACTCTGAGAGACTTCTTCTCAAATGACATCTTCCGCTTCTTTAATTTGATTACCCCATTCATATCAATATCCAAGTCAATTCCTAGTAGGGCGGAGTATGGGTTACTATCATCTACGATTTCAATGACCTCAAAGTCAGCCAGTGCACTCGCACCCTCAATGTCCACCATTACACCATATAAGTGTCCCATTGGAATAATATTCTACTGATTCACCATATGCAACTGAATAGGAGACCACTATAGCACAGGTCTCCCCATCCTCTCCCATGTTTTCTTTAGTAGGACATTCACATCAGACCCCAGATCCAAGATTACCTGGTTCATTTCATATTCTCCTATCTGTGTAGTTAGCCTCATCTCACGCCCTATTTGTGCCTTATGTTTACCAATATTTCTTATTGTGCATTGCTCAATAGGAGTCTTGTCCTTATTGACACACTTGTCTATTAAGTCTTGCAATACTTCTACTACTTTCTGATCATGTAGTAAATTCATACAAGTCTTTAGAAGAGTAGCCAATATGGAACGGTCTACTTCTTGCGTCGCATTAGTCTCTGGCATTTTCACTTGGCTTCCTGAGGTGGATGCCTTAACGAAGTTATTCTTAGCTTCCATGAAAGTCTCTTTTGCACGATTAATATCAAAGTCTATTTCCTTCTTAGTAGCCTTACGCACCCATCCATCTTCCTCAGGCTGCTTACCTTTATTTGCACCAGTCGTCATACCATTTCTCAACACAATATTTATGATCTAATCCTCTTTGCAGGGCTCAACCCTAATCATCTGAATGTTCTATGTAGGTTGCTGGGGTTGTGTCTTCTTTTCTTGCATCTTGGCCATAAGGATAAGACATTCCTCTATGACATGATCAAAATTTCAAAAATACTGACATGATGGATGTGTGGGATTTGTACAATCTTGCGCGAAGTGTCATGCCTCACCACAATTATAGAAGATTACTTGCCCACGCCCTCGAATTGGTCCAATGCCTCTTCCTATTCATTATCCTTGGAATCCTTTGCGAGCTGCTCCTGTGCCTTGATCCTAAGGTCAGTTCTCTGCCTGCATTCTATAGGTAGGGTTTCTATCCATCATCAGATCATAACTCCTATAATGGCACTCATCGCGTCCTACAAACTTACAAAAATTGAAAAATAACTGCTGAGGGGTCTATACAAACTTCTGAAATAGATGGCAGTTATCAATAGCATGTTTTCCTATAACCTGATAGATAGTGCACCACAGTGTAGCTCCCGTGCTCATCCCAACATTGTTATCTGGTTTTAGGGGCACAGATCCTCCCCTATAATATAACACTTAAAGATCAGGCAATGGTCCTTATCATGTTCATGGCTCTTACATTTCAGACACCAGATCTCATCACACACATTCGGCTGAGATTCCCTTCCCTTCTTCAAGCTATGAAACTCCAAGTGCATGCTTTTTAGTTGAGAATGAATCTATTGCACTCTAAGGTTCGTATCCTGAATAGGTGACGCATCCAGCCTCATCGCGATCTCCAAGGATTTCACTTGTGTTGCTATCTTCTGCTGTGACAACGATATTCTTAAATGTGGCAACAATGATGCTATAAACTAGTCACGATGCTGGGAATCTAATATTATCATATTAGCCTACCTGATCGGGCACTTCAACCTTTGATCAAAATCCCAAGGCGTCCATTGCCTCATCTATCTTTTGCTGGATTTCCTTAAATTCAATTATAAACTGCGCCTCTGACTTAAGCTTCCTGAACTCCTTATTCAAAGATAGCTAGGTATTTGCCAATGTCGCATTGGGGTTATCAGTGCAATACTTGATATACCATGTTAATGCGTGATCCTGAAAGGTCGTAGCCAACTGTGCTTTCTTAATATTATCGTTTGTAATTTTTTGTGTTGTCCAAACAGCTCTTGCGACAAACCAAAACTATTCTGGATCTTCGGTCCCTGTTCCTTTAAAAATCACAACTTCATCGCTTTCGCCATGTTGAATGGTAGAAATGGAGGCAGAGGTGGTGAAGGCATATGTGTATGATGTGGAAGTGGAGGTGGAGGTGGGGTGGATGGATGAGGTATCCTCGAAATAACTTGTGTAATTAACTGAACTGCACTTCACGGCGTAGTCAACATTGTCCCTTCATCGTCGCTTGAAGGAGGTTCAATGAGTGGACTATATTCTCATTTGGATGCTCCGTTTCTTCTAAATAATCTCCCACTTCATGTAGCCCCAAACTTCAAGGTAACTGCATAACTCTCTTTTCACATAACAACATTTTAATCCAATTCTTCAGTGAATTCAAATACTTACCTTGTGGTCCTTTAAAAATTCTTCTTCCCGCTTCACTATAGCTGATGTTTTTGTCGATTGAGAAATAAGTCACAAATCTTCCCAATGTGCAATCAATTCAATGATCCATAGCCTGTGTGATATTGCTTCTTGATGCCTCCAGATGTCACACGAATTCAGCAGTCCACACTATAGGGCCTTCGAGCCTCCACGTTCCTTGAATATCGGCTAATTTAGATAACCACTCGTATAGCTATTTAGGGAAGAAGCAGAAGAACACGTCAGTCTCGTCTGTGTATAAAAATATCTGCAACCACTGTTTCTTGGATAATTTAGGGATTTTGTTCTCCTGAGCCACAAATGCATGTGATTTTTGATCAATCCACTTATCAAGCTCTTTCTTCGTAGGAAACCATTTATCACACATCTCTTAGATAGATCCCGGTCTCGACAACGGAACCATTTATTGGGTTAAGGGGGCCTGACCTAGGTTCAAAGTTGTTTGTGCCAACCAACAAAACCCTAACTTCTAGCCCTTTCGGCAACAACTTGCATAGCGCAGGTTACAGTCTCACCCGAAGTAGTATTGGGGGATGATAGAACCAGGTTTCTGCATCCAAGGACATGTGATAAGTGGTTCTTAAGCTCTGATAGTTCAGATTTGCCTTCGTGCAGATCAGTATCCTTCTAGGGCTCATTACTATAACTAGGGTAAAATGGCTTCTAGACCTTCACGAAGGTCTAAGATCGGTCTTTGTAGACCCTAAACAAGCATATTATCCACTTTCACGCATTAATAAATAACCCTAGATCTGCCTTCACGCAGATCTATCCAACTTATTAGAAATCATAACAGAAATAACCCTTAACTTCATGAACATAGATAATTACTTAAAACATGCATAAATAAGATAGATTCAGTAGTTTCATGCAAAATTCATACATTATTTCATGAAAATATATTATTGAGTGATAGAATATAACATAAGAAGAATTGACAATAATACTCAATTGTACGATAATTCTTCAAAAATCAGTCTTTATTCAATTCCAGCATTCAAATTACAGACTTCTTCGCCCTACTCACTCAGCTACAGGGGTCTGCACACTCAGCTGCAGACATAGCAAGGCTTTTTGTGCACTCAGATGCAGACTTACCAAGAGTTACTGTGAACTCAGATGCAGGAGCCTTCCCCTTCTCGCCTAAGAACAAGAAGTAGAGCCTCCCTGCCTTAGCAGTTGCCCAAAACAATCTCTATCTCTTCTTTTCTTAACTTAGCTATCTCTAAGACTCGCTATGACTCAACTATCTATAGATGTATTCCATATAATACCATGGTTCGCAGACCATGGGAGAACCTTAAAACCGACCGAAAAAAGGGGCTAAAACCTCTTTAACTCTTATCTAGTTGTGTGCTCCGCATCCACATTTTGCGGAGAATTTACATTCTTTACAAAATCTTTTACAAAAATTGGGTTAACTAACCCCAAAACTAACGCTAAGGACCCTATTCCAACAAAATAAAAGGTGCGCAAAGAGCTTGATAAAATTTTGGAGGACGGAATTATTGAACCAGTAGAAGAATCCAATTGGGTGAGCCGAATGGTTGTCCAGGAAAAGAAACAACAAGGTGAAATCATAATATGCGTAGATCTGAGGAAGTTGAACGATTCATGTATGCATGATCCATTTCCAACACCATTTATAGATGAAGTTTTAGAAAATGTTGGAGGACAGGAGGCTTATTCATTCAGGGTACCATCAGATTAAGATCGTGTCAGAGGATTGTAGCAAGACAACCTTTGCGACAGAGTGGGGTTGCTTTCATTATACATTAATGCCATTTGGGTTGAATAATGCACTTGCAATATTCTCTAGGGTTCTAATCACGATGCTTAAGGAGTTCATTCATAAATTCTTGGAGGTATATTTTGATGACTGGACTGTGTTTGGATTGGTGAAGTGCCACGTTGCAAGTCTACACCTCATGTTGGATACATGTCACAGATACAAGATCACGTTGAACTTGAAGAAGTGTATATTATGTGTGCCTTTTGGAATTTTTCGAGGCCATTATGTAGTATTTAATTAGGGATTGATGGTGGACCCTATGATGATTGCAGTGATTGTGAATTTAGAAGCTCCCTATAATTTCAAGCAGCTACGCGCAACATTAGGCCACAAAGGTTACTATAGGAAGTTTATCAAGTCTTATGCCTAGATAACCATGCCGATGGAGAAACTGTTAAAGAAGGACGCAAATTTTTTTTTGGGATGAGGAGTTTCAAGGGAGTCTCGATGTGTTAAAGGAAAAAATGGCGACTGTGCCCATCTTAGTATTTCCTGATTGGAAGAAAGAATTCCATGTGCATGTAGATGCATCATGTATTGCGATGGGTGTGGTATTGACCCAACCCGAAGAAGGTGATACTTATCATCCAATAACATTTGCAAGTATAAAACTATCAAAATACAAAAAGAACTATTCCACTACAGAGCATGAAGGGTTGGCGATGGTCTACGCACTACAAAAGTTTCGACATTATTTGTTGGGCGCACATTTTGAAATGTACATGAATCACTCCGCTCTCAAGTAACTGGTCAACAATTCCGTGTTGGAGGGGAAGATATGTAGATGGTTGTTGCTATTTTAGGAATATGATTTTGAAGTGGTTGTGAAGCTTAGATGATTGAATGCAGGACCAGATCATCTATCCAGGATTGAGATAGGCGAAGAGCCAACCAATTTGGAAGAAGGATTACTGGATGCACAACCCTTTGTTGTGCACGTTGCAAATGATCATTTTGAAGATATCATTCAGTTTATAACTACTAGAACCACTCTGGAAGGGTATTCTACTCAACAAAAGAAGGAAATGGTGGTTCGCCCTATTGATTTTTCTATTATAGCGGGACACTTGTATAAGATGGGAACAGATGAAATATTGCGTTGATATGTTCTGGAGTTTGATTGCACTAGTATCCTTTCCGAGGCACATGGAGGAGTGGCGGGACAACACTATGTAGGTAGAGCGACCGTGCAAAAGATCCTACGTGCAGGATTATGGTGGCCGACGGTGCATAAATATTCTAAGGCATTTTGTAAAGCATGTGATGCTTGTCAAAGGATAGGGAAGCCTACGCGAAGAGATGAACTGCCCTTAAACCCTTAGGTTTCATTACACATATTTCAAAAATGGGCAATTGACTTTGTACGTCTGATACAACCACCAGGAAGGAAGACAGGCGCGCGATACATCATTACTGCGATGAAGTACTTAACCATATGGGCAGAAGCGCAACCGATAAAAGATTGTACTATTGCTACCACTGCGAACTTCCTATTTGAATACGTCTTAACATGGTTTGGGTGACCTAAATTATTGATGGGTGATAAGGGTATGCATTTCCTGAATGAAATAATTAGTGCGATGCTTGAAGAATTCTAGGTGTACCATCAAAATAGTACACCCTATCATCCCTGTTAGTGTCGGTATCTTCATCCCTCCATCAATGATCAAAATAATCTTGTTGCATTGCATGTTATGTGTCTCATCCGATCATCTGCATTCCATTAGGATCATGGATCATCTGATGGTAGTGGCATATTATCAATTTTTCCCTCATGAGCTTTATCTGTTGGCTCATTTTTATACATTCAGGGCATTTACAACCATTTTCTGCCATTACATTTGCAAAAGCTATTTTTAGGGTTTTAGGTCTCATTAGGTCTAGGGTTTTGTCAATAAGGTCTTGTAAAATCTCAATAATGGTTTCGGCAACAAAAATTTCAATAATCACATGCTCAGTGATTGATTTTTCCTCAAAACCCTGTTTTGAGGAAAAACAGAGTTTTTTATGTTTTATGTATAAATTTTCATGTAATTTCATTTTTCCTATATGTAATAATTCCAAGATGCAGCCCTGGTCACCTTGCCAAGCTCCTGCACTCTAGTTCCTGCAAAAGAGTCAAAATTTCAAAGCATTTAGTCCATCAAAGGCAAAAAGCAAGTCAAACTGCCAAAACAGAGTTTTAAAAGCAAGTGAAAAGCCAAACATTACAAAGTGGGTTTTTATAAGTGAAAAATTAAATGGGTGGGTATATAAAGTCTTTTTCATATTGATGAAGCTCATTTGTGTGCCAAAGAAGAAAAATAAGTGCTAAATCGTGTTTTTGAGCCAAAGGAGTGAGTTTACTACAAACAGTGAGAAATTTTGAGGCGCGATGCACTTGGGTCAAGGCGTGGTGCACCTGGCTAGCGCGGCGCACATAACGCAGGTTTTACACTGAATTTATAACTGGCGCGATGCACCCGTGAGGTGTGGTGCACCTACCTCCAAAGCCCAAACTCATTCAAATTTCCTCCTCCCAAGCTACAAACTTGCAAATTCCTCATTCCACAAGTAAGTTAACACCTCCATATTGCCAATGTAAGGGTTTTCATTAGTTTTTATGGTGTTTCAATAGGTAAAAGCAAAACCCTGGTTCCTTGCACAGTTGTATTGAGAAAATTGCCTAGGGCTTACAAAATTACAGTTTTTACTGTCTAATTCCCATCCTACCATTTTCACATCCCCTCACTACAATTTCATTCACCTCTTTTCTCCTTCCCTCTTTCACTTACACTTACCTATTCCCCCTATCCCCAAAACTGAAAACCCTAATCCCTAATCCCACTACTCCCAAACCCTAATTGATATCCCAAAACCCTAAACATCATTCCCTAAACCATTCCATTTCCAATAACCCTACAAGCAGCATCCCAAATCCCCATTCACTGTCCCCCACCATCAATCCTTGACATTTAGTAGCAAATACCTATTGTATCTATAAAATCTCTTCATACTCATCGAAGAAACATCAAACAATGGCAAACTTGGAGTCAGATTCATCTTATGACAGAAATGAGGAAATAGTAAGTGACTCCTCCAAAGAAATTCATGCACCAAGGAGACCTCAAAAGAGTCGAAAACATATCCGGGAGGAGCCCACTACACTTACTAAGTTGTTGGCTTGCCCTCTTGCTATAGCATGCTTCCAACATCAATCTTGCTACCAATTTTGTGAGATGGTGGAAAGATTCAAATACTACCATGAACTTGCCAGAATTTTTGTGCTCCATCTTCACAATGGCCAGGTCAATTTGGTAGGTATGACATTCACTTTGACACCTAAGACTATAGCTCAAGCAACCGGTATTCCGAATGTAGGTGAACAGTGGAACAAGGGACAGTTGGTGGATAGAGATCATTATGAGCCATATATCAAGGCTGCTTTTCAGAGGCATATCAGTAGGGTCTTCCCTTTCAGGTACCTACAAGACACATATTCTCCCCTTATGAAACTCATAATCAAATATTTCATCTGTGAAGGCAGATTTTATCGCCTATACACCTATCATATCAGATTGTTGATGCATTTTACTAGGGTGAGGATGATGAACCTCCCCTATTTCATATGCCAGAATAATGAGAAAATGATCACATTGGTGCAAAGGAAACCTCCTCATCAGCAGTATAATAACATCTTTCACTTTGCAATGATCAAGATTGTGGTTTTGCATCAGCTTAGTTTACTGAATGTTTCATGGGAGGATTTCATTTCACATGAGGTATTTACAGGCCTCAAGTGCCCCCATAAGTTTTTCATGAGGCAGGAGAGCCTTCACATTAGCAAGAGGTGCATGAGACACAAACCACTAGTGTGCTAGTGTTTGTCACTTACCAAAAGGGCACAAGGAGATTGTTTGCAGTAGCAAAACAAGTACTATCTCCACCCGGGGTGGAAGGGGTCTCGTTTCCTTCAACAAAAAAGCAGGTACAGGACAAGGGTAAGCAGCCATTGCATGATGAGGGACCTTCTGAAGGTCAAGAGAGGGAGTTCACTCTCATTTAGGATGATGACATTGATTTGGGCTCCCAAAGCTCAAAGCTCAAGGAGATCATCCAGGAGCAGCAAGCTGACATTCATGACTTGTCTCTCAACTTGGAAAGAGCCAAATGGATAATCAATTATCTTGAGCAAAGAAACAAACAGTTGGAAGACTAGCAAACCATTAGGGAGCTCCAAAACATAAGAGAAAACCGACAAGCTGCCAAAAGGAGGAAAGTCAAGTTGACACCACTTGAACAAGAAATTGAAGCTGATCATGAATTTTGGCTTGAGAGGGCAAACATGCACTTGGAAAATATGTTGGAGAAGGCCAAAAAGGAGAAAAATATGTTGAGGCACATGGCCTATCACTATTTGGCGAGAAACAAAATTTGCAAAGCGAGAATTAGGACTTTGAAGGCCAAGTTGAGGAAAGCTTTGAGGAAGAGGAAAGAGTAAGACAAGCTCTAGATTTTGGTTGAGGCTTCCTTAGCCCAACATAGCACTTGCTGCAGGACACTCAGCCCAAATTTCAAGAAATTTGGGAAACTTTTTTTCAATTTTGAATTTTTGGAACAAAACACAGGTTTTTTTGCCTGGTGCACCGCGCCGCCTGGCGTGCGCTTTTGCTAGGAACCTCCTTTGGAGAAAAACTCAGCATTTTTGGATTCCTCATGCAAAAATATGAATTCCCACACATGTCCAAGAAATTTTGTCAAGTTTTGAGTTTCAAAAGGGTCAAAAACACCTCAAAAATGCCCTTTCTGCCCCTTTTTGGCCACACAGGAAGTAGTGTTGGGAGAACTCACTTTTGGAGGGGCAAATGGACACCAAATTCAGAAATTACTCATGTTCTAGAAAGTAGACAGATAGAACTTTCCAACAAGCCTACTTGGAGAAAATTTTGTGAACGGGAAGGCCTCAAAAATCAGATGCAAAAAGGCACGGCGCACAGGGACAGAGGCGCGATGCACAGGATAGAAAATTGACTTTTTTGCCAAAAAACTCTGTTTTTTCGCCTAGTTTTTTCTTAGTTTGACTTTTCTCTCTCTCATAGTCAAAATCATGATGTAGTTTGATCTAAATTGATGGAATTTGATGTAAATATGCTAAAATTTCACTCATGGTGGTAGATACATCATGAAAAGGTAGTTTGAAACTGAATGAATCAGTTTCATAGGTTTTAGAGGCAAGCTGTTCCACTGCCTACTTTTCAGTTCTTAGTTTAGATCTTGTTGAAACAGCTCCTAAACTCATGAATTCGACCCCTAAAGCTGAACATGAGTTGTTTTTTGCCTATATCTAGTAGTTTTTCAGTCATTTGTAAAGGTTGGACTCTTGTGAATGCTTTGTGCATTATTGTACATTCATCTCTGCAGTTCGGTAAAGGAATAGACCAGGGTTTGCAACACTTTTTGGGATTCTTGTGGCAATTTGATTTGGTATTTTTTCTCCTTCTGTAATGCAAGTTTACATGTGTTTATGTATGCCATCATCTCTTTCTGTTCAGCTTAACTAAATGAATCAAGGATAAAGGTAGAATTCATTGATGTTGTAGTGCTCTACCTAGGGTTTGTTTAGTTATTTATGTTTTCAACTGTTTGAAGAGGATCCCTGAGACTTTCATGCCCTCTCCAACTCCTCACCAGTCTTAAGACTCTCCATCTCACTTATTTCAAAGTACTAAACCATTTGCCTACCTTGCCCCACAAAAACCTCTGCAAGGCTGTGTCCATTCCTTGGACCCAAATCTGCCTTTCACATTTGAGCCAGCAAAACAACATTAAATTCAATAAAATTCCTCTGAGCATATACCTAGCCTAAAATTAGTCTTTATATTAGTCATCTCAAGCCTTATTGACCATATTTTTCTGAGATTTACAAGCAGAGAGCCCTCTCTTTACCTGGTAGGGCTAGCTACCAGGTTAAGCATGGTTTGATGTTACCCTAGATCCTGCCTTTCTCAGCCTGAGGTAGATTTAGGCCCTAACAATCCCTAAGCCAATGGTATAGTGGAAGTGTTCAATAATATTATGGAGAATGTGCTGACAAATATTTTTAATGTGAAGAGAAATGATTGGGATGTACGCATATTGGTTCTATGGGCATATAGGACAAAGTGAAAGAAGTTGACAATCCAAACTCCATTTAGGTTGGTCTATGGGATCAAGGTAGTGATGCCCATGGAATAATT
This sequence comes from Pinus tabuliformis, assembly GCA_031772625.1. Taxonomy (NCBI): domain Eukaryota; kingdom Viridiplantae; phylum Streptophyta; class Pinopsida; order Pinales; family Pinaceae; genus Pinus; species Pinus tabuliformis. The sequence continues at coordinate 1,682,139,095 of CM062819.1, forward strand.
TTTCCAAGCCTGCGCATTGTGGCTTTGATAGAGTTAATGGATCGCAAGACCTTGGAGGAACGACTCACGCAGTTGATGGAGTGGGAAGAAGACCAATTTCCTACAGGATTTCACAAACAAGTGTAAAAGGAATGTGAGAAGGCCTGGAATGATAGGAATATTAAGCTCTGCACTTTCAAGGTGAACGATTTGGTTTTTCTCTATGATACTAAGTTCACAAAGTTTCTTGATAAATTCCCAATGCACTAGTTAGGCCCATATGTTGTTAAGGAAAACATAGATGGTGGCAGAGTTCAGCTCACAAAGCTGAATGGCGAATTGTTCCTTGGAAGGCTGAATGGAATTTGGTTGAAGTTGTATACAACAGATCTTGTCCCTGCGCAATGACTATATGGTAGCAGGACAGTCTTAGCGCTCCATATAAACATAGTAAAGGAAATTCATACATAAAATAACCAAACATATCAATAGAACAAAGACACAGAAATTGCAGAATATATCCTTTTATTAATATCTTCCAAGTTTTACAACTTCTGTCCGCCCTACGCACACAATTCCAGGGGTCTGCGCACTCAGCTATGGACTTCTACCCTAGGCCTCTGTGCACTCAGCTGCAAAGCCTCTACCTACGCTATGACCCAAGACTTAGACTTCCTGCTCCAAAGTTATGACTCTATTACATCGTGTGTCATTATATTTTCCTAGAGCTTAGCACTTTTATACAATCCCATGGTTCGCGGACCATGGGTAGATCCCTTACAACCGACTTTACTTTACAAAAATAAGGGTGGACTACCCTTTTTGACACATAACATATTTGCGCTCTGCGACCACAAAATGCGGAGTCTTTAGAATTATATTAAAAAAATTGACTTAAACATGGCCTTATAGCCCCAAAACTACCCTTGGGGGATCCCGCTCCCAATAGGCCCCCAACACAAATATCGTGACTTGCCCTCGATCCACTTTGTAGGCATGGATATATTTGCGCGAAGCCTGTCCAACTCAACCCAGATGACAGCAACTTTGGTCGTGCACTGAGCTACTGCCTGCTTCGCATCCTCAACTATCTTCTCGATTACTGCTCGTATGCTGTCAGCCTGAAGCTTTTGTTGTGTCGGTTGCAGAGTTGCAAGCTTGCCTTCGATGTTTCCTGTGACTGCGTAAGCTTCCTCCAGCCAGGGCGTTAGTCGCGCCTATTATCACTCACAACTTTCTCAAGGTTAAAGAAAGAAATTTCTGAGGTAACCACAAACCAATCTTTTAGACTCAGGTTGTAGCCAACCTAAGTCTAGAGAGGGCTCTCTCTTTATAATTTAACTTTGTTTTGGGTAGGATTTCAGGTTAGCTCTTAGTGCTCATGATTTTTTGGTTTTGATTGGGTGGTGGAATTAAGAAAACAGATGGCCAGAACAAGCATTCAGGCCATTGGGCTATGGAGTCAATCAAAGAGTGGCTTAATTGGATCGGATCAATTACTAAAGGAAGAGTTCATAGGGCAGGCTAGCACAACAAAAAGCAAATCTGCATGTTCAAATGGATGAGGTAGTCCTAACCAGGGTAAAGGGGCAATGAAGAATCCTTAAAATGGGATCAAAATGAAGAATAGAAGGAGATCAGTAGCAAAGAGCAACTAAGAATCCTTTACTGTGGACCTAAGGGGGGAAACTATGGAAGTAAGAGAGCAATTAAGAATTCCTAGACCAAGATAGTTTAATAGAAAACAATGAGAAAGTAAACAGTCAAAACAGAGAGCATTAAAGCTAATTATGAGATATCATTCCTTGTTTACTATTCAGATTTCATAGAGAAAACATATGAACATTTATAACATGACGAGAAAACAATAATTAAACATGAAGAGATAATACTTATTTGGATCCAACTGTGCACAAGAATCCAATGAAATTTCTTTAGCTTTATTTCATGACCCAACAAAACCAGTCCAGTCTTGAATACAATAGCTCCTTATCTTGATATAAAATGTCTACAGAAATGTATTTTAATCCACCCAAAATACTTCAAATGAAGAAGTATTTATACTAATTCTAAACTGAAATATCTTGAAGAAATATCAAGATTGGTTTTACAAATATCTCAAACTGTTTTACATTAATAGAACTTAAATAAAGGACACTCAAAAATAATGAATCTATTTGGCACTATTTTTATGGATTTATGGTGAAAAAGAAGAGAAATTCGAATTTGATAGCAACTCTTAAGTGATGATGAGGCTTCCAAGTCACTAACTGCCTCCTTCCTTTGTGCATTCTACCCCAGAAATTCTGCAAACTTAGGGTCCAATGATACGCTTGTATATCTCAATCTGAGATAGATATGTAAAAACTAAAAGAGGTTATTTTAGATAAATATGTTATTGAGATAAAACTCTCTCAGTTTCCAAAAATTAATCTCCATATGTTCACAATATTCTCCGCAAAAAGATGTAAAAAATAGGACTTTGCACTGTCCAAAAACTAGGCTCTGAAGATATGTACTTATCTCCCTTTTGGTAATACCTGTGTAAAACGTGAGATAGGTTTTTGTATATTAGCTATTTAGGAACAAAATCCTCCTCCAGTATCTCAAAATACATCTTGCAATGGTCACAATAGTTTCTGTAAAACCATGGCTTAAATAGGAAATTTCTGAAGAATGTACCATTTCTGCTCTGATTTCATCTTTTAACCTTAAATTTCCTTTAACTATTTTTCACTTTTACTTTGGATAAAATTAATTATTGCTGGTGAAAGTGTTTTCGTCTCTGTTTAACTCTTATTGCCTCCATGTTTACTTTTATTGTTTACTTTTACCGCTCTGTTTTTTCATTTGTCTTCACTTTAACATGAATCTGTATGCTCTGTAACTGTCTTCCCTGCTGTTTATCTTCATGCTATCTAGTTTACTTGACTTGCTCTTCAATCTAATACTCTTTAACCCTGATACACTTTGACTATTCTTTACTGTGTCCTTTTACCTTCACTGTATATTTTAGGTTTTTTACTGTCTATTTCAACAGTAAATCATTTAATTTCATGTTTCCTCTACTTGTCTTTTAATTGTATCTTTTATTTTCCATGTTTGTTTGAATAGATTCGATAACAATCTCAGAGTAAACAGGTCTTATGACTAGTATTAAGACTATTTATCCAAGGCTGCGGTCTTCTGATCGCCTGTAAAATAAAACAAACTATTAGGAAAATTTTGGGTTGACAGGGAGGGTCATTAATGGATTTATCGAGCTTTATAGGACTATGGAGTGAGTCCAAAGTGATTTCGGGAGGTAAACCATGTTTGAATTGGTTAGCAGAGGCTTCAGGTAGAGTAGAAGGGTTTCATAAGTTTACATAGTAGAATGGGTGAAGGGCGAGAAAGCCTGGGTTCTTGGGGTTTGAACTTTAACGGGCAAACTTTTAAAATATGGCGTGAACTGAACAATAGACAATTTGTTGCGTAGCGGGAGGGTGGTAAGCAGTTTGTTTCGCACAGATTTTGGGCGCTTGGCGGTATTGGGGGGAGGCCACCCGATGACATTCATCAGGCGCCATGTAGCGTTGGGGCCTAACAGGAAACCACCCATATCAACCAAGTAAAGGTTGGTCTTCGGAGGCCTTGCGAAATCAATGAGGATCGTTAGATTTGATGGGGGAAGATCGGGTAGTGGTTGGTTCATGAAGATGCACGAACGGTAGTGGGGGGCCCCGACGAGGGTTTAAAAGCGACGGGTTTTAATTAATCACGAATTATGGTGGATTAAGGGCATCGGGGGTGATTTCATTAGCAGATGGTTTGACTTGTAATTAACCACGAATTGATTAATTATGTCAGGTTTTATTCATAAAGTTTATATTTCGAACTTTCGGGGCGGGGTATTAATATAAGGGTTGTATTGATATATATACGGGAAGGGTTTATATTTCTTTTTGGGATTTAATACATATATAAGTGTTAGAAATTAATATGAATATGGCGGAGAATGGGTTTTAGCACTAAGTGTAATGTATCTAATTCATTTGCTTTTCATAAACACATTGTAACTTAGGCTAAAAGGGTAATTTTTGAGGGTTTTTTAGGAAAAGGGGTTTACTTGGGGGTAATGGCTTTTCCTTAGGAAAAATGGTGTTTTACCTTAGGAAAATGGATTTTTCTGGGAAAATGAGGGAGAGTGAAGGGGCGTAATGTTTGTGGGGGGAATTTTTGCACTTATGACCTATAAGTCATTGGGCCAAGGGTTTGTTCCCTCCAGAAGTCAATGAAATGCTTTGAGCCCCTTTGACTTAAGATTTTGGGTACTTAAGACTTTGCTTATGGGAAATTAGTAAAATGAAAAGTGTAATGAGTGAGGGAGGTTAATCAATTTGACTTTGTGGATTTGATACATGCCAAATTATTATCCATACTTAGAACTTTGATGATGAAGCTGATCAACATGCTTTTATCTAACAATCATCACAATTTTGCAACCATTCTTCTACTTACCCACCTACTCATTCTACCATTTTTACTTCTCTTTATTAGGGTGCACTTAAGCTGGCAAACCCTTTATCAAAAATTTTCTTTTCTTTTACAATATAAATCTATCTAAATCTAACCTTATTACATCCAAGGGCTCAGATTAAACAGTTGAGCTCCTTTTATTTAATCTACCTATCTACTTATTTGCCAAGATTAAACAGTTTGGTTAGATTTTATTCTCTATCTCTAAGCATGAAATTGAAAATATGAAATAACCAAGTTTAAACATTTTGACTATCCATGGATTGTGGCAAAGGTAACAAGCTGCACACAATCTTTTATTCTGCATCAAAAGTAAATAGTAGTGGCATTTTGACTTGCACACTTTCATGGTCTTTTTCTTTCTTGCGGTTCATTTTTTCAACTTTTTTGACCTTTTTCATTCTTTTTGTCCTTTGATTTTTCTTTTAGGACATATCCTCTTTACATTTTTTAATTTTTTTAATATGGAAAACATTTGCAGAAAGCAAAGGCATGTACATATTATAGGTTTAATCTCAGTCATTCAAAAATTATGACTCTTATTGGTATAGGAACTTAACAGCGCCTTCAACATTGCTTCCTTGTGTAGCACTGTGTCCACCTATTCCTTCAACTGCTTGGCTTCCTGTAGCTTGGCTAACCTCTGTGTCAGCACGATGGTTCACACTGTGCCCTTAACTTTGTCATAGCGTTGTTTTAGCTTACGCACCTCCTTCTCTAGCCTCTGGATGTTTGGGTCCTCCTACAAGCTAGTCAGGACCTCAAATGATTTCTTGAACAACTGTGTGTAGTCTGCTACTGCACTCTCCACCACCGTGACTGCTTCTGTGATAGCAATTTCCCATTGTTCCTTTACCTTTGGCAATGTTGAAGGCTGGGCCCTCAATTGGAGTTCTGTAATCTATAGGTTTAGCTCAAACTGAACTCGCGCCATCTTTGTCCGAGTGTCATGCACCCCTGTGGCCAATTTACAAATGCAAACCTAGACTGGCTCCTTCTCAGGAATGGCCAACTCTGGGACCATTCTGCATGCCTCCTCAACTACCTGCATGATCTTCTTACTTTGGTTGGTTGCCTCGGTTTCAGCGGCGATGGCAACATTTATCTGTAGGGCCATCTGTTCATTGTTTATCCATTGTTCGCTAATCACCTGGAGGGCACGGTGCTCTCGGGCCCTCAACTCTGTAATTACTCCATCCTACAAGAGGTGGAGTGCTTCGCGCGGAAGCGCTGCCAGGTTCAGCCCAACTCCCTTCAAGATGCTAACAATGGGCCTGTTAGCCTCATTTTTCGTGGTTAGTGCTCCATCCAGCAACATTATTGCACTGGAAGCCTTCATGCGTAGCATATTGGCAGCCTATGAAGTGCCGATGGCCAAGATGGTAGACACCATACCAGCCTCCGACGCGCGGGTCTGCAACTCTTGCAACTCGGTCTCGAAGGCCCCTAGTATGATCTGTTGTTGTTGTTCAAATTGCTGTAGGGCCTCCACGGTGACATCTTTGATTGTGCATTGGCTACGTGGGGCCTAACCTAGGTTCAACAATGAGTTTAGCCAAGCAAATCCTGGTACTACTGGCCCTTTCGGTAACAGCCCGCAGAGCGTGGACTGAGGTTTCACCCGAAGCAGTATGGAAGGGTGCTGGAACCAGGTTTCCACACCCTGGGGATGTATGATATGTGGCAATAGGGATGCGATTCAACCTTCGTGCTAACTAGGTTATGCATACCTGTGATGCAGGAAAGTGTTCCCTCTACGGACAGAGGCAACCCCTCTAGCCCTAGAGTGGGTCTAGTCACAAACAAGGACAGATCAACAATAGCTTTCCTTAAACAGTGATAATTGGAGGCCTACCTCAACCGATGGTTGATGGAGCTCCGTTGCGCTGCTCCAGCTTCTGCTTCCTTCTCCTTAATGAGTGATCAACCTGAAATAATGCAAAGGAAATACAGCAAAGCACGTAACCGGAAAATAACAATGATCTATTTACTCACAAAGTCAAGAAGTCACGAGCTATCAAGTAAATTACATACAAGACATAGGAAAACATCATTGATTGTATTAATAATGAAATAAGAGCAAGCTTACAACCAAAGTCTTGACGTTGCAAGCCTTCTAAGAGGAATCCAACCAGCATGTTCTCAAGCATTCACTCTTTGAAGATGGATCTCCCAACATATACGATTCTCTCTCACTCATAAGTTTTACACAAAGTTAAGGGCACTTCACAACCTTCCACAAGCTATCAACAATCCCACACTTTTCACACTCACACCAGCTATCTAGCAAACTCACAAACACTAACAGCACTGCTCAATCCAAGAACTTACCAACTAGCCAACTAACCAACTAACTGAGCATAGCAATGGTGAGAGTTTAAATAGGAGAAGGAGTCTCCATGAAAGGTGGAAGAGAGAGCTTATCACCAAGGAAGGTAGCACAATTGACGGAACTGCCATGCCAGAGAAGGAAGGGTGACACAAACTATGCCAACAACTAGGTCTAGAGTCATCCAAAAGGCCGACTGTTGGAACAAATTCAACCAATCTGGATCATCACGAGTACATAACTAAGCTTTAGCACTGACATCGCTAGTGATCAGTGTGGCTAGTCAGATCATCGCTAAAGATAATAAGTAACCTCGTGCTCGAGCATGAAATCAGACAATCGCAGGAATCAGATGTACTTCCATGCCCACAACGCGGCTGGACTGTTTATGACCGCCCTTCAATGCGTATATTAAGTCCACAGTTGCGATGAGGCAGATAACTTAGGAAAAGTGGGTCAATTGGCAGCATAAGAGAGCATTTGTTCAGTATGAGCATGTTTGACTTGGACACATGACACAATAGAAGGACTAGGGTGAAGGCAGTGACAAATTACTGTGTAATAGATGCCCCCTAAAGTATGAAGCCCGAGAGAGTGGGAGGGGTGAAATGATTTACGAAACTGACTGAGCTGGAACACCATCTGGAAGAACCTGCACGCAAGTACAACTGATATCTCTGATAATGAAGTACATGTAGTCTAGGCATGGGTGTAGCCATCCAAAAGACATACGAACTAGGTTTGTGGTATGGATGCAGCCATCCAGCTAATAAGACCATGATAATGATAAAGGTATGGTCGCAGCCATCCATGAAGACTCAGGTATGGTCGCAACCATCCATCAATGAGTCATGTAATCATGAACCAATCCATGCAGCCCGAACATGTGTAATCTGAGTTCGGGGTCTTGAACCCAACCGATCATAGTACAAATTCTAACATGCGAATAGATGTGCTGAGGTCGAGCATGATAGAAAGTCGCTTGATTACCAGTCAATGATGGAAACCGTTAACAAGCGTGAGAGAAACCACCAATAATGCCAATGGTTCTCAAGGTACTATCTAGCACAATCCACGAAGTGTGAAGAAGGAGCTAAAGTTGAACACTCGTGGAATCACCCAATCGACGACCAATGATGAAAGTCGACCGTCAGGTGCGAAGAACTTGCCATTAAGGCATGCAAGCTCTAAGGTACCAAAGGGGATCTCTAGATCAATCTCCTGGATAATGAGCTGATGTCGAAAGGAGACGACCCGTCGCAAGAGGGCCATAATGTTTCCCCCATCAATGAAACAAGATAAGGAACAAGTGATAGATGGTGAAACAAAGTATCAGAGGAGGAGGCAAGGGTGTAAACTGCAGAAGGATTATACTCTTGAACATGTCGATGACACGACTCTAGAGGGTGGTAGCATTCAGGTACCAAGGGATCAGAGGCTTGATGGAGACAGCGTGAATCAAATGGAATGAGGCTAAATGGAAACCCAAACCCATGGAAAGCCAAATGACGATGTATGGATGTCCCAACCCGACAAGAAGCAAAAGTGTCGATGTTCAAGAGTGACTAGCTGCCAATGATGATTTCCAAATTTTCCCCCACCATCACTAGCGAGTACCCCAATTACTTTTGAAAACAAGCTTGAAGGGGATAGCATATGCTTGTAATATAAGTTCGATTGTCGATCGAATCCAACCTAGTAATATTTTAATGAGCCCTAGGGAGGAGAAGCTTGAGTCTCGTCATGGTGACGAGTCTAATGTCGTCAGGGTTTAACGAGTCTGACATAGGTAAAACTCAGAGTCTTTTTCATGTTTAGAGAGTTTGAAAAAGACACGGAAAAGAAAACTCCAGGGGGGTGATTTTTCGTAGACTTGTGTCTCTCGAGCCCGAAAAAGTATAAAACGATACTCGAAAGAACCGCTCGACCATTACGATCAAGGAGTAATTTTTGTGATTAGTGACCTCAACCCGAAAAAGTAGAAAAGTGATCGAAATCACGTTGTTCCGTAACCAATAATGAGCTTGAAATGAAAAAGGCCCAGCAATCTTTTCGTGTTTAAATGGTCGAAAAAGAGCTTAAAGTAGACCGCCTCTTGTTTCTTTTAACGAGTCAAAAGGAATAACTCGGCTATCTTTTCAAATTTTAAGTCAGAAAAGAGAATTAAAGAAGACTTTACATACCAATTGTACACGAAGCATGAGATAACTCCACTACTTGTAGCTCTGCACAAAACATGTCAAATGTAAACCCATTCGACATAAAATGAACAATATATGTGGAAACATAGTTAAAAATCCAAAACTTTAACTAACCATGTGATAAAAATGAGGAAAAAACCCACATTTTTAAAATATAATTTTTTAATTTTCAAAAATTACTATAAAAAGGGGGGTAATCCATTTATTTTTACCATTGGCACTGTTCATTTCACCTTGGAGTGTTTTGGAGCACCAACCTGAGCAAAGTTGGCGAGCTGATTTCAGCCTCATTCGTCCATGGTTCATCTTGAAACTTCTACCAGGTAAGTAGACTTCTTCCTGCGCTTCATTTCAGTATCTTTTTAATGCATTTTAGTGTTAGACATGTAAGTTTAGACGGATTTTTGAGTCGGAGTCCGCTGCTTGGTCATCGCGGGTATGCCGCTCGGGTCTGCGATGACCGAGCACAATTTACACGTAACGTTTTCCGATCATCACAAGAATATGATGTATTCTCGTGATGACCACGAGAAAAATGAACTGTCAACTTCATGACGACGCAAAATTATTTTTTTTTGCAAATTATGGATTGAAATTTGTAAACGAAGTTCTAATTCATTTTTCCTCGTCATGTAGGGCATCATGGCGTTTGTTTGGTAGGAATGAATGTAGGATGATAATGATGTGGAAGATTTTGCTGACGCTGGGTGCCAAAATTCTTTACGTGCGTGTGGGTTGCTAAAATTCTTCCTTACTCCACACCTTCGGGTCCAACCCGATTTGCGAGAGCTACTGATTCGTGCCTGGAATCCGATAGATGGAAAATCTATAATCTGAGGCAGAGACATTGAGTTCAATGCCATGGACGTATATTTCCTGACCGAGTTATCCCGTCGCGGTGAGAGGCCCATTCTAGAGGGGCAGCGACCCGGGGGCGAATCTCTAGAGATGCTGATGGCACGAGTGTGCCCACGGTCACGCAAAACGAGAGGCGGGAAGGTGGCAATATTGACGGTGGAAGATGTGGTTCTTCGTGCAATGCTATCTATGGTGACAAGGGCAGTGGGCTCCCAAGCCCAACATGAGGCATCGAAGACCCATCTCTGGTTGGCTCTCGAATGTCTCAATCTGACCATGTTCAACTGGGCGGAAACAGTGACGGCCAATATGAAGAGACAACTTACCAACTGCCATCGAGGAGAGACGAAATAGTTTGGCTATGGGTCCATCTTGGTCCCACTCATGCTGGAGCGGGTGCTGGCGCTGTAGTTGCAAGACATGGACATGTATTTTCCCAGACCACGGGAGACCAGGATCACATGGTGGGCACATGTTATGCCACAAGGAGGTGGCGGACGACCAATGTCGTGGGGGACACTATTCCATGAGTGGCTGGATTGCCAGATGATCTTCGTCGAGGACTAGCCATATGTTGGCATGGACTTTTGTGGAGACCCTGACATGCAGCTGCCCGCTGGCGAGCAGTGGGACGATGGTGGTAAGACACTTGATCACATTATTTTTGCATTTTATTTTTATGATGTTTTTTAGATTTTTTTCATGTATATGTCCTAATGACGTACTCTATGGTATTCGCAGATGTGGGACCAGTGAGACCTGTAGGGCTGGCTCCAGAGGCATGGAGGGATCCACAGGGCATCGGAGCACTGGCCTTGGCTCCCCTAGCTGATGATCCAGTGGAGACAGTGGCCCAAAATCTTGAGGGCCTGATAGCGGGGATCCCTGATTACATAGGGGTCGAGGAGGTCCCCATAGAGTTCCAAATACATACAGTAGGAGTGATACCCAGGGTGCATTGCCTGTTGAGGCAAGTGGCACGAGCAGTGGTGTGCTATAGGGAGCATAACCCATCGCAGTAGACACCTAGGTTTTATTTCCTACTAATTTTTTGAGAGACACGTGTCTCGGATGTACGGAAAACACAAACTCTATTTGGACAGATGCACTTATTTTTTGAGTGCCTCCATGCGCCACACGTGATATATATATATATATATATATATATATATATACACACATACATACATATTCCTATGGTTCATTATTGTGTTTTGCATGCTCCTATATGCTATTTTGATTACATGTTACGCAAATGTCTGTCTAATACATGGTTTGCTAATGCATTAGTTAACGTGTTTAATCTTCTGGGAATGTGTTGATATGTGATAAAATCAAAATTCCTTTCTAAAAATTTAACACGTAAATACATCCGATTGTCTCTTACGGAATAACGCCCATTAAGCTGGTGGACGACAAGCTGAGAATCCAGATTCACAACCAATGCATGAATACCAAGATTGATAGCTTCGGTCAGTAACTCAATAACAACACTATATTCAGTGACATTGTTTATGGTACGACCTAGACAAACACCTTGAAGGTCTACTAACTCACCGTGAGGATCATAGATCACCCATGCCGCAAAAGAAAGATTGCGGGTACTGCGGCAGGCACCATCAGCGAAACCAACGTAAGGTGTACCAGACATCTACATAAGAAGCAAAAGACACAATAAGCAGCAATTATGCCTACACACCAAGCCAGACATGAAAACACACACACAACACACCTGCTGAAAACACACGTATGTACAAATCAGAGTACATGGAGTTCACGCATAATATTTTTTCAGGTAAAACCCATTTCGGGGCTTATCTAGAGGGTTCCCTTCATAATCAATCAGCTCATAGGCCCTTTTTTGCAAAACTCGCTTTACAATATAAGGCCCATGCCACATGGGCTCAAATTTGCCTGCCCCCAGCTTATCATTTGCTTGATCATAGAGCAGGAATAAATCTCCTTCAACAAAAGAACGAGGATGGACAGTATGATCGAAGTGAGTTTTCACTCTCTTCTTCTGTGCTTCAATAGCTAGAGAGGCTAGTCGATGAGTCTCGTCCAACCGCTCTAGGTAGAGAAGGTGTTCTTCTACTAGAGTAGTGTTGGGGAGTAATTCAATGGCTAATTTCAAAGAAGGGATCTCACACTCAATCGGAAGGGTAGCCTCCAGCCCGTAAACCAATTGGAACGGGGTGAAACTGGTGGCATCCTTCACAGAAGTTCGGTAGGCCCATAAGGTGGAGAACAACATCAAGTGCCAGTTGGACTTGTGCATGCCAATGGTACATTGAAGCATCGTAACTAGAACCTTGTTGACGGCTTCTACTTGGCCATTGGCCTGAGGATAGTATGGTGTCGAGCTATCATGCCGCAAGCCTAGCTGGGTTGTTAACTTAGTCATCATATGATTATGGAAATGCTTGCCATGATCAGTGACGATAGCCTGAGGGACTCCGAACCATGAGATAACATGATTAAATAAAAATTGCGCCGCTGTGTGACCGTCTTCAGATAGTGTAGGCATCGCCTCGGCCCATTTTGTGAAATAATCAATGGCAACGATGATATACCCATGCCCCCCGGCCGAGTGAGGGTTACAGGTCATATAATCAATGCCCCATTTGGAAAAAGGGCTGACGGTAACGACAGGGTGCAATGGAGCGGGAGGCGCGCACATCTTCCGTTGGTAGATTTGGCACTCATGACAAGAGCGGATGGAAAGAATGCAATCTTTGAAGATGGAGGGCCAAAAGTAACCAGCATAGAGGATCTTCTGAGTAGTAGCATACTTGGACATGTGACCACCACAGGCACCAGAATGGTAGTCATTTAGAACTCGTTCAGCTTCCTCGAATGTTAAGCATCGGCAGAGAACAGATTCGGTGCTGAGACAGTACAGGGTGTCACCAATAATACGATAGGGCTGAGACTGATGGCAAATCTGTCGTGAGCATCATTAGACAAATCAAGATGAAAAGAGGATGTTTGAAGATAGACAATGAAATCCCTGTACCAAGGATCGAGGGTGCTAATTAAGAACAGAGTTTCGTCTGGAATATGGTCCTCTAACTGAGAGGGCAAGGTAACAGATGGAAGAGAGCAAAGCAACTCAGCAAAGACAAGGGATTTCTTAGACTTGGCAGTGGTGAATTCCAAGTCGAACTCTTGGAGGATAACAATCCACTTCGAGTATTTGCCCCTTAGTAATTGACGTGACAGGATTTACGTCATTGGGTTGCAATCTGAAACCACTGTCATAGTGTGCAATAAGATATAATGGCCGAAACGTTGAATGGCACAAACGGTGGCCGATGCCAATTTATCGACATAGGCATATCGATTTTTCGTATCTAATAAATTGCGGCTGAGATAGTAAATGACATGCTCAGTGTCATCGTCATCATCTTGAATTAGAACCATGCCAATAGTGGTATCGGGAGTGGCTAAATACAGAGTGTAGTCACGATGATAATCAGGGGGATGCAACAATGGAGCAGAAACAAGGAGAACCTTGAGGCGCTCGAAGGACTCTTGTGCAGCGGAATCCCAAAGAAAAGGGGTATCCCGCTTCAATAACCGCGTATAGCCTTTGGCCACTTCGGCATAGTTTGGAATGAATCGTCGTAAAAAATTCGCTTTACCCTGCAAACTTTGCAATTGCTGCAAAGAAGTAGGGGGGGGGAGATTCAGGATGTCTTCAAATTTAAGGGGATCCAGACGGATATCCTCTGGGGAGACATGAAACCGAGAAGTTTGGCTGACTCAACGCAGAAGACACACTTATGTGGATTAAGTCGGATACGATAGTGTCGACAGAGGAGGAAAATTTCGCGAAGGTGAGCTGGGTGGTCCTGGCACTTTGCTGAATGAGCTAGCAGATCATCCAGGTAAGGCTACACAATGTGTCAAATATCATGGAATGCATAAGACATTGCGCGTTGGAAGGTGGCACCGGCATTTTTTAAACCGAAAGGGAGCTTTTTGTAAGCAAATGTGCCCCACGGACAGATAAAGGCGGTCTTGTGTTGATCTACGGGGGCAATATTAATCTGGTTATAACCAGAAAAGCCATCCATAAATGAGTACATTTCACTCCTGGCACACTCATCAATGAGCTGGTCAATGAAGGGTGTAGGGTAGTTATCTTTGGGATAGGCCCGATTAATATCACGATAATCAACACATACCTTGATAGTGCCCTGTTTTTTAGTTATAGGGACAATATTAGAGACCCAATCTGTGAGTGGGATGGGGTAAATAAAACCAGCCTTAAGAATCTTTTCAACTTCCGCTTTAATAACCGTAGCCTTTCGGGGGTGCACGGGGCATAGATGCTGCCGAACAGGATTAGCACCCGGATATGTAGGTATCTCATGCACCACGATGCTAGGATCGATGCCGGGCATCTCTTCATAAGACCAAGCAAACACATCACGGAATTCGCGAAAAAGATTAGTATAGAGCTGAATCTCCTTCGGAGTACAAGTTACTCCAACATGGATGTGCTCGACAATCCCTGGTTTAACAGAGATGTCGATTGGCTGAGTTTGCGTGATGTTTCCCATGTTCCCTTCAGAAGACACTTGATAAATTTGAATGGGTGTCTGAAGGGGTTGGGATGGGAGACAAGGAGCAAACCGCTCGAGACAGGTATGCATTTCCTGGTGGGTCGGAAGAAATGAGGAACAATGGTGATGATCGGACCAAGGAGGATCCTCGAAATACATGGTCTCAATAATGGCTTCATCAAAAGGAAAAATTTCCTTTAAAGGGTCTGAAGAAGCGCCATCTCCAAGCCAAGGGGAATGAGCGTACGAGTCGAGAGCTCTACTCGAAGGAGCAGATTCAGAGGGTGGAGACGATGCAGAAATGATTTCAACGTAGTTGAGCTCGACAAGACTCAATGACATCTCATTGCCCCAGGATTCTATCTGATCGGCGGGGGGGAGAACCCAAGGATCAGAGCAAACAAAAATCATATTAATAGGAGTGACGTTGGGAGGTGGGAGTGAAAAAACACCCATAAGGGTAGGATCTTTAAAGAGTGTAGCTCCCACTCATAAGATGGATCAAATGTTGCAGAAGGTAGTTGGATCAGAAAGAATGCTTCGATTGTAGGTCAAGGTATGCTCCACAAAAGGCACATTGCCATCGGAGGAGGAGGAGGCGAAGAAGGACAACTAGTCTATTGTGACAATCTTCCCTTGATGAGGGAAATGAATGACATGAAATAGAGATGAAGCCACGGATCGAATGGCATATGTCCAGCTTCGTCCCAAAAGGAGGTTGTAAGTTAGATTGGCATCAACGACTTCAACCTCCACTTCAACCGTCTTCCCTTCCAAAGTAATAGGAAAGTGTTGGAGTATACCATAAGGGTGAGACTCTCTCCCATCAATGTCTTCCAAGGTTGTAGGAGACTGGCTCAGAGTTGGAGAACCAATAGCCTTCCAACAAGCAACAAACATTATGCAAGTAGAAGCACCTTCATCAATGACGGTATGATGAATCGTTTTAGAATTGATGATGACCTGGATAAGGAAGGAAATTTGGTGAGGCAGTCTCGGTATATGACTGTCTAGGTCAAAAGTGATCAAATCCGAGTCAACCGGGTCAATGCCACCGATAGCTGATAGCAAGGACTTCCTCTGAGAGGGGCAGCTTTGGAGAACTTCTAAAGCGGACATAGCTGACGGAGCTTGGGCTAAGTCCTCAACGATGCTATAGTGCTAAGCAGCACAAGCATTAGGGTTGTAAGAAGACTTCTGGAGTACACCTTTAGGAGGGGGTTGGATGGTCGTTTTAGTGCTAGGTCTCTTAATATGGAGGGGACCAGAACTAGACGGAGGAGCGCTAGAAGGGATCTCAGGCTCTTTCCCGGTAGGCGACGGATACTCTTTTGCCTGAGTACTAATGTGGACGGGAATCATTAGAGCCATAAACACCTGAGAACCAAAGGGATAAGAGGATTGGGATGGATGTTATCGGGAAAATTAGTGTCTATGCAGAGCTGCTAGTCCCACTAAGGCTGGTAGCTACCTTAGAAACAAACACACTAAAAACTACTTTCATTTTCCTTTATGAGAAATAGATAAGAGAAGAGTAAGGAGACCAACCTCTGTCTTGGGCTTGGTTCCTTGCTTGATTCCTCTCTCTTCTGGTAGGTCTTTGCCACTCGCTTCCTTGTCTACCCAGCTTCAAAGAGTACCTGTAGAATCAAAGCAGCATAACACTATCCAAGAACATAGATCTATTATCATAAACAATATAGGATCAGATGTACATTGACCACACAAATGCATAAATCATCAATCATACAAGAATGTGGAGGAAAACTTGAATAGCTTTATTGATAATCAAGAAAGAGCAAAGAGGATTACAACCAATTGTTCTGACCCAGCATCATCCTCTCAGCAAGAAAGCCCTTCTTCACCTCATGAAAAGCTTAGATCACCTAACACTATGATATTGCACCAAGAAACCAACAACACTTCCTTACAAGATACAAAATTCCAGCCTCTAGATCTCTGGGATGAGGGATCCATATATAGATGTCTGCAAGGGAGGTGAGTCAGCTTTTGAGATTTGATTAGTGTCTTCTCTCTGATAGTTCTTGATTCCACTTGGAGATTGATGATCTCTTACTCATCCCTGGTCGAATTCAGAGAGGCAAGTGTCACAGGAGAGGTTTCTGGAAGATTCCATGCTCCTCCACCTTGCGGATTGACCCTGCCATTTGTCCCTTCTCACCCATCGCACCCCATAGAAGGGCTTTTTGACATGCATCACATCTATTGTGTGTATTCAGGTGGGATGCAACACACTTTTCCTATGGAGCAGGTGAAATGGTCTAGTTTTGACCAGTTCTGAGTAGTTTTTCATGGAGAACTTCTGGGAGATGCTGTAATCAGTTGACCTTGTTCTTTTAGGGGTTGGAACAACACCTTTAGGGACTTAGGAGCCCTTGGTTTATGGACATTTATGCTTGGGGTTACAGTGCCCAAAAATGTCTATAACAGTTGCCCCCTAAAGCATGAGGTCGTTAATCTTTTGATGTCGGGTGAAATGCTTTATCATGAGGATCCAAAGTTTTTTCGAGCTGGAAGGCGACCTGTAATAAGATACAATACATTATCTTCATATTATTTTCATGATCTAGCTGAGGCGGGCATTCCCATGCTCAGCTTTATAAATTCATTTTCATGTACATAGGACAGACAATCGTCTGAGTGTAGACTGATGATTCTAGTAGAGCCATCATCCCTTAGATTGGATGATTATCTGTGCAGCAATGATGTACATTTGATGTCTTTATTTTCCTGAATATATATCGCAGCCCGAATGGATGAAACTAGATCCGGGGTCTTCGATCTAGTTTGATCTTCACTCAAAGCACAAGTCAATCCATGTGGGAGATGTTCTGGAGTCGAACATGGAAAGACATTGCCTGATTACCAGCCAATGATGTAAGCTGTTAACAGGCGCGAGAGGAATCACCGATAATGATAATGATCCTCAAGGTACTGCAGTACAATTCACGTGGTGTGAATAAGGGACTTAGCATCGAACACCACGCAAAATCTTTCGGTCGAAGGCCATTGATGTAAACCTATCGCCGGAAGTGAGAAACTTGCCATTGAGGCATGCAAGCTTCAAAGCACTGAAAGGGTTGTTCCTAGATTGACTTCTTGGATAATGAGTTGATGTCGACAAGAAGTGGTCTGTCATAGGAGGGCCTTAGTGAATCCCACATCAATGACACGGAACGGAGCAAATGATTTTA
Organism: Pinus tabuliformis; assembly: GCA_031772625.1. Classification (NCBI taxonomy): domain Eukaryota; kingdom Viridiplantae; phylum Streptophyta; class Pinopsida; order Pinales; family Pinaceae; genus Pinus; species Pinus tabuliformis. The sequence goes on from CM062819.1 coordinate 1,682,156,766, forward strand.
ATGGAGGTGAAAACGATCTGGTGATATACGGTTCAGGGTGGCGGTCATGAAAGAATGGAGCGAAAATGTATTATAGTGGGTGAGACACAGGTGAATTCTTTGAGCGACTTCTCTTGAACATATTGGTGACACTGACATGATGGATTGGTAGCATTAACCCCAAATGTGGATGGTGTGATGGAACCATGGTGATGTGACCAGTGAATGGAACAACCCAACCCGACTCAGATGCGGAGTGAAAGTGTCATGTTCAAGAGTGACTTGCTACCAACAAAATTTCTTCAAGTTTTCTTCCCAATTTTTCCCTAGTCATTACTGACCAATACCTCTTTATTTTTGTCAAGCTTGAGGAGGATAACATATGCTTGTTCTATAATTTTCCCTTCGGGCAAACCCATCGCTATGTTTTAGCGAGCCTAGCGATAGTGAAACTCGTTCTTGTCTGTTATGGACAAGTTTGTCGCTATTAGGTTTTAACGAGTTTAACGACAAAGATAACTCGGTCCTTTTCAATTTTAGAGAGTCTGAAAAGGGACGTAAAGGAAACTCCAAAAATCCCTTTTTCGTCATCTAATCCCTTAAGTCCGAAAAAGTATAAAATAATACGAAAGGGATGAATTTTCGGTAATTTTAACGAGCCGAACAAAACAAGCGCTCGATCTTTTTGTGTAATAATCCCTCAGGTCCAAAAAGATTAAAATCTAAAGGAGGGATAGCACTTCCGGTCACTTTAACGAGTTGGAGAGGCCAATGGCTCGGTAATCTTTTCATATTTTACGAGTCAGTTGAAAAGAGCTTAAAGGAGACTCGTTTTTTGAGGAACGAGTGATAGATTCGGGTAGCAGCTGATTCCAGGTAAGGTTTGGAATTTTCCAATCACGACAGTGTCACAAGGATGGCTAACAAGATCACTCTTCGCAGCTGTTCCTCAAAAAGGGGTAAACAATCAAGTGGAGGTGAATGATCGGCCAATACAGAGTGGAGGTGATGATGAGAACATGACCAAGGCTTCAAAGGTTGAAGTACTACATTCACGATGGTTATTTACTGGAAATCGGTTCATTTTTTATTTTAAAATGAGCTTAAACGCCGGGGGAAACACTTGCTCATTGCTTATGTTTATTTTTTAACGAGCTTGAAGTCCGCGTTAAAACTGCTCGATCCAGTCATATAATAAGAATGTCTCATCTAAAAACGACATTTTTTCAAAGCTTTGCCCCACATCCTTTCTTTATGCAAGTTAGGAAACGACCAATCCTATGAGTTTAAAGGGTTAGAGGGCCTATAAATTAAAAAAATAAATGGTTGCTCTTCGCTTGCATGCCAAAAGGTTTGCATGCCCCCAGGTATAGTGAAATAGAGTTTCGAGGTTACCCCTCAATTTGCAGACAAAACATTTGTTTTATCGGGAAAGGCCTACCTTTTTCAGGTTACCAAAGATTGTTCTATTTGTACCACAAACAAAACACTTCTTCGGCGATGTCTACCGAAATAGACAAAGGTGAGTGGCGCAGACGCCTCCACTCACATAACTTTGACGAGGGAATCTTATTCTAGCCTAATCCCCTTTTCCTAAATGGACGGGTGTGTCAGACTAGTCATATATCCTTCGCGGAAACCTACCCTATACCTGAAGTTTTCCTACCGAAGCAGACCAGGGTGCATGCCCCCTAGGTTTCAGTCATGCCCTCTGAATCACTCACGCTCATCAGGAGGATGGACTGGGGATTGATGAGACATTCCTTGTGTGAAAAGACCATTCAGGGTTGGTATATGGCTATTTGCTATGTGTGAAACGGGAAATTAAAGCTGGTCTACGAGCTTGACCACTCTTCCTTCGTGCGGAAAACACATTACTCTAAAGAGTGAGGAGACAATGGCTCCCATGCAATAAATATAGTCTCGTCCAAGGAGTAGATTATAATCCAGGGGTCCTTGGACTACCATTACGTTCATGTGAACGATTTTCCTTCTCAATGTTATTGGCACATCGGGAAGGATCCCTAATGGTCGACTGGTTCCTTTGTCAAAGCCTGTTAGATTTCTCATCTCAGGCAAAAGCGATGGTGAACCAAGCGCTTTCCAAGCAGTTGAGGAAAGGATACTCACAAAAGCCTCTTCATCTATGATGGTACCGACCATGACCATTCTATATATTTGAGTAATGATTCGAAATGGTATACTAGCCGGTAAACGGGGTCTGCCTAGTAGATTCCAGTCGAAGGAAACAACTAGGTTGCTTGGAGGTGGGACTGAATAGGCGGCCGGGTATGACTCTGACGAACTTCCTTCCTGCGGTAAAGGAACAGGTAGACTGCCCCCATGTTCATCGGAGTCTGTGCTTACGAAGAGAATTTGAACGGTGTCGTTTTTGTTCTCTTCGGTGACTGTATCATATGAAGATGGACCTTCTGAAGGCAAGACCAGGTCAACTACCGCCTCGACCTTTTGACTTTCGTCTGGTATGGATTCAGATGGTTTATCTTCAATGATAGATGCTTCAGCCGACCACAAGGGCGTGTCAGCCGGATTTTCAACTAGTGACGGACTCGGCAAGAGTTTCTTGTATCCAGGAGGAAGCCGTAATGGTGAAATCGGACGGTCGTCCAAAACTCTTTTAGCTTCATCTAAGAAGGGACAACGGTGGACTGCGTGATCGCCTTCACACAATTTACAAGGAAATTTATATTTTCCTTTTTGTCCAGGGGCTTCACTTTCACTAGTTGATGGTGTATGCTCAACATGATCATCAGAGGCTGATGACACCGGATTGTGCAAACGAGGAGAGCAGTCCCTTAAGATCTGAGGGATGCAAGGACAATCTCGATGATAGTGGTCTCCTTTGCAAATGACACATGGCGATTTAGGCCTGGTCAGTGCAGTGTGTGGATTTTCGCTAGACGATGCTTGGTTGCCCCTTTTCACCTTTGGCTCCTTCTTCTTCTCAGTTACTTGATTTTGGGCTTTACCAGCTTCATCAAGCGAAGAGGAAGGAGGAGAGGAAGAATTGGATGAAGTAGAGGGTTGGGGGGTAACTCTAATATCGTTTAGTTGCTGACTTGACTGTTCAGGAATCACGGTATTCTGAATGACAGAAGTTGAGAAGAGCCATACGGGCAAGCCGATTGTCAATCCTGGAAGAGACAATGTGGCCATATGGGGTGCACCAACATCTCCCCAAGAGGAGAAGGGACTAGGATTTCCTCCAAGGGGAACTCCTTGGTTGGTTGAATGCATTTTTCTCAACTTAAGATCAACGTAGGAAAGGTGATGATTATTCCATTTAAAATAAATTTTAGACGCTTTGACACAACTTGTTTTTTCAATTTTTAAGAGTCGAGAGAAAACAAAAGATGACTCTAGTCGCCTTCAATTTTTAATGAGCCTGAAGTGACAAGTGCTCAGATGGACCTTTTCCGTTAAGGAGTCTGAAAAGGAACGAAAGGGACTGCTCTGGAAATATAGACAGAGGGATTACCAAACCAATCGCAAAACTGCATAATACTTTTTACGGTACGGTAGTCAATCTTCCCGAATGCTGTGTTCAGTGCATTGCGATCGATAGGGCGGCAGAAATGGCTTCCTATGGATAAAGGATAAAACCTATTGTGGTCTCCCAAAATATACTCGACAGTACGTGGGAGCACAAGTCCGTACTAGCACTTATCGTCTCAATGTGGAGGAATCACCCAACCAACAGTGAAAACAATAGTTACCAGGCTTTACGACACCGGAATATGTCTCTAGCCTAGACTTCTAGATGTTGTGCGTTAGGTTCCAAAGCATTTTTAGATTCATTAAATTTATTTTATGGTTGATCTTGCTTAAGAAATTTTCCTTTCAAGTTCACCGCGTGATGTAGATGTAAAATTCCTAAAATGCAATCTAAGATGATAAACAGTCATTTAATCTTCTTTTTGCAATGAAAATCCTAGCTACTAAGGAAAGAGAGATGGCGTTCTTTCAACAAAGAGCAGAGAGCACACACTATATGCACTGTCCTAAATCAAGCCAACAAACAGTCTAAATGCAAATGCACATGCATGTATTTGTTTTCAGCCTTCTTAATGTGTGAATGATAAAAAGAAAGCTAAGTGCAAATCTGAATTATTTTCCAAAGCGACAATTACTAACAAGTTTCTTTTCAAAACAAAATGAGGACAATGACGACACTTTGTTATTTGGAATTGAAAACTTGCTTTCGACACTTGGAAAACTACTAACTCAAATCAAATACAAGAGTAACAGTGTAATCGACTATCAAGAACAATCAGATTCTCTTCTATGACTAAAAATGACACTTGCGACACTTTCAAATCAAGAAACGACAGTACAATTATGCTACTTCTTTGTAAAGGAGAACTGAAAATGACTCAAAAATACATAAAAACATTTACATTTCTTTGCACAATGGAGGCGGAATAACAGCAAGGAAAGGGGTTTCAAACAGAGGTGTACTGACTACAGGCAGCAAAACTCTTGAATAGAGTTGAAAAGAGTGAACACAGAAACCAAAATTTAGGAACAAGGCCTTGTCTGATCAGCGCACCTGTAACACAGTGAAACTGAAATGCAACGCACCTACTACACTCGGGAAGTGCGATGCATTTGAAGTTCACAGAATAGACAGTGCACTGGACCAGGGACGAGACTTTGATTGGATTCCGGGTCACAGTTTGCAGTTCAGTTCAGGGATTTAGGCCGAGCAAGTGGTAATCAGTAAATCAATCACAGGGGTAGATCTAAGGAGGTTACTAGAGCCACCACGAGGGTAATTAGAAAGCTTGTAAATCAATCGTTTAATTTATAAACAAAACCCCGAGATTGACTGAAGTAGCGTTGATCTACTTTGCACTTGCATAGCAAATGCAGTTCGAAGGCTAGCTGGCTTGACTTCAGGCTCTGTCTGTAAGTTTATAAAGTAAACAAATGTAGATGAACAAACAATCTACTCGCTCCCCAGCAGAGTCGCCATTTTGTTATCGGGAAAACTAGTGTCTATGCAGAGCTGCTAGTCCCACTAAGGCTGGTAGCTACCTTAGAAACAAACACACTAAAAACTACTTTCATTTTCCTTTATGAGAAATAGATAAGAGAAGAATAAGGAGACCAACCTCTGTCTTGCGCTTGGTTCCTTGCTTGATTCCTCTCTCTTCTGGTAGGTCTTTGCCACTCGCTTCCTTGTCTACCCAGCTTCAAAGAGTACCTGTAGAATCAAAGCAGCATAACACTATCCAAGAACATAGATCTATTATCATAAACAATATAGGATCAGATGTACATTGACCACACAAATGCATAAATCATCAATCATACAAGAATGTGGAGGAAAACTTGAATAGCTTTATTGATAATCAAGAAAGAACAAAGAGGATTACAACCAATTGTTCTGACCCAGCATCATCCTCTCAGCAAGAAAGCACTTCTTCACCTCATGAAAAGCTTAGATCACCCAACACTATGATATTGCGCCAAGAAACCAACATCACTTCCTTACAAGATACAAAATTCCAGCCTCTAGATCTCTGGGATGAGGGATCCATATATAGATGTCTGCAAGGGAGGTGAGTCAGCTTTTGAGATTTGATTAGTGTCTTCTCTCTGATAGTTCTTGATTCCACTTGGAGATTGATGATCTCTTACTCAACCTTGGTCGAATTCAGAGAGGCAAGTGTCACAGGAGAGGTTTCTGGAAGATTCCATGCTCCTCCACCTTGCGGATTGACCCTGCCATTTGTCCCTTCTCGCTCATCGCACCCCATAGAAGGGCTTTTTGACATGCATTGCACCTACTGTGTGTATTCAGGTGGGATGCAATGCACTTTGCCTATGGAGCAGGTGAAATGGTCTAGTTTTGACCAGTTTTGAGTAGTTTTTCATGGAGAACTTCTGGGAGATGCTGTAATCAGTTGACCTTGTTCTTTTAGGGGTTGGAACAACACCTTTAGGGACTTAGGAGCCCTTGGTTTATGGACATTTATGCTTGGGGTTGCAGTGCCAAAAGATGTCTATAACAATGGATCAGCCACCATTTGCGTTTGCTGCGAGGGAAAGGGTTCTTTGAGCACGGAAGGAGTCCCGGGGGTACCTTTCAACAAATGACTAACTTCAGACCACCTTGGGCAGTCTTTGCTATAGTGATCCTCGTCATAGATAAGGCAAGGATACTTAGGCTTGCGTTTGGTACCTTCCTCGGGCAGAGGTTTAGGGGAATCTTGCTTCGGTTGATCAGCTTTATTCTTTCCTTTTCCCTTCTTCTTTCCTTTCGAGGCTTTGTCCGCTGTGGTGGACTGGACGACGTTAACCTCAGAAGTATTACCGGAATTGGATACAGCCTGAGAAGTATTTTCATTTAGAGCATTTGACTTTTTCTTCCCAGGGTTTGCGAAATATTTCTTAAAGGATGGATTAACAGAACCAATGAGGCCATCAACAAATGGTGTTGGTGGGGCTTTGGAAGTTCCAGGCCTCGGGGCATCAGGCAAATAATCATATAGTGTATCGGACTGGGAGTAAACCAAGTCAAGGTACTGAGCACATGCAATAGCCTACTCTTCAGTTACACATGCCCCCATAGCAATGTCCCGCGCTATCGGACCGACAAATGAGGTCGTAAACCAGTCAGTCAGAAGCTGATCGAGAATCCAAAACTTAATCAAACGGCGACGCCATCTCCATTCATGGATATGATCGGAGATATGTGTAGCCGTTGTTTGTTTTAAGGATGTCAGGAGATGTGTGCCCATCTCGTATCAAATCAGCAACTGAAAATGAGTTAAAAATGCCATAGCCAAAGAGTTAAAGTCCTGAAACGATCCGCGAGTTAACTCAATATACCATTTAGCAGCAGAGCCAGTGAGGGTCCGTTGAAAAAGGTGAAGCCGGATTGAATCATCAAGCCACAAATTTGACGAACAACATAGATGATAAGTCATGACGTGGGCTTGGGGATCTTCTCCAGCTTTACTGTCAAACTTGGGACAATCACCGGAATCTTAGTTGGAACTAGTGGCCAATACGGATTATGAAGAATAGGATCATTTTTTAGTTTGGACACATCCGGTAACTCCAACGTTGCTAAGAAGGGTAATTGAGGGTTAAAGGACATCTGAGGCCATGGGTAAGAGGTAGCACCAGAGTTCTAGCTAGCTGCTTGTTGTCCCCATTGATTTTGTCAGGACGGATTTGGCCCAGAAGGGTTCTGTTCGTAGGGATTTTTTCCATAGGGGTTATAGCTATAACTAGATGGCTGACCCTGGATCTACCCCCAGCATTCCATTGATTAACAACTTGGCCTGTAGGAGAAACATACGGTTGCTGGTAATTTTGGTAAGGACTCACCTGCAGTTGTTGATAATTTTGGTACGGGGCAAATTGGGTTTGCCCTTGGGATTGTTGGAAACCATAAGGCGGCTGGGCTCCAAACTGAGCCTGGGGGCCAGGCTGCATTTGATAAGCAGGTTGAGATTGGGATCCAACCTGGATTTGAGGACCAGATTGGGTCTAGAGCCCAGACTAGGACTGAAAACTGGGAGGAGCTTGAGAAGCAACAATCATTTGATTGCCCGGTTGAGCAGGTCCAGATGGATGTCCTTGAGAGAACTGAGGATGAGCCGTTTGGCCAGAAGGTTGACCTAGTTGAGATTGAGATTGACCCATTTTCCTAGAAGTTTGAGCTTGCTGGGTTTTGGGTTGTCCTTGCACAACTGAGGGCTGTCCTAATTGACCGGAGGGCTAAGCAGACTTGACAGTTGTTGGCCTGGTTGGATTTGAGGCTGACCAACTTGTCCAGATGGTTGACTAGACTAGACAGTGGGTTGGCCTTGCTGAACGTAAGGCTGACCGACTTGCCCAGAAGGGTAGCCTTGCTGGACACCAGGTTGGCCTTGTTGTATGTAAGGTTGTCCCGGATTACCAGAAGGTTGCCCAAAATAAGTAAAAGATGAACCACTAGAGGCCGAAGGTTGTCCCTGGAAGGGTTGTCCTTGTGGGCCTCCAGGTTGCCCTGGATAAGGTTGTCCGTAATACTGTTGTCCATTAGAGGGCTGCGCATAAGACGGCTGACCTTGATAGGGTGGTCCTTGAAAATTGGCAGGGGGTGCTTGGCCTCCATGATAAGTGGTGGTACCCCAAGCAACGGACAACGGAACCGTGACCTCAACCATGGGTTGAGATGGCATAGGTCCGGGGTAATAGATATGAGCCCCTCTAGAATCATAATAATGAAACGGATTTTGAGGATCTGGATTCTGAAGAGCTTGTAAATACTGATCATATGCCCTCCCTACTGGAATGGAACCAGAAGAAGGTGGGGCATTTAGTGTAGGATCAACAACTCCAAATGTAGATGCCGATGGGCCACTATTTGCAGACCCGGACGAAGGTCCAGCAACAGTGGTCACAACTGAGGATGCAGTGACGGCACTAACAACAGGGGTTGAAGAAGCCACACAGACAGTTGGAATAGTCGGGACTGAGGTGACAGACAGATTGTGAATTTGAGGGGTAAAAGGCTCCGAATTCAGAGTGACGGTATGAGACCACATGGAACTTGTAAGGGGAGTCCTAGAACCCATAACATCCCTCAAAGCCTTATCGCGTAAAGGTAGTGTGACACCAAGAGGGGTGACACAGAAGGGTGAAGTTTCCATTGGGATAGGAATTTCACCGCTCATCTCAACAGATTCTTCACTCGTGATGGGGATGTGTCATCCATGTCGGAAGAAGACATTGGGACTGAAACACTAGGAGGAGTACTGGGATGATCTTCTTCGGAAGGCTCCCAAATGGGGTTCCAATGAATATCGTAAGACTCGTCTTCTGGAGCATGAGAGTTAATCGGTTGGATACTTGGAATAACAGGGAGAATATCACTAACAACCGGTATCTTAGGAGAAACAGAAGAGGGAGACCCTTGGTTACTTGGAACAGGAGACGGGTTCGGTGATTCTGCCAGGATGATTCGATTCAAAAATCCTAGGAAAACTAACGAGAAAGAACCCTACACAAGCTAAAACGAAAACACGATCTAACAGGGTAAATGTGATCACGACCGAATAAATTTTAAGACACAGGAACATAACTTTACCTTTTCATCTTTAAAGAGTCGAGAAAAGGACGAAAAGATGACTCTAGTCGCCTTCGAATATTTAATGAGCCTGAAGTGACAAGTGCTCAGATGGAACTTTTCTTTTAGGGAGTCTGAAAAGGAATGAAAGTGACTACTCTGGAGAAACTAGGCAAAAGGTTTACCAAACAACCCGTAAAACTGCATATACACCTTGGCAGTCGTATGAAAACCAAGTACTTTCCGTACGATAGTCAATCTTCCTGAATGTTGTGTTCGGTGCATTACGGTTTGCAAGGCGGAAAACATGGCTTCCTAAGGATAAAGGATGATAACCTAGTGGGGTCTCCCAACATATACTTGATGGCACATGGGAGCACAATTCCATACTAGACCGCTATTGAGTCACAGAAGGAGGAATCACCCAACCTTGAGTGCAAACAATAGTGACTAGGTTTAATGACGCCGGAGCACGTCTCTAGCGTAGACCTCTAAATAGTGTGCGTTATGTTCCAATGCATTGTTAGGTTTATTCAGTTCATTTTAGAGTTGATCTTGAATTATGTTTCAGTTTTCAGGCCTTACTGTATGTATACAACAAATCCTAGGATGCAGCTAGAATGAGAAAAATATCCTTTTTCTTCAATGAACACCTACCTACGAGAGGGTAGAGAAATCATTCCCAAACCAAGAAAACCAAGATAAACAAAGACAGTCACTCAATGCATATAGACATCAATTCCTAAAGTGCACGGATACTACTAATGAGAGATTTTATCATTCGCTTTCCAATATGCAAACTTGAAATGCAAATTCACTTTCACTTTCGTATACTAAATGAATGCAATCTTTTTGATTTTGATGTCTTTAAATCTAGGAGAAACAAATAAGAAAACAAGCAAGTGTGGAAAAAACCAGTTGATCCAAACAATTGTGATCTATGTTTGTTAGTGAAAAGAAATCGAATCAATACCAAATATTGGTTCAATAACAATCACTAAACAATGAACCAAAAATGAGCAATGGGGAAGGCTCAATCAAACCAAGAAGGAAGCTGCAAACGAACCTTTAGCAAACCACCAACCAAGCCAACTGATTAAAGAAACTTGAAATAATGAACTAGGTCACACAGGGAAAAATGCAAGATTCCTTCAAGAAAGCCAAATAAAGAGTGCCTTAACCATAAACAGTGAAAAACAAGCTATTGAGCAAGTGAAAAAAGCAAGGGACCAGCAGGACTGATGGATTCAGGAGGCGGAATTGAAAAAAATCAATTCTACAGCAATCAACGTGGGTAATACACAAGCAATTAGTGCTGATAAAGAACTAACTGCAGCAACAGAGCGATGTCATCGCGGAAGTACACGACTTTTCTGCGATGGACGGATTTACAGAGCTGTCAGGACTGTGAGAGGTTATTAAGCGACACACAGGATCTTACAAAAGGGTGAGCGCGATGACAGCGCAACTGCTAAATTTTTATCCGCGATGATGTTCAAAACAATGACAGGTGAACAAAACTCCCAAACCAAAACCAATCAATCCTTCAATCAAATAGAGGTATTTCCCAGATCAAGCCAGGAAACTCAAAAGACTGATAACTAATCCCCAAACTTCAAAAGAGACCAAATCAAAATCAAAACAAGAGCAAACAAAAGAAGAACATAGGACAGACTCCCCAGTGGAGTCACCAATTTGTGATGCAGGAAAGTGTTCCCTCTGTGGACAGAGGCAACCCCTCTAGCCCTAGAGTGGGTCTAGTCACAAACAAGGACAAATCAACAATAGCTTTCCTTAAACAGTCATAATTGGAGGCCTACCTCAACTGGATCCTCGTAGCGTCCTCCTTTGCCTTGTGGAATCCACTGGCCAATTTGTGGATCCACATTCCTATTGGTAGATCTGTCGCATTTTCCAGCTCTAGGGTGCGGCGACATGCTTCCTCTATGATTTGTTCCAACTGCTGGTTCTGTGCCATCACTTCATCACGTTGTAGGCTAAGCTGCTCGATGTTGATTCACTATTCACTTAGCATTTGCACTGCGCGTCCTTCTCTAGCACGGAGTTCTGTGTCGCTCCGTCCTACAGTTGGTATAAAATAACCTGCGGAAGGGTAGCCAAGTTTAGGCCAAGTCCCTTGATCCGTCCTACCATGGCTCGATCCTCCATGCTGTTTAATGTTAGTGTTCCTCCATTTTGGCCCACAACAACTGCTCTGTTGTCGAAGTACCCACAACACCATAGGTGACTACCATTCCTTCGTGTGGGGGCCGCACCTGAAGTCCCTGCAGTTGCACCCTGAGGGCCCCCAAAACATTCTGCTGCTCCATCATTTCTTCCTAGAGAGCTTCCCTGGTGACCTCACAAACTGTGTTGCTGATGTCATATAGGTCACCCTCTGTCAGTGTAATAGGTTCCCCATCCAACTTGGAAGCTTTGGTCTTCTTCCATGGCCCTGTTTATTTTGTATCGCGTGGCCGTTTTAGTGGTGTAGATGTCGTTCTTGGGTCAACGCCTTCTGCCGTGTCATTTGTCCCCTATCCTATGGTGCGATCTGAGCCTCTTTCTTCTTGTGTCATGGTGGCCCCAGCTGTGGCTGTTTTTTCGGCGGCCTTGGTCTGCCCTATGGCGGCATTTGCTACCTTGCGGGAAGCCCTTACATCCTTGGTGAATTGCTCATTCCACTTCTATTGCGTCAGTAGCTTGGTGGCCTGTTTCTGTCTTTGTATCATTGTCTCATCGCATGCTTCCAGATCTAGGGCACGCCATTCGAGTGGCCATGAGTCGAGCACCGCGAAAACAATGTCATCAATTGCGATGAAAAGGAGTTTGGTCTAGTTCTGCTCCAGATCCTTCCGCGCCTTGATATACACATTGTGCATATCCGCCTTAAAGTCTGCAAAGCTCCGCAGACTGTCGTACACCGTGGGGGATAGGCACAACCTTTTTTTGATCCACATCTGGACGCTTGCCTCCATGAGTATCCAAAAGATCTTGGTCTCATGGATTCGTGTAGCATCCTTTGTCACCCAGAGCGACATGTACTTTGTTGCCTTTGGCAAGTCCTGTTAAAGAAGAGGAAACTGATTGTCCTCAGGGAATTCCCCTGCAACCAAAAAGAGGGATAAGAGCAACCACATGTAGTGGAAGGTCTTACCCTGCTCTTGGGCCACCTTGCAGTTCGTCAGAAATTCCTCACAGAGGAACTGCGCCCAATTGATCTGTACCCCTCTGTGCATTGTTCGGCCAGTATGATGACTGTTGCTGGTACCTCATTGTTGTGACATTTTCTCATCACTTTTCCTGCCAGCAGCTGGGTGGCTATGCGCACACCTTTGTCTTAAATGCTAGTAATGACGTAGCCCCTCTGCTTTTTCTCCAACTTGTATTTCTTCTTCATGTCCTCTGTGAGCGCCAAGTCTCCACTTGTACCAACTATTTCTGCGGGGTCCCTTCTCGTGCAGGGAAGCCGAGAAATCCTATGAATAAGCTCCGCTGTGATGGGAATAGGCTCCTCCAGCCACAAGTACCCATCGTGCACTAGGAAAAGCAGTTTCCTGATGACAAATATCATGATTGGTGCATGGTGAAAATGTGGAATCCATAGTAGGTGGAGTAGCCTGGCCTCTTCTACCCCGCGCAACCATTTTCGTGGCTCTAACACTGTAACTGACCCCTCCTTGATTTGTTTCATGAGTTGGCTAGTCTCCAAATGTGGGAACTTTTCGCTGTCCGCGAGGTCCCAATCTTCAAATTTCATCGTGGGCACGCGACCTAGGACTAATCCCTCAAACAGAATTCCTTCTGGGAGTAGTGGAGTTTCGGGTGTGTTCTTAACAACATCCAAATCCTTGGGTACTTTTTCTTTCCCTCTCCTTGGGGGGACATATTTGGGCAGTTTTGTTGCAGCGTGCACTAGCTGAATGTCTTCCTCCATTTCTTCATCTAGTTCAATCTCTTCTGCGAAGGCCTGGAGATCCTCCTCCTCATCATATGTCTCAAGATTAATCGTCTTACCCTTGTCTTCCATAGACATTTTACCAAACCCTGGATTTCACGGAGACATGCGGACTGGTCCCACTGCCTATGTATCCGTCTTGGGCCTTGGCGTCCAAGGCGATCTCGAAATTTCCGGTGCATCCCCCACCTGCATCACAAGGCTCTGTGCGGCTTCCTTGGTAGTAATTTGGACAAAACTGACACCTCTCCTGGTAGTTGTCATGGTGTTCGAGCTGTCTGTAGTTTTTCGCGACTTTGGAGGCTCAAACACTGCTTGGCGCTCAACACTGTGTGTTCTCTGTAACAGCTCAAATACTAAACAAACAAGTGTCGTCTCATGGCTAGCATTGGTAGTTTTATAGTGTCTTTCAAATTTGAATTTGACTGTTCCCACCATTTCTGAGTCATTAATGCATTCTTGGCAGCAGATCGTCCCAAATCTAGTTCTGACTGTGTACCTTAATTGCCCGCCGCCTGCTCCTTTTTGTCTTAGATTGGACATCTTGTCATGAACAGTGACACCAACGGTCACCTCCCAGCCTACCCATGCAGCAGTGCAGCCCCCTATGCGCGGGCGCGACCCCTGTGACATATTGACCCTGTGCGCAACCCCCTTATTGCGCAGCTCCCCTACATACTCTTTTATAGTCCCGCGCTCTCTTTTAACTGCTTGGAGTGCTGAAACTGTGCCCGCTACGGATAGCCAGGTGGTCACACCACCTGTGCAAGGCTTCCATCCAATTTCTAGCCTAGTCCGTGGGCACTCCCCAATTTCCCTCGCGACAGTTAGGGCGACGCGTTCTTCCTTATGTGGTGCGCTCCCCCAGTTACTTTGTCTTGTAAGGTGTGATCGTAGCTATGGTAGCAGAGCCACAAATTCTCAGTGGAAATATTCTAATGCAGTAGTATTGCCGCTCATATCTTGTCCTTCCATTCTTAGTTTATCTTGCATGATTTCAATGTCCAGTTGGTTCATTTCTTTGTTCATTAACTTGCTTTTCTTCCTTAGTCGTACCCGATCTTTGAGTTCATGAAACTTAAGGTTCCCTCGTCGAATGGCTTCCTGAATCTTCATATGTTCGACCTCGCGCTGCTGCATAATTCCTTCGTTCTCGTCCCCACGTATTGTTCCAACTTTGTGAGGATTTCTTCCACTCAAAACTATGGCCTCGATTTTGCCTGTCATCTTTGGAATCATCTCCGCGCTCAGATTCTTGTACATTTCTCTAGAGGCCCATCAGACCGCTGGTACGCGCAGGTCCCAATTAGTTCGTCTGGCCTGGTGGACCTTGTTTAGGATCCCACATACCTTCCTGAATGCTTCTACATGGAATGTTTGTGGTGTGCGTCACTTTTCTTGCTGCTTCGTCTGGTTCTAATTTTCGATCCTTAGTCTGGGGTGTGCTTGTGTGGACTGCACAACATACGTCTGTACCCAACGACACAGGTGGGTGTGCAAGCTGCTTCGTCCTGTCTGCCTGGCTCTCATTCAACATTGAGGGCTTCCAAACCATAAGCACATCGGCCTTCTACATTCATGCTAGTTTACAATGGTCTCCTAATGTGTACTCCACCATCATGTGGGTGTTGTGTGCAGTGCCCATTCCAGTGTACCGTACCACAGTTGTTCCGGTATTGCACTTTCAAATTTGTCTAGGAATTCATTCACCACTGTCACTCCATCATATGTTGGTAGTTCCCTGACCTCTGTCATCACGCAATGCAATGATTTTATCATCACATTGCAATTCAGCGTTGTCACTTCGTGCAACCAGTTCTGCCAGTGCTCTACTTCTTTGTTTGAATCTGAAGTATAGGAGTTGTCGCGCTCCCATGAGATTCGCCCATTTGCAGTCGAGTTCACCCAATCCTGGTCTCACGCCATTATTTGGTAAATACAATCCAGCTCATCATCGCGCACTGGTTCGGTGTAGCGCGCTCCATCGGCTGGGTCTAGTGGGACTACTACGCGTAGGGACTTTTTCTCGAATATCATCCTTCGCTTCTTCAGGTTGATGACTCCATTCATATCAGTGGCCCAGTTTATTCCTAGAAACTTGAGATAGGGATTGCTGTCATCAACAATCTCTATTACCTCGAAGTTCATCTATGTGCTCATGCCTTCGATATCAACTATTACCCCTTGCAACCTCCCCATGGGAAAAATCTTCTGTTGGTTCGCCATTCGTAATTGAATAGGGGACCATTGCAATGTGGGCCTACCCATGCATTGCCATGTTTGCTTCGGTAACACATTCATGTCCAATCCTAGATCTAGGATTACCTAATCCATTTCATAATCACCAATCTGCGCAGTCAATCTCATCTCCCTTCCAGTACGCAAGGCATGCTTTTCCAATTTCCAGATTACGCGCAGTTCTCCTGACCCCACGCACCTAGTGATCAGCTCCTGTAGTCCCTTAACTGCCTTGTTGTCACGCAGTAGTTTCATGCATGTATCCAAAAAGGTAGTAAGCATAGAAGGATCCATCCCTAGCTCTGGTTGATCCTTACTACTTGAAGTGGAGGCCTCTGCGAAGCTCTTCTTAGCTTCCATGAACGTCTCCTACACACGTTCTAAGTCAAACTCAAGTTCCTTTGTAGGAGCCTTACGAACCCATGTATCTTCCTCGGGCTGCTTCCCCTTGTCTTCCCCCGTGGTCGCACCACTTTTGAACATCATGTTCTCATTTGGGTCTTCTTCACATAGTTCAGAACTAATCATTTGGATATTCTGAGTCGGAGGAGGTTGGAGGACCCATTTCTCGCGCATCTGTTCGATCAACGTAGGACAATATATCATTTCATGATCAAACTGAGCACAGTATGAATAGGATATTCTCTTCAGGTTGGTACAATCGTGGGCATAGTGCCCTGGTCCTTTGCAATTGTAGCAAATCAACTGTCCCCTGCCCCTTCCTGGTCCCATTCCTTCTCGTCGTCGACCTCGCCCCTGAAATCTAGCACACGCCATCCCCACAACTAGGTCGAGGGCTCACGTTTCTATCTGCATCTTATAGGTTGGGGTCCGATCCATCATTAGCTTTTAGATGTGACAAGTGCACTCATCGTGGCTTACCGACCTGCAGAAATTACAAAACAACTGCTAGGGAGTCTCTGTATACTTCTGCAACAAATGAGAATTATTCGTTGTGTGTTTTCCTCCTATGTGACAGATCGCGCACCATAACGTGGGTGTTGCACTCGGCCCTACCTATGCCTCTGGTTTCAATGGCATTGGCCCCCCTCCTGCCAAGTAGTTCACAAATATTGGACAGTGGTCCTTGTCATGGCCTTGGCCTTTGCGTTTTACGCACCATTCTTCCTCCCGTGCCTCTGGCCGCGGTGTCCTATCTTGCTTCAAACTCTACATTTCCAAGCATAGATTCTGTAGTTGTGCATGGATTTGTTGAACTCCCAACCAAGGGTCTTGTATTGGGGTCTCATGCAACCTCATCGCCATTTCCAATGCTTCGGCCTGGGTGGAAAGTTTCTATTGTGACAGCGTCGTCCTCAAGTGCGGTGTCAGGGATGCCATAAACCATGCATGATGCTGTGCATTTGTGAGCATCATATTAGCCTCGCGGATCACACTCTTTAGCCGATGATCCAGATCCAAAGGGGTCTTGCCTGGAAGCATTGCGATCTCTTTAAACCCGATGATTGATTGTGTCTCTCATTTCGGCTGGCTAAATTCATTGTTCAGCGCATTCTGGATCTCTGCTATCCCTTCGTTTGGGTGGTCATTAGAGTGTTTGATATACAATGTCAACACGCGATCATGCAGTGCGCTCACCAATGTGGCCTTCCTAATGTTGTCGTCCATGACCCCTTGCACTTCCCACACTGCTCTTACCACGAACCAGAACTCGTCCGGATCCTTATTCCCTACTCCTCTAAATACAGGTAGCTTGATTGTGGTCATCATGCTAAACTACGAGGTTGGTGGAGGTGAAGTGGGTGGAGATGGAGGTGAGGGAGGTGAAGTTGGTGGTGGCATGGGTGGAGGTGGTAACTGCGGAATGCACTTCCTTATCAAATTGACTGCACTTCTCAGAGAGGCCCGAGCGAGCTCTTCCTCTCTTTCTTGCGAAGGTGAAATTAGGGGACTGTTTCCTAATTCCTGCTACCTTTGTAGATCTTTCCACTCCGCATTGCCCCAAATATTAATGTATTCTCATAATTCGCTTTTCACATAACAACATCTTAATCCATGTATTCAAAGATTTAATATACTTACCTCGTGGTCCCTTGAGAAAACATCATTCTTCTTCTCTGTAACTTACGGTCGTGTCTACCATGAACCCAGTAATGAATCCCCCTATTATTTGGTCGAGCCAATGGTCCACAGATCATGCGATCTTATCTTCTAATGCCTCCATTTCGTGCACTAATTCCGGAGTCCACACAATTGGTTGGTCGAGCTTACACCTTCCATGGCTATCGGCTAACCTTGTGATCCACTCATACAGTTCAGAAAGAAAGGATGCGAAGAAAATCTCGTGGATTTCTGTATACAAGTAGCGATCCAACCAACTTTTGTCAGACACCTACGGAGTTCTATTTTCCTGTGTCACGAACTCGTGAATATTCTTGTCCAACCACTCTTCAATTTATTTCTTTGTTGGGTTCTAGTGGCATGACATTAGATATCCCTTAGGTAGATCCTGGTCCTGGCAACGGAACCATTTGTTGGCTACGTGGGGCCTTGCCCAGGTTCAGTAGTGAGTTTAGCCAAGAAAATCATGGTACTACTGGCCTTTTCGACAATAGTCCGTGTAGCGCGAACTAAGGTCTCACCCAAAGTAGTATGGGAGGGTGCTGGAACCAGGTTTCCGCACCCTAGGGATGTCTGATATGTGGCAATAGGGACGTGATTCAACCTTTGTGCTTACTAGGTTATGTGTACCAACGAGCTTCTCGCGTCCTGTGGTACTACCTCCACGCAGCTCCAGCCATAGTGCAACTAGTGTTAAATACCCAAGTCTTCCTTACATAGGTTCTGTTCGCTTAATTACTTAGAAGGTTTTCATACATAAGCATTCATACAAGTGCACGCATATAAATGAACGGATACATAACATCAAAATATAGATCCACAAAATAGATGCACAATATGACGAATCAAAATTATCTTTATTAATAATTCTCTTCAACTTTAGTTCAATACAGACTCTGCTCCGTCCTGCGCACTCAGCTACAGGGGTGTGCACACTCAGCCGCGGACACTACTAGGCCTCTGTGCACTCGGCTGTAGAGCCTCTACCTATTACTATGACCCAATACACTTCAGATCCACTTCTATCCTCTAACCATGCCTTCGCATTTATCTAGTACTTTCCAAAACTCCGAACTATCTTTACACTTAGAGTCTTGCTCTATTTATACAATCCCATGGTCCGCAGACAATGAGTAGGCTGACACAACTTTACATTAAATTACATTATTTTAGGGTGGACAACCGTATGACTCATCCTAGACTCTCGCACTCTGCGCCCGTACTTCATGGAGTCTTTACATGACATTGACCAAAACTAGGGCTTTAAGCCCCAAAAACATACTATGGGGGGATCCACTACCCAACACTGTGTCACTGATGTCATATAAGTTGCCCTCTGTGAATGCGATATGGTCTAGCAAGGTCTTGGTCAATTTGGATTTCTTTCTGGACCCTCCCTTCTCCAGCTCTCTTGGGCGCTTAATGTGGGCAGATGTCTCCCGAGGGTTTGTGTCATGCTATTTTGTATCCTCCTCTTCAGTCTCACATGAAGGCGACTGCGTGCCTTTGTCAGAGCCCTGCTCTGTGCCACCTGTTTGTTTTCCTGCCTCTTTTCCTGCCAATTCCGCCTGGGCCTTCTCAACGGCCTCCTTTTTCCTCTCTTTGACTAGCTGCGCCATCTTCAGCTTGGCCTCCTCCTTCTTCTTCTGTGTTGCGGACTTGATTCCACCCACCACCAAGTCCATGGTAGTGCGCCACTCCATTGGCCATTTATCAAGCACCACTTCAATGGCATCATTTGTGGCCAGATACGGCAAATCATACCACTTATTTGCAGGGTCCTTCTCCACCCTGATTGATATTCGATGGAAATTAGCTTTAAACTCGACATAGCTCTACAGGTTAGCGTATAACATGGGCGACAATTGCGGCTTCCAATTGATGGCCATCCTGATATTCATTTCCATCAAGATCTAGAAGATCTTGTTATCTCGAACTCGCTCCACGTCCTTAGTTGCCCACAGATAAGCATACTTCGCTGCTTTAGGAAGGTCTGGTGCAACCTAAGGGAATTGGCTCTCCTCTTGTAGCTCCCATGCTACCGACACAATCGACAGCAAGAGCCACGCGTAGTGGAATGTCTTGCTTTTCTCTTGCGCTTTGCAGCAGTTCGCAGGAACTCTCCGCGAAGGTAGTTCGACTAGTTAATCTGGACTCCTTCCACACACTGTTGTGCAAGCACGATGAAAAGTGCCAGCATCTCGTTGGCATGACACTTCCACATCACCTTCCCTGCAAGGATTTGCGTTTCTACCTTCACGGTGGGTCGCAGATGTTGGAGATAGCGTACTCGCATGACTTCTTCACCAACTTGAATTTCTCCTTCATTAACTCTGCGAGCGCCTGCTCACCACCCTTGCCACCAAAGATCGTAGCTGGATTTTTGCTTGTATACGGCAGGTGCGTTATGCAGTGAATCAACATATCTATGATGGGTATTAGCTCCTCCAGCCATAGACACCCATCATGCACCAAGCACAACAGTTGCTTGATGATCAAAACTGTCATTGGGGTGCGGTTATAGTGTGGCACCCAGAGCAGGTTCAACAATCCTGCTTTCTCTACCCCCTTGAGCCACCTCCATGGCTCCAACGTTGTCATTCCCGTATTTGTGTCTATGATGCGATGCATTAGTTGTTCGGTTGCCAGGTGAGGGAACTTCTCATGGTCTGCCAATTCCCAGTCTTCAAGCTTCAATATCGGCACTTGGGCCAAGCGCGGACTGTCGAAAGTAATTTCATCTAGTACTAGAGGGGTTTTTAGGGGAGTCCTACTCTTATCAATGTCCTTTTGGACCTTGGACTTAGGATTGCATGGAGGGACATACTTCGGCAACTGTGTAATAGGTTCTGCACCCTGGGTTTCAACCTCCTCTACTTCCATTCTCACATCCTCATCATCCATCGGGATGTCTTCGATATCCTCCTCCTCTGCTTCTAGGTTTATAGCCTTGCCTTTCTCTTGTGTAGTGGGCTTTGATGGGTTTTGTCTTGGCGAGGCACGCACCGATATGCGAAGCTGCTTGCCCTTCTTGTCCTTCATAGTCTCCTTAGTTGGGGTAGGTTTTAGTCTCAACATTCTCGAGGATTTACGGACCTCTGCTAATACTTCAGCTACTTTTGGAGCAACTACTTTAGCCTCCATATCGATTTCCTACACATTCTCCTTGGCTGCCACTTTTTCGGTGCTCATAGCTTTTGCACATATCGACATGATGTTATTCACTAGTTCGTATGTCTCCTTTGACAATTATTTAAACGTCAGATTCTCTATCAGCTCTTGAAAGAATTCACAGTTCATGTGCACCTGAGAGTGCAACAACTCAATTCTCAAAATGCCAAGTGTTTTTCTCTAAATAACCACTTGTAATTTATATGGCATTTTGAATTCAAATCCGACCGTTCCCCCCAAAATTGGTTCATTAATGCCAGATTGGCGGCGTATTTTCAAGGATCCAAGCCATAAATTTCATCTTAAATGTCGGCTGCCTACTTCAATTGGCCTCACTTCTTCTGTATTTCCATGAACAGTGACTTTAACAGTCACTTTCTAGCTGACCTGCATGATTTCTCCCTAGGTAGCGCAACTCCGTCCGTGTTGTCGCGGACCTAGTGACATGTCCTTGCTTCGAACCATCTTCCATTCGCGCAGCTCCCCAACTTGCGCAGTGTAGTTTATAGTTGTGGGCCTCCTTTCAATTTCCTGGAGTGCTAAGACTATGCTACGTTCATTTCGTCACATGGCTGGACCACCGGTGAATGGCTTCAGGCGACTGCCATTCAACTTTCCTAGGAAGGGTTCTCTATTTAATTTGACCAGCTGTACTACTCCTCCATTGGTAATCTACTTAATAATATAAGGCTCTAACCAGTGCATCCTAAACTTCCCTGGAAATTTATCAAACTTACTATCATATAACAAAACCAGGTCATTTACCTTAAATGTGCGCAGCTTAATGTGTCGATCATGCCATGGCTTTTCGCGCTGCTTTTGGACCTGTTGGTGAAATCCTGCTAAAAGTCTTTCTTCCTCCAATTCATCCAACTATGCGAGCCTTTCCTCTAGGGATCCACAATCCATCATACTTGTGAGCACTATTATGTGCAGGCTAGGCACGATATACTCCATAGGCATTTCTGCTTCCACACCTTATAAAAGCCTAAAAGGGGTTTTTCCAGTCAACTTATTGCATGTCGTTCGATAAGCCCACGGTACTGTAGGTATGCGTAGGTCCCAATCTCTTTGCTGAGCATTGCAAACCTTGGTCAATGCATTTTTGAGCACTTTGTTGAACGCTTCCACCATCCCATTAGCTTATGGGTGATAAGGCATACTCTTCTGGTGGTACACCTGAAATTCCTCTGTTAGTGCACTGATCATCTCATTCAGGAAGTGTGTACCATGATCACTCATCAAGATCTTCAAACAACCAAATCGTGTTAGTACATGCTCAAATAGGAACTTCGCGATAGTCATGCCTATGCAATCCTTCAATGGTTGCGCTTCCACCCAATGAGTCAAATACTCCGTTGTAGTGATAATGTACCTTATTCCCGTCTTTCCTTGTGGCTGAATGGGTCCTACAAAATCTATTGCCCACTTCTCGAAGGGTTGCAATGTCATTTGTGGATTCAAAGGCATCTCATCCCTTCACAATGGTTTGCCAATCCTTTGACACACATCACACACCTTGCAATATGCTTTTGAGTCTTGATGAAGGGTTGGCCACCACAACCTTGCGAGTAGAATCTTTTGCGCAGGTGCTCTCCCAGCATAATGGCCTCCCAGGGAGCTCCCATGAGTGTCTGCGAGGATGCTGCTTCTTTTGAACTCAGGTACATACTGTCGTAATATCTCATCAGTCCCCATCTTGTACAGATGTCCAAAAATGACAGAGAAATCTGCCACATGCACCACTAATTCCTTCTTTTGCTTGAAAGTGTATCCTTCCAGTGTAGTTCCTATTTTTAGGAAGTGTACTATATCCTGAAAATGACCATCCGCGATGCGCACTGCAAATAGTTTCACGTTAGGAAATCCTTCTATTATCACAAAATATGACCTTGATAGGCTACTAATCAAGTAGACTCTGAGTAAATCTTTCAAACCAATCTTTCGATTGAGGCTTAGCCTCCTCAACCTGAGAGGGCTCTCTCAATAGGTTTAGGATTTTTGATTAATGATTAGATGGCTAAATCTAGAAATAAAAATGAACAAAAATGTATAAATGGTTGAATCAAAGATTTAACAAACATCTATTGGGCTATGGAGTTAGTATAGTCTTTAACAAAACATCATAATCAGCTTAACATGGAAGTCAA
This sequence comes from Pinus tabuliformis, assembly GCA_031772625.1. Taxonomy (NCBI): domain Eukaryota; kingdom Viridiplantae; phylum Streptophyta; class Pinopsida; order Pinales; family Pinaceae; genus Pinus; species Pinus tabuliformis. The sequence goes on from CM062819.1 coordinate 1,682,179,432, forward strand.
GGCACTTGGAGTTTAGGTTTATAAGTGAAACAATAACATAGTGAATAAACACAGTTTACAAGCATGTGAAGGAAGTTAGAGCATTTTCCAATGAATTCTAAGTAACACATGGTCATACCACTGCAAATAAGTAATTGTAAAAGCCATAGAAATTTCAAACACATGAACCCCTTGTGAATCTTGAGTAGTAAAACTGATCTCTGTATTAAGTTGAAAAAAACACACAGTCTGCTCGAATTCAAATTTCTAAAATTGACACCTATCTACTCATAAAACAAAACTCTTAATTACAAACTGACAACTAACTATTTTTAGGAGTCCTAATACAAATAGGAGTAAAACTCCTAAAACATGTTTCAACAACCTTATGTAAGACTTAAATACATTCTTTGATAGTTGCTAATCCATGTCTTCGACCTTTATGATGCCTCCAACATTGTTACCAACCCTACTGATCCATGACCTAACTGTCCAGAAACTGTCTTTGAACAACATGTGTAAAACTGGAGAATTCTGATTTCTGAAAATATGGCTTCAAATAAAGCCTTATTTCTCTAAACTAGTAACACTTTTGAGGGAAGTGAGAGAAGTTATTGTATTAAAGAGAAACCTCTTTCATAATTCTAAAATAATTTTTCATTTGGCTAGAAAATGATCATGAAGTGAACTATTAAAACCAGAAAACAAAGTTTTTCTCTCAATGACTTTCAGCAATTTCGTAGCGCAAGTTGAGTCATCAATTTCTCCCATCACATAATGAATTTAAGGAAACTGATATAACTTTTGTAGTTAAGTATGTTAGGAAGAAAAACCTCTTTCAGTTTTCAAAAATGAGTTTGCAATTGCTCGGGAACCTCCTTGGAAGTTGACTACTAAAAACAACAAAATAGGGTTTTTACCTCATAGTGCTCTACGAAATTAGCTTGTTTTCATAGCGTAAATCACCTTTTTTGAACTAGCTGTGCTACGAAACTATGGATTCCTGTATGATTGCAAAATTTTAACCCTAAACTTAATGGAATGACTTCTAAATGGAAAATGTGACCTATTTGACCATGAAGTGAACCTAAGGACTTTATTTGGAAATGAGAGATGACATTTTAAGACTTCAAACCCTATCACTTACCCTTTTATCAAGACTAAGATGACCTTTAGACCTTCTTGAAATCATGACAAAGGCAGAGTTGACACAATGATGTTTTGAGAATTTTTGGGTGATAACACCTTTTTCCAAGTTATTAGGTTCCTCCCCTATTTTGATGCGCGAAAGATGGTCTGGTCCCATGTTCAATCATCTAGGCTTCACAACAACTTCAAAATCATACTACTGGAACAATAGGAGCCACCTACAGATTCTCCCCCCCAACACATGCTTATAGACTAGGTACTTCAGCACGGAGTGATCTGTATACTTCTTAAAATGGCCTCCCAACAAGTAGTGCCTATACTTCTGGATCGCATACACCATAGATAGCCCCTCGCGCTTAGTGGTGGAATAGTTCTTCTCTGATTTCAATAATATTCGGCTTGTGAACGCGATAGGATGGTCCAAGCCTTCTCCGCCAGCCTATGTTAGTATTGCTCCCAGTGCTATACATGATGCATCGACATGCACATGAAACTCTTTCTTCCAATCCGAGAAGACTAGAATCAGCGCGGTAACCATCTTTTCTTTCAATATATCTAAGCTCTTCTTATAGTCATCATTCCAGCAGAATGTGAGCTTCTTATTCAACAATTCCATAGGTGCGGTGATCTAGGCGTAGCCTTTAATAAACTTTCTGTAATAACCTGTATGTCCCAGAGTAGCGCGCAACTATTTCACACTCCTCGGCGATTCCAAGTTTAGTATCACTGTGATCTTCGCAGGGTCTACCATCAGTCCATGTCTGAAAACCACATGCCCCAATAGGTTCCCAAAAGGAACAAAAAATAGACACTTCTTGAGATTGAGCATGACTTGGTATCTTCAGCAGGTATCCAGCATTAGGCGCAAGCTTGCTACATGGCGCTTAACTAGCCTAAACACAGTCCAGTCATCAAAATATACCTCCAGGAACTTATGAATAAATTCCTTGAATGCAGCAACAACTACACGTGAGAAGATCGTAGGTGCATTCTTCAATCCAAACGACATTATAGTGTATTGAAAGCAACCCCACTCAGTTGCGAAGGTTGTCTTGCTCCTGTCCTTCGACGCGATTTTGATTTGGTGGTACCCAGAGAACCCATCAGTGAAGGAATATGCTTCTTGACCCCCTACATTGTCCAACACTTCATTAGTGAATGGAGTTGGGAAAGTATCATGTACAGAAGCGTCATTTAGCTTCTTGAGATCCATGCATATCCTTATTTCATATTTTTGTTTCTTTTCCTGTACCACCATTGGACTTACCCAGTCAGATTCTTACACAGGCTCAATGATGCCTGCCGCGATCATCTTGTCTAGCTCTAAGCAGACCTTCTCCTTATATCTCTGATTGAGATGGTAAGGTATTTACTTAACTGGCTTTGCGTTGGGCTTTAATGTGATCTTCATCATTCCGAGATCCCCGATTATCCCTTTCAGATCTATAAACTTGGTAGGGAATAAATCCTTGTATTCACGGAGCAATTCAGTGACCTTATCCACCGTCGCATCATCCTAGTAGTCTCCAATCTTCGCGAATTTGGGTTCTACGTCAATACCAATGTTTACTTGTTTCATTTTCAATGACGCGGTTATATCAGGGTTATCACTCTGCTGTCCTTGAACCTCGTGGTGACCTATTTCTGGAATGTTAATCTTCAATGGATCCTCATCCTCTTCTTCAGCAGTTACATTATAACATTCTAGCGTGCAACTCAGCTGAGTAGCCCATTTAGGCTGAATCAGGTCTAAAGGATCCTACCATATCCTACAGATTGTTGCTTTCACCTCTTGTAGCGCTTCATCAATACTGTCAAACCTGTCCTAAAAAATGAATGTCATCATGAATCCTTTGCACAGGATATCCCATTTGTTATAAAATTATATATTATGGAGCAATGGAACACATAAAATATTGTAGAAATATAAACATAGAAAACACATAAAACAAGAGAGACACAGATATACGTGGTTCACCCAGTTTGGGCTACGTCCACCCTGAACAACCAGTCCTTCCTTTCTATTATCCAACAAAATGAAGAGACACAACCTACAGCAGATCCACTGTAATATCCTCTGTTTTCTCTCACAGTCTCACCTCACTATTTCTCGCTCACAGAATACACATCTATTACACAGCCTCAAATACAATGCCCTTGTACAAAGAGAGGGGTTGCCTTCTAGGGTGAAAAAAAAACCCTAAACTAAACATAAGTTCTATTGTCAGATCATTCGCCTAATGAACGACCCAGATTGACTAGAAATTACTATACTTTTACAAGGCAATTTTACATCTGTTTTTAGCTTCGGGGGCGCTGCCCCTGAGCCCCCGCCGCACCCCCTCGCGTGGAGGGGTATACAAACTTCCTAGGGTATACATTTGGCTGAAACAAAGACCTCTGAACAATCATGCTCCACACACAACAATCTCCCACTTGGAGAATGATTGTAGCAACTCCACCGCTGCTTCATTTGCTGGAAAATGACTCCTCTTTGGACTTGGCTATTTCTCATCTTCATCGTCATCTATGAAGACCAATTGAAATTGAGCATATTCTTAGTTTCTCCCTGGTTACAAATTTTGTTAGCATATCTGCAAGATTCTAGCTAGTGTGTATCTTTTCCAGCTTCAACTCTCCATCTTCCAACACTGATCATATGAAATGGTACTTGAGCTGTATGTGTTTAGTCCTAGAATGAAATGTTGAGTTCTTTGCAAGATGAATGGCACTTTGGCTATCACTGTATAACGTGCCCATATCATGCTCCTTACCCATTTCACCTATAAACCTTTGTAACCAAATCATTTCTTTACTAGCCTCTGTAGCAGCAACATACTCTGCTTCTGTTGTTGAAAGTGCAACAACACTTTGGATTTTCGAAACCCAACTGACAGTTGTTCCACCAACAGTAAATACATATCCTGTAGTGCTCCTCCTGTTATCTCTGTCACCTGCCATATCTGCATCAACATATCCCTGTAGAGAAATGTTTGAACCACCAAAGCATAATGCTTGATTTGTGGTGCCTTTCAAATATTTGAGAACCCATTTCACTGCCATCCAATGTTCCTTTCTTGGATTGTTCATGTACTTGCTTACAACTCCCACTGCATGTGCAATATCAGGCCTTGTGCAGACCATTTCATACATTAAGCTTCCAACTGCTGATGCATATGGAACTTTAGACATATAATCCATGTCTTCTTGGGTCTTTGGGCACATTTCCTTACTGAGTTTGAAATGGATAGCAAAAGGTGTACTAACTGGTTTTTCATTGTACATATTAAATCTTTTCAACACCTTTTGTATGTACTCATTCTGAGACAATGCTAATTTGTGATTTTTCCTGTCTCTAGTTATTCTCATACCAAGGATTTGTTTTGCAGCTCCCAAATCCTTCATTGCAAATGAATTTGCCAATTTTCTTTTGAGCACATTTATTTCCTGCATGTTAGACCCTGCAACAAGCATGTCATCTACATACAATAACAATATAATATAGCTTCCATCATTTTACTTTTTCAGATAAACACAATGATCAGAGTGACATCTAGTATAACCTTGTTCAGACATAAACTTGTCAACTTTTAGATACCACTGCCTTGGAGCCTGTTTTAAGCCATACAAACTCTTCTTCAACCTGCACACTAGTTTCTCCTCCCCTTTTACCTCATATCCTTGTGGCTGCTACATATATATCTCTTCCTCCAAATCCCCATGGAGAAAGGCTGCCTTTACATCTAATTGCTCAAGATGCAAATCTTCAGCTACTACTAGACTTAGAATAGTTCCGATTGAAGTCATTTTAACAACAGGAGAAAATATTTCATCAAAATCAATACCTTTCTTCTGTGCAAACCCCTTCACCACAAGTCTAGCTTTGTACCTCTGTTTTCCTCCATCTTCTTCCTTCAGCCTGTAAACCCATTTATTCTGCAATGTAGTTTTACCTACAGGCAACCTGACTAAGTCCCAAGTCTGGTTATGCATTAAGGAGTCCATCTCTTCTTCCATGGCTAGCTCCCACTTCTTCATGCTTTCAACTTGCATTGCTTCTTCATAACATTCGGGTTCACCAGAATCAGTCAACAGTAAATAATATAATGAAGGAGAGTATCGTTCAGGGGTTATACTTATCTTGGTGGATCTTCTAACACCACTTTCAGGTGTTTGGGGTCCCTGTTGTTGTTGTGGTGGTTGCTATTGTTGTTGTTTTTTATTATTATTATTTTCAGGCACCTTTACTTTTTCAGTGATTTCATCAAGAACTGCGTATTCCTTGTTTTTTTTTTCTTGTTTATTTTCCTGCAATTGATTCCTATACAAGACCTTTTCATTGAATATTACATCTCTGCTCCTAATGATTTTGTGATTTTCGTAATCATATAAGCGATAACCAAAATCATTAACACCATATCCAATAAAGGTACCTTTCTTTGACTTTGCTTCAAACTTTGTTCTATTTTCTTTATCAATATGGACAAAGGCCTCACAACCAAAAGGCTTTAAAAAAGAGTAGTTTACCTTTTTTCCTGTCCATGCTTCCTCTGGAACACCACCATCCAAGGAACTTGAAGGTCCTCTGTTTATTAGATAAACAGAAGTATCTACAGCATCTGCCCAAAACTGTAAAGGCAATCGTGCACGCAATCTCATGCACCTTACACGCTCCATGATTGTTCTGTTCATCCTTTCTAACACATCATTTTCTTGTGGTGTTCTTGGAACTGTCTTCTCTATGCGAATTCCATGCTCTGAATAGTACCTATCAAACTCTTTGCTGCAATATTCACCTCCATTGTCTGATCTAAGACACTTCAATTTCTTTCCTGTCTCAATCTCAACCAAAGCTTTCCATTTCTTGAAAGTATTAAATACATCAAATTTATTCTTAATACAATAAATCCAATTTTTTCTAGTTGCATCATCAATAAAAGTAACATAATAATGAGAGCCACCGAGAGATGATACCTGAGCAGGTCCCCATACATCTGTATGCACAAGCTCTAATTTTTCGCTCTTCGTTTCTTTCCCAACTCTGAGAAATCTAACTCTCCTCTGTTTTCCATAAATGCAATTGTCACAGAAGTTCAAATCAACATTCTTCAAACCCGGCAACAAATTCCTTGAGTGAAGAATCTTCATCCCCTTTTCACTCATGTGTTCGAGCCTATGATGCCATAATGCTGCATCTGCTCCTTTGGAAGTTAAAGCATTAATAGTGTTAGAAATACCATTGCATAAATACAATGTACCAACCTTTTCACTTTTGCTATTACCAGGGCTCCTTTTGTGACCTTCCAAGCTTTATCTGTGAAAGTTGTCACACAACCTTCACTGCCTAACTACCCTGTTGAAATCAGATTTTTCTTTAGATATGGAACATGCCTTACCTCCTTTAGTATCCATTGGTTTCCATTCTGCTGTTTTACAAGAACCTTACCCATTCCAACAATTTTACAGGGTTTATCATCACCCAAACTAACTTGTCCAAAATCTCCTTGAACATAGTCATGAAAGTATTTCTTATCAGGTGTGGCATGGAATGAGGCCCCTGAATCTACCACCTAGGAATCAGTGGTATTTTCAAAAGAAAGAATCAAAGCATCTTGTAACACCTCACCTGTCACATTTGCTTCATGATTGTTTTCTTGCTGTGCATCTCCTTCTTTTCCCTTCCGAGATCTACAATTTTTCTTTAGGTGTCCTTTCTTTCTGCATTTCCAGCACACTATCCCTGATCTAGACTTGGATCTACCTTTCCTTGATTTACTGCGATATCTTGAGCTCTTTCCTCTTTCCATTTTTCTTCCCCTAGACTCTGCACTCAAAGCATTACTTGATGTCTCACCGGAGCTTTTCCGTCACATTTCCTTGCTAAGGATAGCACCGACAACATCATCAAACTTTAAAGTACTAGATCCAGAGACAGAGTTACTAGTGGCCATTACTAAACCATTCCAACTTTCTGGTAATGAGCACAAGAATAACAGAGCTCTAACTTCATCTTCAAAGTTTACCCCTATAGAACTTAACTGACTTGTAACTGTATTAAATTCATTTAAATGATCTGCAACAGATCCACCTTCTGACATCTTCATATTAAATAACCATTTCATAAGAAATACCTTGTTTGAGGCCGAGGGTTTTTCATATAGTTTCGTCAACACTTGAATCAAACCCTCTGTCATTGTTTCCTTCGAAATGTTGAAGGCCACTGATGCAGCGAGGCACAACCGTATTGTTCTGAGTGCCTTTCTATCGAGAAGGTTCCATTCTTCATCTGTCATAGCCGTCGGCTTCTTTGTTTTTCTGCTCAATGGTAGGTACAGATCTTTCTGATACAGATAATCTTCCATCTGCATCTTCCATAGTGAGAAGTTTCGGCCGTTAAATTTCTCGACCCTAAACTTACCATCTTCCACCATTGCTCCCACTCAAACGAGGAACCCTTCTTTCCTGTGAGTTTATCAGCCAAATAGACCTTCGGCTCTGATACCAGTTGTTATAAAATTATATATTACAGAGCAATGGAACACATAAAATATTGCAAAAATATAAACATAGAAAACACATAAAACAAGAGAGACACAGATATACATGGTTCACCCAGTTTGGGCTACATCCACCTCGAACAGCCAGTCCTTCCTTTCTATTATCCAGCAAAATGAAGAGACACAACCTACAGTAGATCCACTGTAATATCCTCTGTTTTCTCTTACAGTCTCACCTTTCTGTTTCTCGCTCACAGAATACACATCTATTACACAGCCTCAAATATAATGCCTTCATACAAAGAGAGGGGTTGCCTTCTAGGGAAAAAAAAAACCCTAAACTAAACATAAGTTCTATTGTCAGATCATCCGCCTAATGAACGGCCTAGATTGACTAGAAACTACTATACTTTTACAAGGCAATTTTACATCTGTTTTTAGCTTCGGGGGCGTTGCCCCCGAGCCCCCACCGGGGGACCGCTAGGCCCCAGACCCCCCAGCCGGGGGGATCAGCCTCCCGAAGCCCTGCGGGGGGGACAAGTCCGCCCCGCAGCCCCCCCCGTGGAGGGGTGTACAAACTTCCTGGGGTATATATTTCGCTGAAACAAAGATCTCTGAACAATCATGCTCCACACACAGCACCATTCACCTGTCCCATGGCGAAGCTCTGTTTCTATGTAACAATTCATTGGGACAACATTTAGGGTATGACAGAACAAGTGCACCCACTCAGGTTGGGGATTTTCTCCATAAGCCTAGGTCCATTTGGCTAAATGCGCACGCAGATCATCCTGCCCATCATACTTGTCTGTCATTCACATCTTAGGCTTCTCGAAGTGATTTCTCATTATTCTCCTACATTCGCGCCAATCATCAAAGCTTCCCTTATGTGTACCCCACCATCTTGCGGGCGTAGCGCGCAGTGCCCAGTCCAATGCCTGGAAGTGCTGCTTTTCTGATACCTCCCTTTCAAATGCATCCAAAAAGATATCTACCTCATTCAAACCATCATAAGTAGGTAGACTTCTTACTTTTGATGACACACAACGCAGTGATCGTGTCATCATGCTGCAATTCAGTGCAGTTACTTCATGTAACTGATTCTGTCAGCGTTCTATCTCTTCATCGGAGTCTAAAGTGCAGAAACCCTCATGATCCCATGTAATCTATCCATCCGCAGTGTGATTCACCCAGTCTTGGTCTCGCACTGTTATCTTATAGATACAGTCCAGATCATCATCACTTTCATAATTGCAGACTAGTTTCGTATAACACGATCCTTCTGCAGGATCGAGGGGTACTACTATGTGCAACAATTTCTTCTCAAATATAATCTTTCACTTCTTTAGATTGATTATCCCGTTCTTATCAGTAGCCCAATCAATTCCCAGGAGTGCAGGATAGGGATTGTTGTCATCCACTATCTCTATTACTTCAAAATCAGCCAGCGCGCTCACTCCCTTAATATCCATGGTCACCCCCTGCAGCCACCCCATGGGGATGATCTTCTACTGATTCACCATCATTAGCTGAATCAGAGACCATTGTAGCGCAGGTCTACCCATTTTCTCCCAAGTCTGCTTAAGTAGGACATTCACGTGTACCCCAGGTCCAAAATAACTTGATCCATTTCATACTCTCCTATCTGAGCAATTAGTCTCATCTCCAGTCTCGTCCTTGTTTTATGCTTACCAATCTTTTGTACTACATGCGGCTCACGTAGTGTGGTACTAGTGCATCTATTGATGTGCTCTTGTAACCCTTTCACAATATTGCTATCACGCAGTAACTTCATACAAGTCTCTAGGAAAGCTATGAGCATAGAGGGGTCCATCTCCTGCTCAGGCTTATCCTTGCTTCCTGATGTGGAGGATTTAGCAAAGCTCTTCTTAGCTTCCATGAAGGTTTCACGTGCGCACTCCAAATCGAACTCAATTTCATTTTTCAGAGCTTTGCGAACCCATATATTGTCTTCAGGTTGTTTCCTCTTGTCATATCCTATTATGATTCCACTTCTGAGCATTATATTTACGTTTGGATCTTCCTCGCGTGGCTTAGACCTCATCATCTGTAGGTTCTGAGTTGGCGGAGGTGGTAGCACCCCTTTGTCACGTATTCTAGCTATCAATATAGGATAGTCTTCCATTTCATGATCAAACAGTGTGCAATACTTGCACAACGGATGTGTTGGATTAGTGAAATCGCGGGCATAGTGTCCTGGTCCTCCGCAATTGTAGCAAATCAACTATCCTCAAACTCTTCCAGGTCCTCCTCCGCCTCTGCCTCGTCTGTGCCCCTGAAATCTTGTTTGAGCCATCCCTACACTCTAGTCAAGGGGTTGTGTTTCATCTTGAACCCTATAGGTGGGAGTTCTATCCATCATCAGTTCATAGCTCCTGCAAGTACGATCATCATGCCCTAATGACCTACAAAAGTTGTAGAACAACTGTTGCGGTGTCTGTACAAACTTCTGTAGCATTTGACAACTATCTGTGGCATGTTTTTCGGCTACCTAACATATAGCACACCATAATGCAGGCCCCGCGCTAAGTCTTGCTTGAGCTTCTAGCCTTAAAGGCATCATTCCTCCTGCAATATAGTTTGCAAAGACTGGGCAATGGTCTTTGTCATGACCCTGACTCTTGCATTTCAAGCACCATACCTCCTCGCACACCTTTGGTCGAACCGTCTTGTCTTGCTTCAGACTTTTCATCTCAAGGCACAGATTCTTCAGCTGTGCATGGATCTGCTGAAGGCCTAGATTTGGATCTTGCATCAAGGTTTCATGTAGCCTCATGGCAATCTCCAAGGCCTTTGCTTGAGTTGTTATCTTCTGCTGTGACAATGCACTCCTTAAGTGTGGTAGTAGGAAGCTACAAACCACTCGCTATGTTGTCCATCTATCCAATTCATGTTGGCTTCGCGGATTGTACACTTCAACCTCTGATCTAGTTCCCATGGCTTCTCACCTGGTTGAATCACAATTTCTTTGAATCCTGTTATCACCCCAAGAAACTCTCCTAGGTTGTATCTCAGAGATGCTCGGGAACATTACAAACTCAACAAAAAATGTTGGAAATAGGTGGATGAATGGAAGGAATCATGAATATTCAAGCCAGATAACCACTTCTATTATGCTTAATGTTAGAGCCTAGATTTGCCTCAGGCTGAAAAGGCAAGGTTTTAGGTCCACATCAAACCACGCTCAGCCTCGTAGCTAGCCCTACGAGGACAGGAGAGGGCTCTCTCCGGGTCAATCTCAGTGAAAGATAATCGATGGGGCTTGAGATGACTAATTTAACAACTGATCTTAGGCTAGGCATGAAGTGCAAGGATTTGATTTAAGTTTTTTGTGGGTTTTGTTGGAAAAAAGGGACAGGCAAATTTTGGGTCCGGGGATGAGGCCAGATTTTTGTAGAGGTCAGGTAGGGGCAAGGTAGGCAGTAGTTTTGATGCTTTGGATTTGAATGAATGGGTGGATCAGACTGGTGAGGAGCCAAGGAGGGAAAGAGGGTTTCAAGAGTCCTCCTCAAACAGATGAAAACATGAAGAATTAAACAAAATTTCAAGGCAGAGCATAGCAGTCCAATGAATTCTACCTTAATCACTCATTTGTTTAATTGCAGAAGAAAAGAGAAGGGAAAATGATACACATAAACATCAGTGAACTTACAAGTGCATAGAGAAGAACACCATCAAAACATAGAGCCACATGGATCCCAACAAGTGCTGCAAAACCCTGGTCTTTCCTTTGCCAAAATTGCAGAAATGAAATGTACAATGAAGTGCCAAGCAATCCCAAGTGTCCAACCCTGAAAATGACTTAGAAATTACATAATATAGACAAGCCAAACCTATTCCCTTGCCTCTAGGGGTCGAGCTCATCATTCTAGGAGTTGTTTGAACTAATTCTAAACAAGGAACTGAAATCTAGGTAGTCAAACAACTTACCCCTATATGCTAGGAAACTGATTCATTCATTTAATTTTCACCTTTTAGTGAATGAATCCTCTAGAACAAGTAAAAATGTGCCAATATTACATCATGGTTATCAAATTACATCATGAAAGGTCAAGTGTAACATCAAAAAGCAAAACTGGTCAAAACTGGGTGAATTTCTGAGCTGAACAGTGAAAAATAGGCAAAAGTCCTCCATGCGCCGTGCCTGATTCTCTATGCGTCATGCAACTTTGGAGCTGATTTTGAGGCACTTCCTGAAGTCCAAATTGAGTCCAAGTGTGCTTGTTGGAAAGCCCTACCTATCTACTTTCCAACCCAAGTGGAATTTCTAAATTTGGATGTCATTTTCCCCTCCAAAACTTCAATCTCCCAAGACTGCTTCCTGTGTGTCAAAATAGGGGCAGTGAGGTCATTTTTTGAGTGTTTTTGGCCTCTTGAGGGCTCAAAACTTGCCCAAATTTCTTGTCCATGCACCAGCAACCATGATTTTTCATGAAAAATTTGGAAATGTAAACGTTTTGTGATTTGGAGCTCCCTAGCAAAAGCGCGCGCCACGTGGTGTGGTGCATAGGGAGAAAAACCCTGTTTTTGGTGCCAAAATTTGTCAAAATGCCAAAATGCCCCAAATTTCTTGAAATTTGGGCTGGAGCTTCTCCATCAAGTGTCATGCTGGGCTAAAGAGGCTTTGGCCAATATCTGAAGACGATCAAGCTCCTTTTGCCTCTTTTGCTTCCTTATTGCCTTCTTTAATTTTGCCTTTAGATTCCTTATTCGTGCCTTGCAAACCTTGTTCCGCGCCATGTAGTGGAAATCCATGTGTCTCAATAATGCTTTGTCTCTATTGGCCTTGTCCAGAAGTTTCTCCAAGTGGATGTTGACTCTCTCAAGCCAAGACTCCCGATGCTTGCTAATGTGTGAGGTTTCTTGATGAGATTTATGGTGATTTTAGTTTTCTGCCTCCAAGGGTAAGAATGTATGAGCGAATGTGGAGAAAGAGGGTAAGAGGGGTTTTAGAAATGTTTTTGACTAGAATTTGGGGAATAGAAGGGTTTTAGGGATAGTTTTTAGACTTTAGGATAACAATTAGGGTTTAGGAATGTGTAGCTAGGGTTTAGGATAGTGGGAGTTAGGAATATAGGGTTAGTGAATTTAGGGATATGGGAATTAGGGATATGGGGATGAAACTAGAAAATGAATGTGGGAAACAAAGAGTGTGGAAGTGAGGGAATGGAATTTGGCAACAATAACACCAACTACAAATCCTAAGCACTTGTTTGTGAGCACAAATTACAAGGTATTAGGGTTTGAATTTTCTTTTACACAAACACCATAAATTGTATGAAAAACTCTTTCACTAGCAAGGAAGAGGGCTTAAATTACTTTCACACTAGAAGAGTTGAGTGATTTTGGCAATTTGAGGGAGTTTTTCAGAGAAATCATTTTTTTTAGCCCAATGTGCCGCGGCTTCCCTATGCGTAGTGCTTTTTCCAGGAGACGTTTGGAGGCCTTTCCTGTGTCCAAATTGGGTGAAGAATAGCTCGTTGGAAAGGTATTTGAGTCTACCTTCCAAAACAACTAGAATATTTCAATTTAGAGTTCATTTTCCTTGTCAAATACCAAATCTCCCAAGACTATTCAAAATGTGCCAAATGAGGTTGCCTAAAGACGGAGTGCTGTTGCAGTCAATTTTTGAAGGTCTTCCTCAACTCAAAATTGAGCTCATGATAGCTCATTGGAAATATATTTGTGTCTAGTTATCATTTGAATTATAAAGAAAGTAATTTGGCCAACTATGCTAGGAGAAAACTTGATTGTTCCAAGGTCACTTCAGAAGTACATCAATTCTCCGGAGGAAACTGTATTTTTGACATTTCTCTAAAACCATGACACCTGTGTAAAAAGTGAAGGAGGTTTTTCTTCCCTGGACTATTTTGGACAAACACCTCTCTTAGTTTTCCAAAATTCATCTTTTATTGCTCAGAAACATCATTTGAGTAAAACCTATCCCGATGTGTGGAATAAGGGATTTGTCGAAATGAAGCGAAATGAAGGGGATAAGGGGCTTCTAAATTCTTGAGAAAATTTTGGGAAGTAGGGAGGGATGTTAAGAAGTAGGGGAAAGTGGAATCTTAGAAATTGAGTGAGGGGAAGGGGTCCAAAAGGGCAAAACACAGGCCTAGCCTAGAAAATTGCCAAGTTGTAGCAAGAAACTAGGGTTTGTGCGAAAATGAGTAATTTGAGGGATCTCAGTGATGGGAAGTGTTTAATAAGGTACAATAAGGATAGGGGAAGGTGTATGAACATCCGGATACACGTTTTGCCGATGATTTAACCATCCAAGAGAAATTGCCTTCAAAACCCTAGGAGAGGGAAATGAACTTTACCTAGGCACAACTAAAGCATGAACAAGGTGTAAAATGACCCATTGGACCCTGACATGATGATGAAAACCCTCTGAATGATGGTACACTCAGCTGAACGGTGACATGGACCGACATTTGGACAACTTTGATAGCAGCAAAAGCAAACCCTAGACCTAATGCCTAGTGACCAAATTTTGCTTGAAGACTCACTGAAATGAGAAAATTTGACCTTGACACCTTAAAATCACTTTGTAAGTGCATGTTTGATCACTGGAGGAAGGATGCAAAGACTGACACTAACATTGGCTCCAATGGGGATGGTAGCTCCTTGGAGGTGCCAAGAACGGCGGATCTTTGGGAGAGTAGACTGTGCCTTATCCATTGGCCAATGGAGTCAATAACTTCAAAACACCTAAAAACCAATAACTTTGACTCAAGACTCATACTTGAACTAACTAATGCAAAACTGAAACAAGACTCTCAAAAGCTGAAACTGGACATTCAACTGAAACTATCTTTAAACTGACTGAAAAAAAAAATGACTCAAGACTGACTTAGCTGAAACAAGTACTTACAAAGCTTTCAAAGGGCAGCAGTCCATCGAGATTTGAGAGCTTCAAATCATGATGACAACCACCTACCTACTGATGAAATATGTACGATCATGTGAAGTGGGCCTTCCAATGTAACCAATCCAACAAATGGTTACTCAATGAAATTCTGGTCTCTCTTTCCTCGAGCAAGGAAAACGATGTACATGTAGGAAACTCACAATAACAATTGAAACCAAGGCTTATGCTAACAAACCAACCAATATTCATCTTCTCTGGTGCTTGCAAAAGAATGTCGAAAGGATCTTGAAAATCCTGAAGCACTAGCTTATCTTGAGATCCAGCTGCAAAAATACGAGTACTCCCTTCATTCTGATCTGAAAGAACAACTGGTTGCAGAGTGATAGGAATGCACAAAGAGGTATAATTTTCTGCCATCTGAGTGTTAGCTGTAAATTCCTTGACCATGAGAAATTCTGGCATATTGTCTCTCTCAAGCTCATTTTCCTCAACTTCATGATCTAGGTCATTCTTAAACAGAAAACAATATTCAATATTATCAAACATGATAGCCTTATAATCTTCATGAAAGAAAATATTATCTGTTTGTTGATCTATAAAACTGATTACAAGACCGTCATCATTTTCAAAAGAGGAAGAAGTTTCACCAACACTTTCTTGACCATGTGTGCACTGAAAATCTGCTTTAGCTTGGGCTGTAACATGACCTTTCAAGAGTTGATCTATCTCATCTTCAGACAGGGGAGATAATACTTCCTATTTTGTTTTGCTCAAGCGATTACTATCTTCTTGAAATAACATTTCAAAACATGACAAACCTGAATGACAGTCCCGATCTTCTGAAATTTGGAAACATTGTTGATCATCTTCATATGACATGGCAATCAAATTATCATTTATCACTGAGTTATTGAAGGAATATTTTTCACTTACTTGAACAAAGATCTCATCTTGTTTTTCATGAAATGACTAGATTACCTCCTCATGAAGGCTTCGTTCTAATGAAATGAGAACACTTGAGTCAATAATTCTGTCTTGTTCATTCCAGATGATCTCAACAACAGAGCTCGCCTTCATGGGATTCAAAACAAAGTAGTCTGCAACATCATGGTCTGAATCTAGATCTGAAATAGCCGACATGACTTTATCACATTCTGAAGTTGAAATTTGATTTCCCTGCATGCTGTGTTCTTCTATGGACAGATCTGAAATAAAACCTTCTCTTTCATAATTTTCCACTGTACTTAGATCTTGATCCTGCTGCAAATTTTCCTACACATCTTGATAAGTATCCTCTTTATGCTGCTGAAATGGATTTTCATATAGGGCTTCCATGATCTCATCATCCATGAAATTATCATCTTCATAATATTTCTCAAGGCTTTAAATAAAACTATAAGTATGTTTGCAACAGTCCTGAACTAAATTTAATGATGGATAAGAGTCTTTATACCTTTCAAATAACATGGCATGAAAATCCTTTAAACAGTAAATACAAGTAGGTGGAAAACTTTCATACCAAGATTGGGCTTCACCTTCAAGAGTGGCTAGGAATATCTTCATCAAGCAATCTTCAGGAAAATCAACCTTCAACTTGTGAATATGCATGTGAAATCTAACCAGATGTAAAGCAGCATCCTTCCTATCATCATCTTTAAATGTAGGCAAATTCCTTTGCCAATTTACCTTCGGAATTTTATTTGGAAAACCTGGAATGTGATCTCGGCTCATAGGAGCGTATCTTCTTGCAATCTGTTCCATCTTGAAAATCTTAAAGCTACTAATCTTCCTACAGTGGAGTCACCATAAAGCATTGATCTCTGTATTTTTCAGTGAATGAAGTTTCTCGGTGAATGATTTCAGCCTTCTTATGTCTGATCATTGTCTACCATCAACCATCAGATCTGAACTTGATACATGTACTGGGGCAATTAACAAGTTAGATGTCATGTTTACAAGCTAGACCGGAGATTGACTGAAGCAGCATTTATCTACTTGCACTAATACAAAGCAAAAGTGTTTTGAAGGCTACCTAGCATAACTTCAGGCTCCGTCTGTAGCTTATAAAACAAATGACATCAACAAGCCAAGTTGTAGCAAGAAACTAGGGTTTGTGTGAAAATGAGGAATTTGGGGGATCGCAGTGATGGGAAGTGTTTAATAAGGTACACAAAGGATAAGGGAAGGTGTATGAACATCTGGATACAAGTTTTGCCAATGATTTGACCATCCAAGAGAAATTGCCTTCAAAACCCTAGGAGAGGGAAATGAACCTTACCTAGGTGCAACTGAAGCATGAACAAGGTGTAAAATGACCCATTGGACCCTGACATGATGATGACAACCCTCTGAATGATGGTACACTGAGCTGAACGGTGACATGGACTGACATTTGGACAACTTTGATAGGAGTAAAAACAAACCCTAGACCTAATTCCTAGTGACCAAATTTTTCTTGAAGACTCACTGAAATGACAAAATTTGACCTTGACACCTTAAAATCACTTTGTAAGAGCATGTTTGATCACTGGAGGAAGGCTGCAAATACTGACACCAACACTTAACCCTAGACATGGGTGAACACCCCCAGACTACAAGGCTTTAGACCACTAATTACTCACAGTTTGAGGATTAGGTGAACATGGAGAATACTGACCACACCAGCAATTGCACAAGACCATGTGATGGCCGGCTGCAACAAGTAAAGAGGTCTACAAATCTATTTCCTAATGCACAGACAGGATGACAGCTCTCTGGCACTAAGATAACAGAAACCTGCATAACACATTCAATGATACATACTAGATTCTAACACAGAGGTGGGATTCCAGCGCCTCAAATGCTAAATATCAAGATCACATGAAAAATGCATAACAGGCACAGCCTAGAACAGAGAAGAAGTGGAAAGTGAGAAATTAATAGCAAAAGAAGCTTGTATTAGCTGAAAATGAAAACCAGACGCTGCAGGTATCACAGTAGTTATAGTCTCCAGAAGTTGAACCTTACATCAAAACTACAACCATCAACCCTGATTACATCTATCTTCTGGATATATATAGAGTTTGTTTACAAAGATATTCTGCTATTCTATGCGTGGAGGGATCATAATGGACCACCAACCACCTTAACTCTCTGATGGAGTCTCTGCTTCAAACTACATGCTTTAATGAACATAATTGGCCTTTTGAGATACTCTGTTGTGCTTCTCGAGCAGGTGGAGTGTTGACTGAAAGAAGCTCCATAACTAATAAATGCCTTTAACTGCTCGAGGCTGTCCTTTCCTTCTTCGGCCATACTGTCCCTTGAATGAGGTAGTTGAAGATTTAATACAAATAGTACTGGGGACTGGTTATGCTTGTCCTTCGGATGCATAGAGAAACTAAGGAGCTTGGACTTCTTGGCGGGCAGACGATCTGAATGGAAGAACGAGACTGATCATCAGTTTTCGCAGATCAGCAATAGAGATTGGTTCGCGGAAGCTATTGGGAGACATGAGATCAGGATGGACGAGGGCCGTTGGATCTCAGATGATCAGATCCAACGGTGATCGGGGGCGGAAGCTGCGCGGGAGATAACGAGTGGGAAGGGCAGTTTTGGGAGTGAGCGGTAATTATTGCACCACCTTTGGAGCTGTGGCGGTATTCGTACAGCTTTGCGCGATCCCTTTCATCGGTTGACGCGTGGCCGATGGGACAGGTGAAAACCTGCTTTCCCCGCGAGTTAACGAGTGGGCAGCTCGCGTGATCGGGAGGAGCGACTACCGTCCGATCGTGACATATGCGATCGCACAGTGGAGGAAATGAATAGGGTTTAATGAGCGGGGAAATAGTAGAGACCGTCGGATGATGATGCGATGATCGAACGGTGTGGGTTTAATCGCACAGGTTTTCGTAGGAAAAGGCACGCGGTCATGCTACCGTGGTTACATGGGTTTAGTCCCTAGCACCTAGGGGGCTGAAAGAACATAGGCTTTCACAACAATTTAGAGGTGAAATGGAGGAAAACACATGTAGCGGGGGGCTAAGAGAGTATGAAGAAGCTAGAGGAGAGGAAGGTAAATGACTGCTGCGAGATCCCTTTTCTGCATAAACACATGGCTGAGCTGATATTTGGTCCTCCAAATGCTGAAGTATGTAGCAGAGCTAACAAATCCCACAAGTGATTGTGCCTCACATTTAGGCTTACTAAATTCTCTATTTAGTGCTGCCTGGATGTTTGCCACTCCAACATTCGGATTATCATTAGAGTACTTAATATACCAGGTTAAAGAATGATCTTTCAAAGTGCTAACCAGTGTCACCTTCTTTATATGATCATCTACAAAACCTTGATTCCCATATAGCTCTCACAATGAACTAGAATTGGTTAGGGTCCTCATTTCCCAAGCCTTTAACAAAGGAAGCTTCACTGTATTTGCCATACTGAACTACGGTGGAGGTGGAGGTGGTACGGGTGAAGTTGAAGGTGAGAGTGGTGAAGTCAGAGGTGGTGTGGGCGGAGGTGGTATTCGCAGGAATGCTTGTCTTATTAACTGAATATCACTTCATGGAGAAACCTTCAGTATCCCTTCTTCGTCACCTCACGAAGGTGAAATCAAGGGACTATACTCTAGACCCTTTTTTGCTTCGTTCTTGTAAGTTTTTTAGCTTCGCATAGTCCCTAACATCAAGGTAGCTACCTAACCCGTTTTTAGCACAACAGCATTTTAATATAGGTATTCAAATATTTTATGTACTTACCTTGCGGTCCTTTGAAAAAGCGTTGCTTCGCCTCACTGTAGCTGACTGAGGTGTCGACTGTGAATTCAGTCACATATCCTCCTATGACGCGATTGAGCCAATGATCGACATTGTGGGTGATCTTATCCTCTGATGCTTCCAACCTTAGCACTAGATCTGGGGTCCACACAATAAGACTGTCAAGTTTCCACCTTCCTTGGCTATCTGCTAGCTTCGCGATCCACTCGTATAGCTTAATAGGGAAGAAGAAAAAATAGATCTCATGGATCTTTGTATATAGGTATTTGTCCAAGCACTATTCCTTTGTCAATTGTAGGTTTCTGTTCTCCTACGCCGTGAATTCGTAGATCTTCCTATCCAACAAGTCTCCAATCTCCTTCTTAGTTGGATTCCACTGATACGACATCACACATCTCTTATGCAGATTCCATTCTTGGCAACGGAACCATTTGTTGGCTTGAGGGGGCCTGACCCATGTTCAGCGTTAATTAGCCAAACAAATTCCTACACTACCGGCCCTTTCAACATCAGCCTGTAGAGCACGGATTGAGTCTCACCTGAAGCAGTATAGGGGGATGCTGGAACCAATTTTTTCCACCTTGAGATGGTTGTGATGTCGTTTGATTCCTTCTATCCCTGCCTTTGCGCATGCTGCTTCTTTATAGGGCTTGCAAGATGAACCCTCTATTCCATTCTTCCGTACCACTGCAAAAGGGTACGGTCGACCTTCGTGCAGCCCTAACCTATTGCTCAGGTACTTTTGCACTGCTATGGCAGCGTGCCATGCAGATTCCCCAATTAGTCTAAGTGATTTTCTTATCTCATCAAATACTTAAAGTTAACACCGCGTAAGCAGATATTCGTAATTGCGTTCAATTATTCAATGTAATTGCATTCATTCACGCATCATATAAGCATAATAAAGGAAATTCATACATAAAATATCCAAACGTATCAACAGAACAAAGAAATAGAAATTACAGAATATATCCTTTTATTAATATCTTCCAAGTGTTACAGCTTCTGTCTGCCCTGCGCACACAGCTACAGGGGTCCATGCACTTAGCTGTGGACTTCTACCCTAGGCCTCTGCACATTCAACTATAGAGCCTCTACCTACACTACGACCCAAGACTTATACTTCTTGATCCAAAGATATGACTCTATTACATCGTGTGTCATTCTATTTTTCTAGAGCTTAGCTCTTTTATATAATCCCATGGTCCACGGACGATGGCTAGATCTCTTACAGCTGACTTTAGTTTACAAAACTAAGGGTGGACTATCTTTTTTGACACATAACACCTTCACACTCCGTGACCACAAAATGTAAAGTCTTTAGAATTATATTACAAAAATTGACTTAAACATGGGCTTTTAGCCCCAGAATTGCCGTTGGGGGATTCTGCTCCTAACAAAGCCCCTGAAGTTGCATTAATGGAAGCTACGCAATCTATGCCTACGACTTCAAGGTCGCCTTCGCTGAAGAAATCAGCTACTAAGGAGAACTAGAAGAGACCACAACCTGTATCAGTGAGGAAGTCACTGAGGAAGAACACCATGGAGGTTTGACAGAAAGGGAGGATGGACAAGGCAAAGCAACTGTATGAACCCATGGATTTGGACGTAGAAGAACTCTGCAATGGAGTTGAGAAATTGTCTACTGAGGAGGGCAAGCCTATCACTAGGCTCTTGGCGTATATCCCTCTGCAAAAAGGGAAAGTGAAGGTAACTAAGGACCCGTACTTGGGAAATTTCACGGTCTCTACGCCACTACTGCCAGAAGAAGTGGAATTTGAAGGTGCACTCTTAGCGTATATCCTTGTGTTAAAACTGGAGGATTGGGATCTCACTAATCATGAAAAAACTACACATTTGGTGACCAATAAGTACATGACCAAGATTTACTATGAAGAGACTGGGGTCACCAAGTTGGAACCAATGAAATGGGTAAAAGGGGTCGAGCAGGCCAGATTGCTACATATGCTGTGTGTGCCACATTTTGACAGGTCGATTATCAATACTGTATGTGTGCGCCAATTGCTTGTGCTGGTGGATGATGGGTTTTTGTGGTTAGGACAATCCATCCCCATAACAGACATGCTGATCCACAAAATTATGAAATTTCCCTATAAAGGGGTGGATCCATCCAAGGAGTTTGGAGGTAAAAGAAAACAGAATGAACTTGCAGATAAAATGAAAACTGGGTTTGGGCTCATCAATAAGTCATGTGGATACTCTAACCACTCTATTATCGACCAAGCAATGTAGTTAGCTGCTCATATTTTGGTCGGAATGGTCATGAGAAAATTTTGCACGGATGAGGTTTCGACACCGGTAATATCATTAAATGCAAAGTGTGCAAAGGGGGTGTGGTACAACAGGACGTAGTACCTCTGCGAAGAATTCTTAGCAAATTTTTGCGAAGCGCAGGATGAAAGAAAGGAATTTCACTATGCCTAGCTAATTCTTTTAATTGTACTTGTTGCATGGTGACTTCCGGAGGATAGTCAGTTCCCTTCGCAGGAAGAGGATTTACCTAAGGCAGCGAAGTTCGCTTCACTGTGGGCAACGAAGGATCTGGAGAGGATCATAGAGTGAAGATTTTTTTGGATACTGGTCGAGATGGACCTCCGCACAGTGATCAGTTAGAGGCCAAGGTTGTCTCCAACCTTGTTTGAGCAGTTGTGGGCCTTTGCGGAATTTAAGGCCGATTTTCATAATGTATCCATTCGCGTGAGGTGAGACCCTAAGAAGATATGGCACACATTTCGATACGTAGTTTCGGAGACCAATGTACAGGCGATTGTGGGGACCTGGACAACGGAGTGGTGACAACCCACAGATATTGGCACAGGTACTAGTAAAGGCGGAGAAAGCTCCTCCACGCAGACGACAGCTGCGTAGAAACGAAAAGAAGCAGCACAGGAAACAATGTGGGAGTTGGCCAATCAAATGAAGAAAGAAGTTGATGCTAAAGCAATTGCTTATAAGGAAGCTGTTGATAAAGAGCTCTTTTGAAAATAGGCCATAGTAGAAGTCAAAGCATCAGGTTACTAGCATACTAAAGAGTAGGAACAATCCGAGTAGGAAGGAGGAAGGGGCAGGTGGGGGGGGGGGGTGGATGCGTAGAGTACTCCCTTCAAGTTGTCAAAGTGCCAAAAGGAGACAACTACTAGACCAAGAAAAAATCACAAATCAGATAAACAAGTGTGCATTAACCCAATGGTCCTCACATAAGAGGACCTTGATGAAATTGGGATAAGGTCGGAGACACAATGAAAAATTCGTGGACTCAATTTGAGCAACAGTACATGCAAACGTTAGGGAGTGTCTAGAAGGATTTGCGTGAGTTGTAGATTCAAGCAGGAAGAATTCAGGCGAGTGTGGGACAATCGAGTGAGGTTTGAGCGAGCCTATAACAAGTGAGCCTACAACAAGCGAGCACGAGTGTAATGGAACCAGAACTGACTTTGGACCTTAGAGTCATTCCCTTTCTAAAAGGAACAGTCCATACAAAGTTAGAGGAGGATAACATCCAACTCGGAAAGATCAAAGGCGTGGGTATGAATTTAGCTGCTCTGCCACTTCAGACCCTCCATGCGCTCCATCAGGGGGTCTCAGAGGGGCTTCAGATCATAGAGAAGTGCGCGCTATCGATGATTAGTGAATTAAAAATGAATAATGAGCATATATTTGCCAAAAAGGTTCAGGCTCTTAAGGAAAAAGAAGAGCTAGCAACACGAAGCCAGATCCTTGAAGTAAAAATTACACAAAGATTCCAGAGGATGCAACAGCTTTAGAAAAGATTTAGAAATTGGTCACTGCAGTGCGACAGTCTAAGGATGGGGGGGGGGTGAATCAGTATTAGCAAGTCAATAATATTTCATTTCCATAATCAGATTCATATACGCTACTTCAGTTAATGGAACTTGTGTGTATACGCAACTATATTTAAGGCAACTAGTGTATATCCTGCAAACTTATGATTCAGTTAATTTATCATATGTTGATCTTTACTCAGTGCATCAAAACCATATAAACAGTAACCAGGTGCATTAAAATAGAATAGAAAATCACACACACATGAACACAAGATATAAGGTGGAAACCCAATGTGGGTGAAAACCACCCGCTGTAATCGTCTCTATCTTCTTTTTAATAAGAAACTTATTTTTACAATTTTTTTACTGGTGCAGTCTTATACTAGTATGCAGGCTTCTACCTGCAGAAGGCTACAACCTTCTCTCATTCTCCAGCTTCTCCTGGAAGGGAGCTACAACCCCCTAGCTCTTGTACTAGCTAATATGTTTACTAGTAAGTAGGTTCCAGTCTACAGAAGGCTACAACCTTCTATTTTCTTCCAGGGACCACGTTTCATAAATTTTCAGACTAGATCCATCAATAACATCATTCAAACATCAAATACATCTGCATCAATCAATTTCCTTTGCACCAACCACAATTGAATCAATCAATCACTTTTCAGAATGTTGTAACCAGAATACAGTGACTAGAACCCATAACACTATAATAGCAACCAAAAGTAGCTAAAGCATATTTTATGAGGTATACGCTACTTCAATGTGTCTGTTATATATCTAGGGGGGATAATATGGGGTACCAAGGGAGGTACCCAAGGTAATAATGTAATAAGGGGATGGGCCATAGTAATAAATAAAGTGGTTAACCCATATCATGTAAGGGACCACAAGTAGTTAGTAATAATGTAATGGGCCCATGGTATTAGTTTGATGGTATGAAGGAACCATGGTAATGACCCATGGTATTATATGTGTGAGGCCTATATAGAGGTTAGAGACTCCACGTCAAGGATGGTAGTCAAGGATTATTGTATGAATAGGCATATGGCTTGTGGAGTGTTCTCCTTCCTTAAGGAGTGAATGTATGGTGTTGCCCTACCTTAAGGGTTTGATCAATAAAGAAGCAAATGTTATATATCTAGGGGGATAATATGGGGTACCAAATGAGGTACCCAAGATAATAATGTAATAAGGGGATGGGCCATAGTAATAAATAAGGTGGTTAACCCATATCATGTAAGGGACCACAAGTAGTTAGTAATAATGTAATGGGCCCATGGTATTAGTTTCATGGTATGAGGAAACCATGGTAATGACCCATGGTATTGTATATATGAGGCCTATATAGAGGCTAGAGACTCCACATCAAGGATGATAGTCAAGGATTATTGTATGAACATGCATATGGCTTGTGGAGTGTTCTCCTTCCTTAAGGAGTGAATGTATGGTGTTGCCCTACTTTAAGGGTTTGATCAATAAAGAAGCATTTCTATCTATTTTGATCTTGTTATTCTTGGGTTTATTTATGTTATCACATATTTCTGGGTTAGATCTATAACAAGCGGTATCAGAGCTATAACAAGTGGTATTAGAGCACTTTCTTGGGCAAAAGTGGAGAAATTTTTTATTTTTATTTTTTGCAGGATTTCGGGGGCGGCGAGTTTGTAGATCAGATCTATATGTTTTTGTGCAAGATATGCAAAATATAATTGCATATTTGGATTCTTTGTGGAAAAATAGCCAATTTCAAAAAAAAAAATCGGTTGAATCGGAGTTCGGATGAAGGAGATATTGTTGATCTAAAAATCAGTGGGGTTGCAGACAATTTTTCAGGGCAGCGAGTTTGCGGCGCAGATCTGGACGTCTTGGTGCAATATCTGCAAAATATAATTGTAGATCTGGATTCTATGTGAAAAAATAGCCGATTTCAAAAAAAAAATCGGTCGAATCGGAGTCCGGATGAGGGAGATATAGCTGATTTAAAATCAGCTCTTTTTGTAGAAATTTTGGTGACGGCGGGAGAGTTGCAGCACAGATCTGAAATTCTAGTGCCTGGATCAAGATTTCTATCACATGGGTAGATGCAGAATGATTGTTCCATTTCTGAAAATAGGTCATAATAGGGATTCTGAGCAATATTGACTAAACTGTGACAATTTCAAATTTTCGCCAAGTTTTTTCAAAACCCTCTTCATGGCGGGTCTAGGTTTTACAAGAAAAGATAATGGTCCTACTATTGAAGAATACATAAAAAAACAGAAATCATTATGGAAAAACAATTGGAAATGGTGGGTAGTGGAGCTATTTAGAGAGGAGGCAGCCACATGGTGGGGATTACTTAACAAAACGAAGTGTTACAACCTGCCCGATGAAGAATTTGAAAAATTACTTTTAGACAGATGGTCTCATGCCAGAAAACAAGATAAGGAGAAACATGTGGGGCTATTTCATACTGGTATATCCTTATTGCAGGTTCATGGATTGATTCAGAAGGAGAAGATCATTGTTTCTATAAATCCTAGTTGCAAGCATAATTTCATCAATGTTAATTTGGCAAAAAAATTGCAAGGTCCAGCAAAACAAATTGAAAAGACACAGATTGATGAGGAGGATGTTCAAATTTATAAGGATTTGAAGCTTTCTATGGATAAGTATGTGTTGCATGGTGATTTTTATACTTCAGAGATGGATAATATGGATGTTGTTTTGGGATATCCTTGGATGGAATCTGCGGGTACTGTCAATATTAATGCGCAGAAGAAATTCCTGAAGCTCTGGTATAAAAAGAAGAAAATTACATTACAGGATATTTCCATCAATAAACAGCTAGAGTACATGGAAGCTGAAGCAGAAGATGTTCCAAGGTCTGACATATCAGATGATGAGCCTTTGATGATCGACAATCAAACACAAACAAAGGTTGAAGCAGAAAATGTTACAGGTACATCAGATGAGGGCTCAGTGGTTGAAGTCATATTGGAAAAGAAGACACCACAACAGGCATCACAGCAGGGTGAATTAAAGAAAAAGACACCGTGGGTTAAAACTTCAACATATCATCACCCACATCACCCCGCAAGACAACCATCAAGATGGCAACCAATTAGCCACACGGACAACAACCCCCGCAGGACAGATAGAGAGGAGCGAAGATCCACCTACTACACATCAACACAGAAGAGCTACCACGGTCAACTTCCATCTCAAGCGAGCAAGGCACCAGTGAGACCGAGGGTTCACCTCTCTCTTGGATGGCTAGATGCACGTGCATGGTACCAGTGGACTACTCTTTTGAGTAGATCTTATTATTTGTGTTCTTCCCATGTTTCGGGGACAAAACATGCTAAGGGGGCTGGAATGTTATATATCTAGGGGGGATAATATGGGGTACCAAGGGAGGTACCCAAGGTAATAATGTAATAAGGGAATGGGCCATAGTAATAAATAAGGTGGTTAACCCATATCATGTAAGGGACCACAAGTAGTTAGTAATAATGTAATGGGCCCATGGTATTAGTTTGATGGTATGAGGGAACCATTGTAATGACCCATGGTATTGTATGTATGAGGCCTATATAGAGGCTAGAGACTCCACGTCAAGGATGATAGTCAAGGATTATTGTATGAACAGGCATATGGCTTGTGGAGTGTTCTCCTTCCTTAAGGAGTGAATGTATGGTGTTGCCCTACCTTAAGGGTTTGATCAATAAAGAAGCATTTCTATCTATTTTGATCTTGTTATTCTTGGGTTTATTTCTGTTATCATATATTTCTGGGTTAGATCTATAACAAGTGGTATCAGAGCTATAACAGTGTCGAACCTGCGTGCATATGCACTTTTCTCAAGGTGAACCTACGTACAGATCTGCAAATCAATTTTAAGATGTATACGTTGTTTTGATATGCATAACCAACATATATACGCGCCTTTTCTAAGGTGAACCTGTGTACAGATCTATAAATGATGATTTAATCTTTACAACAATTCCAGACTTCAGTTATACCCAGATCATCATATTTATAGTCTACAACATGCGCCAGTTATTCAGATAAAAGATCAAAACACACAAAGATACTTCACTTCAAGCTTTAAGATCTTGACCCATCATTAGATCTTATCCTTCCTCAAGCGCTAAGGTTCATCCTTGATTCAGATCTAGCTATGCACCATAACCCAATAACCTATATTCTAGATCTTGCTCTTCATTAGATATTCAATACATGAGTGCCTTTGCCTAATGATCTTCTCCTCCTTTTATAGTCTTAGGCCTTACTCAATACCATGGACCAAAACCACTTAGAACCAATACCTTGGACCAAATACCTGGGGTCAACACTTTAGACAGGATATCTTGGACCAATACCATGGATCAAAATACCATGGACCAAAACTAAGTTTTCCAACATGTGCGTGCCTTTCCTTCCGTGAAAGTGTGTGTGTACGCCATACGTGCCTTTTGGTCTGTGAACCTGTGTGTACATGTGCCTTGGTCAATGAGGAACCTGTGTATACCTCTCTTTCTTCATTCTGAGAGTCTGAACTGTGATCTATCATCTGAGTGAGTTGCCATCAAGGACAACACCTGTGTCATAGTGCCAAATCTGTGTCATAATGCCAACAATCTCCCCCTTTGGACTTGATGGCAACCCCAAGTCACTCTCCCCCTTTGTCATCAAGGGCAAAGGGTTATGCTCCCCCTGAGTACATGTTGAATGCTCTGATATGTTGAAGAGTGCTGATTGAGCTCCATGCTCGAGTCCATGCTCCCCCTAAAAATAAGCAAGGTCTGCAAAAAGATGTTCTAAAAGAAGAACATGACTCTATACATCATAAATGACCTTCCTATCACCAATGACTCATACATACATCCATCTCCCAACCAAGTGGGGATATACCAAATGTTTATACATGTCAAAACAAGAACATTACATCATCCATCCCATGCATAGTGGGGAACCAAAATAGGTCGTTTCATGACCTTGACATTAAAAGATATACATGACATAGAGACCAAATATCTGAAACAAGACCATGATAGTTATCAGCAACTATCATCAACAGCATCTGTCAATCACCATCCAGACCAGCAACCATGATCTCCCCCTGAACATGTTGCACTTGCATAAAAAACAATTGTGAATTTGTACCAAGATAATGCCAACAATGCATTATTAGAAGTATATGCTCCCCCTATGCTAGATGATCACTGTCAGACCCATATCAGACTCCTTTCATCCTGAGTCTGGCCCACTATTTTTCATCAAACCAACAAATACGCGACTGTATCCATAGAAACTGGAGTATGTACGTGGATACGCTTCATGGAACTTGTGTATAACCACTTTTCTTTGAAATAGATAAGTTTTAATTGTAAGACCCAGCTTCCATCTGAGATATTCAAATGTCTCTCTGGGTAGTGGTTTGGTGAATATATCAGCAACCTGTTGTTTGGAGGGAACATACTCCAATTTGACCTTTTGTTCAAGCACTTGTTCGCGTAGAAAATGATATTTGAAGGGTATGTGCTTGGTCTTGGAATGCATGACTGGATTCTTTGAACTATTGATTGCACTTGTATTATCACATAGAATGGAGATGGGTGGAGTACATGTGATCTGAATGTATTGCAATGTTTGCATCATCCAAAGGAGTTGTGTGCGACAAGATGCAGCAACCACATATTCTATTTCAGCTATAGATGATGCAATTGAACTTTGCTTCTTGCTGAACCAAGATACTAATCTGGAACCCATATAGAATGCACCACCACTAGTGCTTTTCTGTCATCAATGCTTCCTGCCCAATCTACATTTGTATATGCATGAAGTGTAAGATCTGTATCTATAGGATACCATAAACCAAAATTCTATGTTCCTTGAAGATATTTGAAAATCCTTTTGACTGCCTGAAGGTGTGATTCCTTTGGATTGGCTTAGAATATTCCAACTATTCCCACTGCATGCATGATGTCTGGTCAAGTACCTGTTAGATAAAGCAGACTGCCAATCATGGATCTATAGGTTGGTTTATGTACTGTTGCTGATTCATCATTTGAGCTGATTCATCATTTATGTACTGGTTTATGTACTGTTGCTGATTACCAAAGGGGTACATACTGGTTTAGAATCTTCCATGCCGTATTTTTTCAAGATCTTCTTGAGATACTTGGTTTGTGACAGAAAAGTACCATCTTTCTTTTGTTGAACCTGTAGACCAATAAAATATGTGAGCTCACCAAGTAGGGACATTTCAAATTCTTGCTGCATTACCAAAGCAATGTTTTGACTCATGGCTTCTTGATTGATACCAAAAATGATATCATCAACATACACAACAAGTATTAGCAAATTATTATTGTCAATCTTTGTATATAGATTACTATTAGCTGATCATTTTGAAAAACCTTGTTGATGGAGATATTTGTCAAGACAGTAATACCAGTCCTTTGGAGCTTGTTTTAGACCATAGAGAGCCTTTCTGAGTCTGCATACAAGTTTTGGACCATTTCCAAGATTGAATCCATCTGGTTTCTCAATATATAATTCTTCTTCTAAGTCCCCATTAAGAAAAGTAGATTTTACATCCATTTGGTATATTTTGAATTTCTAAAAACTGGAAAGAGCAAGGAAAATTCTTATGGCTTCAAGTCTTGCAACAGGTGCAAAAGTTTGTTCAAAATCTATACCTTCTTGTTGAGCATGCCCTTTACAAACAAGTTTGGCCTTGTGTTATAGACATTTTTGGGCACTGCAACCCCAATCATAAATGTCCATAAACCAAGGGCTCTTAAGTCCCTAAAAGTGTTGTTCCAACCTCTAAAAGAACAAGGTCAACTGATTACGTCTTCTCCCAGAAGTTCTCCATGAAAAACTGCTCAGAACTGGTCAAAACTGGACCATATCACCTGCTCCATGGTCAAAGTGCACTGCATCCCACCTAAATACACACATGAGGTGCGATGCATCTTGAAAAGCCCTTCTATGGGGTGCGATGGGTGAGAGTGGACCAATGGCAGGGTCAATCTGCAAGGTGGAGGATCATGGAATCTTCTAGAAACTTCTCCTGTGACACTTGTCTCTCTGCATTCGCCCAGGGATGAGTAAGAGATCACCAATCTCTAAGTGGAATCAAGAACTATCAAAGAGAGGACACTAATCAAATCTCAAAAGCTGACTCACCCCCCTTGTAAACATCTATATATGGATCCCTCATCCCAGAGATCCAGAGGCTGGAATTTTGTATCTTGTAAGGAAGTGCTGCTGGTTTCTTGGTGCAATATCATAGTGTTGGATGATCTAAGCTTTTCATGAGGTGAAGAAGGGCTTTCTTGCTGAGAGGATGATGCTGGGTCAGAACAATTGGTTGTAATACTCTTTGCTATTTCTTGATTATGAATAAAGCTATTCAAGTTTTCCTCCACATTCTTGTATGATTGATGATATATGCATTTGTGTGGTTAATATATATCTGGTCCTATATTGTTTATGATAATAGATCTATGTTCTTGGACAGTGTTATGCTGCTTTGATTCTACAAGTGCTCTTTGAAGTTGGGTAGACGAGGAAGCGAGTGGCAAAGATCTATCAGAAGGGAGAGGAATCAAGCAAGGAACCAAGCGCAAGACAGAGGTTGGTCTCCTTTATTCCCCTCTTATCTATTTCTCATAAATGAAAACGAAAGTAGTTTTAGTTTGTTTGTTTCTAAGGTAGCTACTAGCCTTAGTGGGTCTAGCAGCTCTGCATAGACACTATATTTCCCGATAAAAAAATGGCGACTCCGCTGGGGAGCGAATAGATTGTTTCTTTGTCTACATTTGTTTGCTTTATAAACTTACAGACGGAGCCTGAAGTCAAGCTAACTACCCTTCGAACTGCATTTGCTATGCAAGTGCAAAGTAGATCAATGCTGCTTTAGTCTATCTCCGGGTTTTGTTTATGAGCTGAACAATTGATTTACAAGCTCTCTAATAGCCCTTGTGGTGGCTCTAGTAACCTCTTTAGATCTACCCTTGTGATTGGTTTACTGATTACCACTTGCTCGGCCTAAATCCCTGAACTGAGCTGCAAACTGTGCCCCGGAACCAAGTTAAAGTCTCATCCCTGGTCCATCACACTGTCTCTTCTGTGAATTCTGGATGCATCGCACTTCCCGAGTGTAGTAGGTGCGCTGCATCTCTTTTTCACTGTGTTACAAGTGTGCTGATCAGACAAGGCCTTTCCTGCTCCTAGATTTTGGTTTCTGTGTTCACTCTTTTCAGCTCTATTCAAGAGTTTTGCTGCCTGTAGTCAGTACACCTCTGTTGAAACCCCCTTCCTTGCCATTATTCCACCTCCATTGTGCAAAGAACTGTAAATGTTTTTATGTATTTTGAGCCATTTTCAGTTCTCTTTTACAAAGAAGTAGCATAATTGTACTGTTGTTTCTTGATTTGAAAGTGTCGCAAGTGTCGTTTTCAGTCATAGAAGAGAATCCGATTGTTCTTGATAGTCGATTACACTGTTACTCTTGTATTTGATTTGAATTAGTAGTTTTTCAAGTGTCGAAAGCAAGTTTTCAATTCCAAATCGCAAAGTGTCATCATTGTCCTCATTTTGTCTTGAAAAGAAACTTGCTAGTAATGTCGCTTTGAAAAATAATTCAGATTTGCGCTTAGCTTTATTTTTATCATTCACACATTAAGAAGGTTGAAAACAAATACATGCACGTGCATTTGCATTTAGACTGTTTGTTGGTTTGATTTAGGACAGTGCATATAGTGTGTGCTCTCTGCTCTATGTTGAAAGAATATCATCTCTCTTTCCTTAGTAGCTAGGATTTTCATTGCAAAAAGAAGATTAAACAACTGTTTATCATCTTAGATTGCATTTCAGGAATTGTACATCTACACCACTCGGTGAACCTGAAAGACAAATTTCTTAAGCAAGATCAACTGTAAAATAAATTTAATGAATCTAAAAACGCTTTGGAACCTAACGAACAACATTTAGAAGTCTAGGCTAGAGACGTATTCCGGTGTTGTAAAGCTTGGTAACTGTTGTTTTCATTGATGGTTGGGTGATTCCTCCACTTTGAGACGATAAGTGCCAGTACGGACTTGTGCTCCCATGTACCGTCGAGTATATATTGGGAGACCACAATAGGCTTTATCCTTTATCCATAGGAAGCCGTGTCTGCCGCCCTATCGATCGCAATGCACTGAACACAGCATTCGGGAAGATTGACTGCTGTACCGTAAAAAGTATTCTGCAGTTTTGCGATTGGTTTGGTAATCCCTCTGTCTAGATTTCCAGAGCAGTCTCTTTCGTTCCTTTTCAGACTCCTTAAAAGAAAAGGTCCATCTGAGCACTTGTCACTTCAGGCTCATTAAAAATCGAAGGCGACTAGAGTCATCTTTTGTTTTTTCTCGACTCTTAAAAATTGAAAAAACAAGTTGTGTCAAAGCGTATAAAATTTATTTTAATCGGAATAAATATCACCTTTCCTACGTTGGTATTAGGTTGAGGAAAATGGAGCCCACCTACCAAGGAGTTCCCCTTGGGGGAAATCCTAGTCCCTTCTCCTCTTGGGGAGATGCTGGTGCGCCCCATTTGGCCACATTGTTGCTTCCAGGATTGACAATTGGCTTGCCCGTATGGCTCTTCTCAACCTCTGTCGTTCAGAACACCGTGATTCCTGAACAATCAAGTCAGCAACTAAACGATACCAGAGTTACCCCCAACCTTCTACTTCGTCCAATTCTTCCTCTCCTCCTTCCTCTTCGCTTGATGAAGCTGGTAAAGCCAAAAATCAAGTAACCGAGAAGAAGAAGGAGAAGAAGAAGAAAGAGAAGAAGAAGAAGGAGCCAAAGGCGAAAAGGGGAAACCAAGCATCGTCTAGCGAAAATCCACACACTGCACCGTCCAGGCCTAAATCGCCATGTGTCATTTGCAAAGGAGACCACTATCATTGAGATTGTCCTTGCATCCCTCAGATCTTAAGGGACTGGTCTCCTCGTTTGCACAATCTGGTGTCGTCAACCTCTGATGATCATGTTGAAAATACACCGTCGACTAGTGAAGGTGAAGCTCCTGGACAAAAAGGAAAATGTAAATTTCCTTGTAAACTATGTGAAGGCGATCATGCCATCCACCGTTGTCCCTTCTTAGACGAGGCTAAAAGATTTTTGGACGACCGTCCGGTTTCACCGTTACGGCTTCCTCCTGGATATAAGAAGCTCTTGCCGAGTCCGTCACTAGTTGAAAATCCGGCTGACACGCCCTTGTGGTCGGCCGAAGCGTCTATCATTGAAGATAAACCATCTGAATCCACACCAGACGAAAGTCAAAAGGTCGAGGCGGCAGTTGACCCGGTCTTGCCTTTAGAGGATCCATCTTCAGATGATACAGTCACCGAAGAGAACAAGAATGACACCGTCCAAATTCTCTTCGTAAGCACAGACTTCGATGAACATGGGGGCAGTCTACCCATTCCTTTACCGCAGGAAGGAAGTTCATCAGATTCATATCCGGCCGTCTATTCGGTCCCACCTCCAAGCAACCTAGTTGTTTCCTTCGATTAGAATCTACTAGGCAGACCCCACTTACCGGCTAGTGTACCATTTCGAATCATTGCTCAAATATACAGAATGGTCATGGCCGGTACCATCATAGATGAAGGGGCTTCTGTGAACCTTATATCACCAGATCGTTTTCACCTCCATTAAAATCATTTGCTCTGTTCCGTGTCATTTATGTGGGATTCACTAAGGCCCTCCTATGATGGATCGCTTCTTGTCGACATCAGCTCATTATCCAAGAAGTGGATCTAGGAACAACCCTTTCAGTACTTTGAAGCTTGCATGCCTCAATGGCAAGTTTCTCACTTCCAGCAACAGGTTTACATCAATGGCCTTCGACTGAAATATTTTGCGTGGTGTTCGACGCCAAGTCCCTTATTCACACCACGTGAATTTTACTGTAGTACCTTGAGGGTCATTATCATTATTGGTGATTCCTCTCGCACCTGTTAACAGCTTACATCATTGGCTGGTAATCAGGCGATGTCTTTCCATGTTCGACTCCAGAACATCTCTCACATGGATCGACTTGTACTTTGAGTGAAGATCAAACGAGATTGAAGACCCCGGATCTAGTTTCATCCATCCGGGCTGCGATATATATTCAGGAAAATAAAGACATCAAATGTACATCATTACTGCATAGATAATCATCCAACCTAAGGGATGATGGCTCTACCAGAATCATCAGTCTACACTCAGACGATTGTCTGTCTTATGTACATGAAAATGAATTTATAAAGCTGAGCATGGGAATGCCTGCCTCAGCTAGATCATGAAAATATTATGAAGATAATGTATTGTATTGTATCTTATTACAGGTCGCCTTTCAGCTTGAAAAAACTTCAGATCCTCATGATAAAGCATTTCACCCGACATCAACAGATTAACGACCTCATGCTTTAGGGGGCAACTGTTATAGACATTTTTGGGCACTGCAACCCCAATCATAAATGTCCATAAACCAAGGGCTCTTAAGTCCCTAAAAGTGTTGTTCCAACCTCTAAAAGAATAAGGTCAACTGATTACGTCTTCTCCCAGAAGTTTTCCATGAAAAACTGCTCAGAACTGGTGAAAACTGGACCATCTCACCTGCTCCATGGTCAAAGTGTGCTACATCCCACCTAAATACACACAGGAGGTGCGATGCATCTTGAAAAGCCCTTCTATGGGGTGCGATGGGCGAGAGTGGACAAATGGCAGGGTCAATCTGCAAGGTGGAGGATCATGGAATCTTCTAGAAACTTCTCCTGTGACACTTGCCTCTCTGCATTCGCTCAGGGATGAGTAAGAGATCACCAATCTCCAAGTGGAATCAAGAACTATCAGAGAGAGGACACTAATCAAATCTCAAAAGCTGACTCACCCCCCTTGCAAACATCTATATATGGATCCCTCATCCCAGAGATCCAGAGGTTGGAATTTTGTATCTTGTAAGGAAGTGCTGCTGGTTTCTTGGTGCAATATCATAGTGTTGGGTGATCTAAGCTTTTCATGAGGTGAAGAAGGGCTTTCTTGCTGAGAGGATGATGTTGGGTCAGAACAATTGGTTGTAATCCTCTTTGATATTTCTTGATTATGAATAAAGCTATTCAAGTTTTCCTCCACATTCTTGTATGATTGATGATATATGCATTTGTGTGGTTAATATATATCTGGTCCTATATTGTTTATGATAATAGATCTATGTTCTTGGATAGTGTTATGCTGCTTTGATTCTACAGGTGCTCTTTGAAGTTGGGTAGACGAGGAAGCGAGTGGCAAAGATCTATCAGAAGGGAGAAGAATCAAGCAAGGAACCAAGCGCAAGACAGAGGTTGGTCTCCTTTATTCCCCTCTTATTTATTTCTCATAAATGAAAACGAAAGTAGTTTTAGTTTGTTTGTTTCTAAGGTAGCTACCAGCCTTAGTGGGACTAGCAGCTCTGCATAGGCACTAGATTTCCCGATAACACCTTGTTTCTAATAACTTCTCCATTTTCATTCAACTTTTTTTTGAATATCCATGTGGTTCCTATGATATTCTTATCATGAGGTCTAGGAACTAATTCCCAAGTATTATTCTTTTCAATCTGCTCAAGCTCTTCATTCATGGCCTTGACCCAACATTCATATTTTCATGCTTCATTTACATTTTGAGGTTCGATGGAGGAAAGCAATGCTAGATAGCTTGAAGCTTCTATAATAGTTCTTCTTGTTCGCACCCCTGCCTCTTTCTGTCCAAAAATTTGAGTCTCTAGATGATTTTTTTGAACATACCTGGATGGAGTCTTTTCTTTTGTCGTTATCTGTTCTTCTGGTGCTTCATTGGTTTCTTCTTCAAAATTAGTCTGATTTGATGTGGAAGGATAATCCTCATCTTCTCCACAATCTTTGGTTTTTACCTGCTTTGGATTTTTGCATGTTTCATCAACCACAACATCAATATTTTCAATAATTTTCCCAAGTCTTTTATTATAACACTTATATCCTTAACTTCGAGAAGAGTAACCAAGGAGAATTCCTTCATCTAGTCTGGGTTCAAACTTGCCAAGTTTTTCATCAGTCGTTTTGATGTAACATTTGCTTCCAGAAACTTTGAAGTATTTTATGGTAGGAGTCTTAACATACCGAAGTTCATGTGGAGTTTGAGTGTTGTTTAATCGAACATTTGCTTTGTTGAGAATAGTGACGACAACGAATGCAGCTTCACCCCAGAAGGTTGTCGGAGTTCCAGACTCATCTAGCATAA
Organism: Pinus tabuliformis; assembly: GCA_031772625.1. Taxonomy (NCBI): domain Eukaryota; kingdom Viridiplantae; phylum Streptophyta; class Pinopsida; order Pinales; family Pinaceae; genus Pinus; species Pinus tabuliformis. The sequence goes on from CM062819.1 coordinate 1,682,215,801, forward strand.
CATGTGTTATAGACATTTTTGGGCACTGCAACCCCAATCATATATGTCCATAAACCAAGGGTTCCTGAGTCCCTAAAAGTTTTGTTTCATACCCTAAAGGAACAAGGTCCGCTGATTACATCATCTCCCAGAAGTTCTCCACAGGAAACTACTCAGAACTAGTCAAAACTGGACCATACAGGTTGCTCAGTGCTAAGGGTGTGATGCATCTCACCTGCCCAGTGTAAAGGGTGCGATGCATACTGAAAATCCCTTCTGTAGGGTGCGATGGGCAAGAGTGGACAAATGGCAGAGACAGTTTGCAAGGTGGATGATCATAGAATCTTCCAGAAACTTCTCCTGTGACACTTGCCTCTCTGAATTCGCCTAGGGATGAGTAAGAGATAATCAATCTCTAAGTGGAACCAAGAACTATCAGAGAGAAGATACTAATCAAAATCCCAGAAGTTGACTCACCTCCCTACAATCATCTATATATGGATCCCTCATCCCAGAGATCCAGAGGCTGGAATTTTGTATCTTGTAAGGAAGTGTTGTTGGTTTCCTGGTGGAACATCATAGTGTTGGGTGATCTAAGCTTTTCATGAGGTGAAGAAGGGCTTTCATGCTGGGAGGATGACATTGGGTCAGAACAATGGGTTGTAATCCTCTCTTCTAATCTTCATATTAATAAATCTATTCAAGTTTTCCTCCACATTCTTGTATGTCTGATAGTATATGAATTTGTGTGGTCAATATATATCTAGTCCTATATTGTTTATGATTGTAGATCTCTGCACTTTGAAGGTATTATGCTGCTTTGACTTTACAGGTACTCTTTGAAGTGGAGCGGTCAAGGGAGAAGTGGCAAAGACCGGTCGGTGAGGAGAAGGAACAAGCAAAGAACCGAGCGAAAGATTGAGGTTGGTATTCTTTGATCTTCTCCTATCTACTTCTCATAAAGGAAAACGAGAGTAACTTTAATTTGTTTGTTTCTAAGATAGCTACCCGTCTTAGTGGGACTAGCAGCTCTGCATAGACACTAGATTTCCCGATAACAAAATGGCGACTCCACTGGGGAGCGAATAGATTGTTTTCTTGTCTATATTTGTTTGTTTTATAAACTTACAGATGGAGCCTGAAGTTAAGCCAGCTAGCCTTCGAACTGCATTTTCTATGCAAGTGCAAAGTAGATCAATGTTGCTTCAATCTATCTCTGGGTTTTTTTATAAACTGAACAATTGATTTGCAAACATCCTAATTGCCCGAGTGGTGGCTCTAGTAACCTCATTAGATCAGCCCCTGTGATTTCTATTTACTGACTATCATTAGCTCGGCCTAAATCCCTGAACTAAGCTGCAAATTGTGACCCAGAACCAAGTTGAAGTCTCGTCCCTGGACCATCGCACTTTCTCCTCTTGGGAATATGGATGCATCACACCTCCCGTATGCAGTAGGCGCGCTACATCACACTTTCCCTGTGTTGCAGGGGCGCTGATCAGATAAGACCTCTTTTGCTCTCAGATTTTGGTTTTGTGTTCACTCTCTTTAGCTTTATTCAGGAGTTTTGCTATCTGTGATCAGTATACCACTGTGGAAACTCCCTTCCTTTGCAGGATTCCACCTCCATAGTCTAAATAATTGTGAATGTTTTTATGTATTGTGCGCCATTTACAGTTCTCTTTTACAAAAAGTAACGTAATCAAACTGTCGTCTTTTGATTTGGAAGTGTCGCAAGTGTCATTTTCAGTCAAAGAAAAGAATTATATTGTTCTGGATGGTCGATTATACAACTAATCTTGTATTTGATTTGAATTATTAGTTTTTCAAGTGTCGAAAGCCGTTTTCAATTCAAAATAGCAAAGTGTCTTCATTATCTTCCTTTCGTTTTTGAAGAGAAATTTGTTAATACTGTCGCTTTGAAAAGTTAATTTAGATTTGTACTTAGCATTCTTGTTGTCATTCACACATTAAGAAAGCTGAAAAACAAATACATGCATGTGCATTTGCATTTAGATTGCTTGTTGGTTTGATTTAGGACAGTGCATCTAGTGTGTGCTCTCTGCTCTATGTTGAAAGAATATCATCTCTCTTTCTTTAGTAGCTAGGATTTTCATTGCAAAAAGAAGATTAAACGATTGTTTATCATCTTAGATTACATTTTAGGAATTGTATATCTACATCACGCGGTGAACCTGAAAGGCAAATTTCTTAAGAAATATCAACTGTAAAATAAATTCAATGAACATAAAAACGCTTTGGAACCTAACGCACAACATCTAGAAGTCTAGGCTAGAGACGTATTCCGGCGTCATAAAGCCTGGTAACTATCGCTTTCATTGTTGGTTGGGTGATTCCTCCTCTTTGAGACGACAAGTGCCAGTACGGACTTGTGCTCCCACGTACCGTTGAGTATATATTGGGAGACCACAATAGGCTATATCCTTTATCCATAGGAAGCCGTGTCTGCCGCCCTATCGATCGTAATGCACTGAACACAACATTCGGGAAGATTGACTGTCATACCGTAAAAAGTATTCTGCAGTTTTGCGATTGGTTTGGTAATCCCTCTATCTAGATTTCCAGAGTAGTCTCTTTCATTCCTTTTCAGACTCCTTAAAGGAAAAGGTCCATCTGAGAACTTGTCACTTCAGGCTCATTAAAAATCGAAGGTGACTAGAGTCATCTTTTGTTTTTTCTTGACTCTTAAAAATTGAAAAAACAAGTTGTGTCAAAGCATCTAAAATTTATTTTAATTGGAACAATATCACTATCCCCGCGTTGTTCTTAGGTTGTGGAAAATGGAGTCTACCAACCAATGATTTCCCCTTGGAGGAAATCCTAGTCCTTTCTCCTCTTGGGGAGATGTTGGTGCACCTCATATGGCCACATTGTCACTTACAGGATTGACGATTGGCTTGCTAATATGGCTCTTCTCGACCTCCTTCGTTTAGAACACCATGATTCCTGAACAATCAAGTCAATGACTAGATGATACTAAAGCTACCCCCCAACCTTCTACTTCATCTGATTCTCCCTCTCCTCCTTCCTCTTCGCTTGATGAAGCTGGTAAAGCCAAAAATCAAGTAACTAAGAAGGAAAATAAGGGGAAGGAGAAGAAAGAGAAGAAGAAGAAGGAGCCAAAGGCGAAAAGGGGTAACCGGGCATTGTCTAGTGAAAATCCACACACTGCACCGTCCAAGCCTAAATCTCCATGTGTCATTTGCAAAGGGGACCACTATCATTGAGATTGTCCTTGCATCCCTTGGATCTTAAGGGACTGGTCTCCTCGTTTGCACAATTTGGTGTCATCAACCTCTGAAGATCATGTTGAAAGTACACCTTCAACTAGTGAAAGCGAAGCATTTGGACAGAAAAGGAAATGTAAATTTCCTTGTAAACTATGTGAAGGCGATCACGTCATCCATCGTTGTCCCTTCCTAGATGAAGCTAAAAGAGTCTTGGATAACCGTCCTGCTTCACCGCTACGGCTTCCTCCTTGATACAAGAAACTCTTGCCAAGTCCATCAATAGTTGAAAATCCGACTGACATGCCATTGTAGTCAGCCTAGGCATCTATCACTGAAGATAAACTCGCTGAATCCATATCAGATGAAAGTCAAAAGGTTGAGGTGGCAGTCGACTTGGTTTTGTCTTCGGAAGGTCCATCTTCAGATGATACAATCACCGAAGAGAATGAGAATGACACCGTTCAAATTCTTTTCGTAAACACAGACTCCGATGAACATGGGGGCAATGTACCCATTCCTTTACCACAGGAAGGAAGTTTGTCAAAGTCATATCCGTCCATCTATTCGGTCCCACCTCCAAGCAACCTAGTCGTTTCCTTCGATTGGAATCTACTAGGCAGACCCCGTTTATCGGCTAATGTACCATTTCGAATCATTGTACAAACTTACAAAATGATCATGGTCGGTACCATCATAGATGAAGGGGCTTCTGTGAGTATCCTTTCCTCAACTGCTTGGAAAGCACTTGGTTTGCCAATGCTTCTGCCTGAGATGAGAAATCTGACAGGCTTCGACAAAGGAACCAGTCGACCATTAGGGATCCTCCCCAATGTGCCTATAACGTTGAGAAGGAAAACCATTTATATGAACTTAATGGTAGTCCAAGGACATTTAGATTATAATCTACTCCTTGGGCGTGACTATATTTATTGCATGGGAGCCATTGTCTCCTCACTCTTTCGAGTAATGTGTTTTCCGTATGAAGGCCGAGTGGTCCAGCTTGTAGACCAGCTTTCGTTCCCTGGCTCACACATAACTAATAGTCAAATGCCATCCCTAAATGGTCTTTTCATGCAAGGAATGTCTCATCAATATCCAGTTCGTCCACCTGAAGAACGTGAGTAATTCAGAGGGTCGTGACTGAAACCCAGGGGGCATGCACCTTGGTCTGCTCCGGCAGGAAAACTCTGGGTATAGGGTAGATTTCGGTGAAGGATATATGACTAGTCTAACACCTGTCCGTATAGGAAAATGGGATTAGACCGGGTAAGATACCTCCTTTATAAGGTATGCCTTTCCTGATAGAACGAATGTTTCGTTTGCAAATTGAGGGGTAACCTATATAAGGTAGGCCTTTCCTGATGAAGCAAACGTTTTGTTTTCAAATTGAGGGGTAACCTTGAAACTCTACTTCACTATACCTGGGGGCATGCAAACCTTTTTGCATGCAAGTGAAGAGCGACCATTTATTTTCTTAGTTTTTATGTTCTCAAACCCTTTAAACTCGTAGGATTGGTCGTTCCTAGCTTACATAAAGGAAGGATACAGAGAAAAGCTTCGAAAGGTGCAGGCTCCATAAAAATGGAATCTATCGATGAGACATCCTTATTATACGACTGGCACGAGCAGTTTTTAAGTGAAGTTCAAGCTCGTTAAAAATTAAACCTAAGCGATGAGAAAAATTTTACCCCAGAGTTTAAGCTCATTAAAAAATGAACCAATTTTCGGTAAATAACCATTATGAATGCATTATCATCAGCTTTTGAGCCTTGGTCGTGTTCTCATCATCACCTCCACTCTATTTTAGCCGATCATACGCCTCCATTTGATTGTTTACCCTTTTTGAGGAACAACTACGAAGAGTGATCCTGTTAGCCATCCTTGTGACACTGCCGTGATTGGAAAATTCCAAACCTTACCTGGAATCAGCTGTTACCCAAAATTATCACTCGTTCCTCAAAAAAGAGTCTCCTTTAAGCTCTTTTCGTCTAACTTGTAAAATATGAAAAGATTGCAGAGAAGTTGGCCTCTCCAGCTCGTTAAAGCTACCGGGAGTACTATCCCTCCTTTAGATTTTAATCTTTTTGGACCTGAGGGATTATTACACAAAAAGATCAAGCGCTTGTTTTGTTCGACTCGTTAAAATTATCGAAGATTCATCCCTTTTGTATTATTTTATACTTTTTGAGACTTAAGGGATTATATGACGAAAAAGGATTATTGGAGTTTCCTTTGCGTCCCTTTCAGTCTCTCTAAAATTGAAAAGGACCGAGTTATCTTTGTTGTTAAACTCGTTAAAACTAATAGTGACAAACTTGTCCATATAGACAAGAACGAGTCTCACTATCGCTAGGCTCGTTAAGGGAAAATTATAGAACAAGCATATGTTATCCTCCTCAAGCTTGATAAAAATAAAGAGGTACTGGTCAGCAATGACTGGGGAAAAATTGGGAATAAAACTTGAAGAAACTTTATTGGTAGCAAAGTCGCTCTTGAACATGACACTTTCACTCCATGTCTGAGTCGAGTTTGGTTATTCCGTTCACCGGTCATATTACCATTGGTCCATTGTACCATCCATCTTTGGGGTTAATGCTACCAATCCATTCCAAGTGTTGCCGATATGTTCAAGAGAAGTTGATTAGAGAATTCACCAACCCATCTTGTGTCTCATCCAATACAATACCTTTACGCTTCATTCTTTCATGACCGCCACCCTGAACCCTGTATCATCAGATCGTTTTCACCTCCAAAAATAATTTGCTCCGTTCCGTGTCATAGATGTGGGATTCATTAAGGCCCTCCTATGACGGGTCACTTCTTTTCGACATCAGCTCATTATCCAAGAAGTCGACCTAGGAACAACCCTTTCAGTACTTTGAAGCTTGCATGCCTCAATGGCAAGTTTCTCACTTTCGGTGACCGGTTTACATCAATGGCCTTCGACCGAGAGATTTTGCGTGATGTTTGACGCCAAGTCCCATCCCCACACCACGCCAATTGTACTAACGTACCTTGAGGGTCATCATCATTATCGGTGATTCCTCTCGCGCCTGTTAACAGCTTACATAATTGGCTAGTAATCAGGCGATGTCTTTTCATGTTTGACTCCATAACATTTTTCACATGGATCGACTTGTACTTCGGGCGAAGATTGGACGAGTTTGAAGACCTCTGATCTAGTTTCATCTATCTGGGCTGCGATATATTCAGGAAAATAAAGACATCAAATGTACATCATTGCTGCATAGATAATCATACGAATCAAAGGATGATGGCTCTATCAGAATCATCAGTCTGCTACACAGACGGTTGTCTGTCCTATGTACATGAAAATGAATTTATAAAGCTGAGCATGGGAATGTCCGCCTCAGCTAGATCATGAAAATATTATGAAAATAATGTATTGTATTGTATCTTATTACAGTTCGCCTTCCAGTTCGAAAAACCTCGGATCCTCATGATAAAGCATTTCACTCGACATCAAAAGATTAATTACCTCATGCTTTAGGGGGCAACTATTATAGACATTTTTGGACACTGCAACCCCAATCATATATGTCCATAAAAAAAGGGTTCCTGAGTCCCTAAAAGTGTTGTTCCATACCATAAAGGAACAAGGTCAGTTAATTACATCATCTCCCAGAAGTTCTCCACAGGAAACTGCTCAGAACTGGACCATACAAGTTTCTCAGTGCTAAGGGTGCGATGCATCTCACCTGCCCAGTGTAAAGGGTGCGATGCATACTGAAAATACCTTCTGTAGGGTGCGATGGGCGAGAGTGGATAAATGGCAGAGATAGTTTGTGAGGTGGATGATCATAGAATCTTCCAGAAACTTCTCTTGTGACACTTACCTCTCTGAACTCGCCCAGGGATGAGTAAGAGATCATCAATCTCCAAGTGGAACCAAGAACTATCAGAGAGAAGACACTAATCAAAATCCTAGAAGCTAACTCACCTCCCTGAAATCATCTTTATATGGATCCCTCATCCCAGAGATCCAGAGGCTAGAATTTTGTATCTTGTAAGGAAGTGCTGTTGGTTTCCTGGTGGAACATCATAGTGTTGGGTGATCTAAGCTTTTCATGAGGTGAAGAAGGGCTTTCATGCTGGGAGGATGATGCTGGGTCAGAACAATGGGTTGTAATCCTCTCTTCTAATCTTCATATTAATAAAGCTATTCAAGTTTTCCTCCACATTATTGTATGTTTGATAGTATATGCATTTGTGTGGTCAATATTGTCAGGCCAGGCAGTAACTCCACAAAACAAAAACTGATTCGTGTATCCTATTCCATCAGATAGGTTAATTATATACATGAGGGAGAGACTATTCAGTTAATCTCCCGCTGACTGTTCATATTTCTCATTTATTTATTTACATATATTTACCCAATCACAAGGATTAGGTGTCAACATTCCCCCCCTTAATCTGAAGGGATGTTGGTGAGTCCAAGCATTGTTTTGAATCGTTCAAGCTTTTCTCTTCTAAGCGCTTTGGTGAAGATGTCTGCAATTTGCTCATTTGTGGAACAATGATGGAGATGGATTGTTTTGGCCTCAACATGATGTCGAATCAGATGATATTTAGTATTGATGTGCTTTGTTCGATCATGGAACTTTGGGTTCTTGGCCAACTTTATTGCAGAGGTATTGTCAATCATGAGTGGAGTTGATTGTACTTGTTTTACTTGCAAATATTCAAGAATTTTCCTGAGCCGCACAATTTCTTTTGTTGCTTCAGTTGCTGCCACGTATTATGCTTCTGTTGTGGAATCTGATGGAACTGATTGTTTGCGTGATCTCTAGGAGACAGCTCTTGATCCAAGACTCATGGCATATCTTGAAGTTGATACTCCAGTTTCCTTGTCTCCATCGAAGTCTGAATCAGAGTATCCAATCAAGCTGAAGTCATCTACCTGTGTATACTTGATTCCAAAGTCTTGAGTTCCCTTCAAGTACCTTAGAAATTTTTTTGCAGCAGACCAATGTCCCTCACAAGGCTTTTGCATAAACCTGGAGAGGATTCCAACAGCAAACGAAATGTCTGGTCTGGTAGTAGTTAGGTAGTTGAGACTTCCTACAAGTTGTCTATACTTTGTTGCATCCTCAAATTCCTTTCCTTCAATAGATGTGAGCTTTAAGTTTTGTTACATTGGAGTAGTAAGAGGATTGCACTCTGTCATGCCAAATCTGTTCAACAGATCTCCAATGTATTTTTTTGAGAAAGAAATATGGACTTTGGATGTTGGGTTACTTCAATGCCAAGATAGTAATGAACATAGCCCAATTCAGTCATTTCAAAACTTTTCCCCAATTTCTTCTTTATGGATGCAATGTAGCTTTCATTGTTCCCTATCATCAAAAGATCATCTACATATACCACAAGATATACAACTGTTTTGCCAACTTTCTTGACAAATAAAGTTGCATCATCAAGATCAAAATGTTTGAAATTGAGTTTTAGAAGATGCTCAGTTAGTTTTTCATACCAGGCTCGCAGTGCTTGTTTGAGGCCATACAAGGACTTCAAAAGTTTTCATACTTTATGTTCATGTCCTTTCACAGCAAATCCTTTAGTCTGGGACATAAAAACATTCTCTTTTAGATCTCCTTTCAAGAAAGCAGTTTTTACATCCATTTGATGGACTTTCCAACCGTTCTGAGCTGCTAGTGCAAAGAGTGTCCGGATGGTAGCCCATTTTGATGTGGGGGAAAAAGTCTCCCCATAATCGACCACTTCCTTCTGTGCAAAACCTTTTGCCACATGCCTAGCTTTGTGCTTGTCAAGTGAGCCATCAGCTTTATACTTGTTCTTGTAGACCCACTTGCAGCCAATTGGTTTGGTTCCTAATGGAGGATCAACCAGCTTCCAAGTGCCGTTCTTTATGAGGGCATCATACTCCTTTTGCATCGCTTCTTTCCATTCATCATGAGAAGCAGCTTCTTTGCAAGAAGCTGGTTCAAAATCTGTAGACAAGTTCAATTCACAATCATAAGAAACATCCATATCAACAAGTGAATTAGAGTCATCTACATCACCTCCATTTGCCGGTTTGAATTTCTGGTTCCTGTCTTTCCAACTTCATCATGATGAACACTTTCAAGTGTCTTTGTCAGCCACTTTGGGGGACCTTTCTTAGATGGTCCAGGCTGCTCCGTTGATTGAGTTGGGACTGAGTCAAGATTGAGTCTCCGAATTCTATCAATTACATCACTTAAAGCATCATCCGTTGTTGGAGTTTCATGCGGGGGAGAGTGTTCTTCAGAAGAAGATTCCACATGTTGATCTAGTATAGGAATTCCCCCTTCAAGATGTGGAATCTAATTATCAAATTCTTGAAATGATTTTGCTTTTTCGAATCTATCCAAGAAATCAAGTTGTCGCTCAACAACATTGTCAGTTTTAGATGATTGAAGAAAAATTACATCTCTAGATACAACAAACTTCTTATTTACTTCATCATAGAGGCGGTATGCTTTGGAGGTGTTTGAGTACCCCAGGAAGATACACTTATGACTTCTAGCACCAAGTTTTTTTCTATGTACCTTTAGTATCAAGGCATAACAGGTGGAACCAAAGACCCTGAGATGCTTTACCAAAGGAACATGTCCATACCACATTTCATATGGAGTCTTGTTTCTTATAGCATTAGATGGAAATCTATTCTTTATATATGCAGCACATAGAACAGCATCAACCCAAAACATTATCTTTACATTTTTGGAGAAGAGCATGGATCGTACCATATTTAAGATTGTCTTATTCATTCTTTCAGCTACACCATTCTATTGGGGATTATAAGGTACAGTTGTTTGATGTTTGATCCCATGTTGGCGAAGATAGTTTTCAAATTCATTTGATGTGTATTATTTTCCATTATCAGTGCGAATAGACCCAATATGAGATTTTGCATCATTTTCAATCCATTTATGAAAATTCTTGAATGTTTGAAAAACATCAGATTTGTTCTTCAATAAGTAAACCCAACACATTCTGGTGTAGTCATCAATAAATGTCATGATATATTTATTTCCATTTGCAGAAGGAACAAGCATTGGACCACATAAATCTGAATGAATGAGTTCAAGTTTTCTATGTGCTCTTGAATGTGAATCATGAAAAGACTGTTTGCTATGCTTTCCTAGAATGCAAGCATCACATTGCTTAAGTTTCCTAGGAATTGTAGGCAAACCAGCAACACCATTTTTCTTCAATAAGCGGAGACTGTCATAGTTCAAATGTCCAAATCTAGCATGCCATAATAAACTTGATGGAAGTGTACCTTCTTCATGATGAGAATTGTATGAGAAATGTTGTGCATGAGCAGAGGTTCCTTGCAGCTTGATAAGCCTTTCTTCTTCTATTCCCCTCATGACAAGTGAGTGGTCAGATGATCCAGGTGGATATTGGTGGCCACCCACCAACCCATTTGGACCCCCACAACTGTCTCTTTCAGTCTTTTCAGTTTCCTAAATTGTAGCACAGTTTACTATTTTTAGCAGTTTTTCGGGTCCTGAACTTCCGGAGCCGTTTTGAGGCCCTAAACGACGTTTTTTTGGGATTCTGGGGCAACATGGGTCCATGGACTGATGTTGCCTCCCAAAGTGGTAGTACTCGGATAGATCTTTCTAACGAGCTATCGTACGCGTCAAACGGAGATCGTATGCCAAAGTTACGACCCTGGGAAATTGATGTACCAATTTACCCAAACGGGGCCCACAATTTGGCGTTTCATCTTCTAGGGCTAGGTTTCGGGATGTGAAGGGTTTTCCATTGTTTCTCAACAATAAATAGGCCTTCGAGCCTCATTGTAATACAGTTCAGAACAGTTCAGAGGCATGTAGCCGCACATCTCTTCTCAGAGATAGCTACCATCGCCCTAGCTGGTTTATTTCCATTTATGGTTGTAAGCATATTTCAGTATTTTCCATTAATGAAATGAATCATTATTTCCGCTGCATCTATGTGTTTATGGTTATTGCATCTCTGTATTTATGGTTATCTCTGTAATCTATTGCGTTCCCGTTTAAATCCGGATCAGTGGTATCAGAGCGGTCTGCTTTTTCTCTGTTTTTCTTTGCATGTCCCCAACGAGGTCGGGATATAAGGAGTTAGGGCTTGAACTGGTCGAACCTTTGCAAGACCAGCCTCGCAAATCCCGACGGCCTCCCATGGCGGATGAGAAGAAAGACGAGGGGGCAAGAGATCCTATCAAAATCTTGCTCGAAGAAGCGCTCGAGCGGCAAAGGAACGCGATGATGGATAGCTTTGCGCAGATCCTTCAGCGGCTACCCAGAGGCGACGCATTGGCTTCCAACAGCGACTCTGGAAACGCCACACTGTTTAAGGTACAAGTTAATTTTGAAATCCCCATCTTCGAGGGTAAAATAGACGCAGATGCCGTAGATAAATGGTTAACTCTTCTAGATGGGTATTTTTCTGTTCACGAATTTTCAAGTCGGGAAAAGATTGTTTTCGCTCTTCTCAAAGCAGCCCCCCACGTCAAGGACTGGTGGGAAACCTACTGCGAGCAGAAGGATGAAAGTACAGGCTCACTATTTTCAGCCGCACCCACTTGGAATGACTTTCGGGATGCCATCAAGGAGCAATACTACCCTGTCGGAAGCTATGAGGACAAATACATCAAATGGACCACACTGCGGCAGGGACGAGACCAAGATGTGCCAGAGTTCACAAACATTTTTCATACCCTTCGCACACAGTTGGGTATCAAAGATTCTGAGCTGCATCTGGTACTCAAATACCATGGCTGCCTGCATAAATACATCCAGGAAGAGATGGTGTTCTTGAACATCCCCTCACTCGGCACAGCATACCGATACGCTGTCAAAATCGAGCAAAAGTTCAAACAGAAGAAGCGAGACTTTGGATCTGCAAATCCGAAGCCCAAAGGACAAAGCCAAGGCGGGGGGACACAAGATAACCCGTCGAAGCCACAAGAAAAGAACAACACCACGAAGCTGAAGAAGGACACAGGAAAGTGGTGTGAGTTCCACAAAAGTCCCACTCATAACACAAGTGAGTGTCGGACCAAGCAGTCGCTGGTGGCTGAGTTGAAGGCTTCCGAATCAGATGCATGTTCTGACCCTGAGCCAGAACCCGACAAGGGGAATGGCAAAGGGAAGCAGATCATTGATGCGGATCCCAGTGCCACTGTTGCCACCGCCAAGATCAAGAAAAATGAACCCGAAGATCTAGAGGAGGGGGAGCGTCTTTTCCACTCACAGATGTGGGTGAAGGGTTCACCGCTGCGATTCATTGTCGACAGTGGTAGCCAAAAGAACCTGGTTTCAGCAGAGGTCGTGAAGCGGTTGGGCCTACCGACTACACCACATCCACAGCCGTACAGTATCGGGTGGCTTCACGAAGGACGAGATCTGAAAGTTCGCCAGCAGTGCCGCCTTCCCTACAGCATCAAACCCTTCATAGATGAGGTATTGTGTGATGTTACACCTCTGGATGTTTGTGATGTATTATTAGGCCAGCCATACTTATGGAGGCGACATGCTGTGTATGAGTCCAGGCCTCGTGCTGTCATTATTTCTTTGAATAATTCATTATACAGGATACCGGAGGTAGCCCCACCTACCGCCACATCTTTGATTACTACCAAGAAAGGCAGCAAGCTCATATCACAGACCAGGAAATTCATCTGTCTGGTTCACTCCCAAAATAAGGGGAAGATTGTTGCTACATCCATGACCCCTGTAAAGGGTTCCTCCATGCAGCAGCAGCAGCAAAGGGATACGGTCATGACAAAACACAGGAACAACTTCTCCTCACCCACATGGGTACCACACAAGTTTCAGGTGGGCAACAAAGTCTGGTTGCATCGACAGAAAGAACGCCTTACCAGAACCCATCAGAAGCTCAGATCACTCCGACATGGTCCTTACAGCAGTACCAAGGCTATGGGGGACAATGCTTTGGAGCACATTATTCCTCCATTCCTTCGCCTGCACCAAATGTTCAATGTGGACGATCGTCGACCATGCTTCCCACCATCACTGGACACATCAGAGATTGCAGGACAAGTTCAGCAGATGGAGGAACTCAACGCAATGGGGACCATTGCTTCCTAAGGGGGGAGGAATGATCTAGGTGGATATTGGTGGCCACCCACCAACCCATTTGGACCCCCACAACTGTCTCTTTCAGTCTTTTCAGTTTCCTAAATTGTAGCACAGTTTACTATTTTTAGCAGTTTTTCGGGTCCTGAACTTCCGGAGCCGTTTTGAGGCCCTAAACGACGTTTTTTTGGGATTCTGGGGCAACATGGGTCCATGGACCGATGTTGCCTCCCAAAGTGGTAGTACTCGGATAGATCTTTCTAACGAGCTATCGTACGCGTCAAACGGAGATCGTATGCCAAAGTTACGACCCCGGGAAATTGATGTACCAATTTACCCAAACGGGGCCCACAATTTGGCGTTTCATCTTCTAGGGCTAGGTTTCGGGATGTGAAGGGTTTTCCATTGTTTCTCAACAATAAATAGGCCTTCGAGCCTCATTGTAATACAATTCAGAATAGTTCAGAGGCATGTAGCCGCACATCTCTTCTCAGAGATAGCTACCATCGCCCTAGCTGGTTTATTTCCATTTCTGGTTGTAAGCATATTTCAGTATTTTCCATTAATGAAATGAATCATTATTTCCGCTGCATCTATGTGTTTATGGTTATTGCATCTCTGTATTTATGGTTATCTCTGTAATCTATTGCGTTCCTGTCTAAATCTGGATCATCAGATGCTTTTCTTACCTCAAGCTTGCCATCAAACACATGAATGGAGTGACCTTGCTGGCGGATGTGGACCAAGGACAGCAAGTTTCTCTTGAGCTGTGGATGATATAGAACATGATGTAGAAGAAAGTCTGGAAGACCAGGCAGTTTAAGCCTGATTGTGCCAAGCCCTGCTGGCTTGATTTTTGATTGATATGCAAAGTATACTACTCCATCATCATTGTCAGTGAAATCTTCAAAAAAATCTTTTCTATGAGTCATGTGGCAGGTTTCTCCTGAATCAAGCAACCAATCATTTTTCCATGAAGCAAGTGAAGCATTAAACAAATCTTCATTTACTCCAATGTTACATTGTGCCTCAACATAGTGAGCAGATTCAGGTGCTTTACCTTTGTCTGTATCATCAGTTTTACCTTTCTGTTGGTTTCTTTTCTGCTCAATTTTTTCCCATGGTAGCTTGCATGTAGAGGCATCATGTGATCCATTTCTTTTGTAGCAAATGCAGTGCAAATATGCCTTTTCTCCTTGAGAATGTCTGCCCCCCTACCTCTGAAATATATTCCTCTTCCTCTTTGTCCACCTCATCCTCTTGTAGAATCTTGAGCAGGATGATTTTATTATGAGCAAGGCACATAGTCTCTTCAGAAGATTCAGGGGCTGTCTTCTTTCCAAAAGCTTTCTCTCTTTCAGCAAAATTTTTCACAAGAGAGTCAAATGTTATATCTTTGAGATTTCCATTTGCTTGCAATGACTCAAGATAATTGGAGTAAGTAGGATAAAGTGCCTTGATAAAAGCAATAAGAGGAATATCCAATTCAACCTTAGTAGATTTGATATCATGCATTATAGACTTTACTTCAGATGCAAGAGCAAGAGGATCATTATTTTGCAGTTCAAGAGTGAAGAGTTTAATCATGAGTTGAACAACTTCAAGTGCAGAATGTGAGTCATAGAGTTCTTTCAGCTTTTGTAAGGCTTCAAAGGTAGTTGAATATGACGAAATATGGCGACTCACCTCTTCATTTACAAATGCTGCGATTAATGCATAAGCTTTGCTGTTCTTGTTTTCCCAAATGACGAGCTCTTTGTCTGAGGTAGGCTGTACAGGGTCATTGTCTCCGTCTCCGACACACACTCCTTTCCACAACTCATTGAAAATGAGGGTGTGTTTTATCATCCGAGACCATTCAGGATAGTTCTCCTTGCCAGTGAGAACTATTCCCACCATAGATATGATTGAATGCATACTGTAGCAAATAAAATTTCGGCTGCAAAACTTTTACTCTTAATGGAAAAAAAATATAGTTCTGATATAATGGGACAACAGATTCAAATATCAATTTGCATGCTTCTGCACAATGTTAAAGCATAAAATATGGTAGTATAAAATACCCTCAACAACACTGCCTTCACCAAAGAAAAACTGAAGAATGTAGTCCAGACGTATTTGGACTCTCAGATATTGTGTCATACAGAGAAATATTTAGGTTATTTTCAAGAATAATTTGAGACAGATGTATCTCTGATTTTATGCCACATGAAATACGCCACAAAACTGCAAAAAACTTAAGTGCTTCTCCAAATTTAATTCAATTTCCCGAAAACTAAGAGATCCTCCAGAATGGCATTCAGAGGGATTGCAAACCAAGATACAAAGATCCTTTTTTTTTTTATGGCGCGCATGTAACATTACCCACAGCTCCTCTCCAATTCCCAGCAATCGGCAGTCATACAATCTATCAATCTGTAGTTAATAGTCTTTCAATCTATCAAACCAACCTTAAAAAGGACATGCTACGACCATCAAAATGCAAAGAGATACGCTATACCCGCAAACGAGCTCAAGAAATATGGCAATCGTTGCTTAAAAGGAGGCGCAAACGAGCTCAGAAGTAAGCAATCGAAAACATTGTTTTCTTGCTCGGATCCCCACGCTTCAACAGTGATGTCGTGAATCGTTTCATACACAACTCAACAGCCTCCAAGCAACTTTACGTCCCGTCTCGAGAATCATTCATACTGTAAAATGCCAGACTCCACGACAAAGGTGAATCTCTCCATATATCGGGTTATAAATTCATTTAAAACAGAGGCTCCCTTTCTAATTGACTCCAGAGAATGCAAACGACAGCGACCCTGACTGCCAAACCATGCTGCGAGACCCGGTTTCTGCAGCTCGAACCGCAACGGCACTCTCGACCACCACTTTTCTTTCAGGCGACAGTTTAATGGCCTTACTGTAATGGGATACAAACAAGAAGTTCAGTAGCAAAGGCGGTTGATGATGATACAGGATGGGCGTCGCCTGATTGGAAAATTCATGGCATTCGATAGCCACATGAATTTGGTGTTGGGAGACTGTCAACGCATCCAGATGAACAGGCTACCAACGTTTAGCAGAGAATATGGCAGAGGTGAATATGGCTTTCATATTTCATTGTCAGAGGTGAATGTCAGGCCAGGTCTGATAAATGGAATATGGCAGAACAACAAACGTTCCCATGTCAGGTGAATGTCAGGCGCAGGTCTGATAAATGGAATATGGCAGAACATCAGACGTTCATGGACAGTCGCCTTCAGGCAGACAGAGAGCGCAGGTAAGGAATATGGCAGACAGACAGAGGAGTTACAAGGAGCATGAGAGCTAAAAAAGGAGCTGGCTCTGATACCATGTCAGGCCAGGCAGTAACTCCACAAAACAAAAACTGATTCGTGTATCCTATTCCATCAGATAGGTTTATTATATACATGAGGGAGAGACTATTCAGTTCATCTCCTGATGACTGTTCATATTTCTCATTTATTTATTTACATATATTTACCCAATCACAAGGATTAGGTGTCAACAAATATATATCTGGTCCTATATTGTTTATGATTGTAGATCTCTGCACTTTGAAGGTATTTATGCTGCTTTGACTTTACAGGTACTCTTTGAAGCAGAGCAACCAAGGGAGAAGCGGCAAAGATCGGTCGTGAGGAGAAGGAACAAGCAAAGAACTGAGCGAAAAATTGAGGTTGGTATTCTTTGATCTTCTCCTATCTACTTCTCATAAAGGAAAACGAGAGTAACTTTAATATGTTTGTTTCTAAGATAGCTACCTATCTTAGTGGGACTAGCAGCTCTGCATAGACACTAGATTTCCCGATAACAGCATGAGCCATTTGTTGAGTAGTTTTGTTCATCCTTTCTACCACTCCATTTTGCTGAGGATTCCTTGCAGTGGAGAATTGCCTTTTTATTCCATGTTCTTCACAAAATTCAAAGAATTCATCCGAGGTAAATTCCCCTCCTCGATCAGATCTGAGACATTTGATTTTGCGATCTAATTCATTTTCAACCAGGGCTTTGAATTTTTCAAATGCTTCATCTTTATGCTTTAGAAGCCCTATCCAACACATTCTGGAAAAATCATCAATGAACAATATAAAGTATTCCTCTCCACAACGTGACTTTTTCTTTATTGGACCACATAAATCAGTATGAACAAGTTCAAGAGGCTTACTAGCTGATCCTTCCTTTTCAGCAAATTGTGACCTAGTTTTCTTATCAAATTGACATGATTTGTATATTGTATTTTCTGGAATGCTGATATCAAGAAGATCACGAACAACCCGGAATTTGCTTGCTTTTCTTATTTGAGAGAATCTTAGATGCCCCAATCTTCTATGCCATAGCCAGTGTTCATCATTTATGCTTAGATAGCACTATTGTTGTCCTCCCTTGAGTATATATAAGTTGTTTGGAGTTCTTATACCTTTGATCACGGTTTCTCCTGTATCAAGCTCATGAACAACACATCCATTTGATTGAAATATCACTTCATTTCCTTGATCACACATTTGACTGACACTCAATAGGTTATGCATTAGACCATCAGCATACATAACATTCCTAGCTTTAACTTTTTATTTTAAAAGAACAGAGCCTTTACCTTTTATGATAGTAGGAGTGTCATTTCCAAATGAGACCTTCTTTTCCTTTTCTAAGGCATTATATGACTAAAATTTTTCTTTATCACCTATCATGTGTTTCGAGCATCCACTGTCGATGTTCCACTGATTTTCTTGTACTTCTGCATATAGGGCTATACCACATATTTCTATTCTTGGTTCTTTCTTTCTCCATATTTTGGGATTTAATGCAGTTTTCTCCTTTTGAGATGTTTGCTGAAATTTACTCCTACATTCAGATTCTTCGTGAACAAAGTTGTTGCAGATAGGCCATTCTATTTCATTTTCAAGAAGAGAAAAGTTATTGTAGGTCTGTTTCATGATCCCCGTCACATTCCTTTGATTGCATGCTTCTCTAGTCATGATGGTCTTGTAAGCAACACATTGAGCAGCTTGGTGTCCAAAGTTATGACATGAAAAACATTGGCCATTAAGAAGTTCCTATGATTATCGAATCTACTGACATGGTGATTGTATTTGCTATTGATATTCATTCTTGAAGCAAATTGAGTATGATTTACCTAAGGTTTGTAGCTTCTGTTCATCCTTGAAGTAAATTGAGCCTGATTTACTTGGTGATTTGCTTTATGCCTTTGTTGTCAATTGTCAAACTGTTCACTGCTCTTTGCTGCATCAAGATAAATTTTAGTGGAGGTTGACGGCTTCTGTGCTTGGGATGCTTCTTTAGTATATCCAAGACCTGTCTTTATCAGAGGAGAATGCTGCACTTTGATAATTTCATTTAAGGTTTCTGATCCTTTAGTAAATCTAAGATTGAGAGCTTTTGTTTTCTCAATATCCTTTCTTAGACCCACAATTTCACATTCTAGCTTTTCATTGTGTTTTTCTCTTTCAGGAAGTTAGAATGTTAGAGTATCTATAATCATATTCTTTTCTTCTAAATAGACTTTGAGTTTAGATATTTCTTCATAAAGGTCATCTTCATCTAAAGCATCCAAGAAATCATCATCTTCAAAATCCATTAGAAGTCTATAGTCATTACTATTTCTTCATAAAGGTCATCTTCATCACTATTTGATAAACCATCACTATCTTCATGAGTATAGTAGCTCTTCTTACTTACAATTCGTTTTCTATTCCATTTTTCTGATTCCTTACCTTTATCAAGCTTATCTTTATGAGGACATTTGGCAGCATAATGACCAACTCTTCCACAAGAAAAACATTTGAAAGGTAGTTTACCTCTGAATCTCCCGGAACCCAGTTGAAAGTTCTTAACAAAGTTTACTTCTTCTTCTCCTTCTGAAATATGTCCTGATTCATGGAATTCTTCTCTTCCTGAAGCTTTGAATTTGGCTTCTCTCATATCTGATGGACCTCCTTTTCTCATTTTGAAAGCAGTTAAGATTCCGTGTAGCTGTGTCATAGTAATTGTCTGAAGATCCTGCTTTTCTTCTACGGCGGGTACTTTTGATTCAAACTTAGTAGACAAGGATCTTAAAACCTTTTCAAGTAAAGTAACTTCTTTTATCTATTCACCCAAGTTCTTCATGTAATTAACAATCTCATCTATACGTAAGAAGTAACTAGTGATACTCTCATCATTGTGCATTTTGAGAGTTTCATATTGAATTCTGAGAGATTATAGTTTTGCACGTTTTACCTAATTGTCTCCTTCATAGATTAGAATGATATTGTCCCATATTTCTTTGGTGGTTTTGCGTTGCATAACTTTGAAAAATTCTGATTGTGATAGAATCCCTAATAATGTATTGACAGCCTTGGCATTGGTTTCATATTGATTCTTTCCTACCGTCTCTGTAGGAATTGCTATTGGAAATGCATATCCTCCTTCCATGATTTCCCATACATCTGTTCCAAGAGATTGAAGATAGGTTGTAGTCCTTACCTTCCAATAAACGAAGTTGCTCCCATCAAAGATTGGTGGTCTAATGGATCCCTCTCTTTCATATTTACTCATGATGATAGATCTTCCTTCAAGCGATCAAGCTTCTTCTGAAGAACCTGCTCTGATACCAATTGTTGGAAATAATACTGAGAGGGGGGGGGGGGGGGGGGGTGAATCAGTATTATCAAGTCAATAATATTTCATTTCCATAATCAGATTCATATACGCTACTTTAGTTAATGGAACTTGCGTGTATACGCAACTGTATTTAAGGCAACTAACGTATATCCTGCAAACTTATGTTTCAGTTAATTTATCATATGTTGATCTTTACTCAGTGCATCAGAACCATATAAATAGTAACCAGGTGTAGTAAAACATAACAAACAATCACACACACATGAATACAAGATATAAGGTGGAAACCCAATGTGGGTGAAAACCACCTAGTGCAATCATCTCTATCTTCTTTTTAATAAGAAACTTATTTTTTACAATTTTTGTATTGGTGCAGTCTTCTACTAGTACACAGGCTTCTACCTATAGAAGGCTACATCCTTATCTCATTCTCCAGCTTCTCCTAGAAGGGAGCTACAACCCCCTAGCTCTTGTACTAGTTGATATGTTTACTAGTACATAGATGTTGGCCTACAGAAGGCTACAACCTTCTCTTTTCTTCTAGGGACCACGTTTCATAAATTTTCAGACTGGATCCATCAATAACATCATTCAAACATCAAATACATCTGCATCAATCAATATCCTTTGCACCAACCACAACTGAATCAATCAATCACTTTTCAGAATGCTGTAAGCAGAATATAATAACCAAAAATAGTAACCAGAACACTGTAACAGCAACCAAAAGTAGCTAAAGCATATTTTATGAGGTATACGCTACTTCAATGTGTCGAACTTGCATGCATACACACTTTTCTCAAGGTGAACCTGCGTCCAGATCTGCAAATCAATTTTAAGATGTATACGCTGTTTTGATATGCAAAACCAGTGTATATACACGCCTTTTCTAAGGTGAACCTACGTCCAGATCTATAAATGATGATTTAATATTTACAACAATTCCAGACTTTAGTTATACCCAGATCATCATATTTATAGTCTACAACATGCACCAATTATTCAAATAAAAGATTAAAACACACAAAGATACTTCACTTCAAGCTTTAAGATCTTGACCCATCATTAGATCTTATCCTTCCTCAAGCACTAAGGTTCATCCTTGATTTAGATCCAGCTATGCACCATAACCCAATAACTTGTATTCTAGATCTTTCTCTTCATTAGATATTCAATACATGAGTGCCTTTGCCTAATGATCTTCTCCTCCTTTTATAGTCTTAGGCCTTACTCAATACCATGGACCAAAACCACTTAGAACCAATACCTTGGACCAAATACCTGGGGTCAACACTTTGGACAGGATACCTTGGACCAATACCATGGATCAAAATACCATGGACCAAATACCACAGACCAAAACTAAGTTTTCCAACATGTACGTGCCTTTCCTTCCGTGAAAGTGCGTGTGTACGCCATACACGCCTTTTGGTCTGCGAACCCACGTGTACATGCACCTTGGTCAATGAGGAACCTGTGTATACCTCTCTTTCTTCATTCTGAGAGTCTGAACTATGATCTATCATCTGAGTGAGTTGCCATCAAGGACAACACCTGTGTCATAGTGCCAAATCTGTGTCATAATGCCAACACAAAGATTCCAGAGGATGCAGTAGCTTTAGCAAAGATTTAGAAATTGGCCGCTGTAGTGTGACAGTCTAAGGATGAGGTAGGCCAATTTACTTTTTATTTTTAGATGAAGATCTCAGAAGTATAATTGAAACCGCAACCAACTACTCCGCTAGAGGTCAGGGAGTAGTGTGGTGCAACCATCAGAGAACACATGTCTACCTTGGATAATGTAGTAACGAGATGTAATTGTCTCTTTTAAAATATAATGGAGCTATGGATAATTTTGAAGGAGGACTCAAACCGATAGAGAATGGGTACAGAGATCAGAGAGGCACAATAGAAAGTTGATGAGATCAGGGTGACTGTGCGCACTTTGGCACCAGTCCAGCGCTTCGCGCACTTGTAAGAAATGAAGGTGTTGCAGGCACAGGTTGAGGAGCTGCAACACAAAGAACAAGTTTTGAAGGCTCAAATTCAACCATGGACAGAGGAAGTGAGCCAAATTATTATGTCTATCCAGGAGAAGTTGAAGAATTTCCAGCAGACACAGAGGACCATGTGCCTCACGATCAAGGGGCCAACTACAGAGATTCTGGTCAAAGAAGTGTAGCAGGATGTTGTATAGAGCATAATGAACCTTGGAGTCTTGAAGATGGAGTTCAGTGAACTCCATAATAAAGTGGAGAAGCCAGTTGAGTGACTCGAGTGTGAGTCACGTTATTTGTGTTGGAGGCCTATTGGGATGGGGTTCCTGGGATCAAATTTTGTCACTTAAGTCAATTTTTGTAATAACTTTTGTGAAAGAATGTAAAGTCTCTATGAAATTTGGAAGCAAAGTGTGAAGCTATGTAAGAGTCAAAGGAGCATTAGTCCCTTGTATGGGTAGGTGATAGGTCAGTTTTGAGACTCACCCATGGTCCGCGGGCCATGGTATTGTAATGAAAATGCTATATATAGTTGATTCATAGTGAGTCTAAGGAGATAAATGTTGATAGAGAATCATTGAAAAGGCAAGGTGCTAAGGCAGGAAAGGTCTGTTTCTTGTACTTAGGTGAAAGGGGAAGGCTCATGCAGGTGAGTGCGTGGAGACCTTGGTAAGTCTGCAACTAAGTGCGCGGGCCCCTGCAGCTAAGTGCGTAGGAAAAATAAGTCTGTATCTAAATGTTTACGTCTTAATAAAGACAGTTTTGAGACGAATATGTGCATCTGTGCCTTTTTAATTTATTTCTGTTAAGTTTATGTATCTTCGCTCTGTGATCTGTTTTATGTGAATTAATGCTTTATTTCTATGCGAAACTAATAGATATGTAATGTTTATACATAATAAGTATACTTAACCACCTTCTTGGAGATCAGGAAGTTGTTAGAGATTCAGAAAGGGGAGATCTATGTGACAGCAGATCTAGGGCATGAGGGGATTTTGAATATACAATTTATTGCGCGAAAGTAGTGAATATGTATCACTTATGCATGCTAAGTACAATAGAGTACCTTTGCGAAGATCTGAAGGTCATTTTGATAGTGTTGCATTAGTTGACCATTGGGAGGAATAGATCTACTTGAAGGTAGATCTCAAATCTAATATCCTTAGGAAGACCATCACACAGGCATATGGATGCAAAACCCTGGTTCTAGCACCCCCCAATACTACTTCTGGTGAGACTGCAGCCTATGCTACGCTGGTTGTTACCGAAAAGGCTAGCATTCAGGGTCTGGTTAGTTGGCATGAATAACTTTGAACTTGGGTCAGGCCACCTTAAGCCAACATTCACTATCATTCACATGTCCAAGTTTCGCTCCCCCTTTTCTCTTCATATAACAAATGTTGTCTTTTGGCATATTAAGTGTCACACAATGTATATAAGCTTGTTTGGGTGGTTTTAAGAGGTTAATTTTGTGTAAATGAGTTGATATTACCATGTAAACATTTTTCACACTCATTTCCAAAGTTTTAAGCACTCTCACGCATGATGAGCTTCGGTATTGCAACAAGAATGCTGCAACTCCCAAGGCTACCGACTTTAATTATCAACCCGGGGTTCGTACAAACTTAAGAGGTATCGGCATTATATGTGCAGCATACAACGTGTCCTTAATTTTCTATCATGATGTAATGGAGTGCATGTATTGAAGCCATATCCTAAACTAATTGCAAAAAATGAAATGTTCGAAATGGAACCTTAACCTATTGCAAGAAAGAAAGTACAAGGAAAGAAACCTATTCTAATTGCATAAATATCATGAACTAAATTTAAGAGAAACCTAGCTTAACCCTATTTATCACGTGTGATGATTTAAACTAACTGAGCATGAAATCTGATCTAGAGAGTACTAACTGTTGTGTGCATGTGTAAACATTAAAGAACTCATTTTTTAAATGTTTTTGCTTTATGAATGAAAATGCTAATCTTTCCTTGATCATTGGTAGGGGAGACAAGCGTGGAGCAAGAGGGTTAAAATGGTCTTGATGGCATTGAGGTCAAGTACAAGCCTAATCCTAGCTTCAATGATGATTTTTCTCAATTCGGGCTCAAAACAGGCTTTCCTACATGATGTTACAATGATTTCCTACATAATCCCCTAATTTATTACATGATGTTACATGATGTTACAGATTTACTATACGAAATTATAATTCATCGAATGACGAGGAAAATCAAATCCAAATTGGATAGGACAATTTTTTTTTATGGATGTCTTAGGTCCCCATTCCAAGTGGAATTACTCAAAAATACCTTTGTTAACCCATGCTAAAAATAGAAAAACATTACTAGTAGAAAATCTAGAAATTCGAGAACTAGTGAGCTAGTAAATCTAAAAAATGCCTAACGTAATCAAGTGCAAATGCAATGGGGTAATTTTTGTAATGAACTAGATTTTTTTTGTGATCTAATGCAAGTGGAACCAACTCTATTTAAGCTTGTTAGCATGCTCTAAAAAATAGCATAAATTTATTGTTCTTTGCCACAAAGGGGATCCAGAAATCTAGATTTGGGAATAAGAAGACTAATCCAAGCATCTCAATGATTACTATGAACTTACAAATATTTTCCAAGGATGAAATAATGCTTGTGCTCCTACAAAAGAACTTACATCAACCATTTAACTCAATCCTATAACAAGAAATCATTAATACTAAATACATAAATAGAAAGAAATAAAAACAAGAGATGCATGTGAATAAGAAGTGAAAAGAAGGAAAGAAAATGATACAAAATGGTTTTGAGGCTCTTGGTAATGCAAAGCCCAAGGAAAATCAAAGTGATATGGAGAAGAACAAGATTTAGAAGCTTAACATGACACCAATCTTCATTATTTCATCAATACAATTACATCCCTGCAAGAAAATACATTGGACCTGCAGAAATACGAGTTATGTCCACAAGAACACTAGTGAAAATCTCCCCCTAGAGGAAAATCGACTTGTTACTTATAAAAAATGATTAGGAATCATTCCCCGTGAATGGAGGAAGCTTTCCCCACCAAAATGCCTTGATTCGTGGATTTGGTCCCAATACTAGGAATCTGTATTAAATGGTAGGGAACACATTCCCAGGTTTTCTCCATCATTGGAGTTCCACAATCTGTGCCATAATTCCATAATATCTTGATGATTTATTATTAATTATTGATCCTCCTGTAGTAGGGTTCAAGTCCCCAAATTATCTCCTCCTCCAAATCTTCCTAATCTGCCCAATATTCTCATAATATTCCACAAAAATAAATAATATTAGGCACAAATATGCAATTATTCATAAACCTTCCTAATGAATATATTAAAGTTAAAAATACATTATCTAATGCAAGAAGAGAGGTTTAATGCGCTGAAGGATGGTCATAGGACTAAATTTATGTTTAATTTAGAGACATGGTGTTTTCCAGAATTTGGTATCTATGGATAAATATTAATTCCCTAGATAAGTAGCCATATCTAGAACAACAATTTAAAGCATTTTAGTCTTTTCCTATAAGCAATAGATAAGACAAAGAAGATGAGAAGACCTACTTGTAGTTCCACTTTCCTCTTGTCTCCTTTGTATCGATCCTGTCGCTCCTTCCCATACTTAACACGCTTGAGAAGTACCTGTAAACACAAACAGAAGACAAAGAACCGATCAAAGCAAAAGATCTATTGAATACAAGTGAATGGAATCAGATACATTTCACACATATAAGCATCATAAGACAATAAAAACATATGGGAGAAATGTTGAAATAATTTATTGAATAGAAGAACGAATTACAACCATTGTGTCTGATTCAAAGTCATTCCTCCAGCTTGGATCCCATCCACATCACATCAAAAGCATGACAAACTTTTAGCATTACAATACTTGCTTCAAAGCCAATTCTCATAGCAACATTGTCTCCTTACAATTCAACATAGTTCAACCCTTAGTCACTTAGATGAGTGGTCAATTTATAGGGAGATGAAGGAGGTTTTTTCATAAATGGTGGTATTGACTGGCCTTCCATACTTAGAATTAGTTCCATGGAGGAAGGGATGAGAGGATAGGTTGCATATTAATTCATTCCTCATCCATTTTCAAGTTCATAGGAGTTGATAAGTGAGGAAACCTTCTAGATGACTCCAAAAGATAAGAATATTCTCCAAACCCTATGTGAATTTCGCTCAAACTCACCCAACGTAGGTGAAAGGAAGCCTAAGTGCTCTTCCGAGCACCTTGGCATGGACTTAACTGCTCTACAGCGCACCCTTGGGCCTATCTATGCTAGTCCCTCTAGAGGTCATTTCAGGATGTCTTCATGTCATGAAACTGTCTGGGAAGGAGGCATTCAAAAGGGTGATTTGTTTAGGGCATGTAGCAAGTGAAATTAGGGTTTGATGAGCCCTAAAACACTGATCTGGATGATGGGAGCGATGTGCCCAAATGGATCTGTAACACATGGGCCTTAATTTATGTCTAATTTAGAGGTCCATCATACCCGCTGTTGAAAGTGTTTCTCATCATATGAGAAACTTAGTGACCTCATTGTGCCTCATTCATGGCCCTGGTGGCCTCTCTCTTGTGCATTAAGAATCTTGGCTGTAAGTTTTGCAAGGACAAGCCCAAAAACATAATTGTACAAATAAAAATCATTGTTTCTTGAGACCATTAGCTTGCTTTCTTGCCCTTATTCAAGATCGGTTCTTGAATATTTTTCAGTATAGCAAGGTCTTCCATATCCTTATCAACCTTCTGCTACCTCATTCCACCATTTGGACACCTTTAAAAACCTTCAAACTTCCTTTCGATGCAAAGTAGGACATCTTCTAGTAATTCCTGTTAAAATTATAGGAAACCTTTTTTAGCATAAATGATGTTCTGAGCCTAAGACAGGCCCTCAACTTGACTCCCATGCCTTTTCCCCATTTTTAGGCCTTGGAAAAAAGATAAAAGAGATTGGAGACCTCTTGGAAAACATCTTTTCACCATTGTAGTTTGAGTTTTGTTTTGATGGTGAATGCCTCATTTCTTTTTGTTTCCTTCTTCTTCTCTCTTGTGGCCTAGATGACTGCCTAATGTCCTTGGAGTTCTCTAAAAAAACTCTTCCATCTTGGGGTTTAGCATAATTTTTTCATTTCTTCCTTCTTGTAGTAACATTATTCCTTCCTGTAGTAGTCATTCGTCCTCTTTCAGGGTCTTTTAATTGTATGGGAGTGACGAGAAATGATGACGAGGGATTGGATGATGATGCTAGGGCTCAAAAGGAGTAGTGTAGGTTTGTGAAAATGGAGAGGATGCACTGTTTTTTTTTTCAAGAATGAAATGGAATGGATGAATGATGAATAGATAGTGAATATGAAGTAGATGGAGGGATTGGAATGCTGTGGTGACTTGGCCTTTGCAAAAATTTCTTCTTTTAACTGCTTTGCTCATTCCTTGAAATCATCACCCTTCATAATTTGACTATTCAACATTGCATGAGTGAAGGAGTGAGCTACAATTAACTAGTTGAAGGTGGATGAGACTACTGACCCATCCTTAGCTTATAAAGCCTCATCTCTCGTGCATTGACAACAAATTTCTAACTATAATATGCTCAAGAGAAGAGGTCAATAATATTTCATACCTGTACCTACCTGATGGCCTTCCTGTAGATGTTGTTTGTTGGAGAGTGAAATCCTTGCTTGTATTTGCTGCATGTGTTTTTCTCTTTTTTTCTCTAATGTTGTTCCTTGATGTGCAGGTACTGGATGGTGATGTTGATGAATCCTCACTGTGTTGGTGGGTTCCCTCTTGTTAAATCCCCTGTCATGTTTCTCTGATGGATGTGGAGGGTTGTATATGTCTCCTTATCACTGTCTGATGAAGCCAACCTCTGGTTTTTCCCTTTAAAACTGCTCACTACCAATCCTGTAGGTTTTTAGGGAGTCCTGTAGGTTTATAGGGCAACCTTTTGTAGCTGACTTGTTTTGTCAATATCTCCCAAATGGTAGAATGGATTGACCTGAAACTTTCTGAGCATGTTTCCATCATCATTATGCACCTCCCTATAAAACAAATTTGGTCAATGGATGCACGGATCTCGAGAAAAACTAAAAATGATGGAAGGTGATGGAGACCGATTTCTTGGAAACCATATACTAGAATTTTCTGAAATTGCTTGTGCATGTTACCATCATCCATATGCATCTCCCCATGAAACAAATTGACAAATGGATGCATGGTTTTCAAGTTATGGCAAAAACAAATTTCTGCTCTATGTATTTTTGTATCCTCTAGTAAAACAGAGCATCCTGTAGTTTTTTAGGAAAACAAGCAAAATGAATGGTAGAAGCTTGAGAATTATGGGTGGATGGTGGAAATATATGAGGGTGATGGATTGGCATGGCCTTGGCCTTGTTGGAGCATTTTAGCAAAGGAGGAGAAAGTCAAAATTTGACTTCTTTTAACTAGGATTGACCAATTTTCCTTTTGGTACCAATTTGTTATTGTTGCTTGCAGATGTTCGAGAGTACATGCATGTTTTCTCTTTTTTTTTTCTTCTAGGGCTATGAGCTGCCTCAAGGAGGTTTTCAACTAGTAGGTCTGCCTAGGCACCTCAAAGGAGGTTTTCACCTAGGATATTTTCTTTTTTTGCAACCCATTGACCACCTCATGGAGGTTTTAAATCAATAAGCCAATCTAAGGTGCCTCAAAGGAGGTTTTCACCTGATATTTTTATTTTTTTTCTCTTATTTTTTATTTTTTTTTTTGTTTTTGTTTTTACCCTACTCTACTTGAAAAACCAAATCACTTTCAAGTATAATAATACTTCCAATCGAGCCATGTGTACATCAAGGTGACAGAAAAACAATGTGTAGGCTTGAAATGTATGCTTTGACATGTACTTGGATTTCAGAGACCAAATGATTTGACCTTGATGATATCAAGCATAATTGAAGAAGAGAGTATTGGTCCAACTTAGTGACTGTCTCGAACCATATTTCAATATAGTTGTGATGCCTCTGGTCCACTTTCTGATTTGGACCATCTTGGATGTTTTCTTCTATCATGACCTTCAAGTATTCCTCTTTTTTCTGATTGATCTCTTGAATATGTTAGAGTCCTATAGTGATAGGATTCATAATTTTGAATTGGCTAAGGTTAAGCCTTGTAATATTGTACATACCTTTGCTTTCTACAAATGTTTTCCATATTAAAAATTTAAAAATGTAAAGAGGGTATGTCCTAAAAGAAATATCAAAGGAAAAAAATAATAAGAAAAGATCAAAATATGAAAATATATGAACCCCAAAAACAAAAATAGATCATGAAAGTGTGCAAATCTAAATGCCATTACTATTTTACTACTTTACTGTCTTAAATAATGGTTGTGTGCAGCTTGTCATACATGCCACAACCCATGGTAGTAAAAATGCATAATCTTGACTATTTCATCCTTTGAATTTTATGTTTATAGTTAGAGAATAAAATCTGACCAAACCTCTTAATCTTGGCAGATCATTAGATAGGTAGAGAAAATAAAAGGAGCTCATCAGTTTAATTTGAGCCCTTGGATGATATAAAGTTAGAAGTAGATAGTTTGTTTTATAAAAGTAAAGAAAATGATAAGGGTCTACTAGCCTAAATTCACCCAAATAAGTGAAGAAAAAATGTTAGGGTAACTAATGGATAAGTAGAAGAAAGGTTGCTGAAGTATAAAGTTGATTGGACAAAAGCACATTTATCATGCTTAATTATATGTTTCAATGTGCATGAGCAATTAAGAAAGCAAAAACAATGGTTACAAGTTGATTTAATTAACTCCCCCTCATTCATTTCATCCCTTTACTTACTAATTTCCCCATCCACAAGTAAGTTCTAGTACTAAAAATCCTTCAAGTCATAAAGGCTCAAAGCATTTCTCTGACTTTTGGTGGGAACAGACACTCGGCTTAATGACTTATGGACATTAAGTGTTATAGTTCCCTTCATAAAAGTCATTTCCCTTTGTTACCCTAATAAAACCCCTTTTCCTAAGGTTAAACTCCATTTACCTATGAAAAGTAAACAACCCGAAGTTTAAATTCCATTTCATTCAAAATACCCACAAAAAGATTTTATCCTAAGTATAAAGTGTATGTGAATAAAATGCACAAATATTACATTATGCTTAGTGGTATGTTCACTCTGCTCATTTCATTTCATATTAATTCTTAACATAATAAAATAGCTCCCTATATACCTTTTCCCATATATAAATAAATCCCTTATGTAATACCCCAACCCTTAGTTTAGCTATAAACTATACTTTTATCCCATATCCTTGACAAAACCCTCTTAATTCACCACTTCTCGGTAAACTTAAGATAATCCCTTCATTATACCCTGCCCGATCATTTAATCCCATGATTAACTTGTAAATAATCCCAAACCGCCAAGGATTAAAGCCCCGACCCCCCCTAAAACCTTTGCCCATTTCATCCATGCACATCTGTCACTAGATTGTTGTCTGATCATTAGCACCCAAATCCAATGGTCCACAGCCATATCAGGTTCACCCGATGTCCAACCTTTACTCGCTCGATAAAGTGGTTTTTCCTGGGCCCCCATCTGCTACATGTCAAGCGCTGACATAGATTGGGTGACCTTGCCAAAATACCGCCTCCTCCATAAAAGTAGTGCAATGGTTTGGGAAACCACCTCCCTGCCCAACCCAAAAAATTGCCTACTGTTCATTTGTAATTTACCTGCCAAAAAGTGATTGTTGCTCAATAAAAAGGCCAAGAATTCCTATTTCACCTTTTTCACTCATTTTCTTTGTGAACCTCTGCAAACCATTGTGACACCTTCAAACTTTGAAATAGCCAATTGACCTCAATTTCACTCTTGAAGAAGTTGCAGAGACCCCAATCAAACTCTCAGTTCGTAGCAGAGCCCATTCAACCTTCTGTAGTTGCTAAGAACACCAAATTTGAAGTTAATTCACCTGAATTCTAGGTATTTGAAGAGAAATTACCAGACACCCTTTCAATTTGAAAAAAGTTCAGTCTTTAAAGTGTTTTAATTAAGTAAAATTAATTGAAATTACTTTAAAAATTAAAGTGTGTGCCCAAACCCTTCTAAAAGATTCTGAATTGCCTTCAAACTTCTGATATAAACCTATAAGGTCAAATTAAAATCCACAAGAACTGAATTATGGCTGCCCCCATCGCCATGGATGTCAGACCTGTCACGACCCCCCATTTGGACCTTGACCACCTTCCGCTGGTGGACAGGGATTTTCAAATCGAAGATATAAGTGCCTATACACTCCTGCTCAAAATTCATTGTTTGAGTAAGGACAAATATCTAAACCACACTGATGACATTGACCTTTGGGACTCCAATTCGCCCAAATACCAGTTTCCGCAAGTACATATCTTTCCTAAGATTTTCCATATGTGCCATGCTTGTTACATTACCAGCCAGAGAGCTATAATGTCCCTTGACAAAAAGTCTTGTTTACTATCATAGCTGAATCAATCAATGAATGTTGCAAGTCCAACCAGGTCCAAACCTGACCCCACTCTCCATTAGGGATTTGTTAGACCAGTACACTGAATTGAGTCCATCTAGATTGGCCCAAATATTCCAAACTTTCATTGTAGAAGAGCAAAACATTCCTAAAGATGTCCCTGCATATGTTTTTGCCATTTTCTCTGAAAGGGGCAAGAAAATTGTAACCATGATATCATGTACTCTGGGATATACCATAGATGAATTTTTTGATGAGCTCATCCTAGCCTTCATGTCCATTTTTAACCCAGGAAAGCCTCCTGCTACTTTGCATAATTATGTCGAGTTCATAGCTGAAAGGATACATGAACAATTTACCAAAATGCACAATGAGAGAGTATTCAAGTACTCATTTGTACTTTACCACATGTTTTTGTATTAGCAGTTAGATAGATTTCCCTTCACCATCCAGAAGTTAGATACTAAAGGCAAGCCCAGGTTTGTTATATTTTGGACACCACTTTTCCATAGGTATTCATCACCGTACACCTATACAGACTTCATTGACTCTTTTGTCCATCTAGTCATGACCATGTTGATAGGAAGCCCTCCACCCTGGATAAGCCAAGAAATCAAAAGAGTGCTCCAATTGTCCAAGAAAAGTAAGGTGGGAGATTTGTACCTTGACCAAAATCACATTGAAATAATAATCTATGGTTTCTAGCATGCCCCATACAAACTACCAAAATACCTCCCCATGAGGTTATTTTCTCTAGAGTATTACAGGAAAATAATGAACTTTGATAATGTCAACTTTGTCTTAGCCAAGAGAAGGACTCAGTTCAAGGTCAAAAATCAGTTAAGCCCTTTTATTTTCAATTCTAGAGAGGCAGGAGAGGAAGCATATCAAATTCTGCAACAAATGAAGTTTCAGAACAGTTTCATCTAGAGGTATGACCCTCAAGGGTTTATAACCAAACTAATACAAGAGATCAAATTGGGACCTTACATTCATCACCCTATGCCAGAAATAGAAAGATATGCCAACCAATATAAGTGGTTGGAAAACACTCTCATAGACAGGGATAGTACAAAGGTAGATGTTGAAAATACCTTGTTTGATCTAGAGAGACAGCTTGATGAAAGCTCACTCCTGCAAGTACGAGAGCAAGAAGGAACCATGAGTACCCCTACTATTTTGCAGACTCCTCAGAATGAGGAAAAGAATCCCAAAAGGGACAGAGAGGGAGCCTCCAGTTCAGGTATGGACACATCCAATGTACAATATGAAGCCAACTAGAGCAAAGGCCAAGGCTCAATCCTGTTTCAGAACAAGAAGACACAGAAGGCTCAATAGAAATAACTAATATTGAGTTAGATATGAAGAAGGGCAAAACTCCATCTGGAGAAACACCATCTATATCACAAACTCAAATCTTAGAAAGGCAGCTCAGTGTAGAAGTATCCTCATTCAATAAGCTTGTTGATAGAGATAGGGACATTAAGGAGAGGTTCAAGGAAATCAAAATGAGAAATGAGAAATTGAAGGCACAATCCTATGCACAGTATCTCAAACTTACACCCACCAATCAAACTAGGTTGATGTCAGCTTTTGACATCAAGGAAGGAAAGATGCAAATGTCCTTTATAAAGCCAACTGTACAAGAACCAAGAACATCAGTAGATTTCAAGAAGATTTATTTTGAGGTATTAGCAAGGGATATTCATCCCATTGACCAAATTGAATTTCACAAACATGCTGGAGAAATTATTTACTCTACCCTTACAGAAAAAGCCATAGTTGCCCATCAATTGTAGAATACATTGAATAACATCTCAGCCCAGCATCAGTTGGAAAAGGCCTCCTCACAGGCCAAAGACACTAGAATAAAGTCTTTAGAAGACTTGATAATTGAACTTGGAAATGATACCAAAGACATCAAGGCTAAGGAACAAATATGAGCCAATATCATTGACTCTGTCAATGATATTTGGCCATTTATTTACGTAATTTTCGAACAAATAGATTTGATAAAGCTAGCTACAGAGGCCATCCAGAAAGTAAGAGAAGAATTAATAAATTCCATAAGAGGCTACCATAATTATCCAATTCCTTAACAAAAAGAATAAGTATGAACTTCAGGAATTGGAAATAGAAGACAGAACGAAGAAAATTTTGGAGGTTAGAAAGGTCCTCTCCAAGAGTAACTTAATGCAAAACTTGGAGGATGTGTGTCAGAATATGTAGATAGCCATTGACAGATTTATGGCTAAGTTCCAAATTTTGAGAGAGAAGGGATTACCCAATCCCTTAGTGATAAATGACAAGCTCATGACACAAGAGGATTACAACAAGAAAATTAGAGAGGTAGCAGAGGATTAGGTAAATACATCATCAATAAAGGCATTACGAATAGGAAAAGTACTCTACCAAACATTTGAAAACTTGTTTTACGTCCAACATGAGGTAAAATACTTGTTTATCAATAAGCCTACTTTTTCTAAATACACCGAGGCAGATGAAGTATATAGAAATATGCTAAAAATAAAATTACCTGATGTTAAAACATGGGAGAAATTAAATGATTTACTATAGAAATATGTAGTAAAAAGGTTAATGTACAATGAAAGTAAAACAACATGGTAAAAGGATGAAGACAAATCAACAGAGTCAAAGTGTATTAGTTTCAAAGTGTATCAAATGAAAGCCTAAAGTAAATGAAGCTTCCAACGTGAAATATCAAACAACAAAGCAACATAAAGGGCTAAAAATCAAAGCATAAAATCCAGCAGTACCAAAATAAAAGGGACAACATGAAATAGTTCAATAGATGTCTCTATCTTCTTGCAAGAAGATATTATTCTTTCCTAGATTAAATCTAAAATTAGTTTGAGATATTTTTTAATAAACTATTGTATAAATACTTCACAATTCGAAGTATGTATGGTGGATTCTATTAGACTTTTCTATGGACTTTTTGATCAAGAAGACCTAGAAGGTTATTGTATCAATTGATGAGCCAGCAAATTGGATTGATAAATAAAGATTAGACTTTTCCAAGGATTCATGTGTTGAGCGAATTTCAGACAAGTATTTTCATGTGTTATTGTCATTTTTCTCATAGTTATTCATAATCTTATATGTGTTTCTCAATCTAAATATTATAACTGGAATACTATTTCAGAACATTTTTAATCACACGCCGTCTTAACAGTTAAGCATTTGAATGTTTTCTTTTGATATTTAAATTAAATAATTATTATTTTCTCTTTGGTTTAGATTGATTTCATGAATAATCCAGGTTAAAGGATTCTTAATTTCCCTTTGATCTTGATTACCCCTTCCTTCCTCATTCATTGTCTGGGTCTGAGAACCCTTAACTACTTTCTCACCCCAAGTGAAACCCTTTCACCCTTCTGTGTCAAATATCTGAAATACACTTTGCTATCTTGCCCTTGGAACATCCCCTTTAATGAGTTAATCCAATTTTTCTTCCTTATTAGTTGACTCCATAGCCCAATGGTCTAAAAGACATCATTTTATCCATTTGTCTAAGCAGATCCCACCACCCAATCTCAAATACAAATCAAAAACCCCTTGAACAATCATAGCTAGCCTAAAAACATCTTAACTAAAATAAAGTTAAATTTTAAAGAGAGAGCCCTCTCTGAGCATCAGGAAGGCTAGGTCCTTATCTCCAAAAGCAGGTTGTGGTTACCTTTGGTTTTTCTTTCTTATTACTTCAAAGGAATTATCAGAGTGATTACATTTCCGCTGACCATACTGGGGACTTCAATCCTCAGTCTCATAAAAATTTAAGGAAACCTAAAATTAAATCTTGAGCCCCTTAAGGTCATTACCTAAAGTAATTTTTCAGAAAATTTTATAAAAACAGTTTAAAACTTAAAATCTAGCTCCTAAAAAGATTCACTGTAATAGGGAAAACCCAGATCCTAACTCTACAACTATAGTGGATGACACAGA
The DNA here is from genome assembly GCA_031772625.1 of Pinus tabuliformis. Classification (NCBI taxonomy): domain Eukaryota; kingdom Viridiplantae; phylum Streptophyta; class Pinopsida; order Pinales; family Pinaceae; genus Pinus; species Pinus tabuliformis. The sequence continues at coordinate 1,682,251,244 of CM062819.1, forward strand.
GAGAATTTTAAACAACCTAGAACAACAGAAACTCAAGCTAGTAGTAGCAGGTTAGTTAGATCCAATTCACTCCCTAAGGAGTTGTCAACTTTAGAGGACATCCCTTTTGATTTATCATTTGACCTCTCATTATTCAGAACTAAATCTGAGAATGCAATCCATGAAACAGTCTTAGATCTTGAGTTTTTTCAACTCATTGAATCAAAAAGGGTTATTCATTCAGATTTAGATAAATTAGTTGTTGAGACTTTTGACAAATTAGAAGCTTGGGCATCTAAATTGATAAGTAATGTAGGTGATTCTTAGATTCAACAATCTACTGAACTAGCTACCCTTACTATTGTTGTCCTTGGAGTTTCTTTACAAACTTCACTTGCTGTAGATCCACCTTCCTTTACCACAACTTCATCAATTGTAGCTATCACAATCGAATCATCTAAACCACTTATTAATAAATCATCTTCATCATCATCTAGTTCACCTCCATTAGTTTCAAGCCCTTCTTCAACCACCACAACTTTACCTCCCAGTCAAACTAGAATCATAGTAATGGCAAATAGATATGCTCCTCTTGTTTTACCTACCCAACTCCATCCCATGCCTGCAGATTATCAGAGTAATATTTTCTTGTTTGATGCTACTGGTCATTACACTACCCAACAACATGTAAACAAGATGTTTAACTTTTTTGAATTGCATGAAATAGATGAGGCATATGTCCAAATGAGATTGTTTTCCCAAACTTTAACTGGTGATGTCAAGAAATGGTTCAAAGCCTTTCCTGCCAACCATATTGCAGACTTAGCCAATTTGTAAAGGTTATTCATTGATAGATGGGAAAGAAAGAAGAACCCATTGCAAATACTTTCCTAATATGACAATATTAGGAGAGATCCCAATGAGTCAGTTCAGGACTATTTCACTAGGTTTAATGATATCTATAATGTAATTTTAGCCAACATTAAGCCCCCTATTGACCTAGCATTAATTAAGTTCCCTGATGGTTTTGATGTTGACATGTCATACTAGCTAAGGGAGAGAAATCTTGAAACACTTGAACAAATGCAGAGTAATGTTGTCAGTGTAGAGGCTAACCTGTTAGCTAAGAAAGAACGGATGAGGAATGAAAAGAAAGTTGTATTTAAAGAAGAAGCTTCAACTTCAGATGGAAAAGTAGATGTTTTAGCTAAAAGTTTAGAAAGAATTATGGATAGATTAGATAACACGGAGAGGAAAAATCAATGGGAGGATCAACAACAACAACCCCCAATAAGAAATCAAAATTTTAGGAAGAACCCTAATACTGCAAAAAAATGCTACACCAGACCAACAGATTAGGCCCCCCTTCTAAGAAAACTATGTTGAGGATTCACAAAACCAAGAAGCAGAGGATGATACCCAGATTAACTTACTAGAAACCACAGAGGAAGACACTGTTTTTCTTACTCAAGAAGAACAGGAGTTATATATGCTTCAACAGTTATAGTTAGAATCTGGTGAATCTTTTGATTTTAAGCAAGGATATGAGTCAGCTATATATGAGGTACATAAAAAATATAGCTTGAGAAGTAAGAAGAATAACGAGACTCCCATTAAAAGATCCATCCAAACCCAGACTAAGATAATAAAAGAAGCTCCAGTTAAAAAAGTATTGCAAATTCTCCCTAGGGGAACACCTGAAACTTCAACCCCTGGGATTGTAGATATAACCTCCACTGAAACCCAAATAGAGCCAATAATTGAAAACAATCAAGATAAAAGAAATCAAGGCAAAACAGTAGAAACACAGACTGAAATGCCTACCACTGAGAAACAGGATAAAGACACTCAAACTGCACACATTAAGGAAGATCTAAATCAAACAAACAAACCTCAGCTCCCTTTAAATATTAAAAATGAAATAGCTAAATTAAAGATATCAGTTCCTTTGAATGAATTGGCAAAGAATTAATCTTATAGGTCACAGATAACTGAGACTTTGAACATAGGAGAGGGAGAGGATTCTGTTAATTTGAATGATGACCAGCCTGAATTGTTGTTTGGCCCTGAGGCCAATGGAATTCATCAGCAAGGGGGAGTTCCTCCTTTTTACATCAGCCTAAATATTCATGATAAAATTTTGCATAACACTATGTTGGACTCAAGAGCATCCCACAATCTCATTCCAAAGGAAATAATGGAAAGACTGAACCTAGACATTACCAGGCCTTATAAGGGTTTATTTTCTTTTGACTCTAGCGAGGTTAAATGCCTTGGTCTAATCAAAGACTTATGTGTGACTCTTATCCAGTGCCCTATAAAGAGCATTCTAATGGACATTGTAGTTGCAGAAATCCCACCAAAATATGGAATGCTACTATATCGCTCATGGGGAGAAAAACTGCAAGGAGCTTTGCAGTTGGATATGTCTTATGCCACCATATCTATTTTTGGCCAACCAAGAAAATTATATAGGGATACCTTGATGAAGTACATGGTTAGTAGTGAGGAAAAGCCACAAAACTTTCCCATATACTCCATGCATTCAAATATCGACTCTTTCATCTTATGTAATGTAGAAACCGATAAAAAGGAAATCACAGCCAAAGACCTTAAGTACAGAACAACTGACAGTGAGAACATATTCCATGAGTCACTTTGGCATTTAGACTTTGATGGGTCTGTAAATAGGTTGGGGGCTGGTGCAAGAGTGTGGATCCATAATATGGAAAATAACCATGCTGAGGGACATGCTTTCAGATTGAACTTCAAATGTACCAATAACATGGTCGAATATGAAGCCCTAATTCTAGGGCTACAATTAGTTAGGAAATTGGGAGCCAAAAGAGTTTCTGTCATGGGAAACTCAGAGCTCATTATGAAACAGATCAGTGGTGAATATTCTATCAACAACCCTACGATTGGTAGATATAGGGATACTATTTTAGACTTGATTAAGGACCTCCTGGAATCAAACTTTGTTGTCATTCTTAGAAAACAAAACGTGCAGGCCCATATTCTGGTAACCTTTTCTAGTACTTGTAAATTGCCATTCCAACCAAACCACCAGTACACTGCAGAAGTCAAACACATGCCTGTTATACCAGATAACCTTTAGTATTGGCAGATTTTCTCCTAGGACTCTCAGATCTATGATTTCATGAATAATGAAGGTGAATTTTGGAACTGTAAGATAGATATTGACTGTACAATAGACAGTAATGTAGAAAACAACTTAGATTTAAATATTTTTTATGTACTTAAACCAACTAGATTTACTAAACTAGAAATATATAGTTTAGAAAATGTAGAGATAGATGAAATAATGGATGATGATCCTGATATTCTTAATTGAAAGATAATTTTTTGCCTAAAGGATTAGTACCTTTAGAGGATTTGTTTGACTCTAATGATGTAGCTAGGAAACCCAAGATGGAACATCTAAGAGCTGACATAGAAGAGGTTAATATAGGAACTGAAGATAATCCAAAACTCATTAAGATATCTAAATCCTCACCCCGAGAGGAAAAGGTCAAATGTATAAATTTGTTTAAGGAGTTCCATGATGTATTTGCATGGAGTTATAAAGACTTAAAATCTTATGACACCAGCATAATCCAACAGAAAATACCTCTAAAAGAAGATCATAAACCTTTCAAACAGAAACTTAGGAGGATAAACCCAGTTCTTATGCCATCCATAGAAAAAGAGGTTAAAAGAATGTTTGATGCCCAAATAATATCCCCCATTAGATACTCAGACTGGATTTCAAACTTAGTTACAACTAGGAAAAAGACAGTTGAAATTAGAATTTGTGTAGATTTTAGAAACTTGAACAAGGTCTCTTTGAAAGACAACTACCCCTACCAAAAATGGAACATATATTGCAAAGGGTAGTGGGCTCATGTAGGATTTCATTGTTAGATGGATTCTCTGGCTATAACCAGATATTAGTCCAACCTGAGGACCAAGTCAAAACTGCGTTTACTACTCCTTGGGGTACCTTCATGTATTTGAAGATGCCCTTTGGATTGATGAATGCAAGTGCCACATTTCAAAGAGCTATGGATATAGATTTTGCCAAGGAAATCCATGATTTCTTAGTAGTATACCAGGATGACATCACAGTCTTCTCTAAATATGACAATGAACACTTAGACCACCTCAGAAAAGTATTTATCAAATGAAGGAAATTTGGGATTTTTTTAAATCCTAAAAAGACACTTTCGGTCTAGAAGAGGGAAAACTATTAGGACACATCATATATAAAGATGGGATTAGGATATACCCTGCTAGAATAGAAGCCATTTTGACCATTTCCCATCCTCGAAACATAAATGAGCTACAATTATTTCTAGGTAAGATTAATTTTCTTAGGAGATTCATCTCAAATCTAACAGAATTAATTAGGGAATTAAATAACATGCTAAGAAAGGGCTCATCAATCAAATGGACATTAGAGGCCAAATAATCCTTTGAAGCTATCAAGGAAGCTTTAACCAAGACTCCAGTCCTGATTAGTCCTGAATTTAGCAAAGATTTTATTATTTTTTCTTTTGCTTCAGAACACACCATTGTAGCAGTCTTGCTACAAAAGAACAATCAAGGATATGAACAGCCAATAGCATTTTTTAGTAAATCCTTAAGAGATTCCACACTCAAATACAATATCATGGAAAAATAGGCTTTAGCTTTGGTTAAAGCTATCAAAGATTTCAGAGTATACATTCTGTACTCTCACATTATTGCTTATGTTCCAAACTCTGTAGTTAAGGACATTTTGACTCAAAATGGGCCTGAAGGAAAAAGAGGCAAATGGATTGCCACAATATTGGAATATGACATAGAGATAAAACCCACCAAGCTCATCAAAGGCCAAGGTTTAGACAAACTCATGGTCAAATCAATCTGTTAGGCCCTTGATATCAACTTCATTAGTGCCCTTAATGATCAGGAGGAGATGGCAACTCCACAGATCAGTGAACCTTTTACTGATTCACCATGGTATGCAGATATTACATTTGTATTACTAAATTTACAAGCTCCTCCTAGGTTGACAAGAGCTAAAGCTAGATTCTTAAAAATGAAGTCATTAATATATTGTGTTGTAGATAATGCATTGTTTTGGAAGGACAATAGTGGTATTCTCTTAACATGTTTATTAAAAGATGAAGCTGATATAATTTTGCAAGAGTTTCATGCAGGGGACCGTGGAGGACACTTGTACTGGAAGAGTACTACTGACAATATTTTGAGGGCTGGTTTCTACTGGCCTACTTTGTTTGCAGATGTCAAAAAACATGTGACCTCCTGTCATAAATGCCAGATTTTTTAGGGAAAGAGGAAACTGTTACCCTTGCCTCTTAAACCAATTTCCATTGAGATGCCATTTCAACAATGGGGGTTAGACTTCATTGGAGAAATACACCCCCCATCCTCATCTTAGCATAAGTGTATTCTAACAGCCACAAACTATTTTACCAAATGGATAGAGGCCATATCTTCTAAGAAAGCCACAAAAACTGTCATAATCACCTTCCTAGAGAGAAATATCCTTTCAAGATTTAGATGTCCCCGGAAGTTCATTATTGATAATGCAACAACCTTTAAATCCAAAAGAATTATAGATTTTTTTAACAAATACCATATCACCCTAGGCCATTCCATACCCTATTACCCTCAAGGTAATGTACTGGTAGAATCATCCAACAAAAGCCTGGTCAATATTATTAAAAAGTTACTGGAGGATAACAAAAAGACATGGCACAAGAAGTTAGTCAATGCCTTATGGGAAGATAGATTGACTACTAAGAAGTCCATTGGAACATCACCCTATTAGCTGGTTTATGGGATGGATGCAGTTTTCCCATCATCCTTGGGAGTGCCAGTCATGAAGATCCTCCAAGAATTACAGGTGGAACCAAATGACATTCAAAGAAGAATAAACCAAACTATACACCTGCAACAGACCAGGGAAGAAGTATATGTAAAATCATAGATAATCCAGGAAAAGATTAAGAAAGTCTTTGATAAAAAGACTAAAGCAGATGATTTTCACATAGGAGACAAAGTCCTTAAGTGGGATTCAAGGAGAGAAGACAAAGGCAAGCATGAAAAAATTGATTTTCTACGGTAGGGGCCTTATGTCATTTATGGCTACAGAGGCAACAATGCCTTTTTCTTGAGAAAAATAGATGGATCAGATCTACCAGGAGGACTTGTTAATGGTAGGATGCTGAAGAATTACTTTTCCACTGACTTCCAATAGTTCATTTTACTTTGCATCATTGTACATAACATTGCAGAGTGTAGATTGGATTGGATGGTAATCCTTTGAAGTTGAAGCCCAGAGAGAAGGCCCTAAGCTTTGAAATATTTACTGTCATAAGTATCAATAATGCAGATTCACAGAAGGACACTTTGCAAGGTAACTTCAGCCACAATTCAAAGGCTACTAATCTTTAGAGTTCTTGACAGTTCACTAATAAATGCCATCCCCATGTCGAACCACTATTAGAGTCCTATAGTGATAGGATTCATAATTTTGAATTGGCTAAGGTTAAGCCTTGTAGTATTGTACATACCTTTGCTTTCTGCAAATGTTTTCCATATCAAAACTTAAAAAATGTAAAGAGGGTATGTCCTAAAAGAAATATCAAAGGACAAAAAGAATAAGAAAAAATCAAAAAATGAAAATATATGAACTCCAAGAACAAAAACAGATCATGAAAGTGTGCAAGTCTAAATGCCACTACTATTTTACTGCTTTACTGTCTTAAATAATGGTTGTGTGCATCTTATCATGCATGCCACAACCCATGGTAGTAAAACTACTTAATCTTGACTGCTTAAAGCCCCGGGACCCTAGAAACCTTTGCCCAGTTGATCTGTGCACATCTGTCACCTGATTGCCATTTGTTTGTTAGTGCCCAAATCCAACGGTCCACACCCATATCGGGTTCACCCGATGTCTGAACTTTACCCTCCCGATAAAGTGGTTTTGCTCTGGCCCCCATCTACTACGTGTCAAGCGCTGAGATAGATCGGGTGACCTCACCAAAATACCGCCTCCTCCATAAAAATAGTGTGCTGGCTTAGGAAACCACCTCCTCGCCCAACCCGAAAAACCACCTACTATTCATTTGTAATTTACCGCCAAAAAGTGATCGTTGTTCAATAAAAAGGACAAGAAGCCCTATTTTTCCTTTTTCACTCATTTTCTTTGTGAACCTCTGCAAACCATTGTGACACCTTCAAACTCTGAAATCACCAATTGACCTCAATTTCACTCCTACAGAAGTTGCAGAGACCCCAATCAAGCTCTCAGTCTGTACCAGAACCCATTAAACCTTCTGCAGTTGCTGAGAACACCAAATTTGAATTTAATTCACCAGAATTCCAGGTATTTGAAGAGTAATTACTAGACACCCTTTCAATTTGAAAAATTTTTAGTCTTTAAAGTGTTTTAATTAAGTAAAATTAATTGAAATTACTTTAAAAATTAAAGTGTGTGCCCAAACCCTTCTGAAAGCTTCTAAATTACTTTCAAACCTCTGATATAAACCTGTAAGGTCAAATTCAAATCCACAAGAAATGAATTATGGCTGCCCCCATCGCCATGGATGTCAGACCTGTCACAACCCCCCATTTGAACCTTGACCACCTTCCCCTAGTAGACAGGGATTTTCAAATCAAAGATACAAGTGCCTATACACTCCTGCTCAAAATTCATTGTTTGAGTAAGGATAGATATCTAAACCACACTGATGACATTGGCCTTTAGGACTCCAATTTTCCCAAATACCAGTTTCCATAAGTACATATCTTTACTTAGATTGTCCATATGTGCCATGCTTGTTACATTCCCAACCAGAGAGCTATAATGTCCCTAGACCAAAAAGTCTTGTTTACTATCATAGCTGAATCAATCAATGAAATGTTGCAAGTCAAACCAGGTCCAAAACTAACCACACTCTCCATTGGGGATTTGTTAGACCAGTGCACCAAATTGAGTCCATCTAGACTGACCCAAATATTCCAAACTTTCATTCTAGAAGAGTAGCACATTCCTAAAGATGCCGCTCCATATGTTTCTTCCATTTTCTCTGAAAGGGGCAAGCAAATTGTAACTATGATATCATGTATTCTAGGCTATACCATAGATGAATTTGTTGATGAGCTCATCCTAGCCTTCATGTCCATTTTAACGCGAGGAAAGCCTCCTGCTACTTTGTATAATTATGCCCAATTCATAGCTTAAAGGATGCATGAAAAATTTACCATGTACTTTACCACATGTTTTTGTATTATCAGTCAGATAGATTTCCCTTCACCATATAGAAGTTGGATACTAAAGGCAAGCCCAGGTCTGTTATATTTTGGACACCACTTTTCCACGGGTATTCATCACCGTACACCTATGCAGACTTCATTGACTCTTTTGTCCATCCAATCATGACCATGCTGACAGGAAGTCCTCCACCCAGGATAAGCCAAGAAATGAAAAGAGTGCTCCAATTGTCCAAGCAAAGTAAGGTGGGAGATTGGTACCTTTACCAAAATCACACTAAAATAAGAATCTATGGTTGCCAACTTGCCCCATACAAACTGCCCAAACACTTCCCCATGAGGTTATTTTCTCAAGAGTATTTCAGATAGATAATGAACTCTGATAATGTCAACTTTGTCTTAGCTAAGAAAAGGACTTAGTTCAAGGTCAAAAATTAGTTGGGCCCTTTTATTTTCAGTTCTAGAGAGGTAGGAGAGGAAGCAAATCAAATTCTGCAACAAATGAAGTTTCAGAACAGTTTCATCTGGAGGTATGAACATCAAGGGTTTATAACCAAACTAAGAGAAAAGGTCAAATTGGGAACTTACATTCATCACCCTATGCTGGAAATAGAAATATATGCCAATCAATCTGAGTGGTTGGAAAACACTCACATAGACAGGGATAATACAAAGGTAGATGTTGAAAATACCTTGTTTGATCTAGAGAGACAGCTTGATGAAAGCTCATTCCTATAGGTACGAGAGAAAGAAGGAACCATGAGTAGCCCTACTATTTTGTAGACTCCTCAGAATGAGGAAAAGAATCCTAAAAGGAATAGATAGGGAGCCTCGAGTTTAGGTATGGACGCATCTAATGTACAATATGAAGCCAGCCAGAGCAAAAGGCCAAGGCTCAATCCTGTTTCAGAACAGGAAGACACAGAAGGCTTAGTAGAAATAACTAATACTGAGTTAGATATGAGCAAGGGCACAACTCCATCTGGAGAAAAATAGGATCCATCTACACCACAAACTCAAATTTTAGAAAGGCAGCTCAGTGTAGAAGTCTTCTCATTCAATAAGCCTGCTGATAGAGATAGGGACATTAAGGACAGGTTCAAGGAAATCAAAATGAGAAATGAGAAATTGAAGGCACAGTCCTATGCACAGTATCTCAAACTTACACCCACCAATCAAACTAGGTTGATGTCAGATTTTGACATCAAGGAAGGAAAGATGCAAATGTCCTTCATAAAGCCAATTGTACAACAACCAAGAACATCAACAGATTTCAAGAAGATTGATTTTGAGGTATTGGCAAGGGATATTCATCCCATTGACCAAATTGAATTTCACAAATAGGCTGGAGAAATGATTTACTCCACCCTTACCAGAAAAGCCATAGCTGCCCATCAGTTGCAGAATTCATTGAATAACATCTCAGCCCAGTATCAGTTGGAAAAGGCCTCCTCATAGGCCAAAGACACTAGAATCAAGTCTTTAGAAGACTCGATAATTGAATTAGGACATGATCCCAAAGACATCAAGGGTAAGGAACAACTGTGGGCCAATATCATTGACTATGTCAATGATATTTGGCCATCTATTCAGGTAATTTTTGAGAAAATAGATTTGATAAAGATGGCTACAAAGGCCATCCAGAATGTAAGAGAAGAATTAGGACAAATGCCAGAAGAGGCTACCACAATTATCTAATTCCTTAACAACAAGAATAAGTATTAACTTCAGGAATTGGAAATAGAAGACAGAACAGATACAATTTTGGAGGTCAGAAAGGTCCCCTCCAAGAGGAACTTAATGCATTGGAGGATAAGTGTCAGAATATGCAGATAGCCATTGACAGATTTATGACTAAGTTTTGAATTTTGAGAGAGAAGAGATTACCCAATCCCTTAGTGATAAATGTCAAGCTCATGACACAAGAGGATTACAACAAGAAAATCAGAAACGTAGCAAAGGATTAGGTAAATACATCATCAATAAAGGCATTGCCAACAGGAAAAGTACTCTACCAAACATTTGAAAACTTGTTTTACCTCCAGCATGAGGTAAAACACTTGTTTATCAATAAGCCTACTTTTGCTAAATACACCGAGACAGATGAAGTATATAGAAAGATGCTAAAAATCCAATTACCTGATGTTGAAACATGGGAGAAATTAACTGATTTACTCTATAAATATGCAGTAAAAAGGTTAATGTACAGTGAAAGTAAAATAGCATGGTAAAAGGATGAAGACAGATCAACAGAGTCAAAGTGTATCAATGTCAAAGTGTATTAGATGAAAGCCTAAAGTAAATGAAGCTTCCAGTCTGAAAGATCAAACAACAAAGCAACGTAAAGGGATAAAAATCAAAGCATAAAAGCCAACAGTACCAAAATAAAATGGACAACATGAACTAGTTCAATAGTTGTCTCTATCTTCTTGCAAGAAGATATTATTCTTTCCTAGATTAAATCTCAAATTAGTTTGAGATACTTTGTAATAAACTTTTGTATAAATACTTCACAATTCAAAATATGTAGGGTGGATTCTATTAGACTTTTCTATAGACTTTTTGATCAAGAAGACCTAGAAGGTTATTGTATCAATTGATGGCCAGCAAGTTGGATTGATAAATAAAGATTAGACTTTTTAAAGGATTCATGTGTTGAGCGAATTTAAGGAAAATATTTTCATGTGTTATTGTCATTTTTCTCATAATTATTCATAATCTTATATGTGTTTCTCAATCTAAATGTTATAAATGGAATAATATTTTGGAACTTGTTTAATCACACTCTGTCTCAAGAGTTAAGCATTTGAATGTTTTCTTTTGATATTTAAATTAAAGAATTCTTAATTTCTCTTTGGTTTAGACTGATTTCATGAATAATCTAGGTTAAAGGATTCTTAATTGCCCTTTGATCTTAATTACCCCTTCATTCCTCATTCATTATCCGGGTCTGAGAACCCTTAACTGCTCTCTCACCCCAAGTGAAACCGTTTCACCCTTCTGTCTCAAATATCTGAAATACACTCTGCTATCTTGCCCTTGGAACATCCCCTTTAATGAGTTAATCTAGTTTTGCTTCCTTATTAGTTGCCTGCATAGCCCAATGGTCTAAAAGACATCATTTTATCAATTTGTCTAAACAGATCCCACCACCCAATCTCAAATACAAATCAAAAACCCCTTGAACAATCATTGCTAGCCTAAAAACATCTTAACTAAAACAAAGTTAAATTTTAAAGAGAGAGCCCTCTCCGAGCATCATGAAGGCTAGGTCGTGATCTCCAAAAGGGATTTGTGGTTACCTTTGGTTTTTCTTTCTTATTACTTCAAAGGAATTATCAGAGTGATAACACAATACATGGAGGATTTGATGGTAACCATGAGGGAGCTTTCTCAATCTTTGATTTTGATGTCTTCTCTTCATCATGTGCAACCCATGATTCTTTGATCTTCTCTTTCGAATCCTCTTCTTTTGGATGTAGTCCTTCAATGGTATCAAGAGAATCTCTTTTCTGTAATAGTCTTCTTGAGCTCTGGTGAATAACACTAATTTTAAGAGAAGATGTTTGGAAGTGTTGTACCTCAACATTGTAAGTGGGTTGAGCTACTTCAATGTGTGGGTTTGGAAATGGTGGTACAGGTAGTTGAGTGGGAGTGTATATTTGAAATGGATGTGGTTGGGATTGTGGTGGAGGTGGAGGTGAATGATAGGGATAACATGGAGTTGGTTATGGAGGATATTGAGGATATTGTGGATGGCTCCCATAAGTTCCTTGCCAACCTTGTTACCAAGATTGGTTTTGGGGTTGATATGGCCAATGTTGCCAAGGAAAATGTGTGTTCCAATTACTTTGAGGTGGATACGCATAACCTTGAAATTGTGAATTAGGCTCTTGCATCATATTAGGCTGAATAGGCTGCCATGGTCCTCTTGGAGCTACATAACATTGCTGCGTTGACAATTGACTTGATCCATTGTCCTCTTGGTGAACTTCCTTCAACCTTGGTAATGAGGAGAAACATTTAACATCATGTGATTCTTCATGGACAACAAAAACAAATTCTTTTTGCTCATTTTGTATTCTTAACATTTCTACTTGTTCGGTTAGATTGCTAAGAATTTCTATTTTAAAGTCATCAAACAAATTTCCAAGTTTAGCTTGACTTACCGATCTTGATGTTGATTGACTTACTCTTGCCTTTCCTCTTGATATGTGTTTGCATGTTTCAGAAATTTCTTCAAATGATAATTTATATACATCACCTCTACTCATGAAATCAAGAATATCAATCCACTCATCCCTAATTGTTCTAATTAAGAGGGTTTTTAGTGTGTCGGATCCTAAATTATGTAGTTTTCCCCTCTTAACATTATACACGAACCTCTCTATTAGATCTTCTAGACTCTCCTATTCTCTTTGATTCATTCTAAAGATTTCTTTTTTAAGATCATGATATTTATATTTTTCTAGAAATATATTTTTCATATCATTCCATGATCTTATTGAATTAGTGCCTAAACTCATGAACCATTTAAGAGCTCTATCCTTCAATGTTGCCGGAAACAATCTCAGTTTTTGAGTTTTTAATAAGTAACCATAAGATCTAAAAACAATTTCAAATTCAAAGAGAAAGGTTTCTAGATCCTCTGACCTTAGACCATGAAATTTTGGAAGAAAAGATGGAGGGATTTTCTTCATATGCACGTTGACATTAGGATCTTGAATGTGGAATCCAAGAAGATCTTCCTCATTGTCATAATCTCCATCCATTTCTTCTACATTCTTTGCCATATTCTTCTTCTACCTGCAAAAGTGAATGGTGATGTGGCTCTTACTGCACCACATGATCAAATGGGGGGGTGGGTTGGTGTTGGTGAAATTTTGATTTTGTTTTTATGATTGATTGAAAACTATAATGCAATGCAATTTTATACTTTTGAAATTAAATATGCCTAATGCAAATATTTTGTTTTTGCAAAAAGTAAAAACAAATGAATCAAATAGGGAAGAAAACAATGCGTACTTTGACACCTCCCTGACAATGGTGGCAAAAAGTGATGAGCCTCGGTATTGCAACAAGAATGCTGCAACTCCCAAGGCTACTGACTTTAATTATCAACCCAAGGTTCGTACAAACTTAAGAGGTATCGACACTATATGTGTGGCATACAATGTGTCCTTCCTTTGTTGTCATGATGTAATGGAGTGCATGTACTAAAGCCAAATCCTAAACTAATTGTAGAAAATGAAATGTTCAAAATGGAACCTTAAACTATTGCAAGAAAGAAAGTATAAGGAAAGAAACCTATTCTAATTGCATAAAGATCATGAACTAAATTTAAAAGAAACCTAGCTTAACCCTATTTATCACATGTGATGATTTAAACTAACTGAGCATGAAATCTGATCTAGAGAGTACTGACTATTGTGTGCAAGTGTAAACATCAAAGAACTCATTTTTAAAACCTTTTTGCTTTATGAATGCAAATGGTAATCTTTCCTTGATCTTTGGCAGGGGAGACAAGTGTGGAGCAAGAGGGTTAAAATGGTATTGATAGCATGGAGGTAAAGTAGAGGCTTAATCCCAGCTTCAATGATGCTTTTTCTCAAATTGGGCTCAAAACATGCTTTCCTACAAGATGCTATAGTGATTTCCTAAAGGATCCCCTGATTTACTATAGGATATTACAAATTTACTATATGAAATTATAATTCATTGAATGACCAAGAAAATCAAACCCAAATTGAATGGGACAATTTTTTTTATCAACTAGGATGTCTTAGGTCCCCATTCCAAGCGAAATCAATCAAAAAACCTCTATTAACCCGTGCTAAAAAATAGAAAAATTTACTAATAGAAAATCTAGAAATCCGAGAACTAGTGAGATAGTAAATCTAAATAATGCCTAACCTAATGAAGTGCAAATGCAATGGGGTAATTTTTGTTATGAACTAGAATGTTTTTTTGATCTAATGCAAGTGGAACCAACTCGATTGAATCTCGTTAGCATGCTCTAAAAAATAGCAGAAATTTACTGTTCTTTGCCACAAAGGAGTTCCAGAAATCTAGATTTGGGAATAAGAAGACTAATCCAAGAAGCTCAATGATTACTATGAACTTCCAAAGATTTTCCAAGGATGAAATAATGCTTGTGATCTTGAAAAATAACTTACATCAACCATTTAACTCAATCATACAACAAGAAATCATTAATACTAAATGCAAAAATAGAAAGAAATAAAAACAAGAGATGCATGTGAATAAGAAGTGAAAAGAAGGAAAGAAAATGATACAAAAGGGCTCTCATGCTACTGGGATGGCCAATCCGAAGGAAAATTAGATACCTATGGAGGAGAACAACATTTAGAAGCTAAACATGACACCAATCTTCATTATTTCATCAATACAATTACATCCCTGCAAGAAAATACAATGGAGCTGCAGAAATACGAGTTCTCTCCATGAGAACACTAATAAAAATCTCCCCCTAGAGGAAAATTAGACTTGGTACTTATACAAAATGACTAGGAATCATTCTCCATGAATGGAAGAAGCTTTCCCCACCAAAATCTCTTGATTAGTAGATCTAGTCCCCAATACTAGGAATCTTCATTAAATGGCAAGGAATACATTCCTAGACTTTCTCAATCATTGGAGTTCCACAATCTGTGCCATAATTCCATAATATCTTGTTGATTTATTATTTATTATTGATCCTCCTATAGTAGGGAGCTAGTCCCTAAATTATCTCCTCCTCCAAATCTTCATAATCTGCCCAATATTCTCATAATATTCCACAAAAATAAAAAATATTAGGCACAAATATGAAATTATTCATAAACCTTCCTAATGAATATATTGAAGTTAAAAATACATTATTTAATGTAAGAAGAGAGGTTTAATGTGCTGAAGGATGGTCATAGGCCTTAATTTTTGTTTAATTTAGAGGCATGGGCCTTAATTTATGTCTAATTTAGAGGCCCATCAACACAAGTGTTGTCATAGTCATCACAAAGTCTATCTTTAGTGTTGCACTTGTCGTAAGTTGTTGCAAAGGTTTCCATAATTGAGGGAAGTATGTTTTTCACTAGGTTTACTTTTCCTCCAAGAACTATGCAGTTAGCTGAAACAGTGCAAAAGCTTGCAACCTGGCTCACTGAGTCTCAAAATCGCACAATTTTCTTGCGTAGTCAAGCTTGAACTACACATTGTGCAGTCTTAAGGCTCAAGACTCTGCCCTGAGCTCTTGAACTATTTAATTTCACAATTACCTGAGCTCATCTACCTTCAAGAACTGTGTAGTGGGAAAAATCAGTGCTCAAGCCCTTACCTTGACTCACTGAGCTCCCCAACTACGCAATATTTTTCCTCAATCAAAGCCTAAATTGCGAATTACACAGTTTTAAGGCTTAAGATTCACCCTTGACTACCTGAGCTATGTAACTACGCAGTCAATGAGCATCTCCTTTAGATTTTCACCTGGTTTTGGCTCAATTACTAGATCATCATGCAACATCTAAGACTAGGGGTTTATCAAACTGATGCAATCTTGTCATGAGTGGATTGCACATGCATGTACTCTATAATGATATAACAAGATGATGAATAAAGAGATCGAGAAGGAGCACATGCTATAATACACCAAAGGAGCTGAGGAGATAAGATGATTACCAGGCAAGAATATGAAGGAATAATGGACTATAATAGAAGATGGAAGATCAATACCACATTGAAGACTCCTTACCCTCAACTCATAAGGAGGCGGAAGAAGAAGAACATGCATCATATTTTCAAGAAGACACAAAGAAAGAAATAGTAAAACGTGACTTGAAATTGCCATGTCATGTAGTCCATGTTAGTAGTGTCATGTCATGACTTGTCACGAGTTGTCATGTTCCACATCATTATTGTGGGTTATGTAATTATCTATTCAAAATGTATTATAAAGTGGAAGTCTAAAGGACGTATACAAAATATGAAGAGTCATGTAAAGTTTAAAAGTAATAGGAAGTCAAATAGTCATGAGGGTAGTCAAAGAGTCACAAGGAGGTGAAACATCACCTCATTGGTTATATATACACCCTCATTGTATGAGAAAAATACTTTTTACCTTGGCTTCTCCTATAAGGCATGAGGGAGACAAAGTTAGTACTTTGGGGGAGCACGTTATGGCTCCAATGCTCCACTATTGGAGCTATTGGTGTTCATTGTATACATGTGTCTTGGGAATTTCACTTAATATCAGAAGCCTCATGGCCGAAACATTCTTCATGCATGGATTATGAATATTTGTAAGATTATTTGTGAATTTTTGTAATTCATGTTTGATTTCATCTATGGTAAAGTAGTTGAACTATTTCAATTATTTTAGTGCTTATCATATTGAGAATGTACTATAATAGTTGCTATGGTTTTCACATAATTATGGATTATTCAACTGGGTGTCAGACAAACCTTTCCTATTTGTGTTGGTTGTGCTGACTGTCAAACCTTTGGTGGCTATTTTTGTTGATGTTAGATAGATCCTTCTTGTTTGTGTGTGTCCCTACTAGGGTGGTACTATTACCTCTCTCTTAGGGGCTCACTTTTCTCCCTCTCCACAGTAGAATAACATGGACACACCTACAACCGAACACTCACCAACCAAACTCACTTTCTTTTCATAGGAACATATGCATTCACCTCTCTTGCAGCAGTAAGAGCCAAGACGAACCTATGGGAAAATGGTAATCAGGCTATATTCCAGATGGGGCTCGTATCCAAAAAGGTGTGAGGTATAATTGGGACCACATATCAGGGAGACCCCCTTGATTGACGGATTTCCAACACCATAAAAAAAAAATTCAATCGGGTGCTTAATTTCAAAATTCAAATTGCTTGGTTGACTCATATACGTGTGTTACACAAAATTTATGGTTGAGGACAAAGGTGTTCCCTAGACCTGGTGTAATGGTCTAGAACAACATAAGACAAAAATCATATATTTTTCCTTAGAGAAGTTAGAGAATGGGAAAGAGGCCTACCTTGAATATGTAGAAAGCTTTCCTTTCTTCCTTGCCTATAAGATCCATTTGTAGCTCCAAGTGCTATAATTGGAACCTACACACATGATTAAAACAAGAAAAGGATCCACAACAACCAAGTAGCATAGTCTAACATATCTATTCAATGTATAAGCAAGGAATTGAAATAAATGAGTGAAAACATAACACTAAAAATATAGGAAAATAATATACTCTTTGTATTAATATAAATAGGAGAGAGTTTACAACCATAAATAGTAGTTGATCTTGTATATGTCTCCCCAAGTTCACCTGTCCTTCCTTGTCACAAAGAACACTTCAATATCCACCCTAATTCATCAATATGATGATTCCTTTAGGTTCAAGGTAGAAAAATAAGGGCACCATCAATCTCCAAAATTCAACCTTAATGCTATGGATGGCAGTCTATTTATAGGAGAGGGATGGTAGTTTAGGATTTACCATAATGATCTTGAGGTCCACTTACAATGGGAGGATGAGCTCAAGGGATAAGAGGTGAAATATTCAAGGTAGGATAAGATAGTATTCGAGCTTGCTATCCATGGTAAATGCTTAAAACAACCCCTGGAAGCTTCTGGAAGAAGAAGCTTCAAAATTGTTTTTAATTTTCCCGAATTTCTAGAATCAGTGCATTTGCTGAAGGGAGCAACAAGTGTTGAACAATGGTGGTTTAGAAGGGAGAAACCAATGCTGAACATAGGTGGTTAAAGGGAAAAAGTGTGCTGAGGAAAAAAACATTGATTTTGAGCTATTTATCCTAGAAACTCAGATGTTTTTTGTAGGTCATTCTTAGGGCTTTGTGAAGGGATGATGAAAACATGTTCAAAGATGTTGATTGATCTGGTTTGTAGTCTTATTGACAAAATGTGACAAAATGGCCTATAATAGTTTTCCCCCTAAAGTACAAATCAGAAACGGTAGTTGATGACTAAAGTGCTTTACCTTATGACAAGTCCAAATTAATAACAACTAGTTGAGATCATCAACTATTACAATACACATTTTATCATGATATCTTTGTTGAGGGAGGTATACCCACGCTCATCATATAGGATAACATTACATGTACAATGATCAACAAGTCACATCCACTGATGATAAAGTGTGGAGCCATGCTTGGATGATTGTTTGTATGATCATAGCCATCATGATTTGTAATCTTGTATTAATCTTGAAATCACAGCTTGGATGGATGAAACTAGATTCAGGGTCTTTTATCACATTTACTTGATCGTCCAATGTACGAGACTAACCATGTGAATAAATGAGCTAAAGTTGAACGTGGTAGACACTATCTAATTACGAACCAATGATATTAGCTAGTAATAGTGCGAGAGAAACCATTGATGATGTTAATGGCTCTCAAGGTATTACAATACAATCTGTATGGTGTGAATTAATGAGTTGCATTCGAACACCACATAGAATCTTTCGGTTGAATGCCAATGATGGAAACATGTTACCATGAACGAGGAAACTTTCCATTTATGTATGCAAGCCCCAAGTTACCGAAGGGAGTTTATAATTCAACATCCTAGATAATGAGATAATGTCAATAGGAATCTACCTATCATAGGAGGGTCTTGATGTCTCCCCCATCAACTACACGAAATGGGTATCAAGATTTAAGACATAGAGTGATGTTGATGCAGAATTGGTTCAGGAGTGACAGATATGAATGAAGGCTTAGGAATATTGTAGTAGATATCAATTGAATGAATTCTCTTGAACATATTAGTGACATTGAATGGAATTGGAAGTATTGACCCAAAACAAATTATGGAGGATTTTAATATGGTATGATGAACCAAAGAAGCAATTAGATTTCGTGAACCCAACAACCACGGAGGTGAAGTGGAAGAATTTCATGTCCAAGATGTTAGTGTCAGTCTTTCCAGCCTTGCTCCAATGATCAAATATGCTCTTACAAAGTGGTCTCAGAGTGTCAAGGTCAAATTTTGTCATTTCAAAGAGTCTTCAAGCAAACTTTGGTCACTAGGCATTAGGTCTAGGGTTTGCTTTCACTTCGTCTAAAGTTGTCCAAATGTCGGTCCATGTCATCATTCAGCTGAGTCTATCATCATTCATAGGGTTGTCCTCATCATGTCAGGTTCCATCGGGTCATTTTACACCTTGTTCATGCTTCAGTTGCGCCTAGGCAAGGTTCATTTCCCTCTCCTAGGGTTTTGGAGGTATATTCTCTTGGAGGGTCAAATCATCAGAAAAATTTGTATCCTGATGTTCATACACCTTCCCCTATCATTAATGTACCTTATTAAACACTTCCCATCACTGAGATTCCCCAAATTCCTCATTTTTTCACAAACCCTAGTTTCTTGCCACAACTTGGCAATTTTCTAGGCTAGGCCTGTGTTTTGCCCTTTTGGACCCCTTCCCCTCACTCAATCTCTAAGATTCCACTTTCCCCTACTTCCTAACATCCCTCCCTACTTCCCAAAATTTCCCCAAGAATTTAAAAGCCCCTCATCCCCTTCATTTCGCTTCATTTCCACAAAATTCCTTGTTTCACACATCGGGATAAGTTTCACTCAAAAGATGTTTCAGAGAAATAAAAGATAAATTTTGGAAAATGGAGAGAGGTTTTTGTCCAAAAAATGCCAAAGAAGAAAAACCTCCCTCACGTTTTACACAGGTGTCATGGTTTTAGAGAAATGTCAAAAATACAATCGCCTCGGGAGAATTGATGCACCTCTGACCTGACCTTGGGAAAATCTGGTTTTCTCCTAGCTTGGTTGGCCAAATAACTTTCTTGGTGAGTCAAAGGATAACTAGACAAAAATATCTTTCCAATGAGCTATCATGAGCTCAATTTGGAGTTGAGGAAGGCATTCAAAAGTTGACTGCAACAGCACTCTGCCTTAAGGCAGCCTCATTTGGCACATTTTGACTAGTCTTGGGAGATTTGATTTTTGATAGGGTAAATGAAATCCAAATTAAAACATTCGAGCTGGGTTGGAAATTAGACTCAAATACCTTTCCAACAAGCTATCCTGCACCCGATTTGGACACTGGGAAGGCCTCCAAAAGCCTCCTGCAAAAGGCACTACGCACTGAGATGGGCGCTACGCACTGGGCCTCACTGGCCAGTGTAAAAATACACAGGCGCTACACACTCAGGTGTGCGCTACGCATTGGGTAAAATTTTTTGCTCCTTCATCCAGATTCATGCCAAATTGCCTCCAACTGCTTGCAAGTAGGTTCTTTATGTTTTCTCAGTGAATTTTAGACATGATTATGGTGTTTTGAAGTGGAGAAACAAGTGTGAAATGTAAAACCCTATGTTTATTTCCAAATTCACTTCTTAGGGTTTGAAACAAATATTAGGGACTGTGTGGGTTAATATATGCCTATGTCATCTATTTTCAGTGGTGTCCATGCTCATTTTTAACCTTAGCCTCACACTCTCTTTTTTCCATTACATCCCTGCTGTCATTGTTATGGCCATTGTCATTTCCACCTCTTTTCTACACACTTGTCAAATTCCTTCATAATCAAAGCAATGACTGTTTTTTCATGCAAACTCATTTGACAAAACTATTCTCATTGTGGCTTTCCTATGATACTTTGATACACATGTGACATATTTAGAAATTGCGCCAAACTCTCATTCTTCATCTCATTGAAAGCCAAACAGACTTTGAAACACCATGAAGGCAGATAGACAGTGACTTTACAACTGAAACTGCATGCACCAGAAGGACACTAAAACGTCAAAAAAGTAAGGATAGACTCTGAATCTTGGTCGAAGCCTCTTTGGCTGAGCATGTTACTTGATTGGGGACCTTCAGCCCAAATTTCAAAGAATTTGGAGAAAATTTTGTTATTTTGAAATTTTTGGCTTGCAAAACAGGTTTTTTGGCTCAACACGTAGCGCGCCGCGCGCTACCCTTAAGATTGGGAGATCCAAATCATGAAAGGTTTGCATTTTTGGATTTTTCATGATGAAATACACCTACTCAGCTACTTCCAAGGCATTTCATCAAGGTTTGGGTCCCCAAAAGGTCAAAAAACATGCAAAAAATGACTTCACTGCCCCTTTTTGAACACACAGGAAGCAGTCTTGGGAGAATGCACTTTTGGAGGGGAAAATGGACACCAAATTGGAAAATTATACTTGGGTTGGAAAGTAGACATCCATACCTTTCCAACGAGCTATCATAAGCTCAATTTGGATGCTGGAAAGTGCCCCAAAAGTAGGTTGAAAGGCGCGCTACGCATAGGGCTCAGGCGCGCTACGCATAGGGCTCAGGCACGCTACGCATCAGGATTTTTTGCAAAATTTTCATCTTCAGCTCAGGAAACGAAGCCAGTTTGACCAGTTTTGACTTGTGATGGGATTTTTCACCCTCCTTGATGTAATTAATGTAACTTTATGTTGACTTGACATTTATTTACTTATTCTAGATGATTCATTCATAAAACAGCAAAAATTTAATGAATGAATTGGTTTCCTAGCTTATAGAGGCAAGTTGTTTTGACTGCCTAGATTGTAGTGCTTTGTTTAGAATTGGTTGAAACAGCTCCTAGGATGATGAGATCGACCCCTAGAGGCAAGGGAATGTGTTAGCTTGCCTATATTATGTATTTTCTTAGTCATTTTCAGGGTTGGACTCTTGGGAATAGCTTGATACACTATTGTACATATTTTATCTGCAATTTTGGCAAAAGATAGACCAGGGTTTTGCAGCACTATTTGGGATTCATGTGGCATTATGTGTTGATGGTGTGCTTCTCTCAGTACTTGTAAGTTGTGTATGTGTACCACTTTCCTTATTTAATCTTCTGCAATTAAACAAATGAAGTGTTAAGGTAGAATCCATAAATTTGCTATGCTCTGCCTTTAAGTTTGTTTAATTTTCCATGTTTTCTTCAGTTTAAGGAGAATCCTTGAGACTTCCTTGCTCTCCTTAGCTCCTCACCTGTCAGGTCTATTCATTCAATCACTTTAAAGGCATCAAAATAATCGCCTATCTTGTCCCAAGTAGACCTCTGCAAAAGCTGTGCCTCATCCCTGCACCCAAAATTGCCTTTCCCTTGAATTCAACAAAATTTCAAAAAATAAATTCCATAGTCCTTATACTTCATACCTAGCCTAAAATTAGTCATCAATTCAGTCATCTCGAGCTTCTTTGATTAACTTTTTCCGAGATTGACCGGAGAGAGCCCTCTCCTATCCTCGTAGGGCTAGCTACGAGGCTGAGCGTGGTTTGATGTTGCCTTGAGTCTTGCCTTCCTCAGCCTGAGGCAAATTCGAGCGCTAACACAAGAGAGACTCACTTCCATTAATAGGTGAAAGTAACATATTTTTCCAATTTCCCCAACCATTGTCGATTACTACCTCTTTATTTTTTAACAAGCTTGAGGAGGATAACATATCCTTGACCTATAAGTTCATGTTTCAGATGAAATCCTATGAGTATGTTTAATGAACCATAAGAAAGAATTGTTCAGTCCCATCATGTTTGACGAGTCCGTCATTTTTTTTTTTTTTTATGAGTCCAACGAAGGAGAAACTCAACATATTTTTCATGTTTAGAGAGTTTGAAAAAGAGGTGAAAAATAAAAATCTAAAAGTTCCTTTTCGTAAATAGTCTCTTGAGTCGGAAAAGGCATAAAAAAATACTCAGGAGAACCTCTTAGCTATGTTTGAATAAGGTATTCCTTTTTCATAATTAATTTGTCTTAGTCCGGAAAAGGGTTAAGCTTATACTGAGTAGACATATTTTCATTTACTTTAATGAGTTCGAAAATACAAGTGCTTGGTGATATTTTCATGTTTAGGGAGTCAAGAAAGAGCTGGAAGAGGACTCCTCCTTGAGGAATGAGTGGTATAAAGGGTAGAAACTAGTTCTAGTCATGATGAAACTACTCAAAATATGTAGAGGTGTGTCAAGGGGTTGGCTAATAAGATCACTCATCGCAAAGGTTCCTCAAGAAAGGTTAAACATCAAGTGAAAGTGAATGATTGGCCAAGAATATGGTGACGATGGAATGAGAAAACCAAGGCTCATTTGGGAAAAACAAGCTGATAAGAATGGAAATGATTAGAGATAAAATGAGAATGGTTTCATTTTTACAAAAGCTTCAAACATGGGAAACTATGCTTAAAATGGGTTTCATTATTTAAACAAGTTTGAAACAAGGAGAAACTATGCTTGAGAGTACTTGAAAGTAGTTTCATTTTTATACAATCTTGAAACAAGGAAAAAATATACTTGAGAGTGGTTTCATTTTTACAGAAGTTTGAAATAAAGGAAAACTATGTTTGATATAAGTTTTCATGGTCTCGTGATAATAACACGATTACACGGACATGCCCCCCAAGCTTCATTTCATTCACCTAAATAGATTACTGGTTACTAACACTTGGATGGAATGAAGGTTCATTTATGATATCAAATGAAAGAATCAATTATGGATTTACAGGATCTAATCAAAGACTTGAATTGGAGGGGATTTGTTTCACTTTTAATGAGCTTGAAATAGGAAAATAACTATGCTCAAGGGACCTTGTTTCATTTTTTAACGAGCTTGACACAAGAAAAGGAACTCTTTTGATGACACATTGTTTCATTTTTTAAGGAGCTTGACACAAGAAAAGGAACTCTTTTGATGACACATTGTTTCATTTTTTAAGGAGCTTGACACAAGGAAATGAACTTTTCTCTAGGAACCTTGATCATGCCACCCAAGAGGCCATGGCTTCCAATAGGTTCTCATCAAATGGAAGAACAATGTTCTGGAAAGGATAAACATCGAAGGATCCAATGGAAAGATCAGGCGCTAGTGCTCCCAGTACATGGTGCACTACATCACCTACTATATCATCAATAGAAGTGGGCATGGAAGAGGTTACTACATAATTGATTTGTGGCAGTGGAGATACCACTTGCATATAAGGACCATTTAGGAAAGTTGGTTGATTGTGATTCAAATTAGGACCAATGAAAGAAATTTGGTCATGGTTACAATTCTTCCTTCATGTGGGAAACACATCACACAATAGAGTGAAGAGACAAAAGCTCCCATGTCATAAACATTGTCACGCCCATAGAATAAATTAAAATCCAAAGGGCCTTGGACTACCATCACATTGATATAGATAATATTTCCTCCCAAGGTAATAGGAAACTGAGGAAGCATCTCTAATAGTTGATTGGTTCCTTTCTTAAAAGCCAATAGATTTCTGGTAACGGGCACAAGCTGTAGGGAACCGAAAAACTTTCCAAGTAGGTTGAGGACAAAATACTAACAGACGCACCTTTTTCTATGACTACGTTAGCCATGACCATATTATAAGCATGTACTATGATTTGGAAGGGTACGTAAGGAGGAAGATGATATCCTGGCAATCGAATCCAATCAAAGGAAGTGACCATATTACTTGGAGGGGGTGTCGTGGGAACACGAGAACTACCCCCTTGTCCTATGGGAATGGGAGAATCACTCCTCTCTATTTTGGGAATGGGAGGATTTCCCCCCTGTGTTATGGGAATGGAAGGATTGTCTTATTGTGCCATGGGAACAAGAGGATTGTCCTATTGTGTCATGGGAACTGGAGGATTTCCCCCTAGTTCATTAGAACTTGAAGAAATGAGAAGAACCTGAGTGCTATGAACTTCACTCTCTCTGGGAAAGATACAATCAAATAAAGGTGAAATCGAGTCAACCATTTTATCAACCAATGGTTGTCCAAGAATGGACTCACGAGATTCAAGTTCAAAGAGAGTGGGATTGACTGGAGACATATTTCGATCAATCACTTCATCAACTAGTGGAGAATTAGGGGAAAGCTTCCGTAACCAAGCAGGAGTCGTGGCTGAGAATTTGTAAAATTTTCCAACACTTTTGAGGCTTCATCCATATAAGTACAAAGGTGAATAGGATAATTCCCTTCACATAACCTATAGGGGAACTTAACTTTACCCTTATTTTTGTGAACCTTATGATCACTAGTCGATGGTTTGTCACGAACATGATCTACAAAAGTTGATGACAAAGGTTGATGTGAGCCTGTGGACCATACTTCTAATACCTTGGGAATACTAAGAAAATTTGTAAGAAGGTGATCGCCCTTACATAACTTGCAAGGGAATTTAACTTTGCAGGGATGATTAGAATATTTGTCCATACTATTTTCATTAGTAGCAATGGTTGCTTGGTTATCCTCTTGCTTATTTTGCTTCTTCTTCTTCTTAGCTTCCTGGTTACTAGAATCAAGACTTTCACCAAGCGAGGAGGAAGAAAGGGGTGAAGAAACAACATGCGAATAAGGAAAAGGGTCAATGTTAGGATCAATTTGAGGTTGATATCATTTAGGTGGAGGAGAACTTGGTTTAGGAGATGTTTGGACATTCAGAACCATAGGGGTTGAAAAAAAACAAACTAGAAAACCGATGGTAAATCCAGGAATGGACAACGTTTCCATATAAGGAGAAAAAATATTTCCAAAAGAAGGAAAAGGACTAGGATTCCCATCAGAGGGGTTTCCTTGATTGGTAGACTCGTGAACTGTTACCATTAGTCTCAACCTAAGATATACTAAGGAGGTGTTCCATGGTGAGGATTATGTTCTGTGGTAAATTAATTGATTTTAGAGATGAAAAACATAAATATAACAAAGGGGTAACTAGGAAAAAAGGGAGTACCAAGCAACTGTGAACTGTAATATATCACCTTGGTAAACCAAGGATTTATGTATTTGAAGGCAATATTCCCGAATGTTGTGTTTGGTTTATCACAGTGTAGAAGGAAGCCGACTCAATTACCTATGGTGGGATAGCAACCTAGTGGTGACTTCCAAAGTATACATGTAAGTGCATGGAAGCATAATCCATAGTAGTGTTGTCTAATGTGTAATCATTTAATGAGAACATTCCCATAAACATGTCATGCATGGAGTGCCATCCTATATACCTGAAGGTATGTGGAGAACGGTCCTATACACTTATGTACGTGGAATGAGATATCACCCCTGGATTGTAACATTGACATAAAATGAGAGATCCTACATTTAAAGATTCCATAACACATATCTAGCCTAGACCTATAAATGTGTCATTAAGTTTCAAATTCTCCTTAGGTTAATTGAGTGAATTTTTGAAGTTTATCTTGAATTATGTTTCGATTTCAAGGCTCAAAACTCAATCTCAACCTATGATGCAACTAACATGACAGAAATAACTCTTTTGATTTTCCTTTTAACAATGAAAGGCCTAACTAAGTAGGGGGAGAAGAAATCAATCAACAATACCACAAACAAGTGATGAAATAATCGATCTCCTCAACTTCACTATTCCAATCAAAATCAAAGCCCTATATGCAATGCAAATATATATATATATATATATATATATATATATATATATATATATATATATATATATATATATATATATATATAGATATATATATATATATATATATATAGATATATAGATAGATAGATAGATATATTTTAATCTTGAAATGCAATGAAAACTAATATGAAGTAAGATCATTGATAAGAGAAATCACACAAAATATGACTGTAATATAAATTTCTTCAATTAAATAAAAAATCAAGCTTAATGTTTACAAATGACCTAATTGATAAGAAGAAGAAAAAACCAAAGAAATTATTACCGAAGACTAATAAAAACAAATTAAAACATTAAGATAGATTTTAAGAGATACTGACAAACTAAAAAAGAATCATAAAACATGTCATATCAATGCAGAGCAAAGAGAAAAGGAAAGGAATGGAAAATTTTACATCCTGTAGGATCAACGCAAGTGCATAAGGGACACCAGTGTGTTGCAACGCAAGCGTAGCACAAGAGAAGGTGCATTGCAGTGTAGGTACAGAGGAATCAACACATGTGCAGAACAAGAGAATGTGCATTGCAATGCAATCAGTGTAGGTGTAACACAGGAGAAGGTGCGCCACAGTGCAAGTACAAATAATGGGCAGGTGCGCTGAAGTGCTCTACCTCACAGGAGGGAATGTGTTGGGCAAGTTTCGATCAAAATACGATACAAGAAACAAAACCAAGATCCACAAAGTGTTTTCCTAAGGTCAATAAATCTCTAAATGAGTCATTCAAGGTTTCTTTGATAGGTAAAAAAGTAATTAAATCAAGGAAACCACTAAGGGAAAAATCATTCTCCAGTATGGTTGCCAATTTGTTACTCAGAATTTATTATTGCAGACAAAGGTGAATTTTTTAGACCTAGTGGACTAATATAGAACATTAGAAGACAAAAAACATATAGTTTTACTTAGAGAAGTTAGAGAATGGGAAAGAGGCCTACCTTGAATATGTAGGAGGGTTTCCATTCTTACTCGCTTGTAAGCTCCAATTGTAACTCCAAGTGCTATAATTAGAACTTGCACACACAACTAAAACAAGTAAAGGATCTAGAACAGCTAGGTAGCATAGTTTAACATCTCTATCCAATGAATCAGCAAGGCATTGAAATACATGAGTGCAAATATAACACAAGAAATATAGGAAAACAATATACTCTTTGTATTAATAGACATAGGAGAGAGTTTATAACCATAAATAGTAGTTGATCTTGTAGATGTCTCCCCAAGTTGAATTTTCCTTCCTTGTCAAAAAGTACACTTCAATATCAACCCTAATGCATTAATATGATGACTCCTTTATGTTCAAGGCAATAACATATGGGCACAATCAATCTCAAAAAGCCAGCCGTGATGCTATGGATCATAGTAAATTTGTAGGAGAGGGATAATAGTTTAGGACTTTCCATAATGAGTTTGAGATCCACTTGAGATGGGAGGATGAGATCAAGGGATAAGAGGTGAAGTATCCAAGGTAGGATCAAATAGGATTCGAGCTTCTTATATATGGTAAATGGTTAAAAATACCCCTAGAAGCTTCTAGAGGAGAAAGCTTTAGAATTATTTTTAATTTTTACGAATTTCTAGAATCAACACTCCTATTGAATGGAGCAACAAGTGTTAACCAACACTGGTGGAAAAGGGAGCAACTAGTCTTGAACACAGGTGGCTAAAGGGACAAAGTGTGTTAGGGATAAAAATATTGGTTTTGAGCTATTAATCCTAGAAACTGAGGCTTTTTGGAAAGGTCATGCTTAGGGATTTGTGAAGGGATGATGAAAATGTATTCATGGGTGTTGATTGATCTAGTTTGCAGGCCTACTGACCATATGTGACAAAATGGCCTATATAAAGTGGTTAATCAGCGGTTCAATAGAAAATTATATCTCGATCAAGCGATAACTCTCTATCGATCCATTAAATCAAGTTAGAAAATGACTTGATCGAGGGTTTGTTTAAAGCTCTATTGAGCTATTTTTAAGAACCTCAACAAATAAATCAAGCACTTAAAGATTTCTCAATCGAGCACTTAAAATTGCTTGATCGGACATAAACATTTCAGAAAAATGTGTCATCATTTAGCTAAAAAGTGTAACCCAACTCCATGCTTTGACCCTTATATTTAATTATATTTAACTATTTAATTATTTTATATTTATCTATAACTATATATATTTTTTAACTATTTAACTATATCTATATATATTTATATTTAACTATCTATATATATTTTATATTTGACAATTTTTTGATGTTTTTTTTGGGTGTGGTTATTAATGTCAAATGGGTTCCCTTTTTTAATTTAGATTTTTCCACTAATATAAATTTTTACATTGCATTAATAGTTTTTTCAATATTCTAATTCATATGGCTAAGGTAGTGTTGACAGTGCTGAACCCACCAATATTCAGGGGATCTCCCCGATAAGAAGTCCCAACTAGACCTCAAGCTATTTGGAGTAGGAGTCCCCACAGTGGGTGGTAGTGTAATGCCTTGAACGCAACAACGTGCAGAGATACGCATGATAAATTTGGGTGAGAGCAAGTGAGTGACCTACGGAGAGTGAAGTGTGATAAATGAAGGTTATAACATGTGGAGGGGAAAAGGAAGTGTGCCCCTCAGAAGCCTGTAATAATACACAACTTGAAAAGAACACATGAGTGAAATGACATAATAGGCTAAAATACATAATAGTCCACAAATTAAAGTGTTGGGTTAAACCAAAAACATGCATTCAACAAGATTCATACAATTCCATACAATGTAGTTCATAAGCAAATGTGTAAGTTAAACAACATATAGTGCTAAAGCCACCAGAATAGTCCAACTATAATAACAACATATGCGTGAAAGCACGTTGGATCTGATATTATTATTATAAGTGAAAGTTCCATCCATACATACACCATTGACAACCACTATCCCCAATAGTGGAACATTATAGTCAAGAACACATGCTCCTCCAAAGAATTACACTCCCTCTATGCTGTGGAGAAGTCAAGGCTCACCACAATACTCCTAAGTCTTTTCTAAGCCTAAGTGATGAGCCTCATCATTGGGTAACTATATGGACCTTAATAAACCTCCAAGCTTACTAAAATAAACTCTTCTCATAATTCCTTACATGTTTTAATTGTATTTTGCTTAATGAGATGAGTAAAAGTAAGGTGTATGTCTAGTGGTCTAATGTGCATTTATTGCAGGTTTTTGAGAGAAAATCATGGCAGCTTTGGCTAAATAAGGGAAGAAACTCAAATGAGACAAGGAGGAGAGATTATAGGAGATAGATTCTCCTCATTAAATCCCCACTCATTCGAATATTCCTCAATAAAATCACACTAGCTCGGAGTTGTGAGCAACCGAGTCATGGAGATCATGGGCAACCGAGCTAGTGACAGCTAAGAGCCAGTTCATCTTGAGTTTGGGGGCCAAGCCTCCCTATAATTAAAGAATTTGTTGGAGAATTCATTTGTACAAATAAAGAGGCCTAGAGCCTCATTAGGATTTGGATTTTTTTATGTAAGAGCACTAAGAATTTTCGAGTTCAAGTTTTGTGGCAAAACATTGTTATGTAATTTTTTTGATATGATAATGAGAATGCGAATTTCCTTGATCCAGCACTGAGTTGACTCAGAGGGTTGAAGCTCTTGGGTTTGGGCCCAACCCTAGTAGCAAAGGCTCCTCTTCTTGTACTTGTATGTTTAGGTTATTCCATAGATTAATTGTTGAATTGGTTTTAGCATTGTTTCATTACAAGTAGTGGTAAATTTGATTAGTTTGTTTCCATTTGTGCATAGCTTCAACAGTAGTTTAGAAAGGTAAAGGAATAAAAAAAAGCTGATAGCAGGTGGATTTGTCCTCACTCCTCCCTTTAGGGACCATGGTTTGAGGAGAAACTCCTATTTAGACCAAAAAAAATAGAATACTAATTTCTTATGGAATTTAGGGTTTTTTGCTACTTAGGCCAACATCTTTTCAGTTTCTAAGAATAGGTTTTAATTTTCATTTCTGATATCTTCAGCTTTTTATTGGATCTCATGGTGTTTCACGATCTTTTGCAAGTATTCCCATGCATGAACTAGGAAACTAAATAATGAAATTTTGTTTTCCTAAGTTGATTGGAAATCTTCCTTATTTGATATGATTCATGGATAAATGCCAGTAATATATGTATTGCAGGAGTTTCAATAGTGCAGGAAGATCTCATGCCAGCAACCCTAGCCTAATATCATCCATCCATGATCACCAAAATCCACCAATTCCCTCAACTAATTCATCATTCCATAAGAACAACTTTCCAAGTTTGTTGAGCAAATCCAACAATCTTAAAAACTCAGTTTTGAGCTCTAAAGAAGTCCTAGCCACTCCCTTGCCCTATTTCTTCAATTATTCACCTTCCCTGAGCCCTATACCACCTTCCAAATCACTCGTATTGCTCTCAGCTGGATCCTGTAGGAATACTGGGGATCCTGTAGGGGCATTAGGACATCCTGTAGGAAGCATTAGGACATCCTGTAGGATGACCTATAGTGGCACATTTTGAGGCTGATTTGTGGAAAAAGCATCCAAGAAGATAGGAGAAGACCCCTAATTACATCCCAAACCATCTGACCTTCCATCACCATCTCTAACCCACCTGCCACATCACCAAGAATATTTAGCATTCACATTTTCACAGAAAAGGAGAAAAAGGAAAAAAGAGTTATTATGTTCATTCATATGCACAGTAGTAGAATGTTTGGTTAATTCATATTGCATTCCTAGGATAGTTAGGATTACACACATGTTAGCTTAGAATTATTCTGAAGAAATATCTCTCCTAGCAATTAGTTAGATGAGCGGTGAGTTTAAAGTATTGATTTTTGTCTTTCCTTACATCAGTAGACAATATTTCAATTCCCCCAATTAGTGCAAAATTCGCCTTCCTTCATTGGTAATCAAACTTCATTTGAATCAATAGAAGGCTAGTTTGAGAAACCATAGTGGTCTATTGCTAGCTCAGCAGTGACGAAGAGTGGACCCATCACATCTACTTGTGTATACTACACTGTCACTTCCAAATTTGTATGAACCCTGGGTTGATAAAGTAGAGTTGGCAGCCCCAGGAGTTGCAGCATTCTTGCTGCAATACTGGTGCTCATCACTTTTTGGTGCCGTTGTCAGGGAGGTGTCTGAGTAATATGTGATTTCTTCTTTCTTTCTTCCATTTCTTATCTCTTTCATTCTGCTATTAGCTTCATTTCTGCAAGATTAATTGTATGTTGGTTTGCTTTCTTTTCCATTTTGCAAGTGATATTTCATTCAACAGTTAGTATCCATTCAGTTTGTTATTTCAATTCTAGAATTAGTATCAAATTTTGAAAAAACAAAAAACAAAACAAAAACACTTCTTTCATGCCTCTAGGAATAGGGATAACTTATGAAAATTTCTACAAAATACCCCCACGACTTCAAACAACCAACCTTCCCTCTTCTTCGATGGTTGTGAATTGGAAGACCCCTTAGGCGAGCAACCAGAGATTTTTGAAGAACCTACAGGGGGAGAAGAAGATGGAGAACCCATTCCAACTGACCTAATGGCTGAAAATAGGAATGATAGAGGAGATAAAGAAAGAATTGAGGGCGCTTTTCCCATCAGAGAAACCAATGGGGATGCCAAGATTGAAAAGATAAGCCCCTCTGCTCTTCCTCACTT
Organism: Pinus tabuliformis; assembly: GCA_031772625.1. Lineage (NCBI taxonomy): Eukaryota > Viridiplantae > Streptophyta > Pinopsida > Pinales > Pinaceae > Pinus > Pinus tabuliformis. The sequence continues at coordinate 1,682,283,624 of CM062819.1, forward strand.
CCATGGCCTGACCTCAGAAGATCTAAATACTTTATTGCTTGAGTTCCCTATCATATGAAGAACTTATGATTACACCATTAATGATCAGAAGTTGAAATTATTCCCATCCACTCTCAAGGATGCAACTTTGCGCTGGTTCATGGGTTTACTCAGGGATAACATCACAACCTGAGCTTAGATGCAACAAGCCTTCAACAACTGTAGGTCCAAAGACACTAAAGAGGAATTTTTAGAATGACAATGGGGCATGATGAGTCCTTGGAGGATTATGAGGAAATATTCCAGCTTAGCTGCAAAAGGGCCAGGTGCACACTTGACCTTGAGTCACTGAAGCTAGTCTTGCTCAGAGGGGTAAGGGAAGATATTCTGGATACCCTAAACCTATTAGTAGGTGGGGACATCTACCAGCTACCCTATGAAGATATCAAGACTGCCTTTAAGAATCATTCTAGGGCAGCTAGGAAAAAGGGTAGGGTAGTCAACCAATGGCTAGTTCATCCTCTTCCAACACCTCCATAAAAGGTGAAATTAGAAATATGATGGAAGATTTCAAGAGTGAATGTTGCAAACCCTCTCCCTACAGATAGAGACTATGCACATCAAGAGAAATTAGGAGGAAGTAGAGAGAGCATTAGCCATCTTTTTCCCTAGATGCATGAGGAGGCATGTGAGGAATGAATATCCATTAAACCTTATAGAAATCTACTCGGTCAGTGAAGAAAACCACTCCATAGACAAGTACCCTTCTCTATCTGGAATAAAATCTGTGTATCAGGGAATTGAAGGGGTGACTAAACAGCTCTGCTACATAAATCAAAGGAGACCTCATGGGCCTCAACCATACTAGCAGGGCATGCAAGGGTCATCCTATGCATATTACAACCCTAACCAAAACACATCCATCCTCTCTTGGGGACCCCCTGCTCATCCCTCCTAGTCTACACCTTCTCCTTGGTATTTTTCACCTCAGTACCATTCCCAACCGACCAACTAGTCATTTCAGCCATATACTCCTTGACAGCCTCAGTGGAATGCACCACCGCAAGGGTGGATGCCCCCATACAACAATTCTCCAGCTTTATTGCCTTCACCTCCTACTCAACCACAACTTTTACACCCTTCTCCACTTAAACAACCTCAGATGCCTACCCAGCCAAATCCGAATCTGAAAAATAGAAAAGCACAACAAGTATACATTGGAGGGACATCCCACCCTGCTTATGTTATGTAAATTCAGGAAATCAACCTAAGGTTTCGGGGAGTTCTCTCGGAAAACCAACCTCCATCTCCACTTAGGGAGAGTGAGGAGGAAAGAGAGGAAAGTATGCCTAGAGTGAATCCACCACCCTTTCTTGAAAGATTAACTCATCCAGTCCAGCCTACCCCAAAAGAGAATGAATTTCTGGGTGAATTGAAAAACCTATGTGTCAAAATTCCACTTCTCCAAGCCATTAAGGATGTACCTATTTACAACAAACTGATTAAAGAGAATTTCTTAAAACATATATGGAGGAAAAGAAGAGACACCCCTACCATTAATGTCATTCGACAACTATTCGACTTAATGCTGGGGCAGGTAATTTTCCCAAAGTATTTAGACCCTAGAAGCCCTACAGTAGATGTGCACATCAATGACACCATTGTCCCACATACCTTGATTGATCTTGGGGCTGCCATTAATGTAATGACTAAGGACATCGTACTCAAGCTCAATCTCCAGGGTTCATTAAGAAACACCACAATAATCTTGTAGCTTGCAGACCGTTCCACAGTAGCCCCTGAGGGAATTTTTGAGGATGTGAGGGTCTCCATCGACTCCTAGGAGTACCCTGCAGACTTCCTAGTTCTCCAGCCTAAGGCCAAGCTTAGTGGTTATCCTCTCATACTTGGGAGACCTTGATTAGCCACTGTCAATGCCTACATCAGCTATAGGGCTGGAAATATGACTATAAAAAATGGACATCTGTCCAAGAAGTTGGTCTTGTACCCTCCTTCTCAGCCATCCTTAGAACATGATTTACCTTTATGGCTAGAAGAGGATGAAGAAGATGAAGTCTACTCTGTGCAACTCTATACCCTAGAAACTTCCATGGGAGGAGGGTAGTCGAAGGAAGATGATTTGATTGAATGCATACTCCAAAATCCAACTCCCAACACCCTGTCCTTAGAGGAAGTAGTAAAGGAAACCAAGAGCAACCATCAGATTGATTTATGCTTAGCTGATTGAAACCCTACTCATGTCAAAATAATAGAATTCGGCCCTGAGAGAACTTTGAAAATTAACCCCTATCTTTCTATACACCAAGAAGAAGAATTGTGCAACATGCTAAGGGAGCATTTGGATGCCTTTGCCTGAAGTTACAAAGAAATGGACAGAGTGCACCACTCGGTGTGTACTCACCACATTTATATCAAATAAGGTTGCAAACCAGTCTGACAACCCCAAAGAAGAATGAATCTAGCTCTCAAGGATATAGTCAAAGAAGAACTGCAAAAGCTGCTGAATGCAGGATTCATTTACCCTATCTCGGACAGTGAGTGGGTTTCTCCTTTTGTGTTGGTTCCAAATAAAAATGGGAAGTGGAGGATTTGTGTCAATTACAAAGAGTTAAACAAAGCAATAAAGAAGGACCATTTCCCTCTACCTTTCATTGACCAAGAGTTAGATGGCCCGACAGGGAAAAAGTTTTTCTCTTTCCTAGATGGGTTCAGCCGGTACAATCAAATCCAAATCAGCCTAGAGGACTAGGATAAAACCACCTTCACCTATCCTTGGGGTACCTTCACCTATAGGGTCCTTCCTTTTCACCTATGCAATGCCTCTGTCATTTTCTAGAGGGCAGTCCCGAGTATCTTTTCCGAGCTAGTCCATGATGCAGTGGAAATTTATATTGATGATTTTACACCCTATGGGTGTGATTTTTAGGAGGCTCTCTCCAAATTGGGTAAGGTGCTAAACAAATGCATTGAAATGAACATGTACCTTAGCCCTGAAAAATGTGAGTTCTTGATGACTGTAGGGACTGTTCTAGGTCATTCAATATCCTAGAAAGGACAGTAGGTGGACCCAAATAAGATAGCCATCATCCAAAGGGTCCCACCTCCACAAAAACAGAGGGATGTCAAAAGTTTTCTAGGCTTATCTAGATACTATAGGAGATTTATAAAAGTCTTCAGCAAGTTTGCTTCTCCTTTATTTGGGTTATTGGCCAAAGACTTTGAATTTTTATGGTCAGAAAGCTGTTAAGAGGCCTTGGACACCCTAAAGGACAAGTTGACTATTGCACCTATTCTCTGAGGCCCAAATTGGGTGCTTCCTTTCCACATACATGTTGATGCCCCTCACAAATCCATAGGAGCAGCTCTCGGCCATGTTTTCGGGAAAACTAGTGTCTTTTCGATTTGCTAGTCCCACTAAGATGGGTAGCTATCTTAGAAACAAACAATCAATGAAATTTGCGATTTCCTTTATGTAAGATAGATAAGAGAGAAGAAAAGATGACCAACCTAGATCTTCCGCTTGGCTCCTTTCTTGATTTCTCTCTCCCTTGATAGAATTTGCAACTCTACTCCTACTTGTCTCGCTTTAGAGAGTACCTGTAGAGTCAAAGTAGCAAAACACCATCAAATCATCTCGATCTATAATATCATAAACAATGCAGAATTAGAAATACATTGACCATACAATTGCATTCACAAACAACAAGATTCACAAATACATGATTATATGGAGGAAAACTCAAAGAACTTTATTAATAGTAGAAGAAACCCAGCTGTCTGATCCAACATCATCCTCCCAGCATCAAAGCCCTCTTCACCTCATGCAGGGAAAATTTTAAGAACCCCCCCTAAATTTACATGTATAATAAATGGGCGAATCTCCATGGTATATAGGAAAAATGGAAGGCGATTTTATCAATAATATGATATGTATATATAATTTTTTGGCGAATCTCTCACCAGGCATGGCGAATATTTTACTCAATTATAAAATCTTGTGTTTATTGAATACACAAATGAAATCATTGCATTTCTTTAAAATATCGTTTGAAATCAAAATTACTGAAATTACATATCAATAACCTAGTGGGTGTAGGATAAAATTCACCTGTGTCATTCATAGAAAGCATGAGAAAGAACCTAATACTATATATAAAACCAAGAAAAATTCAAATTCATCACTTCTAGGGACCTCGTAACCACCCTACCAATACACAAGTATGTTCCTGTTTGCAATTAGAAAAATTACCCAAATTACAATCTGTTTACTCCAGCATATGTTGGAAAGTTATAGAAGGATGACTAGTGCAATCAATCCATTCCTTTTAGCCCTGGATTTGTTTCAATTTAAAACAGAAGTATACAAATATACTTGTCCAATGTCTATGCTTTAACCATTCACCTTAAGATGTTTTTACAATATAATTTCCTAAGTCTATTTAATATCTTCATTATCATAAAAACCAACCTATATCCATCTTAACTCCACATCTACCACTCTTAGGGGGATGAAATCCATTTATCCCTCTGAGCACTTGGTAGACCTAGAATTAAGATGGATCTAAGATGATAGAATTTCCCCTTTAAATAGTCTATGCTCAAATGAATACCATGGTATTACCATGGGTCAATACCATGGGTTATCATAAACCTGGAGCTTACAAATTACTATTAGTAATTTATAAAAATTAATAAAATTAATAGTTGACTTTTATTTTATTTTTTATTTTAACCAAGCTAAAATGTTTAACATACATTAAATTACAACATCCATTTTTACTCTTAGATCGGATCAAATATTTTTTCACTCTATGCTAGTTTTGCATATCACGATATTGGATACCTCTCGGGGGTTAGTAGATCCAGAGTAAAGATGGAGCTATGCTGGTTTAATTCCTCCATTTAAATAGGCTACATTCCAGGTGAATACCATGGGTCAATACCATGCACCATTTTGGTGAATACCATGGGTCAATATCATGTGCCATTTTTATTTTTATTAATACTAATATTAGGGTTAATAATGTTTTTTTGCATGGTATTAATAACAATCTAGTCCATGGTATTTGTCCCATAGTATTTTGCCCATAGGTTTCACCTAAATATAACGCATTTTTTGAGTGTTCGTAAATATAAGGTGACTTATGGAGTAAATATAAAAAAATGTTTTATTTGTTTACCATACCTCTCATTTATTTATATTTTTATTAATTTACCATACCTCTTTTACAAATATGGTATTTGGCCCATAGGATTCACTTAAATAAAACTTCTTCCTTGAGCCTTCATAAATAGAACGAGGGTTATGGACTAAATATAAGAAGAGGTTTTATTTATTTACCATGCATGTAGTCTATTTATATTTTTATTTATTTACCATACCTTTTGATTAAGTATAAAAAGGCATTTTATTTATTTACCATACCTCCACTTTACTTATATTTTTATTTGTTTACACCCTTGCATGTATATAAGGTGACTTATGGAGTAAATATAAAAAATGTTTTAATTATTTACCATACCTCTCATTTATTTATATTTTTATTAATTTACCATACCTCTTTTATAAATATGGTATTTGGGCCTTTGGCCCATAGGATTCACTTAAATAAAACCTATTCTTGAAAATGGGCGAATAGATTCACTTAAATAAAACCTATTCTTGAAAATGGGCCAATGGAAGGTAGTAACTCCTAATTTCAAGGGCTAAATTTACCTTTTTTACCCTCTCCCTTAAAATAAGGTGGGCTATTTGAGGTGATTTGTAAAAATGTACGATGATACAAAATATTCGCCCACTAAAAATTTAAAACCCCTTAATTTCGCCAAAGGGCGAACATTCGCCCCTAAAATTTTCTATGACCTCATGAAAAGCAAGATCACCCAACAATACAATGTCTCTTCTCATAGATAAACCAACAACACTTCCTTACAAATTACAAAATTCCAGCCTCTAGATCTCTCATATGAGGGATCCATTTATAGATGTCTTGCAAGGGTGTGAGTCAGCTCTAGGTTTTTGATTAGTGTCATTCCATTGATAGTTCTTGGTTCCACTTGGAGATTTCATGGATCTCTTACTCATCCCTGGGCAAATTCAGAGAGGCAAGTGTCATGGGAGAAGTTTCTAGAAGATTCCATGAGTTTCCACTTAGCAAACTGTCTCTGCCATTTGTTTATTTTCACTCATCGCACCCTACAGAAGGCCTTTTGAGTATGCATTGCACTTGGCTAGTGTAGCAGTTAGTATGCATCACAGCTTAACCATGGAGCAGTCAGTATGGTTCAGTTTTTGCCAGTTCTGAGTGGTTTTTCAGGTGGAACTTCTGGGAAATGATGTAATGAGTTGACCATGATCCTTTAGGGTATGAAACAACACTTTTATGGGTTAAAGATCCCTTGGTTTATCGACATATGTGACTGGGGTTGAAGTGCCCAAATATGTCTATAACAGTTTCCCCCTAAAGCATGAGGTTGTAAATCTTTTGATGTCGGGTGAAATGCTTTATCATGAGGATCCGAGGTATTCGAACTGGAAGGTGACCTGTATAAGATACAATACAATACAATACATCATCATCATATTATTTTCATGATCTAGCTAAGGCGGGCATTCCCATGCTCAGCTTTATAAATTCATTTTCATGTACATAGGACAGAAAATCGTCTGCTGTTGCAGACTGGTGATTCTTCACATGAAGAGTCATCTTCCCTGGCTTAGATGACTATCTGTGTAGCTTCTGTGTACATTTGATGTCTTTATGTTTCTAAATATATTGCAGCCCAGATGGATGAAACTAGATCCGAGGTCTTCAAACTCATTCAATCTTCGCCCGATGTACAAGTCGATCCATGTGAAAATATGTTCTCATGTCAAACATGGAAAGGCATCGCCTGATTACCAGCCAATAATGTAAGATATTAACAGGCGCGAGAGGAGTCACCGATAATGATAATGACCCTCAAGATACTACAGTACAATTCACATGGTGTGAATATATGAGCCGTTGTTGAACACCACGCAAAATCTTTCGATCGAAGGCCATTGATGTAAACCTTTCACCAGAAGTGAGAAACTTGCCATTGAGGCATGCAAGCTTCAAAGTACTGAAAGGGTTGTTTCTAAGTCAACTTCTTGGATAATGAGCTGATGCCGACAATAAGTGACCCATCATAGGAGGGCCTTGATGCATCCCACATCTACGACACGAAATGAAGCAAATGATTTTTATGGAGGTGAAAACGATATGATGATACAAGGTTCAGGAATGGCAGTCATGAAAAATGGAGGGTGAAGGTATTGCAGTGGCTGAGACATTAGTTGGATGGAAAATTCTTTGAATGAATTCTCTTTAACATGTCAGTGACACTGAGATGGATTGGTAGCGTTAACCCCAAAAGATGGATGGTACGGAGGACCAATGGTGATATGATCGGTGAATGGAATAACCCAACCCAACTCAATCATGGTGATGGAGTGAAAGTGTCATGTTCAAGAGCGACCTGCTACCAATAAAATTCTTTAAGTTTTCTTCCCCTTTTCCCCAGTCATTGCTGACCAGTAGCTCTTTACTTTTGTCAAGCTTGAGGAGGATAGCATATGCTTGCTCTATAATTTTCCCTTTGGGCAAACCTGTCGCTATATTTTAGCGAGCCTAGCAACAGTGAAACTTGTTCTTGTCTGAACGGACAAGTTTGTCGCTATTATTTTAATGAGTTTAATGACAAAGATAACTCGGTCCTTTTCATGTTTAGAGAGTTTGAAAAGGGACGAAAAGGAAACTCCAGTAGTCCTTTTTCGTAGCATAATCCCTTAAGTCCGAAAAAGTATAAAATAATACGAAAGGGATGACTTTTCGATCGCTTTAGCAAGCCGAAAAGAAAAGTGCTTGATCTTTTTGTTTGATAATCCATCAAATCCAAAAAGATTAAAATATATAGGAGGGATGGCGCTTCACTTTACTTTAACGAGCTGGAAAGGCCAATAGCTCAACAATCTTTTTATATTTAACAAGTCTAAAAAGATTTTAAAAGAGACTTGTCTTTGAGGAACAAGTGGTGTTTTTGGGTAGCAACTGGTTCTAGGTAAGTTTGGAACTTCTCAAAACATGGCAGTGTGAAGAGGGTGGCGAACAGGACCACTCGTCGCAGCTATTCCTCAGAAGGGTAAACAATCAAGTGGAAGCGTATGATTGGCCAAAAGAATGGAAGTGATGGTAGGAACACAACCAAGGTTCAAAAGGCTGATAGCAGGGCAATCACAAAGGTTATTTTACCAAGGGTGGATTCATTTTTTAATGAGCTTGAACTGGAAGAAAATATGCTCCTAGGCGGGTTTATTTTTTAACGAGCTTGAACCTTGCGGAAACATTGCTCATAGGAAGGTTTATTTTTTAACGAGATTGAACCTTGTGGAAACATTACTCATGCCAATCATTTAAAGATGTCTCTCATTGGTAGGTTTATTTTTTAGTGAGCTTGAACTCTACGATAACATGTGCTCATTTCCTTTTTATGTAAGCTAGAAATGACCAAACTATAAAACTAAAAAGCTAAAAACGCTAAAAAGCTAAAAAATGAAATTGGTCATTTTTTGCTTGCATAAACAAAAGGTTTGCATGCCCCCAGGCATCGAGAAGAGGAGAGTCTCCAGGTAACCATATGGAAGTCACTGTAGTTAAGCAGGATTGTTTTGTTCACGGAGCAGACAAAACACTTCCTTGGCTTCGTCCACATAGTGGACAAAGGTGAATGGTGTTTCAGACCAATCACATAACCTACGAGGAAATGGTGTTTCAGACCAATCACATAACCTACAAGGAGATGGTGTTTCAGACCAATCACATAACCTACAAGGAGATGGTCTTTCAGACCAAGCACATAACCTACAAGGAAATGGTGTTTCAGACCAATCACATAACCTACAAGGAAATGGTGTTTCAGACCAATCACATAACCTACAAGGAAATGGTGTTTCAGACCAATCACATAACCTATCTTTTCACCAGACTACTCGCTGCAATCAGGGAAAACTTATCTTTTCAGCTGGGTTTGTCTCAAAATGGACAAGGGTGCATGCCCCCTAAGCTTCGTTACATTCACTGGACTACTCGTCGCAGTCAGGTGGATGGAATGAAGGTTGAAGAGACACTCTTGATGCAAAGAGACCATTTAGGGATGATATTTTACTTGGAGCTGTGTTTGAACCAGGAAATGAAAGCTGGTCAATAAGCTAGACAACTTTGCCTTCATGCGGGAAACACATCACTTGAAAGAGTGTGGAAACAATAGCTTCCATGCTATAAACATAGTCACGTCCAAGGAGTAGATTATAATTTAACGACCCTTGGACCACCATCACGTTCAAGTGAATGTTTTTCCTTCTCAAAGTTATCGGCAACTTAGGAAGGATCCCTAACGGTCGACTAGTTCCTTTGTTAAAACCTGATAAATTTTGCGTACCAGGCATAAGCGATGGCGAACCAAGCGCTTTCCAAGCAGTTGAGGAAAGGATACTCACTGAAGCCCCTTCATCTATGATAGTGCTAGACACGATCATTTTGTAAACTTGTACTATGATCCGGAATGGTACATTAGATGGAAGGCGGGGTCTTGCTAGTTGATTCCAATCGAAGGAAACGACTAGACTGCTTGGAGGGGGTACCGGATAAATGGTTGAATGAACCCCTTGAATTGGGGAATTTTCCTCCTGTTGTAAAGGAATGGGCAGATTGCCCCCAAGTTCATTGGACTCTGAAGTAATAAAAATAATTTGAATGGTATCATTCTCACTTTCTCAGCCACTTGGTTACTAGCATCGCTATCTTCACCAAGCGAAGAGGAAGAAGGGGAGGGAGACATGTTTCCATTGTGGCCACTTCCGCCAGATTACTTGGAAGTAGGAGGGAAAAAGTACCCATTAAGGAAGGGTCTTTTAGGAGACCTACTCTGACATTTTGAAGTGATTGAGAACTTCCAAGGATCAATGGAATGCTTCCAGTAACTTGCCAATTGTTGGGGAAAAAGGTTAGTTGGTCAACGATTGTAATTCCGCCTTGGAAGGGAAATGCAATATTTCTAAAATATGTTGACACAACAACAACCATAGCATAAATCCAGGGCCTGCCCAGTAGGATATTGTAGTCAAGGTTTCCATCAATGACCTCGACTTCAATTTCTACTGTCTTTCCCCCCAGTTCAACTTGCAAGTTACTTAATATCCCATATGGTGTGTATGTTCTTCCATCGAACACTTTTAATGTCGTTGATGATTGTGACAAGGGTGGAGAGCCTAAAGTTTTCCAGCAACTCATTGACATAATACAGGTAGATGCCCCCTCATCAATGATTGTTCGATGAATAGTTTTGTTGAGGGCTTTTACTTGTATAAGGAAAGCGAGTTGGGCCAGTAATTGAGGTTCGTATCCTTTATGATTAAAGGCTACCAGATTGGAATCCATTGGATCAATCCCACCTATCGCTGATAACAAAGCCTACTTTTGGGAGGGGCAATTCTGTAGTACTTCAAGTGTTGACATAGCGGATGGTGATTGGGCTAGATCCTCCACTATATTATAATTCTATGCTACTCGGGCATGAGGATTAAATGTCAATTTATGTACTACTCCCTTTGGTGGTTTTATAGTTAATTCAAGAATGATGGGTGGAACAACTTCTGGCGAAGTTGTTGTCGAACTACTGGGTTGATCAGTAGCCTTTTTTTTCGACGACTGTGGATTCCCATAATCTTTATTCCTTGTCAATATCAAAGCATCATTTCGCTGTTTTGAGAGGGATAGCATAATCACGTGGGATGGGGAAGCATAATCAATAGTAACCAGATTAGTTTCTAGGTTTGGAAATGGATCAGGCAATACCGTTGAGGTACTTGAAGTCTTTAAAAACTTCATGACCTCAGCTTGATGTGGACAATCTCTCGTATAATGGTCCTCATCACATATGAAACATGGATGATTAGGTTTCTTTCACCCAGTAGGGTTTCCAGAAGATTTCTCAGGAGTTGAATCTTCCTGTTTCTTCTTTTTGTTTTTCCCTTTTTTCTTGCCCCCTAGTTTCTTTGGTTCTTTGCCCTTATCAGATGACATGACATTAACCTCCGAGGCAAGAAGTTTATCATTTGATTTTTTACTAGAAACTGCAAGGGCTTTACCAGATGGAGCCTTTGCGGTTTGCGTACTTGAGGTACCAATCATACCATCACTGACATGAGAGTCCCTGTTTGATTTAGGAGGGGGAGGAACGGAAAATTCTGGTCTAGGAGTGTCAGGAATTTTGTCGTAGAGCGTGCCAGACTGAGTATAGATCAAGTCTAAATATTGTTCACAAGCAATGACTTTCTCTTCGGTGATAACTCCTCCCTTCACCACATCTTCAGTAATAGAAGGCAATAATGACTTAATAAACCACTCAGTTAAAAGATGATTAGGAACATATGTCTTTACCATTTGACGACAACATTTCCACTCATGAATATGAAAAGATATGTGAGTGGTTGTTGTCTGTTTAAAGTTGATAAGGAGTTCTGTTCCTGTTTCGTACCTTACAGGTAACTGAAAGTGGGTTAGAAAAGTTGTGGCAAGGGTGCTGAAGTTATCAAACGAGGCTCTAGGGAATTCAATATACCATTTTGCTACCGAACCAGTTAGCGTTTGTTGAAAAAGGTGAAGCCTAATCGAATCATCATTTAGGGTGTTAGATGAGCACTACAAATGAAAAGTCATTACATGATTCGATGGATCTTCACCTGGATTTTCATTGAATTTAGAAATATCAGAGGGAAGTTTATGAGGAATTGTTGGCCACCAAGGGGTGTAAGAAATTGGATCATTCTTCAGCCTGTTTAGATCTGGTAATTCTAGAGTTGCAACAAAAGGCAACTGTTGATTCAGGTTTGGCGAAGCATACCCATGATAAGATGGGATCGCCTGAGCAGTAGGTCTTTGCATAACAACATAATGTATCTTATGTTGATAACTTTGATAAGGTTGATGGGCATAACCATTATAGTATGCTTGTTGATAACCGTTTTGAAAATGTGGTTGCCCGTTACCTACAAAGCCTTATTTCTCAGGTCCTCGGTAAGCTTGCTAGAATTGCGGTTGTTGATATTGTACCAGCCATGGTTGTTGGTGTGGAGTACTAAAAAAGGTATGCTTTTGATGATTATTTCAGTATTTTTTCATTAGAACTTGCAAACCTTTTTGCATCATGAACTCGGAAAACGATAAAGAATTATAACAAAACATGTGAGATTAATATGCAAGACTAAAACGCTGACAATTGTCATTTCCTTATGCAGGGAGGAGTGAAAACGAGAAGTTTCCGTTCCAAAGGAAAGGACAAGGACAGGTTAACCGCTATCCTTTTGACGAGAGACTGAATGCAAACAAGGCAAAGCAAATCAAAGCGAATCAGCCCAGAAAACGAGGTGGAGATATCAGCTCGGCACAGGAGAGAAAAGAAATGACTGAGGACTAACGGTTCGGTGAATCCCTCTGGATCCTTGATCTTGAGGGATCGTTGTTTTATCTATTTTTGCACTTAGACATCTCCGTCGTCACCCTTATAAAAGGGACAGCACTATTAGCTCGGGAGAGAGTTAGACATGATTATGCTTTTATGTAATTTCTTTTAAGATCAAAACTTTGATCATCGAGTCTCGATAAGAACTGGTTTATTGTAATTCTACTTTATGCATTAATACAAACTTGGTGATTACTTCATCTCTGAGTCTGGATTAACTTCAAGCAGTGTACCCCTGGAGGCTAAGGGCCCGGCCCTAGAGGACACTTGCTCCTGTATTATTACGTTGGTTTATGCGTGGTTTGCCTATCGTCGTTATTTGGTAATCTGATGTGTTTTATAAGTTTACATCACATGCTCTGTTATGTTTAATTCATTAAGGTTTCCACAGACAGAACTATTGTATTGACTCTGCATCATATTACTGTTCTTTTAAGAGTTGATCTAATATTACTAGTCTTAATAGAATACTGTTACTATTCCATTACAGAGCTTTTGTGCTGTGCACCTGTTCATTCACATTACAGAATTCATCTTGGGAGTTATGTTCTTTATGATTGTTGGATTTATGAACAATGTTGTTCCATTTTGAAATGCAGTCGTATTCCTTCTAACTGAGATTGATGCTTGGATCAGATTACTATTTAAGTGTGCTTTGTGCGTATATGGTTTTCAAGCGTTGTTCCATAGTTTATCAGTAATCGGTGCTGTTCCATTGGTGTGTGCTGCTCGATTCGCCCTTAAGAGTGAAAAATTGCCATTTGATTACAATTAATGCATTTGATTTGATAGATTAAGATTGTTATTGCTTGTGAGACTTAGTTGCTGTTCTATTTCTTAGTTGCTGTCCTATTTCATAATTGCTGTTCCATTGCAGACTTGCTGTTCGATTTCTTATCTGTCGTTCCATTTCCTGTCATTTGTTATTTTGGTGTGAGGAACGATCTAAATCTGTAGTGAGCATTGGCATTTACTGTCCAGCTCCCAGATCCATGATCTGTTCTCTGATTTCCTTTTCCATCAGTTTCCAAAGGGATGGGTTATTGCTACTGAACCCTTGACTGATAAGTTGCTTAGTCGTTTGAAGGTGTGATTTACTCTTTTGAAGAAGTTAAGCTGTAGACAAGCATCCATTTACTCTTGTATTTCTGAACACTGTACTACTAGCATTACTCTGGCAAATGATAGCCTCAGACTGAGACACTCTTTGAAATAACAAAACGCTCCCGGATTGACATATTAATGTGAGGTAATTAGAGGTGAAAGAGACCCTTTTTATAGCTCTACATTTTGGTGCCGTTGCCGGGGAAAGAGTGTAGCCATTTGTTCTTTTTTTTCAGAGTAGTGTACGAACCTGCTAGGGAAGAGTTGGATTTTAAAAACGGAAGGTAAGAACCTACGTGCGGAGCATGTAAAAGCCCTGCTCCTCTGTCTGCTTTCCTAATAGATTTGTTGTTGTTTTGTTTGAATAGAATTTAGTAGTTAATTTGAGTGCATGACTAAGCAGAAAAAGCCAGAAAAAAATTCCAAACCTCTACCCAAGCCAAAAAAAGCTAAGGGGCCGGTGACCCTTGGCCGAACAACCTTCATAGACGAAATCTACAAGAAAGCAGAATCTCAGCCATCAGTAGGACCCAGGAAAATCATTTCTAAACAGCCTACTAGTTCCCTTCAGGCCACAGGATCACCATCTGTAGCCTTTGCTGAGGTGCATAGTCAAATTGAAGAGCAGGACTTTCAAGAAATTGAAAATTCTACTCCAGAACTATTGCAGGAAGGGAATTTCAGCAATCTTTGTGAAGGAGAAGGAGAGACAAGGGAAACTAAGGAACCAAGATCTCCTATTGGAACAACTCAGCCATTAAACAGCCCAGACAAGGGAAGTGCTACAAAAATCATTGTTGAAGAAACTCAATCTCCTCAGACATCAGGCATTCTCATTATCCCAGATAGAGGAAGTGCTATTAAAATTATTCCTGTCAAAGCCATTCCCTCTCAACCTAGGAATACCCTCCTAGATATCCCAGAAGGTTATTGGCATATATTCAACCCTATGGCTCAGAACCAGCCAAACACTCAAACCTCTACATTACAATACCCTATAGTGGATTCTGCAGCAAATGCGCCTATGAAAGCAATCCCTCTTCAACATATCCCTACACTTCACGGTCTTACATCAGAAGATCCGAATGGATTTTTATTTTTATTTGATGTGTTGTGCAGGGGATATGATTACACCACCGACCCCCAGAAACTGAAACTATTTCCCTCTACATTAAAAGGGGCTGCTTTAAGATGGTTTATGGGATTAGGTGGCGGGGTTATAAATAACTGGGATCAAATGAAAGAATATTTTCTAAAAAAATATCAGGATTATTGCAGGTCTAGAGAACTGAAGGACAAAATATTCCAGATGACAGCTAGACCGAATGAAACATTAGAGGAGTATGTGGAACGTTTCCAGTATAATCTACAAAGATCTCCTTATGCATCACTACCTTTACCTGATAATGTGTTAAAAATAGCATTGATAAGGGGCATGAAGGAACAATGGATTGAAACATTAAACATTATGGGAAAAGGGGATATTTATCAATAAAATTTTGCTGACATTATTGATTTATGTATCAGGAGCTTGAGA
The DNA here is from genome assembly GCA_031772625.1 of Pinus tabuliformis. Lineage (NCBI taxonomy): Eukaryota > Viridiplantae > Streptophyta > Pinopsida > Pinales > Pinaceae > Pinus > Pinus tabuliformis. The sequence continues at coordinate 1,682,298,808 of CM062819.1, forward strand.
GGCAGCACAAGAGTAAAACCGGCAGAACATGATTGGTTTGTAAGAGATAATAAAATTTCGACAGAAGGAGTAACACGTGTAGAAATTGGAAATTTATTGGAAAATTTTAAAACTGATATACTAGGGACACTGACTACACAACTTGATATTATGCAGGCCAAACAGAAGCAAATGGAGGCAGAACAGAATTTGGCGATCTTCTGTCCCCGATGCAGGAAAAAGCATAGCCACAAGGAGTGTCCACTGGATACAGTCCAAACATGCGCCATCTGTACAAAAGATCACCTTACGGAGAGCTGCCCCTCACTTCCTGGATTGAAAGCGGTATATAAGGAAGCGGAAGAAGAACCAGAATCGGTGTATTTTCTCAACCAGCGCCGTCAGTGGCAGCCGAGACAATCTGGTATGTTTCCAGACCCAACTTCTTCTTTTCAGCCTCCGCAGTATAATGCTCAACAATATAATATGTGGCAAAGTCAATCCCAACCCCCGTTTCCAAACTGGTCACCACAGTCGTTTCCTTCTTCAAACCCATGGCTGAATCAGGCAAGCCAATCTGGTTGGCCGAATTTTCCTTATACCCCACCATATTGGCAAAGTAACTCATATCCACCACAATGGACTCCCCCTACCTCGCAAAGTTCAGTCTGGCAGACAAACTGGCAGAGACCGATGCATCAGCTAGTAGGAACTATTCCACTCCCTCAACCTACACTGCCAGCCTTGCAACAAAATCCCCAGTCTAATCTGAGACCGCAACTCCCAGCCCAACCCAACCCCAATCCAAACAATAGACCGGTCAAATCTGTCCAAATATTAGAAACACCTGAGATAGGAGCCGATCTGAGGGAGTGTAATGATCTTCAGTTAAGATCTGGCCGTATTATTGAAACCGAGGGAGATAAGACAGTTCAGATTGAAGATCAGTTACCCAGAGAACATCTGTCACAACAAGAGGATGTGAATAAACAACAAACTCATAATCAAGCAATCACATCTTCTCCTTCGTTCCCAGAACGATTAGCCATACCTCGACCTATACAATATCCTGATTTTGACATTCTGGGAGAATTACAAAATCTGTACATAAAAATTCCATTCCTCCAAGCCATTCAAGACATCTCGATATATGCAAAAACTATCAAAGAATTGTGCATAAAGAAACCAAGGAGGAATATAACAAATAATCCAAGGGTCCAAGTAGTCGGTACTTTATCTGACTTGCTATCAGGGAAAGAAACACCCATTAAATATGAAGACCCAGGAAATCTAATTGTAACTGTCCAAATTTATGGTTAGACCCTGTCCAATGCCTTAGTTGATCTAGGAGCTGCAATTAATATCTTAAAAACCACTACTTGCCAAAAGCTAGGCATTACATCTGTAGAACCCACCTCTACCTTGCTAGAATTGGCTGACCGATCCGTGGTTAGGCCGGAGGGTACTCTACATGATGTCATGGTCTCTGTTGATTCCTGGGAATATCCAACCGATTTCTTGATAATAAATCCTAAAACCCGACTTGATGGACATCCACTGATTTTAGGTAGACCTTGGCTTGCCACTGCCGATGCTTATATTGGCTGCCGGCAAGGAAATATGACCATAACCAAAGGACCAAATATCAAGAATTTAGTTCTATATCCTCCAGCGCAGCCAAGTGTCACAATAATCAAAACTAATAAGCACCCTGTATCATACCTTACTGATAACATTAGATCTCCATTAACTATACAAGAGGCACTTGATTTCAAAGACCAAACAGAAGATGATGCCATTAATAATTTCATTAGTCAAACTAAATCTAGATCCTGCACACAGTGTCACATGATAGAAGCAGCATTTGATAATGAATTAGAAGAAGATCCTCTGAAAGATACACATGATCAAACAATACCTGTTACTTCTGTTGCAAATAGTAAAATTGTGGAAATTGAATCGGGAAAAACCTTAAATATTAATTCCAACCTCACACCTGAACAAGAAATGAAGCTCATCCATTTGTTAAGGAAATATAAAGAAGCATTTGCATGGGATTACCCTGATATGAAAGGAATTGACCCCCAATTATGTACACACCACATTTATATAGAAAAGGATGCCAGACCTGTTCGTCAACCTCAAAGGAGACTTAATCCTCATCTAAAAGATGTGGTAAAAGCTGAACTTCAAAAACTTTTATATGTCAATTTTATCTATCCTATCTCTGATAGTAAATGGGTCTCTCCGCTTTTGGTGGTACCAAAAAAGAATGGGAAATGGAGAATCTGTGTGGACTACAGGGAGCTAAATAAAGCAACACAAAAAGACCACTTTCCTCTCCCATTCATCGACCAAGTATTAGATACTTTAGCAGGAAATAAATTCTTTTCTTTCTTGGATGGCTTCAGTGGATACAATCAGATTCAGATTACCCCTGAAGACCAAGACAAAACTACTTTTACTTGTACTTGGGGAACATTTGCCTACCGAGTTCTACCTTTTGGCTTATGCAATGCTCCTACCACATTCCAAAGGGCTATCCTTAGCATTTTTGTAGATTTAATAAATGATGGAATTGAAGTATACATGGATGACTTTACACCATATGGAGATGATTTCGATCCAGCATTGGATACCCTAGAAAAAGTCCTACAACGCTGCATTGCTACCAGGCTTTGTTTAAGCCATGAAAAATGTTATATGATGATGACTGAAGGACTTATCCTAGGACACTATATTTCAGCAGCTAGCATTCAGGTAGACCCAGCCAAAATCCAAATACTTCTGCTTATTCCCACTCCTACCACTCAAACAGAGGTACGCAGTTTTCTTGGATTTTTTGGTTATTATAGAAGATTTATAGAACATTATTCGCACATTGCTGCACCTCTGTATGCTCTAACTGGTAACGTTGATTTTCTCTGGACAGAAAAATGTGAACGTGCTTTCAAGGATCTGAAGAAGCTTGTGTCCACAGCCCCAGTCCTTCGAGGACCAAATTGGGATTTGCCATTCCAGATATCATCTGATGCCTTAGATACAACCATTGGAGAAATCCTTGGGCAGGAAGAGGATAAAAAACCATATGCAATTTATTACATCAGCAAAAATTTATCCCCTGCTGAATTAAATTACACTGTTACTGAAAAAGAATTTCTAGCTATAATACATGCTATCAATAAGTTTAGACATTACATTACTGGATATCCTGTTATCTTGTATACAGATCATTCTGCCATAAAATATCTAGCAAATAAGCCTGTCACAAATGGCAGAATAACTAGATGGCTGATTCTATTGCAGGAATTTGATATCACAATCAAGGATCGACTTGGGAAAGAAAATCCTGTGGCCAATTTTCTCTCAAGAATGCCAAAGCCAATCGATGCAGCAGCAGTTGAAGATCAATTTCTGGACGAGCATCTGTTTGTTGTTGCTATTCAAACACCCTGGTATGCTGATGTTGCCAATTACCTAGCAGTAGGTAAACTACCGAAACATCTAACCCCTAATGAGCGGAAACAGATTGTTCAGAAGAGTGCTCGATTCTCGTGGATTGGGGGCTATTTGTTTCACACAGGGGCAGACATGCATATTAGGAGATGCGTTCGAGAAGATGAAATCTTTGACATTTTAAAAGCCTGTCATGATGGACCATGTGGTGGACATTTCGCTGAGCGCAGAACTAGACATAAAGTGCTGCAGACAGGGTATTATTGGCCCACAATTTTCAAAGACGCAAAGAAATTTGTCCAAGCCTGTGACAGTTGCCAACGAGTAGGACGCCCTGGTCAATCTGATGAGATGCCTCTGAAACCACAGTTAGTCATTGAACCATTCGAGCGATGGGCTCTTGATTTCATTGGACCAATTAACCCATCATCAAACCAGAAAACATATATTTTGGTGGCAACAGAATATGTCACCAAGTGGGTTGAAGCAGAAGCATTGCCTAGAGCTACAGAGGACTCTATCATACAGTTCCTATTCCATCTATTTGTAAGCTATGGCCTTCTAAGAGAAATAATTACAGATGGTGGACCACAGTTTCCTGGGAACAAAATAGCTGCAACACTCAACAACTATCATGTCCAGCATAAAATCACTACTCCATACCACCCACAGGCGAATGGACAAGTAGAAAGCAGCAATAAAATAATAGAAGCAATTCTAACGAAAACCATTGCGTCACATAGATGTGATTGGGCTGCCAGACTACCTGAAGCACTGTGGGCTTACAGAACAACATGGAGAAGCACCACTGGTTACTCACCTTATCAATTAGTGTTTGGAAAACAACCCGTTTTCCCCATAGAATTTGAAATCCAAACATTACGAACAACACAGGAAGTTGGCTTAGATCTAACTGAGGCATAGATTAATTGATTGCAGCAGATCAATGAGTTGGATGAAATTAGGCTCTCTGCACTTCAAAACACTGCCCTGATCCAACAACAGCGAGCTAAATGGCATGATTCTCTCATTAAAAATAAAGTCTTCCACGAGGGAGACTGGGCTCTTTTGTATGACTCCAGGTTTCAAGACTTCCCCGGGAAACTCCAGACTCGTTGTTTGGGACCATACGAAATCCGGAAGGTACATGACAATGGGACCCTTACTCTAATCACTATTAACGGTTCTGGATATGCCTTCAAGGCAAATGGCCACCGAGTTTGTCTCTATCGCAAACCACTCACTCGAGAGTCCTTCTACCAGCAGCTATGCCGAGACTCTGATATGGAGATTTTGGGAGAGGAAGAGAAGTCTTCCTCACCTGTAATTCATTAAGGAATTCATTTCTTTTTACAGTTTGTACATAAGTTCTTTTTTTGAATCATTTTTTGTACATATTTTTGAATTAATGTTTTTCTGTCATTTTTGCTGTTCCTTTTTCAAAAGAACAACATTTTCTTTTGGCTGTTCCTTTTTCAAAAGAGCAAATCCCTTTGGATCAGCCGTCATCTCGTTGTAATTTGGATCTTTTTCTTTATTTTTGCATGTTTTGCTGTTCCTTTTTCAAAGGAACAACATTTTCGATTTTTGCCGTTCCTTTTCCAAAGGAATGGCATTTGTGTGTTTTTGCTGTTCCTTTTCCAAAGGAACAACATTCTTGATTTTTACTGTTCCTTTTCCAAAGGAACAACATTTGCTTGTTTTGCTGTCCCTTTTCTAAAGGAACAACATTTCGATTTCTGCTGTTCCTTTTTCAAAGGAACGACATATCTACGTGTTTTGCTGTTCCTTTTCCAAAGGAACAACATTTTCGATTTCCGTTGTTCCTTTTCCAAAGGAACGACATTTTTGCATGTTTTGCTGTTCCTTTTCCAAAGGAACAACATTTTTTATTTCTGCTGTTCCTTTTCCAAAGGAACGACATTTTTGCGTCTTTTGTTGTTCCTTTTTCAAAGGAACAGCATTTTTGGTTGCTGTTGTTCCTTTTTCAAAAGGAACGACATTTCCGTGTGTTTGTTGTTCCTTTTCCAAGGGAACAACATTTTTGATTTTTGTTGTTCCTTTTTCAAAGGAACGGCATTGGAATGTTCTGCTGTTCCTTTTCCAAAGGAACAACATCTGTGTGTTCTGTTGTTCCTTTTTCAAAGGAATGGCATTTTCTGCTATTTGTGGTCTTTTGTTGTTCCTTTTTCCAAAAGGAACACCACTTGCATGCTTTTGCTCTCCCTATGAAACAACTTGTTCCTTTTGCTGATCTAAATTAAGGATGCTTATTGCTCCTGTTCTTTCAAGTCTTTTAGAATACAGCTATGCACTTATGCAATGGATACAAAATCACAACATACTAAAATCAGCCAATCATAAATCGCTATCTTTATAAGGCTTTGCATTGGTAAGAGGACAAAAGGAAGGACACACTTATTTATCATCTTATGCTGTCATTGTTCTACTAATTCTGCTATGATTGTTCATCTTTATCATGACGACCCCTTTTTAATCCTTTTTTATTATTATTTAGGAATAAGAGCAAAGGGTTTATATCTTCCTATTGAGATGTTAAGACTTCTTCCACCATTCCTACTCTTAAGGAGTGTTGAACCACCCCTTGTGTATAAATAAGGGAAAGTACTTTATGAAAAAGAAAGAAAAAAGTAAATATGACTTATAAGTTGTCAAATGCAGGATAGGGGGTCTCATCAAGAGCCAGCCTACCATGATCATGAGGACGAAAGAAAAGTGGCATTCCCACTATGGCCACCACACCAGGGATATGGTCCAAAAGGTATATCAAATAAACAACCCTTGGAACAGGAGGTCTCATCACGAGCCAGTCTGCCCACTTTTCGCTCCTTCCTCGTCAATGGCATTATGGTTAACTGGTCACCAAGCTAGCATAATGGCCTACATTTTGACATCACACAACATTCCCTAAGTATACACAAAGGATCATGGTTCCATGGGTGAAATAAACAACTCTGCCAAGGTTATGGACACCTGTCGGCAGCAGAGCACTGTTAATGGTATTGAAGTCACATTATTTACACCAATAGGTGAGTTATTAACACCCTTCTGTTTCTTATACCTTAGTAATTAATCATATATCATTCCCTGAATTATATAACGCATGTAAATTTATTATCACCAATCATGGCAGAGTAATTGACAATGACCGCAGGAGATTTGGAAAGTACGACAGATGTCCTATCCTCCCAGCCTCGCATCATATCACAGCAGCCTCTTACGTAATAAGCGATCTAACTCTACGCCTCGATTTCGGTAATTCGTTGTTTTTGTAAACATGGCATATTGCCATACGTTGTTCCTTTATGACTCTATTTCAGAGCGGGCGTTGCTCCTTTATTTGACGGCTGGGACAGCCTATCACATTGCGGGGGGGGAGGTTAACCTCATTATTCCCTAGATTACGTGTCAGCTCACTATTCGGGAAAGTTGTGTACTAGGGTATGGCATGGCTCAACGGCATACTATTTTTATTTTTTCTACACGAATTGCTGTTCATAAGCCATTTCTATTGTATACTCTGTTTTTTTTTAACAAGTCTTGCGTCTATTAGCCTCTCTGTGTTTCAACAGCACGAACAACTGCCATTCCATTGAGAGTTTACAGTGAAACCATGGGAGGAAGATCGATTCGGAGGGAACCACAGGTGTTGACAGTCTCCACTGCTGCCCGGGAAATCCTGGCAAGAGCAGGGTGGCTGACTTATCTCAACCGCTTGCAGGAGTCTAACGAGACAGTGGCAATTGAATTCCTGCAGAATTTGCAAGAGGATTACTCCACAGTGAGGGGGAGACATATAGCAGTCACTGATGACATAATCGCAGAAGTCTCGGGACTACCAGCCACCGGACCTGTATGGACGTTAAAAAAGGAGAGATTGCAGAAGATTATAGAAATCTTCCGGGATGAAGGCCAGAGCCTGGAAATTAGAGGAAAGGGAGTTCTGCCAGCAACGCTAGGAGAGCCCTGGGCAGAATTGGCAAGGACCGTTCAAAGCTACATCACCTGTGAAGGCAGAAAAGACGTGGTAAGACCACGACATCTTAAACTCTTAGCTGTACTAAAGCATAAATGCTCTGTAAATTTACCTGCATTTTTGAATTCGTTACTTCATGATGTTGCACGGAGCATAAAAAATGCATAGCATGTAGAGTCAGTTGTTAGTCATCATGGGTTGATTCGGTTAATTGTCAGTCATAGCCTCACCTAGCAGCAGAGCAGCTGGGAAGAGCTAATTGCCATGATAAATGGGGGATTGACAGCACCATCCCCAAAACGTAAGCATGCCACCAGTACACCTGAGCGTCCAGAAAAACGCAGGGAACTAGCAAAACAGAAACATGCCACCAGTACATCCGAGCGTCCAGAGAAACACAAGGAATTGGCAAAGCGTAAACATACCACCGGTACACCTGAACGGCTAGAAAAATGCAGGAAATCGGTCCGGTTAGCACGGATACGAGGGAGGCTGGAGAAGCTCCAGGAAAACACCAGCCGGCCGGTAGAAATTGAAGATGAGAAATCTGAAGAAGAAGAAAAAGAAGAGGCCGAGCAATCTGAAGAAGAAGAAAAAGAAGAGGCCGAGCAATCTGAAGAAGAAGAAGAAGAGGCTGAGCAATCTGAAGAAGAAGAAGAAAATGAAGAAGGAGCCGAGCATTCTGAAGAAGAAGCTGAGCAATCTAAGCAGGAGGAGGAAATGGAACAGCAGGAAGGAAGCCCATTGCAGGACCCAGTGGGAGAAGATGAATTGGCCGAAGTCTTGGCCAATATGGGCGAATATGGCCAACCTTCCAGTCCATTAGACCTCCATGACGAAAAGAAACCCCAGGAGGAAAATGCACCTGAAGAATCACATGCAAAGGAGGCAGAAGAAGAGAATCTGCCTGTTCATGATAAAGAGACGATAGGAGATACTGAACAGGAACAATCTGTTCCTAACCAGAAGACACCGAAAGAAATTCCGGAGGAAGCAGGGGCAGAAAGAGAAGTCGCCCAAGAAATGACAGAACCAGTTAGGGTTCCTGCCCCAGAACAACCAGAGCAGAAAAATGAAGAAACACCCCAGAAGGAAGATCTGGGAACTAGTCACAGTCCAGGCCGCAGTGAACAGCCTGCTGTTCCTTCTAAGGAAATTTTGGAAATTAAAGAACTGTGAAAGGAACAGCAGAGATTATTGAATATAATAGTCCAATGCCACCAGTAGATTAGGATCCTGAAAGCAAGGCAAAGGGAAAAAAGGACTTCAGGAAGGAAAAAGGTGACCACTCTAGCAAAACCCCGCAAGGAAAAGGGGCGGAGGACCAGAATTCATCCTGTTGTTCAAAACCATGTCGAGAACCAAGCTACTGTTCCAAATGATGCTGAGGAATAGACTGCTGTTCCAATTGAAAAGGAACAGCAACAGACTGATATTCACGTTAAAATAGAAATGGAAGACATGATGACCTGTGATAAGGAAATTCAGACGGAGGCACCACTTTCAGGAGTGATAAGGGTTCTGAACTCAAAGCAACACAATAGGAAAATTCAGGTAAAACTCCCGGCCTCCACTGCTACATCGAGAAGAGATCCAAAAACAGTAACCCTGCGAAAGGGGTTGAAGCAAGCTCAACAAGAAGCAGAAAAGCTTAGAGAGCAAATGGTCCCTCACGAAAAGTATGAAGAGCTACAACAGCAGCTTAGGAATGTCAATCAATCCAAAAGCCAGGCTTTTGAAGGTTGGCGGAAGGAACAAGAGAAAGTCGCAAAGGTAACTCGTAGGCTAGATATCGTTATCAAGTAGATGGATACCTTGTGTTCTTTATACAATGACATCTTAGCATGTAGAGCCCCTACCAAGAATTATGCCCTGTTTCTACTGGAACGGTATTTGCAATTAAAAATAAAAGCTATTAAAGCAGGTGCTCCCATACAAATTAACACTGTCAATGATTTTATAGACTGCTGTAAGCACTACGGGGTAAAAGTCCAGAGATTGCTGTGTGAGTTCTATTTACATAACCTTGTATTAGACCAGGAGACCGAGCTGAACCCTGGCCCTTTTGTTGGAGACATCCAATTGCAGGCATTCATCTCATTTGGGGTTAATCAAATTAAATGGCTTAAAGCCTATAATACTTTCCAAAGGCAAGAAAACGGCTTAGATTTGTGGGTAAGGGCTGAGCCTAGGAACCCAGTACAGTTGTGGAAAGCACATAGAAACCTCGTGAAGACTCTGGGTGTAATTGAAACATTAGGACCCATGCATGAGGCACTCATTCGACAGGTATTAGAATACTTTCTTTCTATCAAAGGCCTTGCCATTGATGCAGCTAAATTTTGGTATCAAATCTCTAATCCGAATATCCAGCTCAGGGAACCGTTTAAGTATGAGAATTTTAAATTAGCTACCAACCGCTTGCACCTTTATGGTGAAATCATTTTGAGGGCAGGGCCATCCTGGTTAGGATATAGGTTCCAGAGTCCAATTATTTGGCACCCTGCACCCGGATACCAAGCCCTGTATGAGATGCCCGAGGGTCAGACAGGCCATTTCTTTGACTACCTAGTTACTCATCATGGCTGTAGGCCTCCACATGAGATTCCATCTCCAGCCTATTCTCTCACTGCCTTGCATGTCAACTACAATGTTTTCATGAGGGCATGAAACAAGATAAGCAGGGAGGTGTGTGGAGTACTAAAAAAGGTATGTTTTTGATGATTATTTCAATATCTTTTCATTAGAACTTGCAAACCTTTTTGCATCATGAACTCGGAAAACGATAAAGAATTATAACAAAACATGTGAGATTAATATGCAAGACTAAAACGCTGACAATTGTCATTTCCTTATGCAGGGAGGAGTGAAAACGAGAAGTTGCCGTTCCAAAGGAAAGGACAAGGACGGGTTAACCACTGTCCCTTTGACGGGAGACCGAATGCAAACAAGGCAAAGCAAATCAAAGCGAATCAGCCCAGAAAAGGAGGTGGAGATATCAACTCGGCATAGGAGAGAAAATAAATGACTGAGGACTAACGGTTCAACGAATCCCTTAGGATCCTTGATCCTGAGGGATCGTTGTTTTATCTATTTTTGCACTTAGACATCTCCGCCGTCACCCTTATAAAAGGGACAGCACTGTTAGCTCGGGAGAGAGTTAGACATGATTATGCTTTTATGTAATTTCTTTTAAGATCAAAACTTTGATCATCGAGTCTCAATAAGAACTGGTTTATTGTAATTCTGCTTTATGCATTAATACAAACTTGGTGATTACTTCATCTCTGAGTCTGGATTAACTTCAAGTGGTGTACCCCTGGAGGCTAAGGGCCCGGCCCTGGAGGACACTTGCTCCTGTATTATTACATTGGTTTATGCGTGGTTTGCCTATCGTCGTTATTTGGTAATCTGATGTGTTTTATAAGTTTACATCACATGCTCTGTTATGTTTAATTCATTAAGGTTTCCACAGACAAAACTATTGTATTGACTCTGCATCATATTACTATTCTTTTAAGAGTTGATCTAATATTACTGGTCTTAATAGAATATTGTTACTATTCCATTACAGAGCTTTTGTGCCATGCACCTGTTCATTCACGTTACGAAATTCATCTTGGGAGTTATGTTCTTTACGATTGTTGGATTTATGAACAATGCTGTTCCATTTTGAAATGTAGTCGTATTCCTTCTAACTGAGATTGATGCTTGGATCAGATTACTATTTAAGTGTGCTGTGTGCGTATATGGTTTTCAAGCGCTGTTCCATAGTTTATCAGTAATCGGTGCTGTTCCATTGGTGTGTGCTGTTCGATTCACCCTTAAGAGTGAAAGATTTCCGTTTGATTACGATTAATGCATTTGATTTGATAGATTAAGATTGTTACTGCTTGTGAGACTTAGTTGTTGTTCTATTTCTTAGTTGCTGTCCTATTTCGGAATTGCTGTTCCATTACAGACTTGCTGTTTGATTTCTTATCTGCCGTTCCATTTCCTGTCATTTGTTATTTTGGTGTGAGGAACGATCTAAAGCTGTAGTGAGCATTGGCATTTACTGTTCGGCTCCCAGATCCACGATCTGTTCTCTGATTTCCTTTTCCATCAGTTTCCAAAGGGATGGGTTATTGCTACTGAACCCTTGACTGATAAGTTGCTTAGTCGTTTGAAGGTGTGATTTACTCTATTGAAGAAGTTAAGCTGTAGACAAGCATCCATTTGCTCTTATATTTCTGAACACTGTACTACTAGCATTACTCTGGCAAATGATAGCCTCAGACTGAGACACTCTTTGAAATAATAAAACGCTCCCGGATTGACATATTAATGTGAGGTAATTAGAGGTGAAAGAGACCCTTTTTATAGCTCTACAGTTGGACCATTTGCTATTGCCCAATACTGGATGATTGACCAAGATGAAGAGTGATAGTGCCTATTTGAGCCTGAGTTGTTCCAGGTAAGGAGGCACTAACTTGAGGTTGTGATTGAGTCGCAGAGATAAGAGGCTGTTGTATTGCAACCTGAGAGACTTGAGGTTAACACACAACAGGTAGTGCTTGTACTTGCGATACAGTCACAATAGTAGGTGTAATGGGAATATTCGACACAGGTTGGACTGGTTGCATTGAATATACAACCCTTGGTTGTGAGGCAGTATTGGAACCCAACCACCGGATGTAATTCTAGTTTGACCTGAATTTTGTTGTAAACTCTCATATGGTTGCTCTCTAGGAGGGAACAATGAAAAGGAATACTGCCCCCCATATGGTGGCAATCCAATGCTTAAAGGATAGATCGGTCTTTGAAGACTGGACTGCCCAAATTGATATTGACATACATGATCAATTTGTTGAGTTTCAACATAAGAAATACCAGGTGAGAATCTAGATGAAGAAATAGGAACAGACCATGTCATCGAAACAGTCCCTGAGTGGACTCCAGCTAGTGGTTGATAACTAGATGGGATAGATGGTATACCAAAAAACATTGTAGGAATGGTAGTAGGAAGTTCTGTCGTAGTTGTGTGATATGTTGATGGTTGCTCAGACATATTTAGTCTATCCAAAAGATTTCCTAGCAATTCGATAGGAACTTGCGATGAAGGATGATTAAAAGAACTAACTTCAAGAATAGAAGGATATAAGTGGATCCCAGTTCCAAAATGCAATGGAGTACTAGATGGAAGATCCTCTACTATCTCCTCTATGGCAATCAGTCCAGGTGGAAGAGGTAGACTGTCAGGTCTGTAAAATATTTCTGGAGCCGAAGAAGGTATAGCTTTTGTAGTAACAGATACTGGAGGGGTGACACCTTCTGAATTCTAGAACTCAACTTCCAGATGTTCAGGTAAGTGAACTTCAGTCTCAGGTTCAACTCTAGATGGAGCTGTCTCAAGTATAAAAGTGTTTGCCATTACACTAGGATCAGTTCTAATGTCCCCTTGTAATCGTGGAGCTTCTTCTATAAAGGAAAATGTACCAGAAATGATCGGAGTAACTCTAGTCTCTAATGATGTTGAAACACAAGTTTCAAATAAATCAAGTGAATTGGACTCAGTTAAACGAGATCGTTTTGCCTGGAATGGTTTCATCTCTAGAGTCAAAGACGACTGAATCACTAGTCTCTGCGAACAATGGGGTTTTGGTTGACTTTCTTCCACGATTGTGGATCACTTGATCAACTAAAAATTAAGGGGAGAAAGATGTTCCGTTTTAAATAAATTTTAAAGACGCTTTGACACAACTTTGCTTTTTCAATTTTTAAGAGTCGAGAAAAAGCTAAAGATGACTCTAGTCGCCTTCGATTTTTAATGAGCCTGAAGTGACAAGTGCTCAGATGGACCTTTTCTTTTAAGGAGTCGAAAAGGAATGAAAGTGACTACTCTGGAAATCTAGACAGAGGGATTACCAAACCAATCACAAAACTGCAATATACACCTTGGTGATAAATTAAAGAGAAATTACCAAGGACTTATGTACGGCAGTCAATCTTCCTGAATGTTGTGTTCAGTGCATTGCGATCGATAGGGTGACAGACACAGCTTCCTATGGATAAAGGATATCAGCCTATTGTGGTCTCCCAATATATACTCAACGGTACATGGAGCACAGGTCCGTACTAGCACTTGTTGTATCAAAGAGGAAGAATCACCCAAACTTTGATGAAAACAATAGTTACCAGGTTTTATGACACTGGAACACGTCTCTAGCCTAGACTTCTAGATGTGTTGCGTTAGGTTCCAAAGCATTTTTATGTTCATTGAGGTTTATTTTAGAGTTGATCTTGTTTAGAAGTTTGTCTTTCAAGGTTCACCACGCGATGTAGATGTAAAATTCCTAAATATGCAATCTAAAATGATAAACAGTGGTTTATTTTCTTTTAGCAATGAAAATCCTAGCTACTAAGGAAAGAAGATTACGATTCTTTCAACAGAGATCAAAAAGCACACACTAGATGCACTTTTCCTAAATCATTTTCGCACACAGTATAAATGAAAATGTAAATGCATGTATTTGTTTTTCGTTTCCTTAATGTGATAATGCCAAAAAGGAAAACTAAGTATAGATCTGAACTATTTTCTTCAAAGTGACATTTCGACAATTTATTTTCAAAATGAAAGGAAGACTAAACGACACTTTTCAATTTCGAATAGAAAATTGTTTTCGACACTTCAAATATTAACAAATCAAATCAAATACAATGACGAAAGTACAATCGACTATCTAGAAGAGGAAGACTTGACAACACTTTTCTTTATGACTCAAAATGACAGTTACGACACTTTTTTGCATCAAAACGACAGTTCGATTTAAGCTACTTTTTTACTAAGGAATGCAAATGATGGACAAATACATAAAAAACATTCACTAATCCTAATCAATGGAGGCTAAAATATGTAAAGGAAAGAGGCTTCAACAATGAGATACTGATTATAAGCAGCAACACAATCAAACAGAGCTAAAAACAAGGACAAAAAAAAACCAAATTTCCAAGAGAGAAATGAGATCACTCAGTCATAGCACTTGTCCTTCAGAGAAACAGGGATGCGTCTCACCTGCTACACATGGGAGGTGCGATGCATACTAGTTTCCACTTACAGATAGTGCGATGGGCCAAGGAGCGAAACTAAGTTAGGTTTTTTGTCAAACTTGCAGCTGAGTTCAGGGATTTAGGTTGAGCTATTATGAACAGTAAAGAAAAAAGTATAGGGGTATGATCTTAGGAGGTTATTGAGCTACCAAAAGGGTGTTTAGAATGCTTGTATGTCAGATGTTTAGCTCATAAACCAACCCAGAGATTGACTGAAGCAGCATTCAACTACTTCACAATTGCATAGCAAAGGCAGTTCAAAGGCTATCTGGCTAACTTCAGGCTCCATCTGTAGTTTATAAAGCAAACAACAATAACAAACAAACAAACTATTTTCTCCCCAGTGGAGTTGCCATTTTGTTTCTAGGAAAACTAGTGTCTTTTCGATCTGCTAGTCCCACTAAGTTGGGTAGTTATCTTAGAAACAAACAATTAAAGCAATTTACGATTTCCTTTATGTAAGATAGATAAGAGAGGAGAAAAGATGACCAACCTGGATCTTCCGCTTGGCTCCTTGCTTGATTTCTCTCTCCCTTGATAGAATTTGCAACTCCCCTCCTAGTTGTCTCGCTTTAGAGAGTACTTGTAGAGTCAAAGTAACAAAACACCTTCAAAGCATCTTGATCTATAATATCATAAACAATGCAAAATTATAAATACATTGACCATACAATTGCATTCACAAACAACAAGATTCACAAATACACGATTATATGGAGGAAAAATCAAAGAACTTTATTAATAGTAGAAGAGAGGATTACAACCCAGCTATCTGATCCAGCATCATCCTCCCAGCATCAAAGCCCTCTTCACCTCATGAAAAGCAAGATCACCCAGCAATACAATATCTCTTCTCATAGATAAACCAACAACACTTCATTACAAATTACAAGGGATCCATTTATAGATGTCTTGCAAGGGTGTGAGTCAGCTCTAGGTTTTCGATTAATTTCATTCCACTGATAATTCTTGGTTCCACTTGGAGATTTCATTGATCTCTTACTCATCCCTGGGCGAATTCAGAGAGGCAAGTGTCATGGGAGAAATTTCTAGAAGATTCCATGAGTTTCCACTTGGAAAATTGTCTCTGCCATTTGTCTATTCTCGCTCATCGCACCCTACAAAAGACCTTTTTAGTATGCATCGCACCTAGCTAGTGTAGCAGCCAGTATGCATCGCACCTTGACCATGGAGCAGTCACTATGGTCCAATTTTTGCTAGTTCTGAGTGGTTTTTCAGGTGGAACTTCTAGGAAAGGATGTAATCAGTTGACCATGATTCTTTAGGGTATGAAACAACACTTTAAGGGGTTAAAGAGCCCTTGGTTTATCGACATATGTGACTGGGGTTGAAGTGCCCAAATATGTCTATAATAGGCCAGATAGATGACAAGCTACCTTATGCTATCTATTT
Source organism: Pinus tabuliformis (assembly GCA_031772625.1). NCBI lineage: Eukaryota > Viridiplantae > Streptophyta > Pinopsida > Pinales > Pinaceae > Pinus > Pinus tabuliformis. The sequence goes on from CM062819.1 coordinate 1,682,314,742, forward strand.
CATTAGTAAGAATTTGTCAAAAGCCAAACTAAACTACATAGTGACTGAAAAAGAGCTCCTAGCTATTGTGAATTCATTGAACAAATTCAGGCATTACATTATAGGTTACCAAACATTTGTACATACTGACCATGCTACAATTAAATACTTGATGAATAAACCTAATGTAAATTCCCAGATTATTAGATGGTTGCTTTTATTACAACAATTTGATTTAACTATTATTGATAAGCCTAATAAGGATAATGTTGCAGATTTTTTATCTAGATTGAATTTGCTTGTAGGGGAGGAAGGAATCATTGATGATCAGTTACCAGATGAACACTTATTCACCATTTTAGTTCTCTCTCCATGGTTTGGTGACACAACAAATTACTTGGTGTCTGCACAGTTTCCACCAAAATTTTCCTCCAAGGAAAAGAGCAAGATTGTGAGGAAGAGTGCCACATTCACTTGGATTGGGGGCAACCTATTCAAACTAGGTCCAAATCAAATTCTAAGAAGGTGTGTCAGGGAGGAGGAAGTCTTTGACATCCTTGTGACCTGTCATGATGAGCCTTGTGGAGGTCACCTTTTAGCCAAAAGGACAACATTCAAGGTGTTACAAGCTGGTTATTATTGGCCCACTCTTCACCAGGATGTGAGGAGGTATACTAGTTAGTGTGATCGGTGCCAAAGGATGGGGAAACCTACCGCAAAGGATGAAATGCCTCTGCAACCTAAAATGACTTTTGAGCCATTTGATAAGTGCAGAATGGATTTCATTAGACTCATTGACCCTCCATCTAGGAAAAAGCAGTACATCATTGTGTGCACTGACTATTTAACCAAGTGGGTTGAAACCAAGGCCATCAAAGAAACAACAGAAGAGAAAGTGGTTGAGTTCTTAAGGGAAAATCTATTTTATAAGTTTGGGTACCCTAGGGAACTGGTCGCTGATCAAGGCAATCAATTTACATCTCACATGATTGAAAATTTGTAGAGCCAAAACAAGATCAAGCATAAAACATCCACTCCTTACCACCCATAAGCTAATGAGCAAGTGGGTGTTACCAACAGAGTGCTGGAAGGCATTCTAACCAAAGTGATTAGCAGCAACAGAAAGGATTGGGCAGATAGATTAGTTGATGTCACTTGGGCCTACAACACCTCATGCAAGACCACCACAGGATTCACTCCTTATGAGCTGGTCTATGGGAAGAAGGACCTGTTGTCCATGAATTTGAATACAACACCTTAAGAATGGTAGCACAACTGGATCTAGATCTCACCAGGGCACAACAAGAAAGATTGCTAGAGTTGAATGGGTTAGATGAATTTAGAATGTAGGCCCTCCTGTACACAAAGGTGACTCAATTTCAAAGGAAGATTTGGCATGACAAGAACATAAAGGACAAACAGTTTCAAGAAGGTGATTGGGCTTTGTTATATGATTTCAGATGCAAGGATTTTAAAGGAAAATTAAGGACTATATGGTTAGGGCCTTATGTCATAGAAAAATGTCATGATAATGGTTCAATATAGATAAGAACCATTGATGCAGAGGTTATCACTTTACTTGTCAATGGGTACATATTGAGGGTCTATAAGAAGCCCTTGTCAAAGAAAGAATTCATCAATGGAATTAATAAGACAGTGATGGTGGTGGAGCAAGTCTTAGCTTCTACCCCTTCAAGTCCCTAAAAAAAAAAAAAAAAAACAAAAAAACAAAAAAAACAAAAAACAAAAAACAAAAAACAAAAACAAAAAGAAAAAACTTGAGTCCCATTGTTGGGTTGCAAATGGTCTCTCAAGACAGCCCAATGGTGTTGAAAAGAAAAGAAAAAATAAAAGGATCTCTGGGTGAAAACCTCTTTTGAGGCACCCAGGGCAAGAAGTTAGGATGAAAACCTCTTGGAGGCACACTAGTTGTTTTAAAAAAACAAACAAACAAAAAAGAACAAAAAACAAAAAAAGAGAAAAAAGAAAAAGTTTGAAAATGTTGTTTACAAGTCAGTAGGAGGAAAATCAGAGCAATTTGAGAGGAACAGAAGGACCTACAGAATCCATATTTTCATTCCTCCATCCCATATTCTTCATTATCCCATCAATCCCTCCATTTATGAACTCCTCCAGGTCAGTTTACACAGGCTCGTTGTTTTCTATAGGATTCCTTGTAATCCTACAGGATTCCATGAAAACCTACATGAGTTTCCTGTAGAAATTACAATGGCTTGGGAATCCCAAGAAAAGTGACCCTAGAGCAAGGGGATGACCAGTCTGTGTAAAAAAAAATTTTACTCCACCACCTCATCACCATGCCTCTCATTACCATGTTATCCCTGCATTCATCCAATAATTCAATTAAAAAAAATTACAGTTTTCAAAGAAGAAAAAAATCAAATAGAAGAGGGTGAGAACAAAGGACAAGGGGACAATACCTGAAGGCTATACCTCTCACCTACCAATCACTAGACCCCTTCTCTACCCATGTCAACAATCCTCATGCTCCAAAAGTGAAAAAGGAATGAAAGTTTAGGGGAGAGGCAGTTATAGGACATCCTGTAGGTTTCCTATAGGAAATCTTGGAGCCGCCTATCCCACAAAGCAAATTCCACAGGGTTGCAGCCATCTTCAACATGGAGATTCTAAGGTCAAGGAAGCTCCTTCAGAGCTCAACAACAACAACAAGATCATCAACATCACTCTCTAGTATCTGCACATCAGAGGAAACAAGCATCAAAAGAGGCCAATACAAAAAATATGCAGCAAATACACAACATGGGGATATCATTATCCAACAAGCATAATCATCAATGAATCTTACCCACAGGTATGTCGTCTTACTCATGCTCTCTCGTTAGCACGATATGATAAAAAATGTAGGATTATGTAAGTTGGTTTTATAAGCAATGGTGGCCAGTTAACTTGGCCACCTTTGGCTAGTCGACGAGGAGAAAATAGTTAGACCACTCCACACGTGGCAACAGTCAAATTAGAAGAAAAAGGAGATAATTCCAAAAATGGTTAAGTTACAGAGGAATGAAGTGGGAGATGATTACAAGGTGAGGGAAATGATGGCCTGATAGTGGGACCAATGGTCCAAAAGGAGGTGCTCGTACTTAGACATCCAGCACACCATCCCACACGATCATCCATATAAGGAAATAAAACATTGTTTCTGACACTAAAAGAGCATTAGAAATCTCAAGAATTCATTGAAAAGAGGATTCCTTAGCCTTCTTGAAGCAGTGCCTATAGGAGACATTGAGCATTTTGCAGCACAGAGGCACCTATAGGATCCTACAGGAAAACCTACATGATCCTACAGGAAGACCTACAGGATATAGAGCAGTCATCTATAGAATTATTAGGTGGCATTAAGGGAGGAGAGATCAAAGGTTTTCCTCATCAGACAGTAACCAATGAGGTAGGTGCTATACCTTCCCATATTTTCCAGTTAAAAAAAAAAGGAAAAATCCTCCATTTGGTTAAAGGAAGTTGCAGTCTAGGAGAATTATATTGCAGAGTCATCATTTAAATATATCTCACCCACTAGATTCTTGAATTATATCCATACAAGCCTCCACAATTACTAGGGAAAGATGATAGGGGTTTTAACAAGAGAGAACCCACAAACATAGTAAGAATTCATCAGCACCCTCATGTAGTAGAAATTTTTAGAAGGCACAATTGGATGGGTTTCTTTGAAAGAATGAGAGGATACGATGATGAGGTGGCCAGAGACTTTTTTCACTCACTGATACCCCTCAGGGGTGAAAGGCCTATCAGTAGAAATCACCCCTGAAGTTATAAGAAGAATCACCGCACTCCCTTTAGGGTTACCTTGGAGAAAAGAAAATAAGGGTAACAACACCCTTGGAAAGAAGAAATTATTTTTGGAAGGGGAGGAGGTAATGGAGGACAAAAATGGGGTCAAAAGAGAAAGCCTTCCATACCCTTGGAATGAAGTTAGTTACCACCTCATTAAATATATATCATGTGAAGGGAGATATAGTGTGGTGTATGGATACCATTTTGGACTCGTCCAATAACTGAGATTTGAAGCAGACACACCTCCTCAAAATAGGTTAAGTATACCCTAGTTTCTTCCTCAATCACTGATAGATATGAGCATGAAAGTGCAGGAGGGAAAACATTAGCAACTAGCCCATCATGGGTTGATCAAACTGATCCTAGAAGATGCTCTACAAAACCTAAGACTCCCTACTAGATGGACAACTTTCAGAGACTTGCAAGCAGAGGGAGTAATTCAAGCACTTGAATATGACAAAAGCCCCATTGCTAGTGAGAATGATGAAGAAATAGAGGGAGAAAATGAAGAGGAAAAAGAGGAGGAAAAAGATGAAGAAAAGGAAGAGGAAAATGAAGAAGAGACAGAAGAAGAAACAAAAGAGGAGATAGATGAGCAGAGTGAGGAACTAGAGGAAGAAGAGAAAGAGAGAGACAAGGATGAGAAGGAGAATGTGAAAGAGGAGACTGAACAAAAGGAAGAACAAAGGTCTATAGTTCAAGGCAAAGAAGGGGAAGAATCACGAAGGGTATCTCCAAAACACCTAGAGAAGGAGGAAACAACTGCTCTTATTGCCCTAAGTACACTTATCAAGTCAAAAGCAAAAAGACAAAGACAAACCGCATTGTACTTTAGGACAAGAAAGAGCACAAGGATTAGGCAAGGAATACCTCAAACACCCACCAAAAATCCTATTGTTATTGAAGACTCACCAAAGTAGCAAGAAAATATAGCTCCTCTTGAGAAAAATCAAGGAGAAGGGTCATCAGGACAAGCCTCTCCAAAATATCCCATCACATATGTTAGGAGGCATGTCACAAGGTCTTCCTCCTCAAAGGGAAAAGGTCTCCTACAGGAGACATGGAAAGACCTACAAGAAGCAAAGGCCATCCTACAGGAAACTCAAAAAATGGACCAAGAAGGTATCAGTAAGTAAGAAACAAAGAAACAAGACCTAGATCTCAGAGAGCCTAGCCCACAACCCAACCTTAGCTCTTACTACAGGTTCATTGAAGGCGGTAGGGTCATCCCGCAGAAGATTGTCATCCCCTTATTCTTTGAACTTGAGAAAGAAAGGGCAAGAACAAATAGGTGGATGAAAATTGCCAAATCAAAAGGAGTGGAAGATGTAGGCCACATGGAGGAAAAATTGCAGGAGATGGGCAGAGAATTGAGAAGCATAAGGGACAGGAGGCAATGATGAAAGCTCAATTAGAAGTAGAGAATGCATGGCTAAGGGGATAGATACAAGAAATGGAAAGCCAGTTGGGATCTATGGCCAGTTTATCCTTAGAGGAAATCTAGTGCAAGATGCCAGCCAAGTCTTATGCCTTGTATCTCAAGGAACAATGGCTACAATTCCAAATTAAGACTTTGGCACAAAGAGGCACTATGCCCTTCCAATACTATAGACAATTCATTGATCTCTGTGATTAAAGCACCTTGGAAGATAGATAAAATATGTTTGCGTTTTACCTACACAAATTGGCCTTAACAGATTTGAATGTGTGGGACTCAAATTCAAAGCTAGGAGACTTGCAATTGATGGACTTAGAATTATGGATGAATCATGAGGAGGCAAGAGCTACAAAGATGAAAAATGTAATGGAAAGAAAAGAGACAAAACCACTTATGATCAGAGCTGAACAATCCAATCCAATGGCTATCATCAGCACCCACAACTTGATAGAAAATGATCCTAAGCTTGCACCTAGGTACCTTGCTGCACAAGAGCAAGTAGTCACACACTTTGAATACATGTTCAGGTTTCTAGGAGATGACAACATGTAATCTTGCCAAAGGAGATGGAACACCTTGCCTTACAACATGAAAATCAGAGAATACCATTCTCCTCAAAGAATGAGAGAGGCACTAAATAGAACACCCATCTACAAGCAAGCTCTACAAAGATGCAAAGTCAATTGGATTGGCTTGAGACTCGGTCCACCAATGATCTTAGGAATGTTTTAAGGAAAGAAGAAGAATAAAGAATGTAGTGGGAGGAGATAGAGAGCAAGACAGGATTTTATTCACAAGAAGAAGAAACTACAATAGAAGCATGGGATGTCAGGGAGGCCACCAGGGCAATGAAGGACATGGATATAGATTAAGTTGCTCATAGGATGAGAAACAATTTTAGTAGGGGGTGATGACGGACTCATCATTGGGTAACTATATGGACCTTAATACACCTCCAAGCTTAATAAAATCAAATTTTCTCATAATTCCTTACATGTTTTAATTATATTTTTCTTAATGAGATGAGTAAAAGTAAGATGTATGTCTGGTGGTCTAATGTGTATTCATTGCAGGTTTTTGAGAGAAAATCATGGCAATTTTGGCTAATTAAGGGAAAAAAACTCGAATGAGACAAGGAGGATAGATTATAGGAGATAGATCCTCCTCATTAAATCCTCACTCATTCGATTATTCCTCAATCAAATCCCACTAGCTCAGAGTTGCGAGCAATCGAGTGATGGAGATCATGGGAAGCTGAGCCAGTCACAGTTAAGAGCCAGTTCATCTTCAGTTTGGGAGCCAAGCCTCCCTAGATTTAAGGAAATTTTTGGAGACTTCAATTGTATAAATAAAGAGGCCTAGAGCCTCATTAGGATTTAGATTTTTTATGTAAGAGAACTAAGGATTTTCGAGTTCAAGCTTTATGGCAAAACATTATTATGTAATTTTTCTGACATGATAATGAGAATGAGCATTTCCTTGATCCAACACTGATTTGAAACAGAGGGCTGAAGCTCTTGGGTTAAGGCCTAACCCTAGCAGCAAAGGCTCATTTTCTTGTACTTGTATGTTTAGGTTATTTCAAAGATTAATTGTTGAATTGGTTTTAGCATTGTTTCATTGCAAGTAGTGGTAAATTTGATTAGTTTGCTTCCATTTGTGCATAGCTTCAACAATAGTTTAGAAAAGTAAAGGATTACCAAAAAGGATAATAGCAGGTGGATTTGGCCTCACTCCTCCCCTCAGGGACCATGGTTTGAGGAAAAAGTCTTATTCAGCCCCAAAAAGACATAATTATGATTTCTTATGGAATTTGGGTTTTATGCTACTTAGGCCAGCATAGTTTCAATTTCCAAGGATAGGTTTCAATTGTCATTTATGATATCTTCAGATTTTTATTGGATCTCATGGTATTTCACAATCTTTTTCAAGTATTTCCATGCATGAACTAGGGAACTAAATAATGAAATTATGTTTTCTTAATTTGATTGGAAATCTTCCTTGTTTGATATGATTCATGGATAAATGCCAGTAATATATGTATTGCAAGAGTTTCAATAGTACAGGAAGATCTCATGCTAACAACCCCAGCCTAATCTCATCCATCCATGATCACCAAAATCCACCAAGTCCCTCAACTAATTCATCATTCCACACGAACAACTTTCCAGGTTTGTTAAGCAAATCCAACCATCTTACAAACTCCGTTTTAAGCTATGAAGAAGTCCTAGCCACTCCATTACCCTATTTCTTCCATCATTCACCTTCCCTAAGTCCTATACCACCTTCCAAATCACTCCTATTTCTCTTGTCTGGATCCTTTAGGAATACAGGGGATCCTGTAGGAGCATTAGGACATCCTGTAGGAAGCATTAAGACATCCTGTAGGATGACCTATAGTGGCCTGTTTTTTTATGGAAAAAGCATACAAGAAGATAGGAGAATACCCCTACCTGCCTCCCAAACCATCTGACCTTCCATCACCATCTCTAACCCACCCGCCACATCACCAAGAATATTTAGAATTCACATTTTTATAGAAAAGGAAAAAAACGGAAAAAGAGTTATTGTGTTCATTCATACGTACAACAGTAGAATGTTTGGTTAATTCAAATTGCATGCCTAAGACAGTTAGGATTACACACATGTTATCTTAGAATTCTTCTGAAGCAAGATCTCTCTTAGCAATTAGTTAGATGAGTGGTGTGTTTAAAGTATTGATTTCAGTCTTTCCTTACTACAGTAGACAATATTTCAATTCCCCCAATTAGTGCAAAATTCCCCTTCCTTCATTGGTAATCAAACTTCTTCTGAATCAATAGAAGGTTGGTTTGAGAAACCATAGTGGTCTATCGCCAGCTCAGCAGTGACAAAGAGTGGACCCATCACATCTACTTGTGTATACAACACTATCACGGGTTGATAAAGTAAAGTTGGTAGCCCCAATACTTGATAAAGTAAAGTTGGTAGCCCCAAGAGTTGCAGCATTCTTTCTACCATACTGGTGCTCATCACTAAGCCTAGCAACATAGTTACTAATCAAATAGGAACTATTACCTCAAAACGTGTAATCGAGCCCAAAAATCCCAAAAAAATGAAAAAAAAAAAAAACCCAAAAATAAAAAGTGTTGATTTTGCATCACCATTTTTTTTTTTCAAAGTAAAATTTCAATATTTTTTAAAAATAATAGTAAAAAACAAGAAAAGCCATTTTGTTTGGTGCAAAAAACACATTGAAATCGAAAAGTGTTGATGCCAGAATAACGTCTCTTTTTTTTTCAGGGTACATTTTCAACATTTTTTAATAATGATGTTAAAATAAAATATCATGACTTTGAAAAAATTTAAATTTCCAACGATTTTCAAGCATGGCATTAATGATAAAATATCACGTCTTTGAAAAGCCTTAAAATTCCAACGATTTTTATGCATAACATTTGAAAAGCCTTAAAATTCCAACAATTTTCAAGCATGGTTCTAAGAAAAAACATTTATAACTATTTTCAACCATACCATTAAGGATAAAATATCACGATTTAGAAAAATATTAAAATCTTGACATTTTTTTAACCATGGAATAAAAACCAAAGATTATGACTACAAACCAATCTTAAATTTTCAAAATATTTCAAGCATGACGTTATGGAAAAATTTTATGACTAAAAAAACTTTAAAAATGAACACCTGGATGAAAGAGTTGTTATACCAAGGGTAATTTTTTTTAAATGTTAAATGTATAGCGATTTTAAAATCTTAGCCTAAGACAACTTGATACGTTGAAAAAAAAAAAATTAAAAATCAACTATCAAATTGACAAGCAGTGTAGGTGAGCTCAACCCATTGTAATGAAAAATTAAAGACCAAATATGAAATTAACACATTGTGGGGTAGACTAGATTCATTATAACGAAAAATTTAAAATCAACTATCAAATTGCACATGATAGGATCAAGGTGCTAGAAAAACACCAACATAGGCCATATATATATATATATATATATATATATATATATATATTGAAAAAAAAAAACAAAAAATAATAACAACTAATAAAAAATAGAAAAAAAAAAATGACAAAAAAAATCAAATATAAAAAATATATAGTAATGGCATAAAAAAAGCTATAAAATGTAAAAACAATTAACCATACCATGTAAAATTAAAAAAAGAAAAGAAAAAAGAAAAGAATAAAAAAAAATAAAAAACTAAATAAAAAAAAAATTAAAAAAATAAAATACAACATTAAAAAAATAAAACTTAAAAAAAAAAAATCCCAGGCCACCCTGAGGCCCAACCAACCAGTGGTGGCAAGGGGACGATTCATGACAAAAAAAACCAAAATTCATAAAATATATAAAAGAAAATAAAAAAAACAAAAAAAAGTAAACATAAAAATGTAAAAAAAAATTAAAATCAAAATTAACTTGTCAAAATGAAAAATTTAAATAAAAAATAACTAAAAAAAACAAATAAATAAAAAAATATAAAAAAAAGCACAAAAAATTAAAAACATATATATATAATTTAAGAAAAAATAAATAAACATTTAAAAAAAACCATGTTTTAAGTTACCAAAAAAAAATCAAAACAATTAAAAAACAAAATTAAATTATAAAAATAAAAAAGAAAATTTAAAAAAAAATTCAAAACATTTAAAAAAATTATTAAAAAAAAATATTTAAATTTTTTTTATTAAAAAAAACATTTAAAAAAACAATTAAAAAAATAAAATAAAAAATCATATGGAAAAAAAAACATATAAAAAAAACAATAAAAAAAAAAAAAAAAAAAAAAAATCATATTAAAAAACAATTAAACAATAATTGCTCCTATGCTCACCACACCCCCTTGCTCTTCCCCCTCCTTCGCTCACCACCCCATCTCGCCCCTCCCCCTCCTCTGCTCACCACCCCACCTTGCCCCTCCCCTTTCTCTCCCTCCCCGTGCACCTGGCCCTTTCCTCCTGCTCCTCCCTTCCCCACCCCACTCCTTCCCTCTCCCCGGGCCCTCCCCTCTCCCTTCCCACCCCCACCCTAACTCCACCCCGACCCCCCTCCACTCTCCATGTGGACCTCCCCGCCCGCCCATGCCCCCAGCCAGTGGCCGAGTGTGGCGGCGGAGGGAGAGCAACGGGAGGGGTAGGGTGGGGCAGTGGAGGGGGAGCGATATTTTTATTATTTTTTTTTAATATGTTTTATAATGTTTTTTTTTTAATACAAATTTTTTTTTATTATTTTTATTTTTATTTTTAATTGTTTTTTTAAGATATATTTTTAAATGTTTTTTAAATATTTTTTTAATTGTTTTTTACATGTTTTTTTCTTTAATTATTATATTTAATTTTTTATTTTTTTTTTAATTTTAAGTTTAATTTTTTTTTTTTAAATGTTTTGATTTTTGATTTTATTTTTTAATTTTGTTTTTAAATTTTTATAATTTTTTTAAGATAGTTTTGAATTTTTATTTTTTAATTTTGTTTTTAATTTTTATTATTATTTTGTTTTTAATTTTTTAATTTTTGTTATTTTCTTTTAATTTTATTTTATGTTATTTTTTGGAATTATTTTTAGTTTTTTTTTTTTTTTAAATGAGGTTTTTTTTTTTATTTGCTTTTTTAACTTAAAAAAATTGTTTTTAGATTTTTTTTCTTTAAATTATATATGTTTTTGAAAAAAATTATATATATATATATATATATATATATATATATATATATATATATATATATATATATATATATATTTATTTATTTATTTATTTATTTTCGTTAATTTTTTATTTTTATTAGTTAATTTTGGCTTTTTTTTTCATTTTTATATTTTTTTGTATTTGATTTATTTTTGTGTGTGTGCATGTTTTTTTTTTTTTTTTTTTTTTACTAACATGAAAATCACCAACTTTAAAAAAAAAATATCCACACTTTATTAGAAAAATTAAAGTGTAAAAACTAAGCCCTTTAAACAAAAAGGGTTGACGCTCATTAGCACTTTTCAAAATCAAGATGAAAGTCACTAAAAAAAATAAAATTCACACTTGATACATAAAAGAATTGAAAGTGTCAAAAATAAGTCCTCTAAAAAAATGTGTTGATGTTGCATCAACACTTTTCAAAATCAGCATGAAAATCACTAACATTTAAAAAAGTTGTCCATACTTGATACATAAAAAAATATAAAGTGGCAAAAATATGCTAAAGAAAAAGGGTGTATTCTGAATCACTATTTTTCAAAATCGAGTGATTTTTTTCTACCTCAAAAAAACGAGTACTAGGTCATTTTCTCGTTTGATCGGTAACTATGTTTAGCCAAAATCTTGGCTCCCAAAAGCCTGTTCTATGTGTTATTAGGTTCTATTTATAAAAAAGGTTGGGACAACCCTTGTAATTCCCCTTTGTGACTGTTTGACTACCCTTGTGATTATTCAACTTCTTTACAACTAACTCATTACATAACATGATGAACTCTCACATTCCAATAATGACACTTGGAATTTCAGTTACAACATATTTACAAATAATACATTTTCCGCATGTATCAGTGTGAGACAAAGTAGGCTAGAGACATCATAACAAGACAAAACTCTATGATTCCGAAGCTTTGGGAAAAACCAACTCGACAATCTCCACTTGGTGCTTCTTGGTCACATATTGATGCCAAGCTTGGTATTGCATGATGGTGTCCCCAAACTCTTTGATGGTGTCTTTCTGAAAGTAGACTTTTGCCTCCATGGCATCCGGATATATGATCTTGGAACCTATATCCAACTCATTTTGAAGCATGTGCATCATAATCTTGAGCTTGGCGGGACCACTGATGTACTTCTGCAAGTTGTGTGCATTCAACTCCAAGTCTTCCTTGGTGGCCTCTCATTTTAGTTGCTCCATGTACTCATTGATATCTGGACGAACATGGTTCTTGGGTTTAACATCAGTGAGGGAACCGATTGATGGGATCCTGTGCTTTCTCACCATAACATACAAACAATTGTACAACCGCATCTATGAGGCCTATATGCTGCTGATGATTGGGGCGAGTTGCTCGTAGTTTTATATCAACATCTAGATCTTTTCTTTCTCTAGCTTTGCCTATGGCTTCATCTTATTAACTAAGTCAAGCGGGGCCCCTTTGTACCACATTGTCCACTCTTGTACATGGGTGATTACATCATGTATGTTCTTGAGAGTTTGAACAAACTCTTTTCTCCACTGTTGTAGGTCATGCACACAGAAAACTGCTTTATGCATGGTGAAAAATCTATCATAGAGCTTTTGCATGGTACCCTCAAGTGTTGAGACTTTAGCGACTATCACTTTCCTCATCTCCCTCATTGCTAAAATTTCATTCTACATTGATGCTTGGAGTTGCTTTGCCTCTTGTGTGGTAGCGTGCAAGTTCTTTTCCATTTGTTCATTCTCGGCCATCAAGTACTTAACATTTGAGCTTGTTGCTCCTGCATAGGCCAAGTTGGCTTGGGAAATGGTAGTTGGATGTTTCTTGGTGTGCAACACTATCACCCTTTCCTTGATGAATGTCCTCCTCTACTGCTGGTTATTCCAATTCTTTGACCTGTATGGGTGTTGTTTCCTCTGTCATCGTGCCTTGCCTTTGTTATTCTTCCTTATTCTACTTCTCTTATCTTCTCTCCTCACCAACTCTTGTTCTTACTTCAACTTCTTTTATGTCTCCTCCAACTTTAGTTATGCTTCCTGGAACCTCTAATTTTCTCTTTTCCTTCACTCTATTGTCTGTGTCCTCTACTTCCCTTTGCTTCTACTACCAAAGTTGCCTCTATGAATATTGAATCTTCTTATACTCTACAACTTTGTTCTCCCTATATTATGTCAGAAACTTCATGTTTACCTGATCTTGTACTGGACTACTACCTTTTGTTATTGCCGCTGGACTTGCTACCATGTTAGTGTTGACACCTTTTCTATGAAAAGATGGGTGTCCGCATATATTAGTAAGTTAACTGGCTCTTACTCAAATGCTTCCCTAGTAATTCTTCCCTAGTAATGCTTTCAGTGGTCTCTCTTGAAGTAGCTCTTTTTGGTTCCATGGTATAATACCTGTTGGAGAGAAGTAATTCACGAGTGTGGCACTTGTGGGAGAGAAAGGACACTCATGGCAAGAAAAAATTAGCTCTTGCAAATCTCACTTCATAGCATGATCAAGCACTGACCAGGGCATCTGATGAGAGGGATTGCACATTTTTTATTGATAGGGGTGACTGAATGACTGTGGGAACTCCACACTATGCAGTCCCAACAGTTAGTGTGGAAGCTTGATGAATGGAAGTGATATTTGTACCATAATGAATCATTATTCCAGTGGAATGTATCAGATGTAGTAGGATTTTGTTGTAACTTTTGTTTGAGTTCCCACACTTCTTCATCATTATTCCCTTCATCCCTTTCTTCAGTTATCCAATTTGGTTGGATAATAGAAATGGTGCAAAGCAATGATTCCACATCCTCATCCTTTCTTGAGAGTGCATATGCAACAACATTTTTCTTCCCTTTTTTGTACATAATTTCAAAGTCATAACCCAACATCTTTGTGACCCATTTTTTCTGCTCTTTTGAAGATAATATTTTTTCTGAAAATTATTTAAGACTATGATGATCTGTTTTTACCTTGAAGTGCCTTCCCATTAGGTAAGGTCGCCATTTCTTAAGTGCATGTTGTATTTCCAACATTTCCTTATCATAAATAGCTTTGTGTAAATAGTTTCCTTTGATTGGACAACTTTCAAAATAAATGGGTCTTCCTTCTTGCATTAAAACAACACCAATTCCATTTCCCGTGGCATCACATTCCATAATAAAAGTTTCTGTGAAGTTTGACGTAACTAAGATGGGTGCTTGGCACATTGACTCTTTAATATGCTCAAAGGCCTTAGATGCTTCTGGAGTCTAAGAAAATGCATCATTCTTCAGTAAAGTTGTTAGAGGTGCTACTATTCTCCCATAATTCTTAACAAACTTGTGATAATACCTTGTCAACTTGATAAATCCTTGCAGAGGCTTTATGGATGTGGGTATTTTCCATTCCTTAATGGCTTTAATTTTTTTAGGGTCTACCTTAACACCCTCATGAGATACAATTTGACCTATATATTCCACCTCTATACTCCAAAGAAACATTTGGAGCTTTTTACATATAATTGTTTCGCCTCCAATAGCTTGAGAAGCTTGTCAACATGTTGAACATGATCCTTCTATGACTTGTTGTAGATTAGTATATCATCAAAAAATACTAACACAAAATTTCTAAGGAAGGGTTTGAAAATGGAATTCATCAAACTTTGAAATTTAGAAGGTGCATTGGTAAGGCCAGAATTCATGACCAAAAATTCATAATGACCCGCATGAGTTCTAAATGTTTTTTTATTTTTAATTTTTTTTAATTTTTATTATATATATATATATATTATTTTTATTTTATTTTATTTTATTTATTTTTTTATTTTTTATTTATTTTATTTTATTTTATTTTTTTCATAATGTCTTCAGCCTTCATTCTGATTTGATGATATCCTAAACAAAGATCCAACTAGGTGAAGTAAATTTCTCCATGTAATTCATCCAATAATTCATCAATGATAGGAATTGGAAATTTATCTTTAATAATGAGCTTGTTGAGCTCCCTATAATCTGGAGACATGTGCCATGATCCATCCTTCTTGTGCACCAATACCACTGGAGCAGAGAAAGAACTTTGAATAGGTTGAATTATACCAGTCTCTAGCATTTCTGCAACAATACATTCAATTTCACTCTTTTGGGCATAGGGATATCTGTAAGGCCTGATGTTTGGAGGAATACTTCCTGGAATCAAATGAATATCATGATCACAATCAAGAATAGTTAGGAGGTCTTTGGGAGTCTCAAATACCTTGGAATGATTGTCCAAGTCTTTTTGGAGGTCTGGAGAAATAGATGATTTCGATGTTTGAGCCTCAAGTGAACATAATTATGCAATTACACCCCATTGTTCTTTCTTTAGAATATTTTTCATGCTATTAGAGTTGATTATCTTTCCTAGTTTCCTTGTAATACCCCATAATTCAAATTCCTTTCCTTCCCAAAAAAATTTAAAGAAAATTTCTTGAAAATTAAAAGCTATCGTACCAAAAGATTGTAACCATTGGACTCCTAGTACAACATCAACACCACCCATTTGAATGGAAATAATTGAACTATTCAATACATATTCTCCCATGGATAGCTTGATATTATGGCACTTTCTTGAGAAATTTATGGTTCCTCCATTTCCAACCATCACTTAACACTATGGTGCTGGATATAGGAAGAAATTTAATTCCTTGGCTATCTTACATTGAATAAAATTATAGGTACTACTTGAATTAATCAACATTATTACCTTTTTCTTCTTGATATGTCCTTCTATCTTGAGAGTTTGAGGAGTGGTAATTCCTGCCAATGCATTAAAAGATATGGCCGGATTCATTTCTTATTTCTATGGGGTTGGTTCCTGGTGTATATCTTCTTCTTTTGATGTTTCTTGTTCCTTTTCTTCCTCCTCTTCACAATCAATGTAAAATATTTTTTTATCAACACACTTATGACCACTAGTGTACTTTCTATCACAACTATAACAAATCCCTTTTGCTCTTTTTTCTTCCAACTATTGTTGTGTCAACCTTGTAGGTTGTGGAAGGCTAGGAGTAACCACAATTCCATGTTTATAGTTGTGAGTGGTAGGCTTGCTTGTTGCCATAATTTTTATTTCAATTTTTCTTGTTAACTTGAATCTCTTCTCCAACGAATCAGGCTCCCAAAGGTGAACCTCATGTTGGATGTTATCCTTTAGAGTCCCTATGAATACATCAATCCTATGCCCCTCTGGAATATGATTACCATTATATTCAACTTTTGGAAGTCCTCAATGTGCTCCACCATTGAACCCTTTTGTTTTAGATTTATCAATTGGCTAAAGAAGGTGTTGCTCTTTGTATCCTCATAATGTGCTATCATTTCCTCTGTAAAAATTGACCAAGTGACAATTTGTTTATGAGAGAAAATCCATCGATACCATACAAACTGATTGGGTTCTAAATATAAAGTTTCAATGCGTACCTTTTGTGTGTTTTGCACATTATGGAGATCAAAATATTGCTCCATCTGTAGTATCCATGTTACGGGATCCTTTCCATCAAACTTCCTCATATCGATATTTGGAATATGGTGGGTCTTCAATCCAATATTATAGTCTATGAAATCATGATTAACATTTCTTTTGTTCTCATCATGAGTTTCCTCTACTACCTTTTTTCCATTAGGAAGCATTGCGTGTAGCAACTTTGCTAAACCTCCCTTCAAACCTTGCATGCGTTTCTTCAAATATTCAATGTTTCCTTTTGATTGATTGATCCCATTCTTCAAACCATCAATATTAGCTTCCATTCCATTCTTCAAACCTGCCATCTTAGCTTCCATGGCATTCCTCAAACCATCCATCTTATCTCCTATTACTTTTTGTGAGAGTGAAATTTGTTGCACTTGGTCTCGTAATTTTGATATATCATGTTACATTTCTTCCTCACCTTCATAAGTGATAGAAGAGATTTTGGGTTGATTAGTAGGTGTTTCCATTTTATTTATTTGGGTCATCAATTAGTGATAATTATGCTTCACTATTCCCTTTCAACCACTTCAAACTAATTTTTCAAACAAAACTTATGCAAATTTAAAAAAAGACTACACACATTTTATTTTTTTTCTTTGATTTGTAGGAGCTCGATTTTGAATCTGATGTACCTCTGAAATTTTGGATCTCCAAGCTCTAAAATTTCGTCTTATCATAGACTTTTGACTCCTCTTTCCAACCCCACAAGTCTAATCAAGATTGGATTTTCCAAGAAAGAGTTATGCCCAATATCTAACAATGACCTGATTATACATTGGTTCAGTAGAGAGAACTTGTATGAAGTGCCATGTATCACTGTTTCGACCTTCAACCCTGAAAGCTATATTGTTGAAGTTTCTAAATTTAGTTAGTTTAGAAACCCTTCATGGACTTTTCCTAATTTATTCCTACCTACTTGTTATTTTTCTTTAACAAGTTATTTCACAAAGTAAATACTAAAAATAAACACTAGTTCATTCTCAACATATTACAGATCAACAACTAAAAGAAACAAGAACAAACACACCACATGACACCATTATTTTTGGACCAATGCCCCTAGAAAAACCCAATGCGGGAAAATCAGTGTAGCTATTTGAGGGTTTTCTTATTAAGCAATATCATAGTACAATTTGGGTGTCATAACTGGGTAGGGTGTCGTAACTGGCCTACCCAACAAAGAATTTCCTTAGCAGCTATACCTCACAATTTGAGAGAAATCTCCTGGCTGAAACCCCAGAAAACCCTTCCAGCAGCTCCTCAACACAAAACTGCTCCTGCAACCCCAGCATCTACCCAATCTGGACTATGTTAGCCCCTCTCTGTCTCATGCTAGCCCTGTGTCAGCCTTTCATAGCCTGTGTCAGCCCCAAGAGGTCCTGCGTCAACTCTGGGAGCCTCTATGTCATCTACGCTGGCCCCTCTAGTGCTCTGCGCATCACTTGGCTACCTCTGCGTGGCCCTGCGTGAACCATTTTTGGCTCTGCGTCACCCTCCTTGGCTGCTGCACTGCTCTCCTAACAAAATCTATACCTTCTCTGTTCCTTTGTACTCAATGCCCCTTAGCTTCTCTCTAGGTCATTGATTCTATCTCTCTTAGCAAACCCTACTCTAGAGAATAGAATGACTAATCATCTGGTGTATCCTCCAAGTGACCCTAAAGCCTTCTCTTATAATTTTCCTGTTGACATCTCAATGGTCGAGATTAAGTCCCTAATTAATGGCTAAGATTATATCTAGCTTGATCCATGTCTTTTGGATCATTCTAACACAGATTCATATTAATGCACATTAATATTTTATTTTCCCTAAGTTTAGACTTAGGGACTCCATTAAACATATTGATTATTTTAATATCTCTTGATCTGTTTAGAATCTACCCAAACCCTTTCTGGGTATTGGAGATCTTATGTGACCCAACCTCTCCACCAAATTTTGTGGCTAGAGCACATTTGATGCTACCCCAAATCAACACTCCCTCTTAACGAGGACTATGCTCTAGCAATACTCCTCACTGAGTATTACTCTGATCATCCGGCATCGGTACCTATGCTGATGCTAGGCCGTCCTGCCCAACCTCCTCTACACTGCTGCCCATGGTTTTGCCACTGCCACCGCTGCATATGTACAACAACTCCCTCTACATCCATGTTGTTGTTGGTCCTTCCTCCCAGCACTGCATCTGTACTGCACCTGCTCTCATCATGTTGCATCCTGATGCCCACTACTGCACCGCAACTCAGTTACTGAGAAGTAAGTAACTGATCTCCCAACTTACCTCCCTATTGGGCTAGAAACACTCTCTGATGCTAAAGCTCCCTCTGTCGCTGACAAGTGCTCCCTCTCTGACCTCTGTGCTGTTACAACAACTCCTTGCATCTCACACCATTGCACACCTCTCTGTACCTTCCTGCATTGGTGCAACACTCCTGTGCCTCTCGCACTGTTGTAGCCTGCTAGCTCTGCACTATCTCGGGACTCCTGCACTGTAGCTCTCTCTGTCGCTCCATTGGCATTTGTCTCTACCAACTCAGCTAGTCTTGCTACTCCTCGTCGAGGCTCCCGTAGCAAGGTCTAATCCAAGAGGTTGGGTACCTTAAGGATCCTACCCCTCATCACTTGTAGTCCACCTGACTATAACTTGATGTCTCCCCACTTCCACTCAAGTGGTGTGTGTGCACTCATGGCACAATCATCGTCTGTCAAAACTTCCTTCTCTGCCCATGCTGGCGCTGCCTTAGTCTCGGAAGACTCTCCCTTACTCTTCTTCCTTGGGCACTGGGTCGCATAATGACCCATCTCCCCACAGTGGAAGCACTTGATCTTGGAGAGATCTTTCTTCTTTCACTTCTCTTACTTTTCCTCAGATTCTAGGGCCACATCCCCCTCCTCCTGCTGAACTTTGATCCCTTTGATGCTGCTACCTGTCTTTGACTGTCATTTGATCTCTTCCTGGTGAAGAGCTGCCCACATCTCATCCCAAGGTAGGAGAGTACCTCTACCCAGGATTCTCTGGACAAACACTTCCCACTCTTCTGAGATATCATTCAGGGATGTCCTCACCATAAGCTCCTGATCCAGTGTCGCTCCTATAACAGTCAACTGATCTCGGATCTCATTCAGTCCTCCAAGGAAGGAGTTAATCGTTTGACCCTTCTTCATCTGATATGACCTCATCTGGTTCTCAAGTAGCATTCTTCTCTACACAAAAGTATGCTGGTACAGGTTCTTGAGAACCTCCCACATCTCAACTTCCATTTCCTTCTTGGCTATATGTCGTACCACAATATCCTTGACCCTGTCAAGGATAATGCACTTGGCCCTCACCATCGCCTCCTCATACTTGTCATTATCATTTGGTTTGACTAGGATAGCTATTGTCTTCAAGGTGAAGTTTTTGACACGATTCCTGTTAAGCATTGATAAGATTCTGGCCTTCCAGACTGCAAAGTTTGATGCTCCGTCCAGTCTATCCTGATCTCTTACCCCGTGTAGTGCCATGACGCTCCTCTACTTCCCTCCTGGAAGTTCCTTGTTCGACTCCTCTGAGTCTCTACTTCCCGTCTGGAAGTTATTTTCTAGACTCCCTTTGAGTCCTGATTTCCCTCCTGGAAATTCTTCTGCCGCTTGTTGAGATGCCCCTGACTCTGATCATCTTGTGCAACTGCATTGTTGATCCAGGTTCCTCAGCTAGAAGCCCTTGGTAACAACTCCTCTGGTCCTTCTCTGTCAGGTACTATTCTGACTACAATACCTCACTAGCTCCACTTTGCAATATTTTTGCAGCCTTCTAGACTCCAGCAACTGCCGCTCTGTGAACTGCGTCAGCCACTCTCTGCCTCATGCTGGCTCTGTGTCACCCCAGATGGGTCTATGTCAGCCCTAGGATGCCCTGCGTCAGCCCTCTAGCCCTCAGCATCAGTAACACTGGCCTCCCTGAGGCTCTGCGCAGCTCCCAGCTTCTTCTGCGTGGCTCTGGCCAACTCTGTGTCACACTGCTAGAAACAACTTCTGTCACCTCTGGACAACTGTTTTCTGCTACTATTGCTCCGCTCAGCTGATGTCTTTTAGTCCTCCTCTGATATGCAACCTCCCTCTGATACCATGTTGAAGTTACTAAATTTACTTAGTTTAGAAACCCTTCATGCATTTTTTCTAATTTATTCCTACCTACTTGTTTTTCTTCTTTAAAAAGTTATTTACAAAGTAAATACTAAAAATAAACATCAGTGCATGATCAACATATTATAGATCAACAACTAAAAGAAAAAAGAACAAACACACCACATGACACCATTATTTTGGGACCAATGTCCCCGGGAAAACCCAATGCGGGAAAACCGATGCAGCTATCTAAGGGTTTTCTTATTAAGCAATATCAGAGTACAATCTGGGTGTCGTGGTGGCCTACCTAATAGAGAATTTCCTTAGCAGCTATACCTCACAGTTTGAGAGAAATATCCTAGCTGAAACCCCCCCAATCTGGACTGCGTCAGCCCCTCTCTGTCTCACGCTGGCCCTGTGTCAGCCCTTCTTGGCCCATGTCAGCCCCAGGAGGCCATGCATCAGCTCTAGGAGCCTCTGTGTCAGCTACGCTAGCCCCTCTGGTGCTCTATGCAGCACTTGGTTGCGTCTGCGTGGTTCTGCATGAACCCTTGTTGGCTCTACGTTACCGTCCTTGGCTGCTGTGCTGCTCTCCCCACACAATCTCTGCCTTCTTTGTTCCTCTATACTCAATTCCCCTTAGCTGCTCTCTCAATCACTGATTCTATCTCTCTTAGCAAACCCCATTCTAGAGAATAGAATGACTGATCATCTGGTGTATCCTCCAAGTGACCCTCAAGCCTCCTCTTATACTTTTCCTGTTGACATCTCAACAGCCGAGATTAAGTCCCTAATTAACGTCTAAGATTAGATCTAGCTTGATCCATGTCTTTTGGACCATTCTAACATAGATTCATATTAATGCACATTAATATTTTATTTTCCCTAAGTTTAGACTCAGGGACTCCATTAAAAATATTAATTATTTTAATATCTCCTGATCTGTTTAGAATCTACCCAAACCCTTTTTGGGTATTGGAGATCTCATGTGCCCCAACCTCTCCATGAAATTTTGTGGCTAGAGCACATCCGATGCTACCCCAGATCAACACCAACAAACTATAATTTTCCTCTTTTTGTACCATTTTAAGAAATTTGAATCTGATGCTCAGAGGGAAACTTATGATGATTTTCCCAAGGTCACCTATTTTGGATGGAGTTCAAGAGCCTACAAACACCCTAACTTCCTCGATTCATATCTCTGAAAATTCTATGAGAAATGGTCTGAAATTTGAACACAAAGTTCTTCAAGATGTCATATAAAACTTTTTTCTTTTCATCTTCTAAAGCTTCGTAGAAAAATAGTTATAGTGAAAATGCCACAATGACCTATTTGAAGTAGTGAAACCCTAGAATCAAAAGCTCTGACACCAAATGTTATGCAACCATCTCACAAAATAGAAGAAAACATAGATCAACAACTTCAAAATCAACCTATTCGAAGGGGGAACCTCATTTACATTACACAAATAAACAATTCTTGGATGATTCAAATGACAAAACGTCCTTTCTATATGTAGGAGTCTAAGGGGTCACGATATAATTAGAGCCAACATAACAATAATAATGTAAGCGAACAACAATAACAATAGTGGGCTTTTATGGGGCACAACAATAACAATAAGGGGGCTACACTAACAACAATGAGGGAATAAAATAGTATTATAGGGACCTAATAGAATCCACTTTCACTTTGCAATTTTTTTCTCCCTCTATTATGTCAGCAACTTCCTCTTTCCCTGATATTGTACTGGATTTCTCCCTTCTGCTATTACTGCTGAACTTGTTTCCATGTTAGTGTTGACTCCTTTTCTATGAATTATTGAGTGTCAGCATATATTGGAAAGTTAACTGGTGCTTGCTCAACTATTTCCCCAGTACTGATTTCAATGGTCTCTCTTATATCAACTCTCTTTGGTGCCATGGTACAATGCCTACTAGAGAGAAGTGCTTCACGAGTGTGGTACTTGTGGGAAAATAAGAATACTCATGGCAAGCAAACATTAGCTCTTGCAAATCTAACTTCACAACATGATCAAGTAGAAATTGAGGCCTATGATGAGAGGGCTTGCTTAATTTTGATTGACAGGGGTGACTAAATGACTGTGGGAACTGTGAACTTCGCAGTCCCAACAGTAATTGTGGAAGTTTGATGACCGGAACTGTGCAATGCATAGTTCAATCCGGGTCAGGGCCTGGGAGAGACTACGCATTGCACAGTCTCCATGGCCAACTAGATCCTGGAACTTCACAATGCATAGTTGGAGCTAGCCCAGGACAACCTTTGCATAATTCCATAAGCCAAGGCAAAGGCCTTGAGCTCCCAAATTGTGCAATGCATGCAATGAAGTGTGAGATCTAGGCAAGGGGACTCATATCTGCCCATGTAGAGTGTGAAAAACAAGAAGATCTGAAGGATGATGTGATTATGAGTGAATATATGACTAAGTGTTGATGGATGCATTTGAAACAAGTGCAACAATTGATTAAATTGAAGGAAAATGAAGTGTGTGAAGAGAGTCGCCACACCGGCAACCATTGGTGTAAAAACGGGAAAACTCATGTGACACTTGGTAATCAATAACTTGAAACAACACTTATACATGCTAAAAAAAGGTAAAATGACAGCAGTCATTCAAAGAAAGAAGTGGAACAACACTCTCACAAGCCAAACTCACCCTAAAAGTGATGACAATGCTCTGAAGGTTCCTTGATTTCCTTGGGAATGCTATAGATTGATGATCGAATGTAAAAATGAGCTCTAGAGGCATCCATTACATAGAATTGAGAAAAATTGGAATCCATGATGCACATGCCTGAGATCAAGAATAAAAGAGACACTTGGCGGAAACTTCTAAAGATAGCAATGTTTCACCTTCAGGAAACTAAAAATAGATCCCTACTTCCTAGGGATGATTGTTTCCCTTTAGTTTTTTGTCTTTCCGGGGATAAAATTTCCATGCATTTCTTGAAAAGATTGCACACTTCTGGGAAATACTAGGAAACTCTTTGGCTCATGCACTAAGTATTTTCTGAGCAAAAAGGATTTTGTGCAATTTATGGACTGAGTGGATCTGGGCTTCCTCTCGTGATCTGCACAATTTCCTAGCTCAAGGTTGGATTGCAACTAGAAATGCATAATTATTTAGCTCAAGGATCACTGTCATCTTGGACTACACAATTTTTGAGAGAAAGGTTGGTTTCCCTCAAGGATTGTGCAATTATCTAACACAAGCTGAGAACTGGATGAAAACCAAGTCTAGAGATCGGCTTGTGGGTTAGACAATAAACCAAGTAAGCAAACAAAAGTCAAGATGTAGAAGGATGAGGCTCAATCAAAGCACAAGTACCTAGATCAGTGTAAGATGAGTTGTTAGGGTTTAGAAGGGAGGCTCCAAAACAAAGCACAAGAAAAATTTTGGAGGGTGGTTGTAGCCGCTACAACAAGTAGGTAAATAACATTAATAAAATATTTCACGAATACTCAAATTAATAATAAAATATTTCACGGATACCCAAATTAATAGTAAAATATTTCACGGATACCCAAATTAAAAAATTTAAATTTATTTAGGACATGTACCTATTGGTTTACATATTATGACATGGAAATTACGTGATAATTTCATGGGCACTTTTAGGCTAAAATTTCCTCTAATGTAAGCTTTTAAAGATTCATATTATCCCTATCCTATAATCCTATTATCATTTGTGGCTTGTGTTTTCGCTAGTACTTTGGTGGATGACTATTTTTGACCTATTTTTTTATTTTGTTTTTATTTTTCCTTCCCATTTGTAGGTTTCCCCAATCCTTCTCTCCTTGGTTTGATGGGGGATAGATTTTGACATTTTTTTATTTTATTTGGCATGACCATTGGGTAAACTGTTTATCCTTTGTTATTCATAAACAAAGTCTTATCTTTAAGGAATATTTCCTATAGTTTTCCTTATGTTGACGCTCAACTCTCCTGATAAGTTAAATTTATGAGTTTTGTAAACTTATCATTTGATTGTTCTTGATGCTTGTCTTAATCTTTCCACCATTATTTAAAAATCATGACATGATGGTTTTCTTTAAAATGAGTCTTTGGGGTAGCAAGACCAACTAGTAATGATTAGTCATCAAAAAAATTTCACGCCATCCCTTGCTCTTAAGGAGAAAATTTTCCTCCCCACCTATTAAGTAACCTATTAAAGGTTAATTATAATCAATTTATTTTAACATATAAGGATTAATTGAGGGATAAGAGGTCTCATTATGAGCCGACCTACCATGATCATGGGTATTAACAAAAGTGACATTACCATTATCTGGTCACCAAGCCAGGGTAATGGCTTTCAATTGTACAACTAAAAGACAAGGGGTCTCATCATGAGCCAACTTTCTTGTATTTTATTAATTCTTGTGAATGGCATTGCCATTAGCTGGTTACCAAGCTAGGACATCGGCCTCAGCTAATTTCTAAACTAAAATAAATTCTTTTAAAAGAATCTAAATCTATATCTAATAGATAGGACACAAAAATTTCGTTGGGTAGAAAGAGATCCCTGTTGAGGCTATAGATGCCTCCTGGCACCAATGGCCATCCATTTGGTATTAAAGTTAATCTTGCGCTATGATTCACTTGGTTTTCTTTGATTTTCTCTCAACTCATTATCAATAAATTTTACTTATTGGTTTATATTTTATTTGGTTTTTGAATTATGATGGAAATGATTTTGGTAGGTTGAAAATTTCTAATTGTTGTTCATACAAATTAGAAATGAAACTTTTTGGGTTATTTGAGTACCAACATAAGACAACATCTTATCTTGATTCCTAGATTTCTATAGGTTTTGAATTATTAAACCAGATATAATTGGTTCCCCCAGTCTCTTGCCAATGTTTCCACACCAACCTACTCCCTTCATTTTTTATTAAAAATAAAGGCCCCCTCATAGAAATTTTTACTATTCCTCCCAATTTTTTTTTTTTATTTGATTGGAATGCCCTTAATGGACAAGTTTTTATTGATGGATTATATACCTCAAGGTATCCGAGCAATTTGGTTTTATTGTCTTTGTTATATCATCGACTATGTTTTCATTCAATTGCAATATCATGATTATGCTTCTTTGGGTTATTGCGAACAATTTATGAATGGGTGATGACTTTATAACATGTAAATTTGAAAGTGTAAAGGGTCGTTGCAGAATCTTTGATTCTGGAGCAGCCCTCTTTGATGCATATCACATACCATAAATATTTATAAATACTTTCTTTCATGTGCTTTGCTCAATTATAAGCCCTAATGTGGTTGATGGTTTTCTCCTTATCCTCGTGCTCATGCTTTGCCTCTTTTCGAGTTTGGTCATGTCTTGCTACTATCCTTCGATCCCGAAAAAATGAACTTTAAAACATTTGGCTTTGGGCGGTGTTCACATGGTGGTTTGTTGACCATTCTTGATGAATAGAACTTCAATACTCTTTCTATTACTCTCCAAGTTTCATCATTGTTGAATGCTTTTCTTGATGATAATTCTTCTTCGATTCATTCAATCTTAGCTTATCTTGGCAATGTTTCATTTCATAATTAAATATTGTAAATATAATTATTAAATTATATTGTTGTTAATAAACATCTATGTGTTTGAAAACAAAATAAAATAATAAAACACATAATAAACAAATAATAAACAAAAATTATTTAAAATTATTTGTTTTCTTTGTACATGTAACGACAATTTGTATATCTTATAGTTTATATATGTATTAATAAAATCGTTTCCTTTTCTAAGAAAAAATTGTAAATATAATTATTAACTGTTAATAAATATATGTTTGAAAATAAAAAATTAATACAAAATAACAAAATAAATAAAAAATAATATAAAAATATTTGTTTTTTAGATGTATTAAGCAATTCGTATAACAAATAGTTTATAGAGTGTAATAAATTTTTAATTCAAATATTGTCTTATATTTAATATTAATTATTTGTTTTCTTTGTAAATGTCTTAATCAGTTTGTATATTTTATATAATATTGTATTATAGTTAATATTTTTTTTCCATACTCCAACACATACCCAAAAGCATACTTAACTCCAAGACAAACCCAAAAGCATATGTATCACAAACCAAACATTGCTTATATAATATTGTATTATATTTAATATTAATTATTTATTTTCTTTGTAGATGTATTAAGCAATTTATATATCTTATAGTTTATATATGGTATATTTGTTTTCTTTATAGATGTATTAAGTAATTTGTAAGATTCCGTAATCTTTTTTATGCATACCCCATATCGTAAATCTTTATAAACACTTTCTTTTATAACACTTTCTTTTATATGTTTTGATTAATTATGAGTCCCAATGTGGTTGATGGTTTTCCTCTTATCCTCGTGATCACACTTTGCCTCTTTCCGAATTTGGTCATGTCCTGCGACTATCCTTCGATTCCTAGAAGTTGACCTTTGAAAAGTTTGGCTTTGGGTGGTGTTCATATCATGGTTTGTTGACCTTTCTCGATGAATGGAACTTCAATACTCTTTCTACTATTCTCCAATTTTCATCGTTGTTGGATGTCTTGCTTGCTCCAAGTTTCATCATTGTTGAATGTATTGCTTGATCATAATTCTTCTTTAATTGATTTTGTCTCAGCTTGTTTTGGTAATGACTCATTGTAAATATAATTATTAACTTATATTGTTGTTAATAAACATGTATGTGTTTGAAAATATAAAAAATAATAAAACAAATAATAAATAAATATTAAACAAAAATAAATTAAAATTATTTGTTTTTTTGTACATATATTAAGTAATTTGTATATCTTATAGCTTATATCATGTATTAAATATTTTATTCAAATATTGTATTATATTTAATATTAATTTTTTGTTTGTTTCAAAACTACAAGGAAAACCCAAAAGCATATGTATCACAAACCAATCATTGCTTATATAAATATTGTATTATATTTAATATTTTTTTTTTTGTCTATTTCCAAACTTCAACTGTTAGGTCCCTATAATACTAGTGATTCCCCCATTACTATTGTCATTGTAGCCTTTATTGTTATTGTTGTGCTCTATTGTCCCCATCTTGTTATTATTGTGCCCCATAGAAGCCCACTATTGTTATTGTTGTGCCCTTATATTGTTATTGTTATGCCGTCTTTGATTATATTATGACCCCATAGACTCCTATATATAGAAATGAGGTTTTGGTCATTTGAATCATCTAAGAATTGTTCATTTGTGTCATGTAAAGGAGGTTTCCCCCTCGAAGAGGCTGATTTCTAAGGCGATGATCATTCTTTTCTATCTTTTTGTGAGCTGGTTTCATAACATTTGGTATCAGAGCTTTGGATTCTAGGATTTCGCTGCTGCAAACAGGTCATCGTGGAATTTTTGCTATAACTTTTTTTCTGCGACGTTTCAGAAGCTAAAAAAACCCAATTGATCCGAAATCATTCAGAACC
This sequence comes from Pinus tabuliformis, assembly GCA_031772625.1. Taxonomy (NCBI): domain Eukaryota; kingdom Viridiplantae; phylum Streptophyta; class Pinopsida; order Pinales; family Pinaceae; genus Pinus; species Pinus tabuliformis. The sequence goes on from CM062819.1 coordinate 1,682,342,720, forward strand.
TTAGGTCCAAATTTTAGATATTATCGCGCTATATTTTCAGAGAAATGATCTAAGGAAGTTATGGTTTTTTGCAGACTCCTGGATTACATTCCAAACAGGTGACCTTGGGAAAATCTTCATAACTTTCTCTCTGAGGATCAGATTGAAATTTCATAAGAAGTTACATAAAGAGGACAAACTGTAGTTTTTTGTATATATTGTTCAAATCTGAAGTTCGAAACAATGACATGTGGCACATCGTAAAAGTTCTCTCTACTAAAAAATTATATAATCAGGTCATCTTAGGAGATTGGGCATAACTCTTTCTTGAAAAATACAATTTTGATCAGATGAGTGGCATTGGAAAGAGGATTCAGAGGGCTACTGCAAGAAGAAGACCTTGGAGATCTGCAATTAGAGAGATACAATAGATTCAATATCAAGCTTCTACAAAGTGAAAAAAGGTGTGTTGTCTTTTTAGAATTTTGCATAAGTTTGGGTTGAAAAATTAGTTTGAAGTTCAATGGGCATAGTGAAACATAATTATCATTAATTGATGTTGCAAAGAAAGAAAATGGAAACACATAGTAAGCAACCTGAAAGCTCCAACCTGACTCATGAAGAAGAGGAAGAAATGCAACATGCTATATCAAAATTATGAGACCAAGTGCAACAAATTTCACTCTCACAAAATGTAACATAAGATAAGGGTGATGGTTTAAAGAAAGGCATGAAAGCTAAGATGAATGGCATGGAAGCTAATATGAATGGTGTGCAAGTTAAGATGGATGGAATGGAAGCTAAGATGGATGGCATGGAAGCTAATATGAATGGCATGGGCGCTACAATGGATGGTATAGAAGAAAAACTAAAAGACAAGATGGAAGATTTGAAGATAAATTTGACTAAGTTGCTACAAGAAATGCTTACTAATGGTGAAAGGGTCGTAAAAGAAACTTGTGATTAGAACAAAAGAAATGTTAATTGTGATTTCATAAACTCTAATGTTGGATTGAAGACCCACCATGTTCCAAAGATTGTTATGAGGAAGTTTGATGGCAAGGATCCTACAACATGGATACTACCTATGGAGTAATTTTTCGATCTCCATAATGTGAAAAACACACAAAAGGTATGCATTGCAACTTTATATTTGGAACCAAATTAGTTTTTATGGTATCAATGGCTTTGCTCTCATAAACAAATTGTCACTTGGGTAATTTTTATGGAAGAAATGATAGCACATTATGAAGATACAAAAAGAAACACTTTTTTTAGCCAATTGATAAACCTCAAACAAAAGGTTCAATGATGGAGCACATTCAGGACTTCCAAAAATTGAATATCAGGGTAAAAGATATTTGAGAGGAGCATAGGATTGATGTGTTCATAGGGACTTTAAAGGATAACATCCAACATGAGGTTCACCTTTGGGAACCTGACTCATTGGAGAAGGCATTTAGGTTGGTAAGAAAAATGGAAAGCAAAATTATGGCAACAAGGAATCCTACCACTCAAACCTATAAGGATGGAAGTGTTGTTTCCTGTAGCCTTCCACAACCTACAAGGCTGAAATCCTAACAATTGGAAGAAAAAAGAGAAAAAGGGCTTTGTTACAGTTGTGATAGCAAATACACTAAAGGTCATATGTGTGCTGAGAAGAAATTATTTCACATAGATTGTGAAGAGGAGGAAGAAAAGGAACAATAAACGTCAAAAGAAGAGGATATACACAATGAAAAAACCATAGAGAAACAAGAAATGAATCTGACCATATCTTGTAATGCATTGACAGGTATTACCACTCCTCAAACTATCAAGATAGAAGGACATATCAAGAAGAAAAAGGTAATAGTTTTGATTGATTTGGGTAGTACCCATAATTTTATTCATTGTAAGATAGCCAAGGAATTGAATTGCTTCATATATCTAGCACCAGGGTGTCAAGTGATGGTTGCAAGTGGAGGAACCATAAATTGCTCTAGAAAGTTCCATAATATCAAGCTATCCATGGGATAATATGTATTGAATAACCCAATGCTTTCCATTCCATTGGGTGGTGCTGATGTTGTACTAGGAGTCCAATGGCTACAATCCTTGGGTATAATATCTTTCAGTTTTCAAGAACTTTTCATGAAATTTTCTTTAGAAGGAAAGGAAGTTGAATTAAGAGGTATCGCAGGGAAACTAGGAAAGATAATCAGCTCTAACGGAATGACAAAGCTTCTAAAGAAATAACAACGAGGCGTAATTGCACAATTATGTTCGCTAGAGGTTCCTGCATCAAAATCATCTATTTCTCCATATCTCTAAAAAGTCTTGTACAATCATTCCAAGGTATTTGAGACTCCCAAAGGTCTCTTAACTATTTGTGATCATGATCAGGCTATTCATTTAGTTCTAGGAAGTGTTCCTCCAAACATCAAGCCTTACAGATATCCCTATGCCAAAAAGAGTGAAATTGAACATATCGTTGTAGAAATGCTAGAGTCTGGTATAATTCAACCTAGCCAAAGTTCTTTCTCTGCTCCAGTAGTATTGGTGCACAAGAAGGATGGATCATGGTGAATGTGTCCCGATTATAGGGAGCTCAACAAGCTCACTATTAAAGATAAATTTCCCATTCTTGTCATTGATGAACTATTGGATGAAGTGCATGGATCAATTTACTTCACCAAGTTGGATCTTCGTTCAGGATATCATCAAATCAGAATGAAGATTGAAGACATTCTGAAAACAACATTTAGAACCCATGAGGGTCATTATGAATTTTTGGTCATGCCTTTTGGCCTTACCAATGCGCCTTCTACATTTCAAGGTTTGATGAATTCCATTTTCAAACCATTCCTTAGAAAATTTGTGTTAGTATTTTTTGATGATATACTAATCTATAGCAAGTCTTGGAAGGATCATGCTCAACATGTTGGCAGGGTGCTTAAACTATTGGAGGAGAAATGATTATATGCAAAAATCTCCAAATGTTTCTTTGGAGTACAAGAGGTGGAATATCTATGCCATATTGTATCTCATGAAGGTGTTAAGGTAGACCCTAGAAAAATTAAAGCTATTAAGGAATGGAAAATCCCCACATCCATGAGGATTTCTTGAGTCGACAGGGTATTATCGCAAGTTTGTTAAGAATTAAGGGAGAATATCAGCACATGTAACAACATTATTGAAGAAAGATGCATTTTTATGGACTCCGGAAGAAATGAAGGCCTTTGAACATCTTAAAGAGGCAATGTGCCAAGCACCAGTCTTAGCTATGCCAGACTTCACAAAAACCTTTATTGTGGAATGTGATGCCTCAAGAAATGGAATTGGTGTTGTTTTAATGCAAGAAGAAAGGCCCATTTCTTTCAAAAGTCATCCAATCAAAGGAAAGTATTTACACAAAGTTATTTATGAGAAGGAAATGTTGGCAATACTACATGCACTTAAGAAATGGCAAGCCTACCTAATGGGAAGACACTTCAAGGTTAAAACGGATCATGATAGTCTTAAATACTTTTTAGAATAAAGATTATCTTCAGGAGAGCAACAAAAATGGGTCACAAAGATGTTGGGTTATGACTTTGAAATCATATACAAAAAAGGGAAGAAAAATGTTGTGGCAGATGCACTCTCAAGAAAGGATGAGGATATGGATGCATTGCTTTGTGCTATTTCTATTATCCAACCAGATTGGATAAACGAAGCAAGGGATGAATGGAAGAATGACGAAGAAGTGTGGGCACTCATTCAAAGGATACAACAAGGTCCGAGTACATATGATACATTTAGCCAGAAAAATGATTCGTTATGGTACAAAGATAACTTATACCTAGGTCAGAATTCCCAACTCAAACAAAAGATTGTTATGGAATTGCACGCCAAAATCATACCAAAATCATGGATAACTCCAAAACAAACTCAAAAGCATATGTATCACAAACCAAGCAATGCTTATATAATATTGTATTATATTTAATATTAATTATTTGTTTTCTTTGTAGATGTATTAAGCAATTTGTATATCTTATAGTTTGTATATTGTATATTTGTTTTTTGTATAGATATATTGAATAATTTGTAAGATTTTTTTGGAGTCTTTTTTTATGCATACCACATACCTTTTTTGATGCATACCACATATCTTAAATTTTTATAAACACTTTCTTTTATATGTTTTGATCAATTATGAGCCCCAATGTGGTTGATGGTTTCCCCCTTATCCTCGTGATCACACTTTGCCTCTTTCCAACTTTGGTCATGTCTTGCGACTATCCTTAAATTCCGAGAAGTTGACCTTTGAAAAGTTTGGCTTTGGGTGGTGTTCATATGGTGGTTTGTTGACTTTTCTTGATGAATGAAACTTTGATACTCTTTCTAGTATTCTCCAAGTTTCATCGTTGTTGGATGCCTTGCTTGCTCCAAGTTTCATCATTGTTGGACGCCTTGCTTGCTCCAAGTTCCATCATTGTTGAATGTCTTTTGATTATAATTCTTCTTCAATTGATTTTGTCTGAGCTTGTGTTGGCAATGTTTCATTTTCTAATAAAAAATTGTTATAATTATTAACTTATATTGTTGTTAGTAAACATGTATGTGTGTTTGAAAAAAAAAAAAACAAATAAAAAATAAATAATAAACAAAAATTATTTGTTTTCTTTGTATTTGTATATCTTATAGTTTATATATTAAATTAAATATTTTATTCAAATATTGTATTAATATAATTGTTTCCTTTTTTAATAAAAAATTGTATTTGTTAATAAACTTGTATGTGTTTGAAAATAAAAAAGTAAACAAAAAATATAAAAATATTTGTTTTCCTTGTAGATGTATTAAGCAATTTGTATAACTTATAATTTATATATTTTGTTACATTTTTAATTCATATATTGTATTATATTTAATATTAATTATTCGTTTTCTTTGTAAATGTATTAAGAAATTTGTATATTTGATATAATATTGTATTATTTTTAATATTAGTTATTATTTTTCTTTGTAGATGTATTAAGAAATTTATATATCTTCTAGTTTATATGTTGTGTTAAATATTGTATTATATTTAATATTATTTATTTTTTTTCTTTAATAATATTATATTATATTTAATATTAATTGTGTATGTTTTTTAAATGTATTAAGTAATTTGTATATCTTAAAGTTTATATATTGTATTAAATATTTGATTCAAATATTCTATTATATTTAATATTAAATTTTTTGTCGGTTCCAAACTCCAAAACAAACCCAAAAACATACATAATTCCAAGACAAACTCAAAAGTGTATATATCACAAACCAAGCATTGATTATATAATATTTTATTATATTTAATATTAATTATTTACTTTTTTTGGGAAGTAGGTTGTGTTGGCACGATCTTAGCTGGGATAGTGATCATCTTTCTTCTCTATGCTGATGATATTGTTCTTCTCGCAAGGTGCCCATCTGATCTTGATAAGAAACTTAGGCTTCTTAAGGATTTTTGCTCTACCATGGGTATGACTGTTAACACTGACAAAACAAAATTTATGATTATCAAATCCAAGAAGGACACTTACGCTAATTTTATGTATGACAATAATAACTTGGAGGAAGTGTATTCTTACAAGTACCTAGGAATTGATATTCATCACAAGCTCAACTAGAACTATAGCATTGAGAAAATGATTAATGGGGGGTGGAAAGCTTATTTTGGTTTTGAAAATAATTGTAAAACGACAAACCTCATAATGTGGGATAAAAAGAAGTTCCTCTTTGAAACTTTAGTCACTCTTGTTATCTTATATGGATGTGAGGTCTGGGGTTGCAGCATCTCTAGAGAATCCTGGAGAAAGATTGAGCAAATCCAGAAGCGTTTTATAATGTATAACCTGAAAATTAAAAGCAATACACCCTATCCTATTCTCCTTATAGAAGTAGGTATTTCCCCTATTGAGAGCCTACCTATGACTAGACTTCTGTTGTACAAGCACAAAGTCAATTACAGAGGAGATCATAGACTTCCTAAGCTAGCTTTAAATTCCAACCAAAACCACCTAAGGCTCAAGCGGGGGTGGTATAAAGAAACGAGGGCCTGGTTAAACCTTTGGGGGATCAATGAGAATGATGCATTGCAAAACATTAATAACATTAAAAATATTGTTACTTCTAAGTTCAAAGAAAAAATGTGGTGTGAGAAAGATTTAACAGCTAAAAGAAAATTAAGTTATTATAAGAAGGTCATCAACCCCACCCTAGAAGATCAAAAGTATCTCTCTATTTTAACTAGCTCAAAGAAGAAAATTAATATAGCGAAGATTAGAATGAACTCTTATGAGCTCCATAGTGAAACAGGTTGTTGGGCAGTTCCTAAAACACCATGGATGGAAAGGATCTGCCATCTTTGTGAGAATAAGAACATTGAGGATGAAAACCACTTCCTCTTAGAGTGCCCCGCGTACAACCACATTAGATCTCAGTTTCATAATCTTTGTCGCAATACTGACCTTCCTAGCCTTTTACGATGTCAAAATTATAGTGAGCTCGGAAGGCTTCTCTCCAAGCTTTTTGAGTATAAAAATAAAATCTTGAATCAAACTAAATAATTTGTTTCTTTAGGTCCGATAGACCAAAGTTTAGTCTCTGTGAACATTAACCATCATCATCATCATCATTAAACCATTTGTATATCTTAATATTTAAACAAACCCAAAAGCATATGTAATTCCAAGACAAACTCAAAAGTATATGTATCACAAACCAAACATTGCTTATATAATATTTTATTATATTTAATATTAATTATTTACTTTCTTTGGGGATGTATTAAACTATTTGTATACCTTATTTTTTATATATTATGTTATATTTAATATTAATTTTTATTTATATATTACACTATATTCAATATTAATTTTTATTTATTTATTAATTATTGGATTATATTTAATATTTTTTTACATGTATTAAGCCATTTGTATACGTTATAATTTATATATTGTATTATACTTAATATTAATTATTTGAGTATTATATTGAATATTAATTGTTTTTTTTTCCATTTTAATATTAATTATTTTATGTATTTGTTTATATAATATAATGTTATATTTAATATTAATTATATATTGTACTATATTACTTCTAGTATGCTTAATATTAATTATATATTGTATTACAAATTATATATTGTATTAATATTAATTATATATTGTATTACATTGCTTGTAGTATGTTTATATAATATTGTATTTAATAAAGTAAAATATAAATAAAGTGATATTATAAATTCGAATTAACTAACTAATTGAAAATTGGTTATATTTTTCCATTGTCTTTTACCTATAGTTTAATAGAAATTGTTTCATAGTTATATTTGTTATTAAACTGGGAATTAAGTCACAGAAGAGTAAAATATAAATAAATTGTTATTATAAATCAAATTAACTAACCAATTGTTAACTGTTATATTTTTTCTTGTCTTTTACCTATAATTTAATAGAAATTACTACATTTCCATTTTAGTTACTAGAGAAAAAAAAGAAAGCTACAGCACCAATCTCGCCAAGAAAGACGAGGAGCCAGATAATTAAAAACTAAGAAAATTGTAGGTCCGATAGACCAATTTGGTCTTAGTGGAGGTTAATCATCATCATCATCATCATCAATTTGTTATTAAAATTAGAATTAAGTCGCATAACCAAAAGACTGATTAGCTTATTTAATTATTATTCATTTATTATTTCTTCCTATTATTTCATATAATAATAGTAATAGAAATTTTTAGTTGAATGCAAGCAATTGCATTTAATCACTAAATAACTAAAACTAACTAATTGTTTATTTAATTAATTAATTATAGGTCCCTTAAAATAGAATTTTTATTAAACTAAGAATTTAGATTGAAAAAATAACTAACTAATTTGATTATTCTCATAATTAAAACTAATTAATTAATTATTGAATTAACTTATTTTAGGTCTCTTTCCTGATCTCTTGGTCTTGTTCTTGGTCAATTATAGCCATTAGATAACCTGCTCTCTATATTTATACTGTAGCTATAATCTGGCTTTTCAACTTATCCTAACCATAAGCCACACGAGTTAAAAAACACTCTAAAAAATATTATATTACATTTACTATTAATTATTTGTTTATACTTATATAATGTTGTATTATATTTAATATTAATTATATATTGTATTAGATTGCTTACAATATGTTTATATAATATTGTATTATATTTACTATTGCTTATTTGTTTATGCTTATATAATGTTGTATTATATTTAATATTAATTATATATTATATTACATTGCTTACAATATGTTTATATCATGTTGTATTATATTTAATATTAATTATATATTGTATTACATTGCTTACAATATGTTTATATAATATTGTATTATATTTACTATTATTTATTTGTTTATGCTTATATAATATTTAATATTAATCATATATTGTACTACATTGCTTACATTATGTTTATATAATATTGTGTTATATTTACTAATTATATTCTGTATTACATTGCTTACAATATGTTTGCATAGATTTTTGACTTTGTTGAGGTTTGAAACATTCTATCTCCACAGCAAAATTATCAAAACCACCATGCAACCTTCAAACAAGCTGAATATTCTTGTATTCATCTGCGCTCTGATTTTACTTCTAAATTGATGCTATAGTTAAAGTTGTTGGTTTTCACTAAATAATTTGGTGTTTGTTTGTTGCAGGCCTCGATTTTCAGCCACGCAACAAAAAAAAACGAATTGGGGCAAAAATTACGATGGCGAAATCAAATTTTCTTTGGTTTTATTCATTTGGAATAAAACTACTTTTATGTAATAATAGAATTACAGTAGTTTGTTTAGTTTAAATTGTTTTTACTTGTAATATGTATATATTATTTTATTTTAATATAATATAATATATATTTATTGTTTAATTTTTATTTAGTTTTGTTTTTAATATAGTTGGATTTTACAATTTTATTTTAGTTTTTAATTAGATTGAGGTTATATTGATTTTGGTTTAAAAAAAATAGAATGATTGTTTGCCTTATGACTTGGTAAATAAAAATGTAAGATTTGGATTCTAGCAAAATAGAATAAAAATAAACTCAAAGGAAGAAGATAATTTTTTTTGATGCATATAAAAAGATTATAGATGTAAATCAAGAGGAGGCTTATAGTTAAGCATAGGGTGACTTTGGTTCTTCTCTACATTCTTATTTTTCTTTGTAAACTTTAGTTTTCAAGAGGAATGGGAATAGGGATGCTGCTAGCAGATCAACATACTTAGTTTTCAAGAGGAATGGGAATAGGGATGCTGCCAGCAGATCAACATTTGTAAGGAAATTGTGATGTGTAAACGTTGAGGACTGACTTCAACTTTGTATGAATTTTCTCTACAAAGAATAAAGTCATTTTCATATTTGCTCACTATGGTTTTTCTGTAAGTTTTATGGAAGTTTGTAACTTTGCTTCAATATTTCTTTAAAACTTTATGATGAGAGTCTTGTGCAATTTCTTTGTTAAAATTTTCATTACTTTATAATTTGATCTATTTACTGTGAATTGATTTAGATTATGTAGGATTAAAAAGTGTTTTGCAGTGATCATGATTTGCATTTGATTCATATGCAAGAGCTTGGATGATTTTAAATATAGATTAAAACTATATTTTCATCATTCATATACACACCTAAGTTGTACCAATTGAGATCATTTTACTTCAGCTCGATATGTGTTTCATTTTTTGTTTGCCTGTGATTTGATAGCTATTTGTTTATGGTTATTGGATTACACTTAGAGTAGCTTCCTTTTGGGTTTAAATTTTAATCACCTAAGAGACTCAATTAAGCAATAAAAAAAGCCTCCTTTTAAGAGGTAAAACCATTGTTTTTCATTAACACCAGTTACATTAGTTTATGGTTATCATTATCCTTTTGTACATATATACAATTGCATAGATTAAATAGTAGTTTTATTCTCATTGTATATATGTCATTGTATGCATTTAGGATAATTGTAAGATTCCCTTGTATTTTCCTTTTTCAATAAGAAGAGGCATAATAAAAACAAAGCCTTTAAACCTGTCGTGATTTGGACATATAAGAAACACAACATAATACAGATATAAGCATAAACACAGATATGTAGTATAAATAAAACTTCATTTCATTAATATCAAAGAACTTAAATATGCTTACATACAGAAAGGAAATATACTAACTTAGGCAATGGTAGCTCATCACTGAGAAGAGATGTGGCGGCTACATGTCTCTGAACTGTGTTACAATGAGGCTCAAGGGCCTTTCTATTATTGAAAAACAAAGGAAAACCCTAAACAATCAAAACCCCAGCCCTAGGAGATGGAACTCCAAGCATTTGTGGGCCCTGTTGGGGTTAGTTGGACAACCAGCTTCCTAGGGTCGTAACTTGGTCATATGATCTTGGTTTGGCACATACAATATCTCGTTGGAAATATCTCTCCTAGTACTACAAGATTTGTGGTAGGCCTGTGGTTTTAGATGTGGTCCTGCTCCAGATGTGAAAAACCATCGTTTAGGGGGTCAAAAAAACTCTGGAAGTTCAGGACCCAAAAAATTGCTAAAAATAGTAAATGCTTCTATAATCAAGGAAAATGATGAAACCGATTGGAGGTCTAGGTGGAATAGGTGGGTGGCCATCAAATTCCACTTGGATCACATCGAGAAGGACCATCCCAAATAGTTGGGGATGTGTGAAGAGCCTTGGTCTAGGTCGTTTCTCCTTTGTTGACATATGTGTGTCAATGTCTACGTCAACACTAACATATAGCTTCCTATCCTCCCTAAGCTACTTATTCTCCTGTCCTATCCATACTTCGTTGCAATATACTATGGCATCGACTATATTAATTTAACCAGTAATAGAACCAAGATGGTAGAACCATCGACTATATCAACCTAACTTCCATAGTAGGCAACTGGAAATTGTCATCACAGGTCTAAGGGAGTGTTTCCATCACTACCCTCCCACGATTCCAGGTTTGGAGGTTACATGGTGGGAAATACTTCCACCCCTCCTCAAGAACTAGGGTCAACACCCTAATTTGGAACACACTATGAAACTAATTAGATACTTGTCATCGAATAATTCAGTCAGGAAGTCATGTCACCTACCATTTGCACTTTACCCATTTCATAATAGTGCATATCAAGTATATATGAAATGTAATAGAATAATGTACATCATATCTTTCCTCATTAGGTGTCTCGACATCCCCCCTTCAATAGCATCGATCTTGGCTATTACATAGTCGTTTCCAATCTACAAGTTAGTTTGCATCCATGCATATACACAACAACAACTATATATATATATATACAATAGATCATAATCATCATGTTATTAAGTCTCGTATTCATGTACCCATTTTTTTTTCATTTAACATCAGCATGCTAAAAGTAAATCTTATATAAGATAAATCATAACTTCGATAAGTCATACACTATATAAATCATATCCAAATAAGCCATAAATCAAGTAAATTATATATGAGATATGTCATACATCAAATACTTTAATAAAAAAATGATAATTCATCAAGTGTTTTTTATTATTAATTTCATTTTTCCCACTGAAATGCAACAATATTACCAATCATTCATAAATAAAACACTTGAAAATACAAATAGGGCCTCAACAGAGGTAGCTATATAAGTCAAAATGGGCATCACAAATGGTGAAAAAGTGAGTAGACATCACGATATATAGTCTTCGCATCCTCCCAAGTAGCAGATCATGGGCTATATTTGTCTCACTATGTCTTATGAGTACTATGTACAATACCATAGAGAATTTATGTTATGTTCAGTTCCTATATTCAAAAACCTGATGTCTTTTAGACCTTTTGTTTTTTGCTTACAGACTCTATTCACCATATGATACAATGATTGTTTTATAAATATTATATATGTAAAATATTATGCTAACTCTTGGATATAGAGATCTTGAAAAGAAGAGCTAAATCGAATGAGAGTATCATAAGGATACCTATTTACACATTCACAAATTAGATTGGTACTTTCTAAATGGCCATTCAGTTAAGAGCTTGAGTGTTTTCTTAAGCTCTAAGAAGTAAACACTCTATGCAAAAAAAAACTAAAGAATGTAACAACCCCAGGTTAAATTCCATGTAAATAAATAATGTATGGTCATTATAAAAGCAAAAATCAAATTGACGTCATGGGATGTTGAAAATAGCAACAATAAATGCTAAATATAGAAGTGCTAAATTTAGTACTGCTATAAATAGAATTTTGGGATACCTTCCTATTTTAGTTAGTCCTTGAACTAAAATAATGAAGTAAAATTCGAATTTGATCTTAGCAGTTGTTTGTAAAATAATTAATTAATTCATCTTGAGTTAATTAGTTAAGGAAAATCAAACATGAAGTCTATGTGGGGACATGCAACAGTTTCTCCATTAATTGAGGAATTTATCCATCAGTTAAAGAGATAAGGATGAGTTGTAATTAGTTGGCTCAGTTAACTAAGTCAAGTCCAGTTAGATTAATTCAAATAGTTTGTTGAATTAATGTAAGTTCAGTTAGTTAATGCATGCATGCATGTAACTGCTACACTTCAGATAACTGAATATTCTCTCATAAATAACTCATGCATGTCAGTTTAGACAGAGGCCTAGTTGAGATTAGGTGGAGGGACAGTGTACTATCAGTTGCTAGAATATTCCATTTTGAATATCTCTTGCATGCAGAAGGAATTATTTCCTTGAGGATTGTGCAGTTACTTCTTCAGGGTTTGTGAATGTGATGAGGCCAATTCACACATGTAGCTTCACTGGACCCTAAAAAAAACTGTGCAAGGGAATAGAAGGCTTGGAGGGCTTGAGGAGGGCATATACTATGTCTATTAAGTCTATGAGCTGTATTGTTTGATTGCAAAGAGAGCAGGATAGCTTGAGAGCTGATTCTTTTTGTAACTTGAATAAGATTTCCACCTGTATGATAATATAGAGATTGGGGTTTTAGGTTGAGGCTTTCCCTGGGTTATTTCTTCAGTATTATGTGTGATTGATTTCTCATTCTCAGTTATATGTGTTTTCTTGATCTTGCTCAATTCGATTAAGCTTCCGCAAAGTGTTGTAGAAGTATATCTTGTATTTTTCTTTAGTCTATTGCATAATCTGTTGATCTACAGTGGGAATTTCTACATGGTATCAGAGCAAAGTTGATCAAGGAGAAGAACAATATACAAGAAAGGAGAAGTTTGAAGGTTGTGGTTCTTGAATATAGAAATCGAGTTCTTATCACATCTCAATTTCACCAATGGCGCTTAGTGGTTTAAGACTCGAGTATGCCCTTGATGGTAGCTTGAATTATATAGCTTGGAAGGATTGCATGGAGGCAGTATTAGCGGATAACGGTTTAAAGGACTTCATTGATTAAGAAGTCCCCAAGCCGACTGATGCTACTCAACTGGCGGAATGGAAGAAATGTGTGGCTAGAGCAAGGAGAATCCTCCTAGAGGAAGTTCGATACCACATTGTCTCGAGCCTCCAATGGAAGGAGACACCATTATTGATGTGGAAAGCATTGAAATATCTATATCAGAACAGCAGCGATCAGAGGAAGCTGGCACTAAAAGACAAGATTCATAAGATCAAGTGTGAAAAGGGCGACACGATCTCTACATATCTGAACAAGTTCACCACCTGCAGAGATGAGCTTGGAAGTGTAGGGATCATGACCGTTGATTATGACATGGTGAGTCTTGCACTCCTCGGTCTTCCTAAGAGCTGGCATAGCTACCAAGACTTAGTTAATGGAAGAGAAAAACTGCCACATTGGGGACGAATTTGGTTGGATCTGAAGTAGGAGGAAATAAGAAGAAGCGCCAAAGATGGATCCTCATCGAAGCAAGATGATGAGGAAAATCTAGCCTTAGCTAGTAAGGTGAGGAAAGGGAAAGGGAAGGCGTCCCATCCCAAATTCGGTTCTTTCCATGGTGGGAAGAAGATTGACAAATCGAAAGTGCGATGCTTTCATTGTCATGAAGTGGGCCATTATGCTATGAATTTTCCATAGAAGAAATCCAAGAAGGGTTCCTCAAAGGGATCTAATGGTGAGGCACTGGCCTCACAGTTTGAGCTGGATTTCTCTCTTATCGCATTCATGGTTTCATCCATGGTGGGATGTGTGTGGTACCTGGACAGTGGGGCTTCATTGCACATGTCAGGTGACAAGATTATTTTCAGTACCTTGGAGGGGAAGGATCTCCAGATGCAAATCAAGATGGGCGATGATGGAAAGTATCGTGTTTCAAGGGAAGGTATAGTTGTGTTTCAGAGGGAGCATGGGGCTCCCATCACCCTGACTAATGTAAAGTATGTACTAGGTTTGAAGAAGAAACTTGTGTCTGTCGCTATGCTAGAAGATAAAGGCTATGACATAGTCTTTAGTAAAGGAAAGGTATTCTTGAGGCATATTGGTACTAGACAGACAAAGTGAATTGGGATTCAAGTAAAGAATATCTATAAGCTGGAGGTAGACAACTGTGCTGCATTGAGTTCGAAAGCTGAGATGGTACAGAGCCAAGATGTTGGCGAGCTATGGCATAGAAGACTGGGCCACTTGCACCATGGAGCCCTGAAGATCATGTAGCAGATTTCTACCAAGATTACCCAAGGGAAAACTTGAGTAGACGAATACATGCAAAGGTTGTACCTTGGGTAAGTATGTGAAATCTTCTTTTCTGGATTGAGACAGTAGAGTTGGAGAAATCCTGGAGCAAGTTCACTCAGATGTTTGTGGACATTTCTCTACAGCCTCCACTGCTAAACAAAGGTACTATGCTATTTTTATTGATTATTTTTCTCATAGATGCTGGATCTACTTTATGCAAAAGAAGGATCAGACCTTCTTGAGGTTTTGTGAGTTTAAAGCCTTGGCAGAGAAAGAATTTGGAAAGAAAATAAAAGCATTGTGTAGCGACAATGGTGGAGAGTATGTCTCCCAATAGTTTAAAGACTTTTGCGCTGCAAAAGGAATTAAACGGGAATTGACGGCACCCCATAACCCATAGCAGAATGGGGTGGCCGAAAGGAAGAATAGATCAATTGTGGGAGCAGCTCGAGCGATGTTGCATGACCAAAGCCTACCATTGCATTTGTGGGCTGAGGCATGCAATACAACAATATACTTGCAGAACAGAAGCCTGCACCGTATACTGGGGATAAAGTCCCCTATGGAGGCCTTTTCCAGGAAGCGATCTGATGTAAGTCACTTCTGAATCCTTGGATCATCAGTTTACTATCATGTGACCAAATATGCTAGGAAGAAGCTAGACCCAACAGCTGAGTTGGGAATACTTGTGGGGTACACAGATACACCCCACAACTATCGGGTGTACATGCCTTCCACTCAGAGGATAGTGGTACGCAGGGATCTGAAGTTCGATGAGTATAAAGCCATGCGCTTATCACTTGAGAGGGATCTCAAGTTGCATGCAGAGGAGGAACTTTCATTTCCTAAGGAGGAGGAGCCTCAGATTGATGTGGAGCAGTTGCATGCAGAGGATCTGGGAGTGGAGACATTCACTCATGATGATATTTCTAGAGATGGGCAGAAATGCTCAAGGGAAGCTGACAGCTTGATGCTGGATGTGCAGGAGAATATGGGACAACCATCTTCTTAGCACAGACAGAGGAGATCACTTGAGCGGTACACTAGGTACATGTCCCTCGTTGGGGAGTGTGTAGATACCGAACTTGCTTCATTCGAGGAGGCAATGCAACAACTAGTCTGGGTTGATGCAATGGTAGAGGAGTATGACTCTATCATTCAAAACAATGTGTGGGATGTTGTCCCAAGACCTCAGGGTAAGTCAATGGTGAGTTCTAGATGGCTTTACAAGGTAAAGCAGGTAGCTAATGGCAGTGTTGAGAAACATAAGGAAAGGTTTGTTGCCCGAGGTTTCTCACAGGTCGAGGGGATCGACTATGATGAAACTTTTGCTCTCGTAGCAAGGTATTCATCGATTAGATTGATGTTGGCACTATAAGCTCAGATGGGGTGGAAGACCCACCAGATGGACGTGAAGACAACATTCCTCAATGGGATAATTGAGGAGGAGGTGCACATTGAGCAGCCAGAAGGTTTTGAGACCTTCGATCGTGAGTCACATGTGTGCAGACTCAAGAGAGATTTGTATGGCCTGAAGCAAGCACCCCGTGCTTGGTACACCAGGATCGACAACTATTTCACCGGTTTGGGCTTCACCAAGAGTAAAGCAGATGTGAACCTTTAGCACATCATGGTAGAAGGTAAACCATTGATCATTGTTCTTTATTTTGATGATTTGATTTTGACAGGTGATGATCAGCTGATACATTCTTGCAAGGAGGACCTTGCAAGAGAGTTCGAGATGAAGGACATGGGCCTTATGCACTAATTTCTAGGCATGGAGGTGTGGCAGAAAAATGGTGAAGTATTTGTGTCTCAAGGCAAGTATGCCAATGAGATACTCAGGCGCTTTGACATGGAGAAGTGCAAGCCCATGCAGATTCCTCTAGTTGGGAACTAGAGGAAGGAGGATGCTACTTCAGGCGAGGTAGTAGCTACTATTGTTTATCGGCAGCTTGTGGGTTCACTTATGTATCTGGAGAACACACGACCCAACTTATGCTTTGCGGTGAACCAGCTGAGTCAAGCTATGGTTCAGCCTACCAAGCTGTTTTGGAAGGCAGCGAAGCATGTGCTAAGATACCTCAGAGGCACATCTTAGTTCAAATTGTGGTACAAATGGGTAGAGGGAGTGAAGCTTCAGGGCTTCACAGATGCAAATTGGGCAGGGAGTCCATTAGACCGGAAGAGCACTTTTGGAGGAGTCTTCAACCTTGGTTCAACTACAGTTTCCTGGTACAGCAGGAAACAAAGATCAATTGTACTTAGCTCAGCAGAGGCTAAATACATGGCTGGTAGTTAGGCTGCATGTGAGGCCATTTGGATGCGGAAGATTCTAGTGGGATTGTTTGGTTAGAGGATGGATCCTACAGTGATCTATTGCGATAACCATAGTTGTATCAAACTCTCTGAGAATCTAGTTTTTCATGACAGGTCCAAGCACATTGATATCCGATATCACCATCTTCGAGACTGTGTGGTCAAGAGGATCATGTTGTTGCTGTATGTTTTGACCGAGGAATAGGATGCAGATATTTTGACTAAGGAATTGTCAAAATGAAAATTCGAGTTCCACAAAGACAAGATTGGGGTTACTGATAATCCCTTTCTTGTTGAGAGGGAGTGTTGAAAATAGAAACAAGAAATGCTAAATAAAGAAGTGCTAAATTTAGTACTGCTATAAATAGCATTTTGAGATACCTTCCTATTTTAGTTAGTCCCTCAACTAAAATAATGAAGTAAAATTCGAATTTGATCTTAGCAGTTGTTTGTAAAATAATTAATTAATTCATCTTGAGTTAATTAGTTAATGAAAATCAAACATTAATTGAGGAATTTATCCATCAGTTAAAGAGATAAGGATGAGTTGTAATATTGAGTTGTAATTAGTTGGCTCAGTTAACTAAGTCAAGTCTAGTTAGATTAATTCAAATAGTTTGTTGAATTAATGTAAGTTCAGTTAGTTAATGCATGTATGCATATAATTGCTACACTTCAGATAACTAAATATTCTCTCATAAATAATTCATGAATGTCAGTTTAGACAGAGACCGAGTTGAGATCAGATGGAGGGACAGTGTACTATCAATTGCTAGAATATTCCATTGTGAATATCTCTTGCATGTAGAAGGAATTCTTTCCTTGAGGATTACGCAGTTACTTCTTCAGGTTTTGTGAGTGTGATGAGGCCAATTCACACATGTGGCTTCACTGGACCCCAAGAAAAACTACACAAGGAAATAGGAGGCTTGGAGGGGTTGAGGAGGACATATACTATGCCTATTCAGTCTGTGAGCTATATTGTTTGATTGCAGAGAAAGAAAGATAGCTTGAGAGTTGATTCTTTTTGTAACTTGAACAAGATTTCCACTTGTATGATAATACAGAGATTGGGGTTTTAGGCTTAGGCTTTCCCCAGGTTATTTCTTCTCTGTTATGTGTGATTGATTTCTCATTCTTAGTTATATGTGTTTTCTTGATCTTGCTCAATTCGATTAAGCTTCCGCAAAGTGTTGTAGAAGTAGTTCTTGTATTTTTCTTTAGTCTATTGCATAATATGTTTATCTATAGTGGGAATTTCTACATGGGACACATATTCCCAGTTCAATGAGGGGAAAAAATTACATTGGGATCCACTTGTGGTTGATTATTTATTTATTGGCTATGGAAATTGGCATTGGCATTGGCAACAAGAAAAAATGCAATAAATGGAAAATTAATTATTATAGGCTAGAAAGGACATATGAAAAAATATAAAAGAAATAAAGGAAAATGAAAGAAATTCCACTTCAGCAAGTGGGGAAGAGGAAGAGACAAGAAAATGATAAAATTCATAATAGAATATGCATGCAAGTAGAAATTAAGGAAAAGGAAAAGGAAAAGGAAAAAAAAGCAGAGAGAATGTTCTAGCACTCTTTTTGGAGGAAAAGAGAGGAAAAGATGAAGAGGGGAGAGAACACTATGACAACACTTGGACACAATCAGGGAAAGCAAGCATTGAAAGATGATTTTGAGTGGAAATTAAGAATAAGACTTGAACAAAAATAAGAAAGGGCAGAAATTGAGCAGAGAAAAGCACATCCACCAAGAAGATTTTTGCAAGTAACAATGTACATGTTCGAGTTATCTTGTTTGAATTTTGATGCATTGTTTATGCATTGATTTGTTGGTTATTATGTTGTCATTGCCTAGGAAATTTTCCTAGATTGACAATCATATACATCCATGCCTTATGTCACTTCCTAGATAGCTATGATGTAGTGGGTTCCCTATTCGGTTGAGCTATGATGCTGGTAGATTTTAGATCCTAGTTGAGGTGGTCTCAAGAAAATCCCAAGGGTTGAGGGTGGAGATGGTTTTCTCTAGGTGATCCCTTAAAAGGTGGGTCGAGATAGGAAAATTCCTCTAGGTATGGTGAACAAATTATGAGGCATCCAATATTGTATTCATTTTGGTGATTTTTGGACCTTACTTTAGGTGAAATCACTATGGATTGAGGGTGCAAGTGGTTTTTCCTATGGATTTCCTGTATGGTTAGGTTTTGGTTTATCCCATGTAATCCCAAATTCAGGGTTGGAATATGGCACGGGGGTGATTGAGATAGAAGAAAGAATTGGATCCACCCAATATATAGTTAGGTGGGACGTGGAAGTACCTAACTTGGTTGGCACTATGCATATGTTAATAGGTGTTATTATTTAATGAAGATATGTGAGTAAAATTTGGTTTATTATGTTGATTATTTTACTGGTTTGTTATGGCTTCATTATTGTTAGATGCTTGGTACATGCTTGGTGTATTTCTTGTTATATAAAGTGATCTTGTTATTGATTTTTCTCATGGTTTTGATAGACTCTTGAATAATTTATATGGATGCTTATGTGGATGCATGTGATAATTTGTGTTTGATTGTAGCTAGTATGAGAAGACAACAAGCCTCCTTGATGAATCTTTCATATAACTAATGAAACTATGAACAACTATGTACCCATGAATTAGAAGTACCATGGTCACAAATTGTTTGTAACAATGAATAAGATGTGTTGAGTAAACTTGAGCAAGAATAGAGCCTTTAAAAAGAGCATGAAAACACAAGAAATTTGTTGAGATATTTCTAGATAGATTTGCGCAATTGGCTTGAAGGTTGGCCCTAAAAATATAGAACAAAGTCCATGATCGCACTGTCTAAACTAGAAAATTTCAGCCACAACTACACCTAGGAAGGATTATCTGTGTGGTTAGAGCCCTCTTCCCGCACTAATAGGCCCACATCCATGTGGCTGAGTTGTAAGCTATGTTAGAGAGTGGTCTAAGCCCAAGGGAAATAGTCACTTGGAAAAAATAAGTTGATATCTATGTGATCATGTGTCCTTGGGTGTTTGCAATATGGTTTGATGAGTTAGACCCCATTTCCATAATTGCATCTTAGAAGTTGGGTCAAGTATAATAACTCACAACTCATGTTTAGCCTGGTAAGCTTGTTAAAGTGGGTAAATGTGGGGTGGGTTGTTACAAAGTGGTATCAGATCAAGTTCACAACACTGGACCTGAGGGTAAATGTAGATTATTATGTAGGTCTATATGTTTGTCATGCGTGCATGTACGTTATTTTATTTCTATTGTTGTTATATCCATATACATGATGTTGTTAAAATTTTATGTTATTATCTTGATTCAAGCATGAACTAATATGCTCTTTATATTATTATGTATCATTATAATATGGATTGACTTGTGCAGATGCAATAGCTTTGTTGGGTGCGGGATCTCCCAAGGAAATTTTTGGGGCTTAAAGCCCAAGTTTTGACTAAGTCTGATGTAAAGACTCTGCGATTTGTGGGCATGGAGTGCAAAGTTGTAATTGAGTCATAGGGTTGTCCGCCCTTACTTTTGTAATGTAATGTCAGCTTGAGAGTTCTACCCATGGTCCGGTTGTATAAATAGAGCGAGGCTCTAAGTGTAAAGAGACATCTAAGAAATGGAACAATCTAAGAGAAGATGAAGCATTGAGTCTTAGTTGAAGTGTAAAGTCATGTCTTTGGGTAGTAGAGTAGGAGAAGGCTCTGCAGCTGAGTGCACAGAGGCCTAGTAGTCCGCAGCTGAGTGCGCGGACCCCTGTAGCTGAGTGCGCAGGGCAGGTTGAGTCTGTAACCGATTAAAGCATTAATAAAGAGAAGTTTTACATTATATATATGTATCTTTTCCTATTTTATGCAATGAAGTATATTGGGTATGAATTGCAAGTTTACTATTTATTTTTTGCATGAACTTATATGAATGTGTTGAATAAGTGAATATAAGATAAAGTATTTGTTTACATGAAGATAACTAACTGTTATAAGAAGATAATTAAGATTTGCGGTGTAACTTGGGGAAATAGTGCAGATCACTGCTTTAGCATCACGGAAGTTCCTCATCCCCTGGTTAGGGTTGCGTGAAGGCTTCGCAGGTTAGGAAAGTGCACGAAGTGACCTACGCAGAGGTATTCACAGTTGGACTAAATTGACCCCTTAGACATCTCAAGGGTGAAGAAACTTGGTTCCAACATCCCCCCATACTGCTTCGGGTGAGACCCTAGTCTTCGCTCCGCAGGTTGTTGTTGAAAGAGCTAGTAGTACAAGGATTTGTTTGGCTAAATAACTCTGAACCTGGGTCAGGCCTCCTCAAGCCAACAAGCTTCACTAGAAGTAAATTTAGGTAATTATTTTGATTACACCCTTTACTTGCTATATCTAATAGTGGTATGTTGCAAGAAAATAGGAGACCAAGAGATGAAGAGTAGATTCATTGAGTACAATCCATATGACTCCCCACATAAGATAGAAGAGAAATCAGTGGAATGAGAGAAATCAGTCGAGCAGGGTGAAAAGGGAGACTCTCTTGATCTAGTAGATACATTAAGAAGTTTAATGGAAGAGATAAGAAGTTGTAAATATGATAATGAGTGATTGATTGAAGCCCAGGAAAGGCTAGAAAATGATCAAGAAAAGCAAGCTGAGGTTAATGTGGTTATTCTTCAAATACTTTCAGATTTACAGAAGCATGGATAGCTCGGGACCAGTCACGGAGACAAACAAGAAGAAAATACTAATGGGAAAGATGGAAGTTGGTCTCAGAAAAGATATAGGATGGACCATGATGATACAATAAAGAGTGGTAAACCCTTGAGTACACCTGAGAAGGGGGATAGTATGCATGGATTTTATTTTAGCTCTACTTCTAGGAGACATCGCCACCATCACTGCCAATATCATCATAAGAGCAGTAAGGAGTATTTGTTAGAGGAATTCAAGAAATACAAGACTTCTACTTTTGATGGTGAGATGATGAAATCAGAATATGTAGAAGCATGGCTACTTGTAATGAGAATTTTTTTTAGACTTCATGATTACTTAGAGAATATGAAAGCCATGATAACTACTTTTAGCCTCAAAGGAAAAGAAAATATATTGTGGGAATATTTCAAGCATGTCAGAGGCATCAGGGAAGAGAAGGTGATTTGGTAAGAGTTTGAAAGACTCTTTAGAAAGAAGTACCAGTCCAAGAGGTATTACAATTGAAATGCAAAGGAATTGTATGAGATCAGGATGGATTCCATGTCAAATGAATAATATACAACAAAATTTATAGAGCTAATGAGATATGTGCCATACCTCAAGGATGAGAAAGAAAATATCCAAAGGTTTGTTAGTGGATTTTCATTATCATTCAATGTTGAAAAATACAACAAGAAATTCTCAATTTGATTTAACCTTAGTCAAAATTGAGGAAACTCAAAATTCCACATCAACAGACGACTTGGAGTAGTTAATTGAGGTGATATGGAACTTGTCACTCAGTTAACTTAGTTAATTCATGTTAGGGGCATGAATTTTATTTGTGCGCAGTGAAATCTAAATTTTAAGAGTGAAGGTTGAGTTAATTTTAGTTGTAATCAGCTAAACTAGTTCTAATTGTTAATTGAACTAGTTGGTGGTCAGTTGAGTAATAGGACATCAGTCTAACTCATATATCATCTAGTTAATTTATAAATCAAATAATAATTAGATTACGCATGCAAAGAATACATGTTTCCCATTTGTGGTGGAGTTTCCAAGGAACTTAACCCACAATTGTAAACTAGTTGAGTGTACATGTGTTGCATGAGGTTAGGTGGACCATCCTTGGGAATTGTGTGATAAATTAGAGGAATTACCTACTTAATAGGAGCCTAACGCCTCAAGGAACAACATAAGGAAATCCACTGGTACAAAATGTGTTCTATAACCAAATAAAAAAAGAGATAGATCAATGACTTCCAAATTAGCCTTTTTGAGGGGGAAAACTCCTGTACAACACATAAAAGAATAATTCTTGAATGATACAAATGACAAGACCTCATTTCTATATGCAAGAGTCTGAGTCAAAATATAATTAGAGTCTACATAATAATAATAATAATGTAAGGGCACAACAATAACAATAATGGGCTTCTATGGGTCAAAATAATAACAATATGGGGACTACATGGGCACAACAAAAACAATAAGGGGGATAAATTAACAATATCAATAAGAAGCTACACTAGTAATATAGGGACATAACATGCCCCTATCCTTCAAAATATTGTTGTCTTCAATGCTTGAGTAGTTCTAGATGCTTCTGTATAAAATTCTCTTCCTCCCATGTGGAATCTTTAGTCAGTAATTTCTTCTACTTAATGAGATACTCTGAAATTGATCGATTTCGTAGCTGTCAGGTTCTTGTTTCTGTGACTGCTTCAAGTTACAATATTATTTTTCCTTCTTCGTCAATTTCTGGTGATACTGTTTGAACTGGGAGCTTGTCACCTATAACCTTATTTAAGCATGAAAAATGGAAAAATGAGTGCAATCAGGAAGATGTAGAAGCTCCAATTTGTATGCCATAGTACTAATCTTTTGCAACACCTTGTAAGGACCATAATATTTTGGTGATAAATTATTATCCTTCTTAGCTTGCTTGAGGGACATTTGTTTGTATGGTTGTAGCTATAAAAATATCTAGTCACCTACATCAAAACTTCTTTCGTTGTGATGTTGATCTGCCTGTTGTTTCATTCGATGATGAGCCAAAGTCAGGTTATCATTTAAGAGCTGGAGAACTTGTTGTTGATGCTCGATGTGATATTCCACTGTTTGAAACTTAGAATTGTGTCGTAAAGATGATGTGATGGATGGTAGATGATATCCATAAAGTGCCATAAATGTAGTGATTTTTGCTACATTATGGAAGGAAGTGTTATACCACCACTTAGGTAGAGGTAACCACTTAACCCATTGTGCTTGTTTATCACATACAAATAAACGAATATATCTTTCCAAACATTTGTTCACAATCTCCATTTTCCCATCAGATTGAGGATGATAAGATGAGATATGAGCTAACTGAGTTCCCAGAAAAGAAAATAATTGCATCCAACAATTTCCAGTGAAAATGGGATCACTATCGCTTGTTTGCATGTATCTTTTGAATTGTTTCCATAAATGCAATAGCAATTGTACTGGAACAATCATGTCATAAATGATAGACCATGGTTATGGGGAAGGGTGGGTCTCTTCGTAACCTCATGGTTCCCTGGTTTTGATGCAAACTCAATGATCTGATAATCACCCTATGAGTGACCTCAGTTAAAGATTTATTGAATAAAGGTATTACAGACTCATGTGCTGGTGTGTGTCCATGTTATTTAGGCAACAGATCAATCAGATTGCAAATACAAAGACACTTGAAAGGGGAAAAAAGCAGAGAAATATAGTAAGTAATACAAGAACACAAGAAATTAATATGGAGTTCACCCTATCCTCCAGGGCTACATCTCCGGTCCAGCTCTCAGTGGTGGCCTTATTTTATTGTGTCTTAAGCAAAGAATTACAATGCAGGAGCTCAATGTGAGTCTCCTGAAACAGAAATTTACTTGGCAGGGTGGTTCTTGGATGCCCCAAGCCACTAGAGTACACAAACTCTTTTCCTTACCAACTCTGTGACCTTCTGGTCTACAATGGAGAGAGCCCAATGTGGTGCTCAGTCCAGACAAATCCTCTCTGGGATGGCTTGAATCTCTCAAGCTCTCTGGTGCTCGATGCTGCCTTTGGTCAGCTTGACCCTCTGTCTTCCGTTCTACTTTTGCTTCACTGTCTTCTTTGCTTCTCTGTCTTCTGTCTTCGGTTCTTCCTCTCCCGTGTCTTTTGTTCTCTGTTCACGACTTTAAGACCATTTGAGCCTATGGTTGTTCAGTTCCTCTTCCACCTTCGTCAGATTGCCTTCTACAGCTACGCTTAGAGTTCCCTATCCGGCGTCATCATCAGGCTCACAGGAAGTGGCCACATGTCCTCCTATACTGCGCCAGCCTGCTTCATCAGTTCAATTCTTCAGTTATGTCGTGGAATGATTCTTCCTCCACTGTGAAAAAAATTCTTTTGAATCGTGGCTTATTCCCTCGTTAAATCCGGTCTTGCCGTCAGGTGCGATGTCAACCATCCAATCTGGATCCCCCATATCCAACGCCATCTACTCATTTCGCGTGGTTGACTTGCTCGACAGTTAGCGTGCAATGAGCGACGGTTTTCTCTCTCCTTCACTTGCCATGCGTCAGCCGCTGAGTGGAATCACTCTGATTTCACTAAAACTGCTTACCGCCCAAGGAGCCCCCGATCAATATCGCCAATTTCGGAGCGGGTCCCGCCTTTTAGCTTTTAGCCTTTCGCTTTTTGTCCTTCGGTTCTCCGGCTCTCCATGTGACCAAGTGCTCAGGGCTTCTCCATTTTGAGGGTTTTCGCCCAGTGATGCGCAATTAGTGCATCAAAAACCTCCTCTATTTCTTGATCTAGGCCTCCTAGGGGCTAGTTTCACCTCCCGCATAGTCTCCATGGGCCTCGGTCAGCATGCTTTGACCGAGGTCCTCATTGTTACATGTTGGCTACCACTGCCATTGGTTTGAGGTGTTTTTGATCGCTGTTTTGAATTCTTTGAAGTCTGTCCCGACCTGATACAACCATGGTTCTTTTGATTATTCTTCATGGATCCAATTCGGATCACGACCTTCCCACTAAAAAGCTTTTGGACCACCAAAAGTTGGTTTTCAAGCATTGACTAAGTGAGGGTACTATTGTCTCACTTGTCCAATCTCAATCCACTTTGCACTGCTTGGCTTTGAACCTTTGAGCCCAAATTTGAGGTAGTCAACATCTCCCCTGTGCGTTGTCCTCACCTTCCTGTCTAGCACTGCATCTTCTTGCAATTGATTAAGATATTTAGGTAGTAGGTCATCAATAGAAGGCAATTGACTTTGCTCTTCAGGGTCCTCAATCATTGAAGGTTCAAACAATCTCAAGCAATCTGCATTTACGACTGAGTAGATGTGCATGTAAGCTGGTAGATCAAGGCGAAAAGCATTTTCACTAATCTTCTCAAGTATCCTAAAGGGTCCATACCTGATAGGCTTTAGCTTTTTACCTTCACCTTGCATCCTGTCCTTGCTGATATACAGCCAGACCTAGTCACCAACTTGAAAACTATGCTCCATCTAATGCTTGTCATGCCTAGCCTTGTACTTGGCTTGGCTCTTTTCCAGTTGTTCCTGTACTGCCTGGTGGATCTCCTGGATCTGTTCAATGAACCTAGTTGCCCTGTCCACATCACTATGTCCATCAACCATGGTATCTTTACCAAAGACAAAATCCAAAGGAGACCTTGGTGTGAAACCAAAACAGGTCTCAAAAGGAGATCTCTATGTAGAAGAATGCTTTGCTCTGTTGTAAGCATGCTGCACATAACACAAATGTTCATCCCAAAGCTTAGGATGTTTGCTGCAATATCCTCTCAGTAACTGGATCACTGTCCTGTTAACTACTTCTGTCTGGCCATCAGTTTGTGGATGAAAATCTATGCTTTTCTTCAGTTTGGTGTCCATCAGTTCCCACAAACTTGACCAAAACTTCCCCACAAATCGGGTGTCTCGATCAGATACAATAGAAGTGGGTAATCCAAAATGAACCCATACATGTTCAAAGAACAATTTTGCAGTCTGTTCAATTGTAATATGTTTGTTACAAGGTATCAAAATACACATTTTGTTGAACCTATCCACAACAAC
Source organism: Pinus tabuliformis (assembly GCA_031772625.1). NCBI lineage: Eukaryota > Viridiplantae > Streptophyta > Pinopsida > Pinales > Pinaceae > Pinus > Pinus tabuliformis. The sequence goes on from CM062819.1 coordinate 1,682,369,486, forward strand.
ATATAGATAATCATGACCTTTCCTAGATTTAGGCAGTCCTCCAACAAAATCCATGGAAATGCTTTCCCAAGGGTGAGAAGGTAGGGGTAAAGGAGTTTACAAGCCTAGTTTTTTGTTGTTGGGCTTGCTTTTAGCACACATGGCACACCCTCTTATATATCTAGAAACTGTCTCATTCATTTTCGGCCAATAACAAAACCTTTGCAGTTGTGCAACTGTTTTACTTACCCCAAAGTGACCTGATATCAGAGAAGTGTGTTCTTCCCTAATTATATTTACTCTCTCAGTTTGTGGAATGTAGAGTTTCCCACAATGGTATAAGAGTCAGTCCTTCACATGATAATCCAATTCTTCTACTCTTTTGCCTTGACTCAAAGTTGCATATACATCTTTAAAGTCCATATCCCGAGCATATTGTTCAATGTAGCTTTCATGTAGTACATAATTATGCTTAAGTATGGTAGATGCATTTATAATGGGTCTAGATAACATGTATGCAACTTTGTTATGTGTGCTCTTTTTATATCTGATGACTAAATGAAACTATTGTAGAAAACCCATCCATCTGTAGTGTCTTGATTGTTGCAACTTAGTTTGGGAGTGCAGATATTGAAGTGGTTGATGATCAATATGTATTACTATCTCTTTGCCCATTAAGTAATGTTTCCACTTTTTCACACTCTAAACTAATGCATACAATTCTTTATCATATGTAGGATAGTTAACTACTGCAGGATTAAAAGTCTCAGAATGATAACATATGGGTTTACCATGCTGTGTCAACACTGCTCCCATGGCATAGTCACTGGCATTAGTTTGGATCTCAAATGGTCTTTGCAGATCAGGCAATGCTAGTACAGGTGTTGTACTAATATTTTGTTTCATGGTGTCAAAGGATTTCTGATGTTTGCCTCCCCACTGAAACACCTTATTCAATCCTGTTAAAGCATGTAAGGGATTTGCAATTGAGGAAAAGTTAGAAATGAACTTCCTCCAATATTGTGCTGCTCCTAAGAAGCTTCTCACTTCTGTAGCAGAGTTGGGTTTAGGCCAGTTTACAATGACTGCTACTTTATAGGGATCTATTTTCAATTCACCATCCCCTACTATATGTCCCATGTAGTTTAGAGATGTCTTGCCAAATTCACATTTTGAGAGTTTAACATAAAAAAAATTTCTTTTCAAAACATCTAGTGTCTGCTTAACATGCTTTAAATGTTCTTCCCATGTTTTACTAAAAATCAGAATGTCATCTAGGTACACAATAACAAAGTCATCAAGAAAAGGTCTGAGTACATCATTCATTAATCTCATGAAAGTAGCAGGAGCATTAGTTAAGCCAAAAGGCATAACCAACCACTCATACAATCCCTGCTTTGTTTTGAAAGCAGTCTTCCATGCATCTTGCTCTGCAACCTTGACCTAATGGTATCCACTGTGCAAGTCTAGCTTGGTGAAATAAACAACTTCCTTCAATTGATCTAAAAGATCATCTATGCGAGGAAGGGGATAACGATTTTTGATTGTTATCTTATTCAGTGCTCGGTAGTCAATGCACATTCTCCACAAGCCATCTTTCTTTCTCACCAAAATGATTGGTGACCCACATGGTGATGTGCTAGGCCTAATGAACCCCTTCTCAAGCAACTCCTGCACTTGCTTCTTGATTTAAGCATTCTCTAAAGCATACAACTTGTACATTCCAATGTTAGGCAATGGAACATCTTGCTGCAAAATAATATCATGTACTATTCCCTTTTTGGGTGGCAGACCTTTAGGTTCTTGAAATAAGACATCATACTCTGAAACAACCTTTTCTATATCAGCTTGTTGTTCAGCATTACAGCCCTCAAATACATTGGTTTTATCAGGTTTCTTTTCCTTTACAACCATCAGTAAGAATTGTTTGCATGAATTTATCATTCTTTTCATCTGTCCTGAGTTTATGAGAGTGTAATTATTCTTGAGCTTATGAGCTCTTACAAAGTATTCGATTCCATCTTTAACAAGTAGATACTTGTTCTCAGCTCTATAGAAGATAGCCTTCCTATCATACAAGTAAGGACTTCCTAAAACAATTCCACATATATCCAAAGGAATTATTTCTAACTCCACCTCATCTACAAATGTTGTCCCAAAAGAAAACTTGAGTTTGCACTGTCTAGTCACTTGTAGTTGTGCTTTATCATTCAACCATCCTAAAGGGTATGGTTTCTTATGAGGTGTAGTTGCTAATCCCAATTTCTTTACAATTGTTTTAGAAATTAAATTTACTTGTGAGCCACTATCAAACAAAGTATCAATCTTTTGATGCTTGGAAACAACTCGAATATGGAAAAGCTCATGTCTTTTTCTCTCATTTTCTTCATTAATAACAGATTGAGCAGAATTACTAGTAGATGCTTCAGAATTCTTACCTTTTATACCTGTGGCTACAATAGTTGTTTCATCTCTCGAGTCTGACCCCAAATATTTTTGAATAGTTGCAGCAGTCTTCTTCTTCTTGCCCTCGGACTTCTTAGGTCTTAGCTCTGGATGCAGAATCCAACAATGCTCATCATCATGCCCATCCTTTTTACAGTGAGTGCATGAAGCTTTGCTTTTCTGTGCAGTGTTAGCCTTCCTTGCTTTCCACTTCCGATTTATTTTCTTCTTGCTCTTGCTTGCAGTGGGTTGGGATGGTCCCCCAACTTTTGGATTTCCATTCTTTCCTTTAGCTTCTAGATGAGTAGCTTGTACAGATACCTCATCTATACTAGTGGGATTAAACATGAGGATGGTATGCCTCATGTACCTGTGTAGACCACCAATGTACTTCAAAAGAGTCTCTGGGGAGTCTAATGAGTTCCCTAGAATCAATTCTCTCTTTCCAAATTCTTGAGTGTACCCTTGCACACTTTGCCCTTTCAATTGCCGAAGAGTTTGCCAACTCATCATGGCTTGTTGCATGTAGGCCAATGGATAGAATTGCTTCTTGATTGCAGAAACAAAGTCACCCTAGACAGAGATAGTCTTACCATGTCTTTTCATATCAGCTTGGGTTCTGCCTTCCCACCAAACCAAGGCAGTGCCTCCTAGGCATAGGCTTGCTAGCTGAATCTTGCTCTTGTTTGAGTCTATGTTCTCTACCCTGCAATAAACATCAATTTGTCTAATCCAATTGTCCAACCTTTCATCATTTAGCTCTCCATCATATATAGGCAAATCAAATTTAACATCTAGCTTAATCAAAGTTGCTTTCTTATTATGCATAGGGCTATTAAGAGGTGTGAGAAAGCTTTCCTCTTTCCCTTTTCCCTTGGAGTGGCCATGGAAGTGAGACTCATCTTCTTCTTTATCTTGTTTAGAACCTGATTAATCTTCATCCTTATGCTTTCTAAAGTCCTTATGCATTTCTTCTACCATAGACTTTCTAGCTAGGAAACTTTCTAGGAATTGAGGGTCTGGCCCTACAAAACCTTCTTCTAACATTGTCTTCCAAGGATAAACTCTCCCAATTACAGGATTAGTTTTGACCAACTCTTCTTCTCCTAATTTGAGCTTTGATCTAGTGAGCATTCAACAACTAAACCAACACAAGCTTGTTTAACCTTACAGCCTAGAGCTATAATACCACTTGATCTGATAATCACCCTATGAGTGACCTCAGTTAAAGATTTATAGAATAAAGGTATTACAGACTCATGTGTTGGTGTGTGTCCATGTTATTTACGCAACGGATTGATCAGATTGCAAATACACAGACACTTGAAAGGGAAAAACAACAAAGAAATACAATAAGCAATACAAGAACACAAGAAATTAATATGGAGTTCACCCTATCCTCCAGGGTTACATCTCCAGTCTAACTCTTAGTGGTTGCCTTATTTTATTGTGTCTTAGCAGAGAATTACAATGCTGGAGCTCAATGTGAGTCTCCTGAAACAGAAATTTACTTGGCAGGGTGGTTCTTGGATGCCCCAAGCCACTAGAGTACACAGACTCATTTCCTTACCAACTCTGTGACCTTCTGGTCTACAATGGAGAGAGCCCAATGTGGTTCTCTGTCTGGATAGATCCTCTCTGGGATGGCTTGAATCTCTCAAGCTCTCTTGTGCTCGATGCTGTGTTATGAAACTAGCTCAAAAAAGATAGAATGGATAGATCAACGCCTTAGAATTAAACCTCTTCGAGGGGGCAACCTCCTTTACATTACATAAATGAACAATTCTTCGATGATTCAAATGAAAAAACCTCCTTTCTATATATAGGAGTCTAAGGAGTCACAATATAACCCAGCCGACCTAACAATAATAATATAAAGCCACAAAAATAACAATAGAGGGATTATATGGGGCATAGTAATAACAATATGGGGACAATAGGGGCACAACAATATTAATAAGGGATACAACTACAATAGTAATGGGGTAATCACTAGTATTATAGGGGCCTAACATGCCCCTTTCCTTCAAAAAAGTGTTGTCCTCTGATACCAAATGTTATGAAACCAACTCAAAAAAGATAGAATGGATAGATCAACGTCTTAGAATTCAGCCTCTTCGAGGGGGCAACCTCCTTTACATTACATAACTGAACAATTCTTCGATGATTCAAATGATAAAACCTTCTTTCTATATATAGGAGTCTAAGGAGTCACAATATTACCTAGCCAATCTAACAATAATAATATAAAGCCACAAAAATAACAATAGAGGGATTCTATGGGGCACAGTAATAACAATATGGGGAAAATAGGGTCACAACAATATTAATAAGGGATACAACTACAATAGTAATGGGGTAATCACTAGTATTATAGGGACCTAACATGCTGCCTTTGGTCAGCTCGGCCCTTTGTCTTCTGTTCTGCTTTTGCTTCACTATCTTCTTTGCTTCTCTATCTTTTGTCTTCGGTTCTTCCTCTGCCGTGTCTTTTGTTCTTTGTTCACGGCTTTAAGATCATTTGAGCCTATGGTTGTTCAGTTCCTCTTCCACCTCCATCGGATCACCTTCTGCAGCTGCGCTTGGAGTTCCCTGGTCAGAGTCATCATCAGGCTCACAAGGAGTGGCCATATGTCCTCCTGTATTGTGCCAGCTTGCTTCGTTGGTTAAATTCTTCGGTTATGTCGTGGAATGCGTCTTCCTCCACCGTGGCAGTCAAAGTGGACCTCAAATTCTTCTGAATCACGGCTTATTCCCTCGTTAAATCTAGTCTTACCATTGGGTGAGATGTTAACCATCCGATCTGGATCCCCCAGATCCAACACCATCTACTCATTTCGTGTGGTTGACTTGCTCGACTGTTAGCACATGATGAGTGGCAGTTTTCTCTCTCCTCTGCTTTCCATGCATTAGCCGCTGAGTGGAATCGCTTCGATTTCACCAAAACTACTTACCGACCAAGGAGCCCACAGTCAATACTGTCAGTGTCGGAGCAGGTCCTGCCTTTTAGCTTTTAGCCTTTCGCCTTTTGTCCTTTGGTTCTCCAACTCTCCATGCAACCAAGTGCTCGGGGCTTCTCCATTTTGAGGGTTTTCGCTCAGCGATGCACGATTAGTGCATCAAAAACCTCCTCTGTTTCCTAATCTGGGCCTCCCAGGGGCTAATTTCGCCTCTGGTGTAGTGTCCATGGGCCTCGGTTAGTGCACTTTGACCGAGGTCCTTGTTGTTCCATGCTGGCTGCCACTGCCACTGGTTTGAGGTGTTTTTTATCACTGTTTTGAATTCTTTGAAGTCTGTCCCAACTTGATACAACCATTGTTCTTTTGATTATTATTCATGGATCCAATTCGGATCACTCAATGGTGGTTACAAAAAAATTGGTTTGGGTAAGGCTACTGTTGGCATTATGACACAGGTTTGGCACTATGACACAGGTGTTGTCCATGATGGCAGCTCACTCAGATGACAGATCACAATTCAGGCTCTCAGAATGAAGGAAAAAGATATATATGGAGGTTCCTCTTAACGAAGTTGCGTATACACGCGGGATAGATGTTCAAAAGGTGCGTATACATATGCACGCACTTTCATGCAAGGAAAAGCACGTACATGTGGGAAAACTTATTTTTGGTCCGTGGTATTGAGTCCTTGGTATTTGGACCTATGGTTTTGGACCATGGTATCTCGTCCGAAGTGTTGAACCCAGGTATTGGGTCCATGGTATTGATTCTTTATGGTTTTGGACCGTGGTATTGAGTAAGGCCTAAGACTATAAAAAGGGAAGGAGATCATTTGGCAAGGGCATTCACTCAAGCATTGAATATCTTATGAAGAGCAAGATCTAGAATTGGGTTATGGTGCATTGCTGGATCTAAACCAAGGAGGAACCTGAGCGCTAAAAGATGGATAAGTTCTATTGATGGGTCAAGATCTTAAGGCTTGAATAGTAGTATCTTTGTGTGATTTTGATCTGTTATATTTGGCGCATGATTTGATCTATAAATTTGAGAATATGGGTATAACTAATGTCTAAATAAGTGAAAAGGGTAAAATATCTTTTATAGATCTGTACATAGGTTCAGCAAATGAGAGGCGCATATACACGCTGGTTCAGTAAGTCAAAACAACGTATACGCTGGTTGGCCTTAATACAATAGCGTATGCACGCAGGTTTCTACATATTGAAGTAGCATACGTCTCATGAAATATGTTTTAGCTGCTTCTGCTTATTGTTGCAGTGTTCTGGGTTCAGGATTAGTTTCTGGTTATTGTTAATGTATTCTAGTTGCAGCATTCAGAGAAGTAATTGTTTGATTCAGTTTTGATTGAAGAAAAGGAGATTGGTTGATGCAGATATATTTGATGTTTGATTAATGTTATTGATGGATCTAGTTTGAAAATTTATGAAACGTGGCCCTTGGAAGAAAGAGAAGGTTGTATCCTTCTGTAGGTCAGCACCTACGTACTAGTTCATCAGCTAGTACATGAGATAAGGGGGTTGTAGCTCCCTTCTAGGAGAAGCTGGAGAACGAGAGAAGGTTGTAGCCTTCTACAAGTAGAAGCCTGCGTACTGGTATAAGACTGCACCAGTACAAAGATATTGTAAAAAGAAGTTTCTTATTAAAAGAAGATAGAGATGAATTGCAGCAGGTGGTTTTCACCCACATTGGGTTTCCACCTTATATCTTGTGTCCATGTGTGTGATGATCTGTTCTGTTTTACTGCTCCTGTTTACTGTTCTTATGATTAATGAAGTCTTGATGCACTGATTAAAGATCAACATTTAATGAATCTTAAGTTTTCTGATATACGCTGGTTTCTTTAGACACAGTAGCGTATATACGCAATTTCCCATAGCTAAAGTAGCATATACAAATCTGATTGTGAAATGAAAAATAATTGATTTGATAATACTGATTCACCCCCCTTCTCAGTATTATTTCCAACAATTGGTATCAGAGCAGGTCCTTCAGAAGAAGCTTGATCGCTTGAAGGAAGATCTATCATCATGAGCAACTACAAAAAGAGGCATCTATCAGGCCACCAATCTTTGATGGAAGCAACTTCGTCTATTGGAAGGTAAGAATCGCAGCCGATCTTCAATCTCTTGGTACAGAGGTTTGGGATATCGTGGAAATAGGATACACATTTCCATCAGCAACTCCTACAGATACGGCTGGTAAGAAGTAGTATGAAACAAATGAAAAGGTTGTCAATACTCTATTAGCGAGTTTATCTCAATCAGAATTCGTCAAGGTTATGCAGCTCAAAACCGCAAAGGAAATATGGGACAAGATTGTTCTGAGCTATGAAGGAGACGATCAGGTAAAATGTGCAAAACTACAAACTCTCATAATTCAATATGAAAATCTTAAAATGCACAATGATGAAAGTGTGGCTAATTATTTCTTACGTATAGATGAGATTGTTAATCATATGAAAAACTTGGGTGAAGAAATACAAGAAGTTACCTTGGTTGAAAAGGTTCTAAGATCTTTGTCTTCTAAGTTTGAATCAAAAGTTTCTACATAGAAGAAAAGGAGAATCTATAGAGCATTACCATGTCACAGCTGCACGGAATCCTAACTACTTTTGAAATGAGTAAAGGGGGACCATCAAATAGGAGAGAAGTTGCATTCAAAGCTTCAGGAAAAGGAGATTACAATGAGCCAGGACATATGTCAGAAGGAGAGGAAGAATCAAACTTTGTCAAGAACCTTCAACGCGGTTCTGGAAGATTCAGAGGTAAGCTACCTTTCAAATGCTTTTCTTGTGGAAGAGTCTATCACTATGCAGCCAAGTGTCCTCATAAAGATAATCTTGATAAAGGTAAGGAACCAGTTAGATGGAACAGGAAATAGAATGTAAGTAAGAAGAGCTATTATACACATGAAGACAATGATGGATTTTCAATCAGTGATGAAGATGAACAATGTAATGATTATATACTGTTGATGGCTTTTGAAGATGATAATTTCTTGGATGCTATAGATGAAAATGATCTCTATGAAGAAATTTCTAAACTTAAAATCTGTTTAGAAGAAAAGAGTATGATCATAGATACTCTGACATTCCAACTTGTTGAAAGGGAAAAACACAATGAAAAGTTAGAATGTGAAATTGTGGGACTTAGAAAAGAGATTGAGAAAACAAAATCTCTTAATCTTAGATTTGCTAAAGGATCTGAAACTCTAGATGAGATTATCAAAGTGCAGTATTCTCCACTAATCAAGACAGGTCTTGGATATACTGAAGAAGCATCTCAAGTACAGAAGCCATCCACCTCCAAAAGTTATCTTGATGCAGCAAGGAGAAGTGAATAGGTTGACAATCGATAGCAAAGGCATAAAGCAGATCACCAGGTAAATCAGGGTCAATCTACCTCAAGGATGAACAGAGATCACCAAGTACATCAAGGACAATCTACTTCAAGGATGAACAAAAGCTACAACCAATCACAAGTAAATCATTCTCAATTTGCCTCAAGAACGAATGGTTATGGAAATTACAATCACCTGGACGGAAGGTTTGATAATCGTAGGAATTTCTTCAATGGCCAATGTTTCTCTTGTCATAACTTTGGACACAAAGCAGCTCAATGTGTTGCCTACAAGACCATCATGACCAGAGAAGCACGAAATCAAAGGAGTGTGACTGGAATCATGAAAATAACCTACAATAACTTTTCTGCTCTTGAAGATGAAATATAATGTTCTATTTGTAACAACTTCGGTCATGAAGATTCTGACTGCAAGAGTAGGTTTCGGCAAACAACTCAGAAGGAGCAAGCTTCATTGAGTCCCAAAACATGGAGGAAGAAAGAACCACAACCAAAAAGATGTGGTATAGCCTTATATGTAGAAGGACAGGAAAATCAGTGGTACATCGACAGTTGTTGCTCAAAACATATGACAGGTGATAAAGAAAAACTTTAGTCATATAGTGCCTTTGAAAAGGAAAGGAGAGTCTCATTTGGAAATGACACCCCTGCATTCATAAAAGGTAAAGGTTCTATTATTTTGAAAGAAAAAGTCAAAGCTGGAAATGTAATGTATGTTGATGGCTTAAAACATAATCTATTGAGCGTTAGTGAAATGTGTGATCAAGGAAATGAGGTAATATTTCGATCAAATGGATGTATTGTTCATGAGCTTGATACAGGAGAAATAGTGATCAAAGGCATAAGAACTCCAAATAATTTATACATACTCAAGGGAGGACAACAACAATGCTATCTAAGAAAGAATGATGAACACTAGCTATGGCACAGAAGATTGGGGCATCTAAGCTTCTCTCAGATAAGGAAAGCATGCAAATATCAGGCAGTTCGTGATCTCCCTGACATCAGAATTCCAAACAATACTATATGCAAATCATGTCAGTTTGGTAAGCAAACTAGAACTAATTTCCCTGAGAAGGAAGGATTAGCAAGTAAGCCACTTGAACTTGTCCATACAAATGTATGTGGTCCATCTAGGAAAAGGTCACCTCGAGGAGAAGAATACTTCATATTGTTCATTGATGACTTTTCTAGGATGTGTTGGATAGGACTCCTGAAGCATAAAGACGAAGCTTTCGAAAAGTTCAAAGCATTCAAAGCCTTGGTTGAAAACGAATCAGATCACAGAATCAAATGCCTCAGGTCTGATCGAGGAGGGGAATTTACCTCAGATGAATTCTTCAATTTTTGTGAAGAACATGGAATAAGAATGGAATTCTCTATGGCAAGGACTCCTCAGCAAAATGGAGTAGTAGAAAGGATGAATAGAACAATTCAACAAATGGCTCATGCTATGCTTGATGAATCTGGAACTCCTGCAACCTTTTGGGGTGAAGTTGCAAGACAAACGTCTGGGTAAACAACACTCAAACTTCTCATGAATTTTGGTATGGTAAGACTCCTATGGTAAAATACTTCAAAATTTTTGGAACCAAATGTTACATCAAAAGGACTGATGAAAACCTTGGCAAGATTGAACCTAGAGCAGATGAAGGCATTCTCCTTGGTTACTCTCCCCACAACAAAGGATATAAGTGTTACAATAAAAGACTTGGAAAAATTGTTGAAAGTATTGATGTAGTGGTTGATGAAGAAGGAAATATTCCTAGGTAGGTAAAATCTAAAGATTTCAAAGATGATGAGGACTATCCTTCAACATCAAATCAGACTTGTGATGAAGAAGAAACCTATGAGGCACCAGAAGAATAGATAAGGGTAGAAGAAAAGACTCCATCTAGGTACGTTCAGAAGAATCATCTAGAAACTCAAATTTTGGGGTAGAAAGAGGTAGGTGTACAAACAAGAAGAACTATTTCAGAAGCTTCAAGCTATCTAGCATTGCTCTCCTCCACTAAACCATGAAATGTAAGTGAAGCATGCAAAGATGAATGCTGGGTCAAGGCCATGAATGAAGAACTTGAGCAGATTGAAAAGAATAACACTTGGGAGTTGGTTCCTAGACCAAATGATAAGAATGTCATAGGGACAAAATGGATATTCAAAAACAAGTTAAATGAAAATGGAGATGTTATTAGAAACAAGACTAGACTTGTTTGTAAAGGGTATGCTCAACAAGAAGGTATAGACTTTGAAGAAACTTTTGCACCAGTTGCTAGACTTGAAGCCATAAGAATGTTCCTTGCTCTTTCTAGCTTTCAGAAGTTCAAAGTATTTCAAATGGATGTGAAATCTTCCTTTTTAAATGGAGACTTGGAAGAAGAAGTGTATATTGAGCAACCAGATGGATTCATCCTTGGAAATGATCCAAAATTTGTATGCAAACTTAAGAAGGTACTCTATGGTCTTAAACAGGCTCCAAGGGCTTGGTATTATCGTCTGGACAAATACCTCCATCAACAAGGTTTTTCGAAAGGATCAGCAGATAGCAATCTATATATAAAAATTGATAATGATAAATTGCTAATACTTGTTGTATATGTTGATGATATCATCTTTGGTAGCAATGAAGAAGCCATGAGTCAAAACTTTGCTTTGGTGATGCAGAAAGAATTTGAAATGTCCTTGCTTGGTGAGTTGACATATTTTCTTGGTTTACAAGTCCACCAAAATAAAGACGGTATCTTTTTATCACAAACCAAGTACCTCAAGGAGATCTTAAAAAAATATGGCATGGAATATTCAAAACCAGTATGTACACCTATGGTAACAGGATGCAGCCTCAACGCAAATGACGATTCAGCAGCAGTACATCAACCAACCTATAGATCCATGATTGGTAGTCTACTATATCTGATAGGTACCTGACCAGACATCATGCATGCAATAGGAATAGTTGGAAGATTCCAGGCCAATCCAAAAAAGCACACCTTCAGGCGGTTAAAATAATTTTCAAATATCTTCAAGGAACACAAAACTGTGGCTTATGGTATCCTAGAGATATAGATCTCACACTTCATGCATATACAAATGCAGATTGGGCTGGAAGCGTGGATGACAGAAAAAGCACTAGTGGTGGTGCATTCTTTATGGGTTCCAGATTAGTATCTTGGTTTAGCAAGAAACAAAGTTCAATTGCTTTATCTACAGCAGAAGCGGAATATGTGGTTGCTACATCTTGTTGCACACAACTTCTTTGGATGATGCAAATTTTGCAAGATTTTCAAATCACTTGTACTCCACCTATCTCCATTTTATGTGATAATACAAATGCAATCAACATTTCAAAAAATCCAATCACGCATTCAAAGACCAAGCACATACCTATCAAATATCATTTTCTACGAGAACAAGTGCTTGAACGAAAGGTCAAATTGGAGTATGTTCCCTCCAAGGAATAGGTTGCTGATATACTCACCAAACCACTGCCCAGGGAGACATTTGAATACCTCAGACAGAAGCTGGGAGTAGTTGATGCATCATCCTGCTATTGAAACTTGTCTGTCTTAGAGAAAAGTGGTTTTACACGAGTTTCATGAGGAGGATCTGCATACATACACCGGTTTATGTGGATACAGTCATGTATATGTTGGTTTGAAGACAACAGTGGGCTAGGCTCAGGATGAAAAGAGTCTGATATGGGTTTGACAGAGACCATCTGGCACAGGTTCAGGGGGAGCATATATTCTTCTAATAATGCATTTTTGGCATTATCTTAGAAGATCTTGGTTCAATTTCACAGTTGTTTTGGTTTCAGGTGGAACAGGTGCAGAGGGAGAACATGGTTGCTGGTCTGAATGATGATTGACAGATGCTGCTGATGATAGTTGCTGATGACTATCATAGTCTTGTCTTAAATATTTAGTCTCTATGTCATGTATTTCCTTTATTATCAAGGTCATGTAACGGCCTATCTTGGTTTCCCCACTATGCCTGGGATGGATGATGTAATGTTCTTGTTTTATCATGTGTAAATTTTTGGTGTATCCCCACTTGGTTGGGAGGATGAGTCAATATTGGTATATCCCCACTTGGTTGGGAAATGGTTGTATGTATGAGTCTTTGGTGATAGGAAGGTCATGTTTCTTCTTGTAGAACATCTTTTTGCAGACCTTGCCTATTGTCAGGGGGAGCATGGACAGCACAGCAGAGTAGAGATTTCAGCATGTACTCAGGGGGAGCATAACCCTTTGCCCTTGATGAAAAAGGGGGAGAATGACTTTGAGGAACTTGGGGTTGCCATCAAGTCCAAAGGGGGAGATTTTTAGGATTATGACACAGGTTTGGCGCTATGACACAAGTGTTGTCCTTGATGGCAACTCACTCAGATGACAGATCACAATTCAGGCTCTCAGAATGAAGGAAAAAGATATATATGCAGGTTCCTCTTAACCAAGTTGCGTATACACGTGGGATAGACGTTCAAAAGGCGCGTATATGTATGCATGCACTTTCATGCAAGGAAAAGCATGTACATGTGGGAAAACTTATTTTTGGTCTATGGTATTGAGTCCTTGGTATTTGGACCTATGGTTTTGGACCATGGTATCTCGTCCGAAGTGTTGAACCCAGGTATTGGGTCCATGGTATTGATTCTTTATGGTTTTGGACTGTGGTATTGAGTAAGGCCTAAGACTATAAAAGGGAAGGAGATCATTTGGCAAGGGCATTCACTCAAGCATTGAATATCTTATGAAGAGAAAGATTTAGAATTAGGTTATGGTGCATTGCTGGATATGAACCAAGGAGGAACCTGAGCGCTAAAAGATGGATAAGTTCTATTGATGGGTCAAGATCTTCAGACTTGAATAGTAGTATCTTTGTGTGATTTTGATCTGTTATATTTGGCGCATGATTTGATCTATAAATCTGAGAATCTGGGTATAACTAATGTCTGAATAAGTGAAAAGGGTAAATTATCTTTTATAGATCTGTACGCAGGTTCGGCACATCAGAGGCGCGTATACATGCTGGTTCAGTAAGTCAAAATAGCGTATACGCTGGTTGACCCTAATACAGCAACGTATTCACGCAGTTTTCTACATATTGAAGTAGCTTTCGTCTCATGAAATATGTTTAGCTGCTTCTGTTTATTGTTGCAGTGTTCTGGGTTCAGGATTAGTTTCTGGTTACTGTTAATGTATTTTGGTTACAACATTTAGAGAAGTAATTGTTTGATTTAGTTTTGATTGAAGAAAAGGAGATTGGTTGATGCAGATATATTTGATGTTTGATTAATTTTATTGATGGATCCAGTCTGAAAATTTATGAAATGTGGTCCCTGGAAGAAAGAGACGGTTGTAACCTTCTATAGGTCAGCACCTACGTACTAGTTCATCAGATAGTACATGAGCTAAGGGGGTTGTAGCTCCCTTCTAGGAGAAGCTGGAGAATGAGAGAAGGTTGTAGCCTTTTGCAGGTAGAAGCCTGTGTACTAGTATAAGACTGCACCAGTAAAAAGATATTGTAAAAATAAGTTTCTTATTAAAAGAAGATAGAGACGAATTGCAGCAGGTGGTTTTCACCCACATTGGGTTTCCACCTTATATCTTGTGTCCATATGTGTGATGATCTGTTCTATTTTACTGCTCCTGTTTACTGTTCTTATGATTAATGAAGTCCTGATGCATAGATTAAAGATCAACATTTAATGAATCTTAAGTTTTCTGATATACGCTGGTTTCTTTAGACACAGTAGCATATATACACAATTTCCCATAGTTGAAGTAGCGTATACAAATCTGATTGTGAAATGAAAAATAATTGATTTGATAATACTGATTCACTGCCCCTCTCAGTATTATTTCCAACAGCTACATAATCTCCCACTACATTTTTGGCACCATCTAGTCTTATAAGGCATAAAAAACTCTTTGAGAAGGTTCCTAATGCTTGATCAAGAAAGAATGAACAAAGGGATCTTCACTTTTTCCCATATTTGTGTGGAGATGGACTTAAGAAAGGGTCTTCTGGTTTGTATTCGTTTGACACACAAATATTTTAAGTGGACACAGTGGTTAGATTTTGAAAACACTACCTTTAGATGCAGGGTTTTCCTTCAAACAGGGAACTTGCAAAACACATGCAAACAAGTAAAGAAAAAAATAAAGAAGAGATCGAAAAAACAAAAAGGATGGAAATTCCCAGAACCCCCATCATTAGATAATGAGGATGAAGAAGTGGATGAATATAAGAAACAACCAAAGATAGGAAAAAAAACAAGTCTCTCAAGAGGAGGGAGAAGAAAAAGAGGAAGAACATAACAAACAAGCAGATAATCCAAATAACTCAACAATTGTTTCGTCCCTTAAAACCCAATTAGAGGGAAAAAAACAACAATCAAGGCACAGGTGGAGTTAAGTGATCTCACATATTTAAAAGCTTTGACTCATCTAAAGAAGTTCCAAACATATCCAGAAATAATGAACTGGAAATTTTTTCTACTACTCCATCACCTGGGGTCTGGTAAAAAGTTCGAAAGAAGAAAGGCAAAAAAGAAAAGTCCAATTTATCTAGCAATCTGTAATTTTATTTTTTGGTATATTTTCTACTATTTGTGTGTTGTACATACACGAGTCCCTCGGGACAATTCCAAAATGCTTTATGCATCTACTCAATGTAACTATTCATTTTCATTAATAGAAAGTTACTGATTTTTTCTTTGGAAAGAAAAACAATTGTACTGGCTTTAAATGGATGAGATAATGCAAAAAAATGTGCATACTTGGCAAGTCTATCAACTACCACCATGATGACAATATTTCCTTCGAATTTGGGTAAACCTGTGATAAAATCCATTGAAACCTCCTCCCAACGTTGGCTTGAAATGGATAAAGGTTGTAAAAGAATCGGGGTGTCTCAACTTTATTTTGTTTGAAAACCAAACATTTTGCCACAAACTTTTGAATATCAGATTTATGGCCCTCCCAAAACATTTCCTTCTTGACCTTGTGGTAAGTTTTTAAAAATACTGAGTGCCCTACTAAGGGAGAGATGTGCAATTCCAAAAGAATATTTTGTTTGAGTTGGGAATTATTACAAATATATAAGCAATCTTTATACCATAAATGAATCATGTTTCCAACTAAATGTATTAGATATATTGGGATCTTTCTGCAACTTTTGAATGAGCATCCACACTTCTTCATCATTCTTCCATTCATCCCTTGATTCAGTTATCTAATCTACTTGGATAATAGAAATGGCACAAAGAAATCCTTCCACATCCTCATCCCTTCTTGAGAGTGAATATGCAACAACATTTGTCTTCCCTCTTTTGTAGATGATTTCAAAGTCATATCCCAACATATTTGTGACCCATTTTCACCGCTCTTTTGAAGATAATATTTCTTCCAAAAAGTATTTAAGATTATCATGATATTTTTTTTACCTTGAAGTGTCTTCCCATTAGGTAAGGTCACCATTTCTTTAGTGCATGTAGTATTGCCAAGATTTCCTTCTCATAAATAGGTTTGTGTAAATACTTTCCTTTGATTGGATGACTTTCAAAATCAATGGGTCTTCCTTCTTGCATTAAAACAACACCAATTCCATTTCCCGAGGCATCAAATTCCATAATAAAGGTTTTGTGAAGTCTGGTCTAGCTAAGACCAGTGCTTGGCACATTTCCTCTTTAAGATGTTCAAAGGCCTTAGTTGCTTTTGGAGTCCAATAAAATGAATCCTTCTTTAGTAATGTTGTTAGAGGTGCTGCTATTCTCCCATAATTATTAAAAAACTTGCAATAATACCCTTTCAACCTGAGAAATCCTCGAAGGTTCTTTATGGTTGTGGGGATTTTCCATTCCTTAATGGATTTAATTTTGTTAGGGTCTACTTAACACCCTCATGAGATATAATATGACCCAGATATTTCACTTCATGTACTCCAAAGAAACATTTGGAGGTTTTTTCATATAATTGTTTCTCCTCCAATAATTTGAGAGCCCTATCAACATGTTGAACATGATCCTTCCAAGACTTGTTGTAGATTAGTATATCATCAAAAAATACTAACATAATTTTTCTAAGGAAGGGTTTGAAAATGGAATTCATTAAACCTTGAAATGTAGAAGATGCATTGGTAAGGCCAAAATGCATGACCAAAAATTCATAATGAACCTCATGAGTTCTAAATATTGTTTTTAGAATCTCTCCAATCTTCATTCTAATTTGATGATATCCTAAACGAAGATCCAACTTGGTGAAGTAAATTTCTCCATGTAATTCATCCAACAATTCATCAATGACAAGAATGGGAAATTTGTCTTTATAGTGAGCCTGTTGATCTCCCTATAATCCAAACACATGCACCATGATCCATCCTTCTTATGCACCAATACTACTGGAGAAGAGAAATAACTTGGACTAGGTTGAATTATATCGACCCCTAGCATTTCTACAACCATATGTTCAATTTCACTCTTTTGGGCATAGGGATATATGCAAGGCCTGATGTTTGGAGGAACATTTCTTGGAATCAAATGAATAGCATGATCATCATCATGAATAGGTGGGAGGCCTTTGGGAGTCTCAAATACCTTGGAATGATTATCCAAGACTTTTTGGAGATCTAGAGAAATAGATGATTTCGATGTTTGAATCTCTAGTGAGCATAATTGTACAATTACACCCTGTTGTTCTTTCTTTAGAATCTATTGTGGTAAAAACTCAACCCTCCCATTATTCACTTAATTTTCACTATGGGAACGCTTTAATTGAATGGTTGGTCATATTACTATTTGATTTTGAGAGTTTTGATTTCTTCAATGAGTTTGATCTATTCTTATCTTCCTATCATAACTTGTTTGATCTCATTTGGACATTTGGTGTGTAAATGGCGCCTAATTGAAGATTGGATATTTTTCACTGACTTGGCCTATTAAAATGTATAAATTGTACATTAATTTTGTTTCATAAATGTATTTATTTGTAAATAATTAATTTTCAATTATAAATATTAATTTATATTTTATACATAGCCCTTGGGACCAATATTGATATAATTAAGTGGATTTAGGTTAGGTTTAACCATTAAACAAACGAATGTTTTTTGAAATAATTAGAGATATTGAAATTCTGACATCGAAGGAATCCTTTTAGAATTCCTCGATATCAAAATTTTAATATATATTAGAAGTGGCACAGAGAGCATATTAAATTCGAAATATATATGTAGCAAACCCTTTTTATAAACTTTGGAGTATTAAAACAAACATATCATATAACAACAATCCAACCATTATATAAAGGCACTATAATTTATAAGTGGTTGTCAAAGGGCCCACTTTCCACATCATTACTCCTGCTCCCATCAGGGTCAACACTTATCGGAGATTTTCTACTGAGCAAGCTTTTAAAAACTATAATACAACACTCCCTCCGATCTCCAACTTCCTATATTCATATCCCTCCAATCTTCGATTTCCGATATCTGGCAACCTCCGATAAGTCAAATCTGATATGCATATTGATGATGGTCTAATCGAAATATCGAATTCTCCTGTATATCATAACTTTTAAATAGTAACAATTGTAAAACTTCCGATATCAAATCTTTGATACAAGGCTCTCATATAATGGACCCGATAAAGTTATTAAAGGGAGTTGAATATGATTTCGCATCCACTCCATATCGTAGCCACCCAATATCGCAACTATTTCGTTTTGTCTCATTTTAAAAGTTCTGATGAGCTTACCTCTGATACCACTTAGCTCTTTCCACTTGTCACTATTCTATATGACCTCTTTTTCATTAAGTAAAAATCCACTTAGTTATGAAGTTGGGCATAAGAAAAGTTAATTTACATTTTATTTTTATAATTTTTTTTTGCTGTAAAAATATTATATGCAACTAATTTTGGTTTTGTTTGATAAAGAAGCTTCTAGGGTTGAAGAAGAAATATATCCAGTTAATATTCTTGAAGGAACCCCAGCAAGTGGCATAACATTGGATAAGAATAGATAGAGGTGGTTGAAACAACGAGGCTAAGGTTTGAATTCACGTGAAAAGTGAAATTCTATCCTATCAGAGGCAAACCAAACTCATCAGTGTGTACCAAACAAGGCGATTTTTGTCAAATGTGGCCATCTACATTTTTCCAGAACCCCAAATGAAGGAATCATTTTGTTTCATTTTCTTGTAATTAACTCAGTTTTTGAGAAATGGAGGGGGATGATTAACATTGTAAACTCTATATAAATACCCATTTCTGGGCTGAGTTATGAGGGGATATGAATCCAGGAGAAGAAGTAGAACAATATAGGAGCTTATAAATTGTTTGTAGAGGAGTTTTAATTCTCATTCAAACTATTGTGTTGGGGTCAAATCCATTCTTTATAGATAGGGATTAAGTTGTTGGCAACAGGGGATTTGCACTATTGCAGTCTTTTGAGGTTTTTATAACTTGATCCAATTTTGTAATAAAATTTATTTATGTAAGTGTATGCATAGAACTACTGTTTGCATCAATTATTGAAATGCATTCTTCATCTTTCAATCGCATTCTTGTTGTATGAGTATTTTAGTTGGCTTTTCAACACTACTGTTGACTATTTACTGTAATGCTCATTTAGAATCTGGTCAAGCTATCTTGCAGGGTTAATCAAAAATGAGTTTCAAAATTGGAACTTGCGTAAGGAAAGACCTTTATCTCCTTGAGCTGTTAGCTATCTAATGGTTTAAATTTATAGTTGTCTTGCTTTTATACATGTCATTTTATTAGAACTATCACTACAAGAAGAAAGGACATTGGTGAGGGTCAAAAAATGTCACCATAAGCTCATTGGTGACGGTCAAAAGAGCCTCTATCACAAAAAATTGAACATCACAAAAGGAAACATTACCAAAAGTATAGGTGTTGTGGTGACATTCAAGGTTTGTCACCAATAATGATTTATAATGATGGATAGTGACCGTCACCATTTCATATGAGCAATGGTGACAAACCTTAGCATCTGTCACTAAAAAATTGAATGTCACCAAAGGTGGCATCGCCAAAAATATAGGTGTTGTGGTGACATTCAAGGTATGTCACGAATAATGATTATAATGATGGATAGTGACCATCACCATTTCATATGAATAACAACAATTTATTGTGATGGACCTTTAATGGTCGTCACTATTGATGCATATATATGGCAACATTCATTAACCGTCACCATTTCATATTTTGGTGAGGGTAAAAAAACATCACCATAAGCTCATTGGTGATGGTCAAAAGAGCCTTTGTCACCAAAAAATGAACGTCACCAAAGGCCACATTACCAAAAGTATAGGTGTTGTGGTGACATTCAAGGTCTGTCACGAATAATGATTATAGTGACAGATAGTGAATGTCACCATTTCATATGAACAACAGTGATTTATGGTGATAGACCTTTTATGGTCGTCACTATTGATGCATATATATGGTGGCGTTCATTGACCGTAACCATTTCATATTTTGGTGAGGGTCGAAAAATGTCACCATAAGCTCATTGGTGATGGTCAAAAGAACATTTGTCACCAAAAACTAATAGTCACAATTCCATATGAATATCAAGGCACGATGGAATCGAACCACCAACCTCTTGCTTGTAAAGAATGTGCTCTTCCATTGAGCTAGCACCCTTTAAAGAATTAGACATTAAAAAATTAGGTCTTGAAACTTTATAAAACTTTCAATAAGTTATAAAACTTTGTAAAGTCTTGGAAAATATTTTACTAAACAAGCAAAATAGCATCGAAACTGCATGTCCCTACCTAATGGTTATGGAAGTTACGAGAAGTGGGTGGAGGGAAAAATAGTTATGTATAAGATACTCAATATGTTCAGTTGAATACTAAATTAGAAGTGAAACTTTGAAGACATTTATAGTCTATAAATTATCTATAATTATCAAACCTAAAATATGCAATTACACCAAATATTGATTTTTGACCTTGTGAATCATGTAAATATGTTGTGATAGATAAAAATCTGCCTCTAAAAGACTTATTTGCATGTCAAAAAATAAAAAATAATAAGTATATATGATGCAATTATGAATAATGAGCTATATGCTTGAATCCTACTAGCTATAGGGTCTATAAAACTAATTGGGAGTGATTCTCATTATTAATTAATTCAAGATGTCAAAATACAACAATCAATAACAATTACCCTAAAATGCAACCATTAAACATATATTAAAATTATAAACACAATGTTTTCTTAATATATGTTACTTTTCTTACCATTCAGATTTAGAAATTAGTTCCATTTGCAAATAATTCAAGGCATGGTCATACCTAAATGCTCTCTAAAAAATTGTAATTGTCCAACTTATTTGATGACTAGAACAAATTCCAAACTTCAATATACCAGATTAAAAAGCACTAACTACTATAGCAATTTCAACCTCACTTCTTCATGTCGAGATTTAATTCATTCTATATCTCTCCACACAAACTAGAATTCACTCCATATTTCTTTTTTTAATTCTTGTCCCCTTCAATCTCACATAATGTTTCTTCCCTTTAAAGGGAAAGCAATGCTTCTTATATTACAATTAAAAACAAGACTATTACAAAAAATATTGTATCTATGGACTAAGTGTTACCCATGATGGCTTCCTTGACCAATAAGAGTGAGAAGTGTCAAGGACCTTAAGCTCCAACCTTGAATGAATCAATATCCATTCTAAAAGTCTACTTTGGTTGTATTATATGATAATATCCACTAACTTGACTTCGAAATTTGATGCTAAATTCAACTTCAACGAGTTTCAATTAAAGGCTATGTCACACAATTCAAGTTCAGAAATGATTAGGTTCGATTAAAATTCAAATATTTTGAAATGGTTTGAATGAGGTTTTCCATTATATATTTATATAATATAGTAAAGATGTAATTATAATTTATTAGCACAGCCAACAACTTATTTCTCTCTTATTAAAATCACAATTGCCAGTTGGTGGCTTAGTTAATGACTTCAAATATTAAAGATGATTAGCAATTGGTGGTCCAACTTATTTGATGAATAGAAAAAATTCCAAACTTCAAGATACCATATTCAAAAGGACTAACTACTATATTAATTTCAACCTCACTTCTTCACGTCGAGATGTAATTCATTCTATATCTCTCCACACAAGCTAGAATTCACTCTGGATTTCCATTTATAATTCTTGTGCCCTTCAATCTCACATAATGTTGCTTCCCTTTAAAGAAAAAGCAATGCTTCTTATATTACAATTAAAACACAATACTGATACAAAAATTATTGTATCTATGGAATAAGTGTTACCCATGATGGCTTCCTTGACCAATAAGAGCGAGAAGTGTCAAGGGCCTTAAGCTCCAACCTTGAATGAATCAATATCCATTCTAAAAGTCTACTTTGGTTGTATTATATGATAATATCCACTAACTTGACTTCAAAAGTTGATTCTAAATTCATCTTCAAGGAGTTTCAATTAAAGGTCATGTCACACAATTCAAGTTCAAGAATGATTAGGTTCAATTCAAATTCAAATCTTCTAAAATGGTTTGGATGAGGTTTTCCATTATATATTATAGAAAGTAATATATAAGTTTATGTTCGTATTATATTTATATAATATAATAAAGATGTCATTATAATTTATTAGCACATCCAACAACTTATTTTTCTCTTATTAAAATCACAATTGCCAGTTGGTGGCTTAGTTAATGACTTCAAATATTAAAGATGATTAGAAACTGGTGGCTTACCTAACCTTGCATCCACACCATCCATAGTCATATACATCAAAAGAATCACAAATGGCACATTTGACGTATGTATGGAGGTCGAGGGGCACATTTCATAAAATTTCATTCGACTGCCATCTAAAAACATGTTGAAAATTATTTATTAAAAGAGAACGAGGTTGAACCAAACAAATGAAAGCAAACCTGAATTGAACCTTAGCCAAATTTGAACTTTGTTTTGAGGTTCATCTATCTTCAAACCTCAAGGATCAAGTTCCAAGAAGTGTCAAGAGCCTTAGCTCCAACCTTGAATGAATCAATATCCATTCCAAAAGTCTACTTTGGTTGTATTATATAATAATATCTACTAACTTGACTTCGAAAGTTGATACCAAATTTAGGTTCAAGGCTATGCCACACAATTCAAGTTTGGAAATGATTAGGTTCGATTCAAATTCACATTTTCCATTATGTTAAGATATATATGTGTGTTAAAAAATATTTATTAAAAGACAACAAGGTTGAACCAAACAGAGGAAAGAAAAACTGAATTGAACCTTAGCCAAATCTGAATTTTGTTTTGAGGTTCATAAATTTTCAAACCTAGAGGATCTAAGTTCAAGGAACCCTCGGACATTGATCGGGTTGCTTTAAATATACCATTCAAAGTGGCATATAAAAACAAATAGTACTCCAAATTCGCTTCCAAAGAATCATATTACGTAATTGTCCCTAGGAATTGTTCCTTTCCATAAGTGGGCCCATAATTGGTATTACCTATATTATTACATCCCATTCCCAAAAATACCAAGGTACCTTACAATATTTTTCTTCAAACATACATCTTCCATTTAAATATACAAAGATTTCTTATTCCATGAAACATTTCCAATACATAGTCTCTTCCGAATTTTCTGAAAAGGTTTGGATGAGGTTTTCCATGAAGTTTGGATATATATCTATATCTATATCTATATATATATATATATATATATATATATATATATATATATATATATATATATATATATATATATATTATAATTTATTAGCACAACCAACAACTTATTTAACTATCTCTTATTAAAATCACAATTGCCAATTGGTGGCTTAGTTAATGACTTCAAATATTAACGATGATTGGCAATTGGTGGCTTACGTAACCTCACATCCACACCATCCATAGTCATATACATTGAAAGAATCACAAATGGAACATTTGACGTATGTATGGAGGTCTAGGAGTACATTTCATTCGACTACCATCTGAAAACATGTTGAAAAATATTTACTAAAAGAGAACAAGGTTGACCCAAACAGAGGAAAGCAAACCTGAATCAAACCTCAACCAAATTTGAACTTTGTTTTGAGGTCCATTGATTTCAAACCTCAAGGATCAAGTTCAGAGAACCCTTTGACATTGATTGGGTCGCTTTGAATCTACCTTTCAGTAAGAATAAGTGGCATATAAAGACAAATAGTATTCCAAATTCGCCTCCAAAGAATCCTACTATGCAATTGTCCCTAGGAATTGTTCCTTTCCACAAGTGGTCCCATAATTGGTATTAAATATCCTATCACAACCCATTCCAAAAAATATTAGGCTACCTTACACAATATTCCTTGAAACATACATCTTGCATTGAAATATATAAAATATTGCATATTCCATGAAACATTTCCATTACATGGTCTCTTCTTTAAAACATATGAAATAGCATTGTGAATTATTTGAAACATACAATTCCAAAAGGTATGTTTCATTGTCTCTTCTTTGAGGCAAATGATAGATTATGTCTAGACATCTAGTGATAAGGTTGACTTTAACATCCAAACTCTAAATAATCATCATCCATCCTAGCACACAGTGTTTGAAAGAAACTCCATCCTTACTGTCATATTTTCACCCACCTATTCTTGCCACCCTATAGAGCCCTTCTTCTTTTAAGTATTTCTATAATATTGGGGCATGCTTAATATTCTTGTAGGATTTGAAAGAAACTCTATCTATTGAAATGGTTGGGCATCTCTTCACCCACCTATCCCCATGTTGATTTTATCATATTTGAAATATTCAAACACCCTCTTAACAAACTTCGAGTTAAATTCTCAAACTTATTTTAGATGAATAAGAAAACTTGATAATATCATTAAGGTATAGAAGAACTATTTTCCATAATTTTTTATTTAACTTTGACATCACTACATTGAATGGTGGAGGATGATATTGAAGTTTATGCTAAGGCACTTTCTACATTTCAAATTCAATTGTATTTTAATTGCTTAGAATGATATTCAAGAAAAAGAAGGTAGTTATTTATAGGGTGGTAGTTTCCTTTTTATTTAATGCTAACCTCACAACTCTCAATCTAGTCTACAAGGATGTTTTCTAATTCCTTTACTAGCATATTTTCCTAAAGGAAATAAATCTATATGTTTGTTCCATAGATGTAATTTTCCTATAATGTTAATAAAATGTTCATTGAAGAAACATTTTAATTGATCTATTTTTCATATTTCCAATGTTCTCATTATGTTGGGTCATTCACATACAAACTATCCTCCTCTTCTTCCAATTCAAAAATTTCAGAACTAACCCACATGTAAATCAATGGTTGTTCTAGCAACCATGATCATGTAAGACCATGCACAAACATGGTTTTCCTAAGAGTAATGTTCCATTGATACCTATATCTCCTTTCTTAAATAGAACCAATCTCAACCCATATAAAACCTACAAACCACAGAGGCCTCACTGAGCTACCTTGAGTTTCCTCTTCACCACTCATCTTTGAAGGAATGTCAACAAAAAAAAATGATATTACCAACAACAAAAACTCCCAATTTAAGGTTTTAGAAAAGTATGTTCGAAGAATATATTACCAATGGCATAATGATTAAATCCAATGATCTGCACACCAAGCACACTATAGAGATGATGTGATATGTATAACTTTTGGTTGTGATCTTATTTGTATCCATGTTAGCAAATGCCTTACAATGATTTGAATGACATGCAATCAAACCAAAACGTAACTGGCAGTTTATAATAATCCTACATGTAAGGAATAGGAAAATACCTTCCAACAAGTAGAAAAACATATGGAGCATTAACAATATAATATGTCTTCGTCTTCTCTGGATAATTAAGATCATCAACTATAGATATCATAGTCAATATCTGCAACCATCCAATTGCAAGTCACATGATTAGCCAATATCAAGTTGACTAAAAAGTCCATATCCAAACATATTAAAATCATGTCAAATTGTGCAATTCACAAGAATATGAGCATCAATAAAACATTTTTTTAGAGTGACATATGAGGAAAAGAAGCACAATATTTTGGGGTAGAAGACACAACTCTGGATTGGGGTACCTTATCTTATATAATTGTATTTAGAATTTTGTTACAAGTACATGGTGTGTGATTTGTCAACTTTTCTTTGTAAGATAACCCAATTATATTAAGTATGTGGTTTAGCTTACATTTCATCTTAGTGTAAACTTGAAATTATATGATGTGACAATTACTCATAGGAACATTCTTGTATGAATGTCTATTGTAAATATTGTAATATTGGCTTTTGTGTCCTAAAAAGAAGGCACACATGCTTGGTACAAAGGTATCTCTGATTACCCAAAAACGTTTATCTCGTTTTCTCCTGTGTCTTTTATAGTTCTATTGAGATATTACATTTTCACCATGGAAATAACAAAAAAGGATAATTATAAGTTATAACATTAGTAGTCATTGCAGCTCAACAAGGAAATCAGAAATTCTTATTTTCTAACCAGAGGTAGCATAATCAACATCAACAAGTAGATCAAATCAAGGTACCGGAAATTATTAATATATGATAAAACTCTCATGCAAATAAAAATTGAAAGCACAAACAATTTTCTATATGTAGAATTGAGAGAATGATGACCAAATCTTTATGGGGAGGAGAGATTGTACAACATGCATATATTTGACTTCAATTACCAAAAAATCTATGATAATGAATTACAAGATAAATAAAACACATGTACCTCTTCAAATGTGGGGAACCTTGAACCAAATATGTTATGCCATTAAATGATTTCAAGGTCACACTTACAACTGGTGATGAGAATGGTTTTTTAAATGCACAAATTTAGAATATCGTTCCTCTATATTCAATCACTTTATAAATGCATTATATTATCAAACCAAAAAAGAAGAAAAAAAACTATTGGGATTTCCAAATAAATAAATAATATAAATCCTTCTCTTAGCGTGGAAACACAAGGCCCTACTCTTGAAATAGGAATTAAGGAGAAAATGCATATTTAGATAGAAAAATTTAAAGTTCATACACCTAAGGTGTTTATCAATGTTGCAAAGACTGAGTGGACAACTTAGGAAAAACTTGGAAAAAAATTAAAGAAATAAAAAGCCAACCAATAATTTTCATAGGAAGTCTCCAATAAACGGGTATACTCACAAGTTTTGGCAAAAAAATAGCAAGTCTAAGAGAGGACTTAAAATTAGAACTGGAACATGCTCCTTTGATTGATATTGACAACTTTCCTTTGGTCAAGGAGAATTGAGACCTTAACAACAATTTTGTATGCCATCAAAGAAACACTGATGGGGTGTGTTGTACAACTTTATCACTTATCCACTTTGCTATGGCTTGTCTCACAATACATAGACTCAATTTTTCTATGAAATAGAATCAATTTTGGTGAAGACCTATGTTGGTTAGTAGATAACATCATAACATAGTTCTACACATATTTCTCTGGTTAATACTCACATCCATCTAGCATACTTCTTAAAGGAAGGCAGTTCATATATTAGTAGGACTCTAACCATGCTAGTGTATTAATATGGACCACAATGCAAATTGGATGATTGATTGGTCTCGATTGTATTCTTGTTCCCATATTTCAATTGGGAGGTTAGTCTTTCACTCTAGTCTAGTGGGACCTCCTTTGAGGCCTAAGGGTTTATGAAGGGCACTACTAGGGAGCTACTGATTGATATAGTGTGTCCATGGTAATCCATGTTGGAAAATGTAACTAGGTTTGGTCTTACTTTAATGTATTTGAGTCATCATGTAATGTACTTGTCAAAATAATAAAGAAAAGAACTTTAATTATTATTATTGTGACTTATTAAAGCATGGGTTTCATGCTTGGGTCACCGTGTTTTAGGTCAACGTCCCCATTGAGGACTTCAAGTATTTATTCTGAGTCAATATAGCCATTGTACTTTTAAAGATACCCTTCTTGGGCTTTTGAATCATGTAAAAAGGTTAATTATTGAGTCAAATGTAATTTATGTATCCTCCACATGAAGTCAGCCTAAGAGAGATCAAGTCGGCCTAAGGACATGTTGTGCTATTCAACAACCCCCCTTTTGTTAATAGTAGTAGTCAATATTACATTTTAAATAGGGATCCTTTAAAAAAATCCTTCCAAAAATAAGTTTAGCATTTAGGCATTTTCCTTATTAAATTTTGGAATAAAAAAAGATATCAATCAAAAAACCTTTTCAAAAAACTAGTAAATGTCTGCCTTTCCCGCATATCGCACCATCAAGCATGATTGAAAGCCTTGCTAATCCACCAAAACTAGCAAAAAGCAATCAAAAGAGGATTCCGTGCTAAACACTTCGAAACTAGTAAGTTTCTTATATAAACTAAGTCCTAAGACATTTCTTATTAAAACTAAGGTCTGCATCACATATCGTTATTTTTAGAAGGCACACCTTAATTAGTTACCTCAAAATGTGCGAGATGCGAAATTGCAATGACAACATTTCCCTTATCGCATCGCATTTCAGATGTTTAAAAGAACACCACAAACTTACCATCCGTTAAGATTGCGGAATGCGATTGAGACTCGTACCCACTCCTGAGATATGTCACAAACAAGTATTTAGGTTTGCTTCATAATAAAATGGGATTTAGACAAGAAAACCTGACAAATGAGCTATGCTTTGGAAACAATAATAAGCATCCCGCATCTTGCATCTCGCAGAAACAAAAGAAATGATAAGGAAAGCGTACAAACATAATGCGATAATGCGATATGCAATGTTGCTTCGCAAATCGCAAAATCAGCATTTTCGTAATTTAAAGGCTCGCCATCCTAGAAGCTTTCTTCCCGACTTATGATGTAGACAATAATGAGCAATAAAGCTAAGAGATAATGAACCAGTAGTAGGCATTTAATAAAGGTTAATGGCATTTATGTGTGAAAAGTTGTTCAACGTGATACGATATCTTCTCACCTGCATTCAAATAAAACTCCTTTCTTATCACCTTTCAAGTTATCTATATTATTCCATGTTCATTATTATCTCTGTATATCCGATAGCTACTATTTTCTCCATTTTCAAGAAAAATCCACAGAAGGAGTCTTTGAGAGCAATGGCAAAGAAGGGAAAGGCAGTTGTTATAGACATATTTGGGCACTACAACCACAATCACATATGTCCATAAACCAAGGGCTTCTAAACCCCTAAAAGTGTTGTTTCAAACCCTAAAGGATCAAGGTCAACTGATTACATCATTTCCCAGAAGTTCTCCTTGAAAAACTGCTCAGAACTGGTCAAAACTGGACCATCTCACTTGTTCCATGGTCAAGGTGTGATGCATCTCACCTATTACACACGGGGGGTGTGATACATACTGAAAAGCCCTTTTGTAGGGCGTGATGGGTGAGAGTAGACAAATGGCAGAGGCAGTTTGCTAGGTGGAAACTCAGAGAATCTTTTAGAAACTGCTCAGAACTGGTCAAAACTGGACCATCTCACTTGTTCCATGGTCAAGGTGCGATGCATCTCACCTATTACACATGGGGGGTGCGATACATACTGAAAAGCCCTTCTGTAGGGTGTGATGGGTGATAGTAGACAAATGGCAGAGGCAGTTTGCTAGGTGGAAACTCAGAGAATCTTTTAGAAACTGCTCACATGACACTTGCCTCTCTGAATTCGCCCAGGGATGAGTAAGAGATCATGAAATCTCCAAGTGGAACCAAGAAATATCAGTGAAATGATACTAATCAAAATCCCAGAAGCTGACTCACTTGCAAACATCTATATATGGATCCCTCATTCTAGAGATCCAGAGGCTGGAATTTTGTAATTTGTAAGGAAGTGCTGTTGGTTTCTCTTTGAGACATTGTATTGTTGGGTGATCTTGCTTTTTATGAGGTGAAGAGGGTTTTCATGTTAGGAGGATGATGTTGGTTCAGACAGCTTGGTTGTAATCCTCTCTTCTACTACTTCTATCAATAAATCTATTTGAGTTTTCCTCCATATACTTGTATATCTATTAATCTTGTATTTATATATGCATTTGGTATGGTTAATGTACATCTGATCCTATATTGTTTATGGTTATAGATCTCTATGCTTTGATGGTATTTTGCTGCATTGACTCTATAGGTGTTCTTTGAAGCGGGATAAGTGAGAAAGGAGTGGTGAAAGCTCTATCAAGGGAGAGAGGAAACAAGCAAGGAGACTAGCGAAAGACTGAGATTGGTACTCTCTGCTTCTCTCTCATCTATCTCTCATAAAGGAAAACACAAGTAAATTTGGTTTGTTTGTTTCTAAGATAGCTACCCATCTTAGTGTGACTAGTAGCTCTGAATGGACACTAATTTTCTCGATAACAAAATGGCGACTCCACCGGGGAGCGAATAGTTTGTTTGTTTGTTACTGTTGTTTGCTTTATAAACTACAGACGGAGCCTGAAGTTAAGCTAGCTAGCCTTCGAACTACTTTTGCAATGCAACTGCAAAATAGATCAACGTTGCTTTAGTCAATCTCTGGTTGGTTTATGAACTAAACATCTGACTTGCAAACATCCTAAGTGCCCTAGTGGTAGATCAATAACCTTATTAGATCAGCCCCTATACTTTGTGTTTACTGTCTATCATTAGCTCAGCCTAAATCCCTAAACTTAGCTGCAAACTGTGGGTGAAAACGAAGCTCAGTCTCGTCCCTGGACTGTCACACTGTCTCTCATTGGCAATCTCGATGCATTGCAACTCCTGTGTGTTGCAGGTGAGATGCATCCCTGTTTCCCTGTGTTACAGGTGCGAGGATTGAGTAAGATTGTTTCTACCTCCAGATTTTGGTTTTTTCTTCATTGTCTTTAGCTTTATTCAGTAGTTTTGCTATTTATGATCAGTATATCACTGTTGAAAACCTCTTCCTTTAAATTATTTAGCCTCCATTGATAAAGACTTGTGAATGTTTTTATGTATTTTTCATCATTTATAGTTCTCCTTTGCAAACAGTAGCTTAATCGAACTGTCGTCTTTTGATTTGAAAGGGTCACAACTATCAGTTTTAGTCAAGAAAAAGAGTGTCGTAAAGCATTCCTCTTTTAGATAGTAGATTACACTTTTTCCATTGTACTTGATTTGAATTATTAGTATTTCAAGTATTGAAAGCAGTTTTGAATTTGAAATCGAAAAGTGTTGTCTTAGTATTCCTTTCGTTTCGAAAAGAGAAAATTGTTAGTACTGTCACGTTCAAAGAAAATAGTTTAGATCTGTACTTAGCATTTTTTTTATCATTCACATATTAAGAAAGTGGAAAACAAATACATGCATGTGCATCTGCATTTTGACTGCTTGTTTTGATTTAGGAAAGTGCATTTAGTGTGTGTTCTATGCTCTCTGCTGAAAGAAAATCATCATCTTCTTTCCTTTGTAGCTAGGATTTTCATTGCTAAAAGAATATAAATGACTGTTTAATCATTTTAGATTGCATATTTAGGAATTTCACATCTACATCATGCAGTGAACCTTGAAATACAAACTTCTAAGCAAGATTAACTATAAAATAAACCTCAATGAAGATAAAAACACTTTGGAATCTAAGGCAACACATCTAGAAGTCTAGGCTAGAGACGTGTTCCAGCATCGTAAAACCTGGTAACTATCATTTTCACTGTAGGTTGGGTGATTCCTCCTCTTTGATACGAAAAGTGCCAGTATGGACTTGTGCTCCGTGTACCATCGAGTATATATTGGGAGACCACAATAGGCTATCATCCTTTATCCTTAGGAAGCCATGTCTACTACCCTATCGATCGTAATGCACTGAACACAATATTTGGAAGATTCACTATCGTAGATAATTCCTTGATAATTTCTCTATCATTTATCACCAAGGTGTATTTTGCAGTTTTACAATCGATTTGGTAAACCCTCTAGCTAGACTTCCAGAGCAGTCACTTTCATTCCTTTTCGACTCCTTAAAAGAAAAGGTCCATCTGAGCACTTGTCACTTCGGGCTCATTAAAAATCAAAGGCGACTAGAGTCACCTTTAGCTTTTTCTCGACTCTTAAAAATTGAAAAAGCAAGTTGCGTCAAAGTGTCTTAAAATTCATTTAAATCGGAATAACATTTTTTCCCCTTTATTTTTTGAGTTGATCAAGTAATTCGTAATCGTGGAAGAAAGTCAATCAAAACCCTGTCGTTCGCGGAGACTAGCGAGTCAACTGTCTTTGACCCTGGAAACGAAACCATCCCGGGCAAAGCATTCTCGTTTAACTGAGTCGAATTCACCTAATTTATTTGAAACTTGTGTTTCAACATCATCAGAGACTATAGTTACTCCAATTATCTCTGGTACATCTGCCTTTATAGAAGAAGTTCCGCAGTTACAAGAGGACATTAGAATTGATCCTAGTGTAATGGTAGACACCTCTATTCCTGAAACAGGGCCACCTAGGACTGATCTAGAAACTGAGGTTCACTTGCCTGAATATCTGGAAGTTGAATTCCAGAATTCAGAAGGTGTCACCCCTCTAGTATCTGTCACTTTAGAAGCTACACATTCTTTAGCTCTAGAAATATTTTACGGACCTAATGGTCTACCTCTTCCACTTGGATTGATTGCTATGGAAGAGATAGTGGAGGATCCTCCACCTAGTACTCCAGTCCATGTTGGAATTGGTATCCACTTACATCCTTCTACTACAAAAGTTAGTTCTTTTTCATCGCAAGTTCCTGTCAAATCGCTAGGAAATCTTTTGGATAGACTAAACATGTCTGAACAACCATCAACAGCTAGGATTGTGTCGACTGACATAGCTATGGTGGAGCTTCTTGTTTCCATTCCTACAATGATTGTTGGTATACCATCTGTCCCGACAAGTTATCAACAACAAGCTAGAGTCCAATCAGGGACTGTTTCGACGACATGGTCAGTTCCTATTTCTTCATCTAGATTCTCATCTAGTATTTCTTATGTTGAAACTCAACAAGTCAATCCCATTTGTCTTCAAAGTCCAATCTACACTTTAAGTACTGAATTGCCACCATATGGGGGGCAGTATGCCTTTTCATTGTTCCCTCTAGGAGAAAAACCATATGAGAGTTTACAACAAGGTTCAGGTCAAACTGGAATTACATCCAGTGGTTGGGTACCAATACTACCTCAACAACCGATGGTTGTATATTCAATGCAACCAGTCCATCATGTGTCGAATATTCCCACTACAACTACTATTGTGACTGTATCGCAAGTACAAGTGCTACCTGTTTTATGTGAACCTCAAGTTTCTCAGGTTGCAATACAACAACCTCTCATCTCAGTGATTCAATCACAACCTTAGGTTAGTGCCTCCTTATCTGGAGCGACTCAGGCTCAAACAGGTACTATGACTCCTCATCTTGGTCAATCATCCAGTATTGGGCAACAGAAAATGGTCCAACAACCATGGCTGGTTCAATACCAACAACCGCAATTCCAGCAATCATACCAAGGACCTGAGCAACAAGTCTTTGTAAGTAATGGGCAATCGCATTTCCAAAGTAGTTATCAACAACCATACTATAATGGTTATGCCCATCAACCTTATCAAAGTTACCAGCATCAAATACATTATGTTGGTATGCAAAGACCTACTGCTTAGGTGATTCCATCTTATCCTGGGTATGTTTTGCCTAACCTAAATCAACAGTTTCCCTTTGTAGCAACTCTAGAATTACCAGATCTAAACCGTTTGATGAATGATCCAATTGCTTATGCCCCTTGGTGGCCTACGATTCCTCATAAACTTCCCTCCGATATTCCTAAATTCAATGGAAATTTGGGTGAAGATCTGTTGAATCATGTGATGACTTTCCATTTGTGGTGTTCATCCAACACCCTGAATGTTGATTCGATTAGGCTTCACGTTTTCTAGTGAATGTTAACAGGTCCGGCAGCTAAATGGTATATAGAATTGCCTAGAGCTTCATTTGACAACTTCAGTACCCTTGCCACTACTTTTTTAACCCATTTTCAGTTACCCATAAGGTACGAAATAGGGAAAGAACTCCTTACCAACTTTAAATAGACAACAGCCACTCATATATCTGATCATATTCATGAGTGGTGGCATCGTCGAAGAATGGTGAAGATGTACGTTCCTGATCAAATTTTAGCTAATTGGTTTATAAAGTCATTATTACCCTCTATTATAGAGGATGTGGCCAAGGGAGGAGTTGTTACAGAAGAGAAGGTCATTGCTCGTGCGCAATATTTAGACTTGATCTATACTCAGTCTGGCACACTCTACGACAAAATTCCTAATGCTCCTAGACCAGAATTTTCTGTTTCTCCTCCTCCTAAATCAAATAAGGACTCTCATGCTGGTGATGGTGTGATAGGTACGACAAGCACGAAAACCGCAAAGGCTACATCTAAGAAAGCCCGTACGGTTTCTAGTCAAAAAGCAGATGAGGAACCTCTCGCCTTGGAGGTCAATGCTGTGTCAACCAACAAAGGCAAAAATGCTAAGCAACCAAGAGGCAAGAAGAAAGGGACAAACAAAAAGAAGAAACATGAGGATTCAACTCCTAAAAAACCTTCTAGAAACCTTGCTGGAAGGAAGAAACCTGGTCAACCATGCTTCATATGTGATAAGGACCATTACACAAAAGATTGTCCACATCAAGTTGAGGTCAAGAAGTTCTTCAAAAAGACTTCAAATACCTTAGCGGTATTGATTGATCCGTTTCCAAATCCAGAAACTAGCCTGGTTGCTAACGATCGTGCTTCCCCATCCCAAGTGCTTATGTTATCCATCTCAAAATAGCAAAATGACACTTTGATATCTACAAGGAGTAAGGATTATGGAAATCCACAATCATCGAATGATAAGGCTACTGATCAACCAAGCAGTTTGACAACAACTTCGACAGAAGTTGTTCCACCAATCATTCCTGAATTAACAATAAAACCACCTAAGCGAGTAGTACATAAATCGGCATTTAATCCTCGTGCTCGAGCAACACAGAATTATAATATAGTGGAGGATCTGGCCCAATCACCATCCGCCATGTCGACACTTGAAGTACTACAAAATTGTCCATCCCAAAAACAGGCTTTGTTATCAGTGATAGGTGGGATTGATCTAGCAGATTCCAATCTAGTGGCCTCTAATCATAAAGGATATGAACCTCAGTTACCAGCACAACTTGCTTTCCTCATACAGCTAAAATCCCTCAACAAAACTATTCATCGAACAATAATTGATGAGGAAGCATCTACCTATATCATGTCAATGAGTTGCTGGAAAATTTTAGGCTCTCCACCCTTGTCACGATCATCAACGACATTAAAAGCGTTCGATGGAAAAACATACATGCCGTATGGGATATTAAGTAACTTGCAAGTCGAGCAGGGGGGAAATACAGTAGAAATTCAGGTCGAGGTCATTGATGGAAACCTTGACTACAACATCCTATTGGGCAGATCCTAGATTTATGTTATGGCTACTGTTGTGTCAACATATTTTAGAAAGATTGCATTCCCCTTCCAAGGAGGAATTACAATCATTGACCAACTAACCTTCCTCCCCAACAGTTCACAAGTTACTAGAAGCATTCCATTGATCCATGGAAGCTCTATATCGCTTCAAAATATCGGAGTAGGTCTCCTAAAAGAACCTTCCTTAATGGGTACTTTTTCCCTTCCACCTTCGAGTAATCTGGCAGAAGTGGCCACAGTGGAAACATGTCATATGATATCTTCTACATCATCAAAGATTAAGAAGAACTCTGACCATTTTGATAGTATGGATCATCATGATGTATTGCCCCCAAGCCCTACCATACCTACATCATTTGACGATCAATTCAGTGGTGTTGTATATTATGTACTAGGGGCATTAGAACCAGATCTTTCCTTCATGACCCCTTATGAGTTGTGATCGCTAGAGGATAGTTCATTGACTGGTGTCAACCTCGTTAAAAAATGAAACCAAGGATCTGAGCAGAATTCCCTGTCTTGTGTCAAGCTCGTTAAAAAATGAAACAAGGCTGAGCAAAGTTCCAAGTCGAGCTTTTCACTTGATCTCGTAAAGGAACCTTCATTCCATCCACCTAATTACCAAGTAGTCTGGTGAATGTAACGAAGCTTAGGGGGGCATGCACCCTTGTCTATTTTGTGGACAAACCTAGCTGTAGAGATAAGTTTCCCTATAAGTTATGTGATTGGTCCGAGTGACTTTTCACCTTTGTCTATTTTGCGGACAAAGTGCAGGAAGTATTTTGTCTAAATATTGACAGAAAATCATCCTGCTTAACCATAGTAAGTTTCCATATGGTTACTGAAGACTTTTTTATGCTGGGGGCATGCAAACCTTTTTATACAAGCAAATACGACCAATTTCATTTTTTAGCTTTTTAGCGTTTTAAGCTTTTTAGCTTTATAGTTTGGTCGTTCCTAGCTTACGTAAAAAGGAAAAAGAGCAATGTTCTTGCAAGGTTCAAGCTAGTTAAAAAATCAACCTGCACTGAGCACATGTTGGAAAAAGGTTCAAGCTCATTTAAAAATAAACCCACCTTTGGTAAATAACCTTTGTGATCGCTTTGCTATTTTCCCTCTTTTGAACTTTGGTTGTGTTCCTTCCGTCACCTCCATTTCATTCGGTTGACCATACGCTTCCACTTGATTGTTTACCCTTTTGAGGAACATCTGTGACAAGTGATTCTGATTGCCACCCTATTCACACTACCATGTTTTGAGATGTTCCAAACTTACCTAGAATCAGTTGCTATCTGAAAACATCACTCGTTCCTCAAAAACGAGTCTCCTTTAAGCTCTTTTTAGACTCATAAAATATGAAAAGATTGCCGAGAAATTGGCCTCTCCAGCTCGTTAAAGTGATTGGAAGTGCCATCTCTCCTCTATATTTTAATCTTTTTGGACCTGAGGGATCATTACACAAAAAGATCAAGCGCTTGTCTTTTTTGGCTCACTAAAGTGATCTGAAAAGTCATCCCTTTCGTATTATTTTATACTTTTTCAGACTTAATGGATTATACTATGAAAAAGGATTACTGGAGTTCCATTTTCATCTCTTTTTAGACTCTCTAAAAATTGAAAAGGACCAAGTTATCTTTGTTGTCAAACTCGTTAAAACAATAGCAACAAACTTGTCCATATGGACAAGAGCGAGTTTCACTGTCACTAGGCTCACTAAAACATAGCGACAGGTTTACCCAAAGGGAAAATTATAGAACAAGCATATGTTATCCTCCTCAAGCTTGATAAAAATAAAGAGGTATTGGTCAGAAATGAGTGAAGCTTGTAAGCCTCAGTGGCAAGTTTCTCACTTCTGGCAACAAGTTTACATCAATGGCCTTCGATCGAAAGATTTTACGTGGTGTTTGATATCAACTCATGTATTCACACCATGTGAATTGTACTGTAGTACCTTGAGGGTCATTATCATTATCGGTGATTCCTCTCGCGCTTGTTAACAACCTACATCATTGGCTGGTAATCAGGAAATGTCTTTCCATGTTCCACATCAGAACATATTTTCACATGGATTGACTTGTACTTCAGGCGAAGATTGAACGAGTTTGAAGACCTTGGATCTAGTTTCATCCATTCGGGCTGCGATATATTCAGGAAAATAAAGACATCAAATGTACATTATAGTTGCACAGATAATCATCCAAACTAAGGGATGATGGCTCTACCAGAATCATTAGTCTGCCACACAGATGATTGTCTGTCCTATGTACATGAAAATGAATTTATAAATCTGAGCATGGGAATGCCCACCTCAGCTAGATCACGAAAATATTATGAAGATAATGTATTGTATTGTATCTTATTACAGGTCACCTTCCAGTTCGAAAAACCTCGGATCCTCATGATAAAGCATTTCACTCAACATCATAAGATTTACGACCTCATGCTTTAGGGGGCAACTGTTATAGACATATTTGGGCACTACAACTCTAATCACATATGTCCATAAACCAAGGGCTTCTAAACCGCTAAAAGTGTTGTTTCAAACCCTAAAGGATCAAGGTCAACTGATTACATCATTTCCTAGAAGTTCTCCCTGAAAAACTGCTCAGAACTGGACCATCTCACCTGCTCCATGGTCAGGGTGCGATGCATCTCACCTATTACACACGGGGGTTGCAATGCATACTGAAAAGTCCTTCTGTAGGGTGCGATGGGCCAGAGTAGAAAAATGGCAGAGGCAATTTGCTAGGTGGAAACTCAGAGAATCTTCTAGAAACTGCTCATATGACACTTGCCTCTCTAAATTCGCCTAGGGATGAGTAAGAGATCATGAAATCTCCAAGTGGAACCAAGAAATATCAGTGAAATGACACTAATCAAAATCCTAGAAGCTGACTCACTCCCCTGCAAACATCTATATATGGATCCCTCATCCTAGAGATCCAAAGGCTGGAATTTTGTAATTTGTAAGGAAGTGTTGTTGGTTTCTCTTTGAGACATTGTATTGTTGGGTGATCTTGCTTTTTATGAGGTGAAGAGGGCTTTCATGCTAGGAGGATGATGCTGGATCAGACAACTTGGTTGTAATCCTCTCTTCTACTACTTCTATCAATAAAGTTATTTGAGTTTTCCTCCATATACTTGTATATCTTTGAATCTTGTATTTATATATGTATTTGGTATGGTTAATGTACATCTAATCCTATATTGTTTATGGTTATAGTTCTCTATTATTTGATGGTATTTTGTCGCTTTGACTCTACAAGTGTTCTTTGAAGCAGGACAAGTGAGAAAGGAGTGGTGAAAGCTCTATCAAGGGAGAGAGGAAACAAGAAAGGAGACTAGTGAAAGACTAAGGTTGGTACTCTCTGCTTCTCTCTCATCTATCTCTCATAAAGGAAAACACAAATAGATTTGGTTTGTTTGTTTCTAAGATAGCTACCCGTCTTAGTGGGACTAGCAGCTCTGAATGGACACTAGTTTTCGCGATAACATCAGTTGTGTCTGAGAAATCATAAATGACTCCTTTATTCACAGATACTACATGCAGCAGAGAAGGAGGGATCTCTATGTGGGAAACCATGTATGATTTATTAGAAGAAGAGGAACCAAGGCCTCTGGAAAAAAAGGTCACAACTCACAGTAATGTTTCCTCAGATGCCTCCATCTTTGAGATGGTGTACTCATTTCTACATCACGTAGCCATGCAACCAAAGATAATCCCTTATATAGATATGGTCAAGTGGATAATTGATCAGGCCGATATCTCAGATATAGAATTTAAGAATAGTAGCCAAGAGGTTATGGGATCTTTTTCGCAAGACAACCTACAACTTATGTACCACCTACAGTTCCTCGAGAAGTTTTTCAACGAGAACGAGGACCCAACATATGTCACAAGGACTTGGTCAAAAAATGATTGCAAGATCAAAAAGGACAAAGAGGGTATGTACTCTACTGCATCTATTTCCCCCCCTCAAAGCTTTACAGCAGCCATGCTATGTAGGATGTTTGGAAAGCCTAATAGCACTAAATTTTCCCCAGAATGGCTGCCATTAATAGATGTAACCATAACGCAACCATAGCAAATTCTATCTGATGATTTAGCAAAGGAAATAATTGATTATAGTTGGAAAAGGAGTATCTCTTCGAGGGTTTACTCTCCATTTTTTATGAGTGCCTATGTGATGGATGCAATTTGTTTTGGTTTAAAATTTACTGTCATGGGATGGAAGTGGACTATGAAGGATCCACTTCCCATTCATATATATCATAAGGAAATGTGGGAGTCTCTATTTCGCCCACATTTTTACAAAATTTCTCATGGAGTCATGCTGCCTATCCATAAACAGGTTTACAACCAAAATTCCCCTAGGCTTTCTAAGGAAGCCGAGGTAGAAATCCTCCTAGTCGCTAGATGGTTTGGGGAGGAAACATTCATATATATCAGAGTATTTGGGAGCATTTCCTCACCGAATGTCCTCCCATACTATGTCCCAGACA
Organism: Pinus tabuliformis; assembly: GCA_031772625.1. Classification (NCBI taxonomy): domain Eukaryota; kingdom Viridiplantae; phylum Streptophyta; class Pinopsida; order Pinales; family Pinaceae; genus Pinus; species Pinus tabuliformis. The sequence goes on from CM062819.1 coordinate 1,682,409,262, forward strand.
AATTGATGGCTAGAGAGATAGCCTACCAAACAGCGAGTGAGGGTGGGATGAGAAAAGGATTAAAGGAGCATAAAAAGGCCCCTTGGCCTACATTTCCATGGTAGTGTGGATCATTTTCACCTACGATTTTTGGCGTGCATGCAAAGAAGTAGAGATAATGAAATCTCTAAAATTACCTAAATTTCCAGGAAGCTAGTATGACCCAAATGGCACTGCCAATGCCTTCACCACCCTGGTGAAAGTAAAGGCATTCATTCATGAGGAAGATGCATTTGATGATGTCTTCCTACAAAAAGAGACATTCACAGAGGTGAAGCACATGGCATCACTACTTTTTGATGCAAAAGAGCTTGAAACCTCTCATGAATATAGAGAAAGGAGATTGTTAAAGGTCCCATTGGCCCAATTATAGTTTTAACCAATAAGGGAGCCAACTCCCAGTGTAAGCCTAGAAAAAAGCTCCAGAGAAACTTCTAAATATGATTCTGAAGTAGAGTCCCAAGATAAGTCTACCAGGGAATTAGAACACTCAGAACAACAGTCACAAAATGGGGGAAGTAAAGGTAAGGAGTCAGAAAAGGATATAGGTAGATCTATAGAAAAAGCAGCTGAGAAAACCTCAGCTAAGAAATAAGCTGAAATTCACTCCACCTCCACCTAGTCAAAAAAATCCACGGTGATTGATTTAGAGAAAGAATGGGATAATTTTAATAAAAATCTTCATACATAGGGACAAGCACCTGAGCTACAAACTCCACAACAAAAGCAACTCAGGAAATTATCGTACAAGAAATTGTAAGTACTCAAGAGGTAGAGCACATTCTTGCCACTCCTACCTCTGAAATTGTTTTGAGAACTAAGGAGATTCCTCCTTTAGATGTGTTCTATAGCCCAGCCAACAACGCTGTTGTCAAAAGGCAAAGAAAGAAGAGGAAGTTGGATGTTACAGTTGCTATTGCTCCCGATAATGAAACAATGGATATTGTATGGAAAGATTCACCCATCAACCCATCTAAGAACCTTACTAAATTGTCACAGTTTGCAGGAGCCTATGTGTTATAGACATTTTTGTGCCTTACAACTCCAAGCATGAAATGTCCATAAACCAGGGGCTCCTAAGTCCCTAAAAGTGTTGTTCTAACCCCTAAAGGAACAAGGTCAACAGATTACAGCCTCTCCCAGAAGTTCTCCACTAGAAACTGCTCAGAATTACTCAAAACAGGATCATTTCAGCTGCTCCACTGGCTAGGTGCGTTGCATTGCACCTAAATACACTGTGAGGGTGCGTTTCATTTCAAAAGTCCCTTCTGTGGGGTGCGATGGGCGAGAAATGACAAATGGTAGTGTCATTCCGCGAGGTAGAGAGACAATGGAAGCTTCCAGAATCTTCTCCTGTGACACTTGCCTCACTGAATTCGACCAAGGATGAGTAAGAGGCCTTCAATCTCCAAGTGGAAGCAAGAACTAACAGAGAGAAGACACTAATCAAATCACAAGCTGACTCATCCTCCTTACACATATCTATATATGGATCCCTCATCTCAGAGATCCAGAGGCTGGAATTTTGCATATTGTAAGGAATTGCTGTTGGTTTTTGAGGCAAAACATCAGAGTATTGGGTGATCTATGCTTTGTTTGAGGTGAAGAGGGGCTTCTTTGCTGGGAGGTTGATGCTGGGTTAGGAACCATCGGTTGTAACTCCTCCTGGATTTTTCTTGTTTATCAATAAAAACTATTTGAGTTTTTCCTCCATGCTTTTGTATCATTGATGCTTGTTACATTTGTATGGTTAACTTAAATCTGATCCTAAGTTGTTTATGAATATAGATCCATGTCTTTGTATAGTGTTCTTCTTCTGTGATCTTACAGGTACTTTGTGAAGCTAGGCAAGTAAGAGAGTAGGTAGCTGGAGACTGTCAAAGAAGAGAGGGATTGGATCAAAGGATTAGCGCAAGACACAGGTTGGTTCTTTCTATTCCTCTCTATCTATAGTTCATAAAGGAAATACAAAAGTAGTTTTTCTCTGTTTGTTTCTAAGGCAGCTGTCACACCTTAGTGGGATAGAGCAGTTCTAAATAGACACTTTTCCCTGTAACACTATGCTACAACGACTATTGATAAAGCAACAGAGGTACAAATGTTGCTCAGAGAAAAGGAAAATAAAATTCTGTTGTTAGAACAACAGTTAGAGAAAGAAAAATATAACCAACAAGAATAATTGCAAATAGCCAAGATCTAGCAAGAATTCGAGAAAATGCAAATAAAACATCAAGCAAACTTAGCAAAAAAGGAAGCGTAGATATAAGCAATAATGGATAAGTATAAGGACAGTCTGAAAATTGATCAGTTTATAATTGAAGTGCTTAGCCTTAACTCCCAGCTAATGCACCAAAAAGAACTTCTATGCTAGAAGGTCTTGCAGTTGAGTCCTTATTGCAAGACTAGTGACAAGTTAACGAGTCAAGTCATTGACATAAGACTTGAATATGATGAAGTCTTGAAAAGAGTTTCCGACTTCATCACCTGGAAAAATTCAGAGGATGGGAGAAAGGCCGATTTGCCTAAACTAGAGGAGTCACATAAAGAAATTCTATTTGCAGACTGGGATTCTCGGCTTAGACAAGCAGAAAAGGCAACAGCGGTCGCAGCAGCAGTAGCAAACAATGTTATTGAAAACATCAATGAGAACTTACACAGTGCCAACCTGGTGGAAGATACTATACCGGGATTTCTTCCAAATGTCAAATAGCTCAAACAACAGTGGAGGCATGCAACACAAGAAAAAGATGAGGCAATTAGGCAAATGACCAGGTTAAATTGGGAATCATACTTGAAATATTTAGCTAAACCTTACAACTAGTGGATGACCTTGCGATGCCTAACAACTTCCATGCAGAAAATGGTGCCAGCACTAACCGATGTCGTGTTCACTGGGCAGTTGAAATATGTAATCAGTTGAATGACACAGCTTAAACTAAGATGGACATCTACGATCTCAAGGATCAAACACAAAGGATTTAGTCACCATGTTTTATTTCTATTTTAGTTTTGTTTCGCATAATTTGAGGAAGGTCGTTTAAACCTCCTCAACTATTTTTGTAATAATATATTCTTAGGATTTATAATTTAGTATTTAAACCCCTCTCATGCATTTAGAGAGGGGTCCAGAAATTTTATCAGAAAAAATCTTCAAAACATGCACTTCTGTCCCTTTGAGGAAGTTCTGGTGAAATTAATGGAACATGATTTATTTTCATTTTATCTAGCATATTCTACTGAAATTGCACTTCTGTACTCTTAGATGGTGTTGGATTGATTGGAAATAAGTCGATATTACTGAAACACATGAGCAGAACTTATTACAAATGGTACTTTTATCTTTTGATTTTGTTTTATTTATCTATTAAGCAAAAAAAAAATTCTTTAAATTGTTTATGTATGAAAGTTTAAATCTTGGTTACCATTATTGCACTTTTGTATGGTGATGGCCTAAATTTTATGCTGAATATGTGAATAATTTCTTATGCAATATATCTTTCACAATCGTTTCGGCTAACTATTTATCTGAAACGATTATTTTTAAAACATTTTCATTCCTTCTTGCAGTTGAATCATCTTTATTATAAATTTCTCTAGGACATTATTGTAGATAGCATATTTCAATTTTATTCTCGGGTATAGTCATAGTTATATAGTGTTTAAATTAGGATTAGATTACTTTTAGCTTAAACATTCCTCCGAACTATCATATATCATCCCATCAGCACTATCATAATTTATATTGGGAAACTATTCCCATTATCCCTAGTCAGAGCCACTACACCAAATAGAAAAGGTGTTGCCAACCAAGGTCTAGACCAGGTGGCTTTCCCCCATGTTGTAAGCAATGATTTTTGAGGCTTCAACATTTTGGTGCCAGAAGGAGGGCCTGACTATGAATGGAAAGTAAATCCAGAATATTAGGCCATTCTAAGAGTAAAACACCCTCACCATCACCTCCAACTTCTCAATCGTATTCCAAATATCCTAATCCTAAGTGAGAAGTTGTAAAGACAACAATAGATCCCATTTCTAAAATCCCAAAGAATCCAAATCATTCTTCTTCTACTGAAGCCCCTGAAGTCCAATCTTTGATTCATCAATTACAGGGCATTCGATATCTTAAGAGGAATCTAAGTTATCCCAAGATAGTGTTACCTCTCAGTTTACCCCATCTCAATAGTTAACTAGAGCACAAAGAGAAAAGTTTGGAATCCCACCATTCGAATTCCCTCTATCAAGCCATAAGAAAGCTAAGAAGACACCATTTGAATCTCACAGCGAGGTTCTTTCATAAACACAATCATCATCTTCATTCATTCCATCCATATCATCACAAGACCAATCATCCACCTCACCATTCCATATCATGATTCACATAGGTACTGGAGCTCCATCTTCCTCTACCTAATCATCTTCAACTACTACCACATCTTCCTCTTCTATACCAACAATGGCTCAACCTCCTCAAAGGCCATGGAAAAATCCAGGAGCTGTTAGGATGGCTACACCTTTACATCCATTGCTAGCCCATCCAAAGAAATGGTTACCAAAGTTCAATTCTGATAATGGCTTACTAGCTGAGGAACACCTAAACAATTTTATGTTGTCCATTAACTTGAATGAAGTAGTAGAAGAAGATGCAGTTGTAATATTATTTTCATATACTTTGCAAGGATCACTACGATCATGGTACTTTTCATTACCATCAGGTTCTATTAATAGTTGGGATGCTTTTCAAGAGCAATTCTTAACTAAATTTGGAGATGATAGATCCATGGCTACCCTAATCAATGACCTCTCCAATTTGAAAGCTGAACCTAAAGAACCAATAAAAGACTTCAACTCTCGCTTCAATAAATTATTGAATAAGATACCAACGGCATCTAAGCCCAATGATGAGGTCCAAAATGAGTGGTATATTTCTGATCTCCTATCAAACACATCTATTTTCATCGATAGAGCTGCCAAAGCAACTTTGGTAGAAAATATGAAAGAGGCAATACTTGTAGAAAAACACATTCTAGCTGTAGATAAGAAAAATGCATTAGAAGAATGAAAATCCAAGAAAGTGAATTTTAGGGAGGAATCCAAGAAGAAACCATCAAAAGATCTTGTTGATCTTGAAGGTGTGCAAAAATTCCTCCAAACCATGTCTAATGAAATGGTTGATATTAAAAAACAGGTAGCAGAGACTTCCTCTAAGAAATCTTTTAGACCATTTAAAAGGAATTCCCCTGCTAATCCTAAACCTCCAAATGCTATATCAAATGCTGAATCAGATGGAGAGGAAGATGAAGTTTCAACAAATGAAGAACAAATAGATGATGAAGAAGTGGCAGAGTTACAAGGAATGTGGGATTTTATGCTTCCCAACAAAGAAACACAAGAAGTACAACCTGTTTCCACCCGAAGTAAAAACCTTGCCAATTTGCCACAAACAAATCCAAACCATAAGGCTTCAATGCCACCTCCCAGGGACAAAACAACAGGTAAGAAATATTCACCAAAATCCACTCAAACTACTCCTTCTCAATTGAATTCTTCACCTTCAACTAAAACCCTGATAGTATCTGATGAAATGGAATATAATATTGTTGATGATATGAAAAAGACTAGGGCAAACATCACCTTTCATGAGCTTAGCAAGTTGAAACATCAGTAGAAGCTACTCCTTAAGGAACTCAAAGTAGTACCTACTTCACCTCTTCCTACTATTGTGATCTCACAAGCTGCCCAAGAAATGGGAAGACCCCCTAGCACCTCTTTAAACAAAATTGATCCAACTGACATTGCTCTGATTGGAGGAAGATCTAAATCCCATACTCCTCCATTTCTCCTTACTTTTGAAATTTTTAATAGAAACTTACACAACTGTTTAGTTGATTCAGGAGCTTCATCTAACATTTTACCTAGAACAATTTGTGCAAAGTTGAATGTTCAACCCCAAAAATCTGTTGTACGCATTGTATAGTTAGATCAATCTCAAGTCAATTTTTTTGGGGAACTTAATCAGGTAACCATCAGACTCTCATCAAACCCCAAGGTCTGTCAAGTCATTGACATTCTTGTAGCTGATATTCTCGAGTTCTACGGCTTAATCCTTAGTAGAGATTGGTCAGAAAAGCTTCATGGCTATTTCACAACTGACTGGTCTCACATGTGGCTTCCCTATAATGGCAAGCCAAATCAAATAAGGGTTGATCGCAAAAAACATCAAAAGTACATAGTCATAGAGCTAGAAGGAGAAAATGAACCAATTGTGTATAGAAACAATATCATCAGAAACTACTCAGTAGAATCATTTCTAGGAAATTTTAATGCTTATACTTCACCTTTCTTGGAAAAATCTGTTGTATCTCAAGTTGAAAACTTTTCCCGAACAGATACTTCTAAGTGTGTAAATTTTGTAGATAAACCTATAGTTAGCTCTTTATTTTGGAAATTATTTTTTGATGGATCTAAATCCAATGATGGAGCAGGAGCAGGATGCATATTAGTTAGCCTAGAAGGGGAAAAGACTATGTTAGCATGCAGACTTGAATTTGATTGCACAAACAACATTGCTGAATATGAAGCATTAGTTCAAGGTTTGTATAAAGCCATTGGCCTTAATATCAAACACCTCCAAGTGTTTGGAGATTCAAAAATTGTGATAAAACAGGTAAGAAATACTATACACTATTTGTCTGGACATTTGAAACATTATCAGTCGTTAGTCCAAGACCTGACTTCCCACTTTACAATGTTTAATATTTCCCCTATTTCAAGACTCCAAAATGCAAGCGTCAATCTCTTAGCTAATGTGGCTTCCAATCTTATTCCACCAGGAGATTATAGTCCTGATCGCTTTTCTATTGAATTGATTTTTAGGCCTTCTATTCTTGACAATATCACCAACTAGAGATTCTTTAATAATGATCTGGATATCATAAGCTTTTTGACATCAAAAGGCTCTTATGATGACTGATAATTGACAAAGATCAACATGACAACCAACTTAAGCAAGAAATAGCTAAGAATGTTATACCAATGTCTATGGTTAATTTAGAAGATTTATATGACCTCAAGGATAGATTCAAACGAACCAACAATTCAAAACTTTAGAGTTCAACTCTGAGATTTGAATTGATTAACCTTGGAAATGACCTTAAACCTCAAAATATTAATCTAGGCCTCGGACTCACGTTAGATCAGAAATCAACCTTTATACATTTGTTGAAAAAATATAAGAATGTCTTCACATGGAACTATGAAGATCTTAAAACGTATGACACTTCTATTATTCAACATACTATCCCCATGACATCTGATGAAAGGCCTGTTTAGTAGAAATTAACAAAAATCCATCCTAATTTAGAAAATCAACTTAAATCCAAATTGAACAAACTACTGAAAGCTAAGATTATTTTTCCTATTAGACATTCTAGGTGGGTCTCCAACCTTATCGCAGTCAGAAACAAGAAAGGTGATATTTGAATATGTATAGACTTTTGCAATCTCAACAAATCCTGTCAGGAAGACAACTTTCCATTGCCTCCTATGGAACAACTATTGCAATTAGTTGCAGGCTCCAAACTAATGTCTCTCCTGGATGGATCCATATGACTAGCTGAAAACTATGTTTAGGAAAAAATGGGGCACTTATGCTTATCAGAAGATGCCATTTGGACTAATTAATGCTGGTGATACTTTCCAAAGATCCATGGACATAGCCTTCAAAGGTTTAGTAAACATGTCAGTAGTAATCTACTAAGACAATATAATTGTGTATTCCAAAAAATGCAGTAATCATCTGAGAGATTTAAAACAAATATTTGAGTGTTGTCAAATGTATGGAATTTCTCTTAATCCTAAGAAATCTTTCTTCGCATTAAGTGAAGGAAAAATCCTCAGATTCATTGTATCCAAAGTAGGGATTCACATTGACCTTGATAGAATAAGAGAAATCTCTAAAATTCCTTTACCTTATAACAAAAAATTCAAATGCAATCTTTCCTAGGCTAGATAATTTTTGTTAAAATATTTGTCCCTGACTTCTCATGAATTGTTTTACCTCTTTAATTTATGATAAAGAAAAATTCTCTTTTTAAATGGGGACACGCAGAACATGAAGCTTCTAATTTGATTAAACAAGCAATCATTAATTCTCCCTCATTGGCAACTCCGAATTTTTCAAATCATTTCATTCTATATACTTTCGCTTCCGAGAAATCGTTTGAAGCCATATTGAACAGATTCCCGAATTACCTTAAGTGTCTTACTTATCTTATTAAACAATCATAGTTAGCGCTGTGTAAACAAATATTCTTACTTGCGTTCAATTAACCAATGTAATTACATACATTCACGCATCACATAAGCATTGTAAATGAAAACCATACACAATATGACAAGATGCATTAATAGGAAACAAAGACACAGAATTTGTAGAATGCTTCTCTTTATTGATATCTTTAGATAATTACAGACTCTACCCACCCTACACACAGCTGCAGGGGTCCACCAACTCAGTTGCGGACTTCCACCCTAGGCCTCTGTGCACAAAGCTGCATAGCCTCTACCTACGCTAGGACCCGAAACTTAGACTTCTCTCCTTATCTCTCAAGACTTCATACTTCTTCCAAAACTTATTACTTATTGACTACTTAGAGCTTACTTACTTAGCTCTTTTTATACAATCCCATGGTCCGCGGACCATGGGTAGATCTTTACAACTGACTTTACTTTACAAAATAAGGGCGGACAACCCTTTATGACTCATGACACCTTCGTGCTCCGCGACCACAAAATGTGAAGACTTTACAACTTTATTACAAAATTCGACCCAAAACATGGGCTTTTAGCCCCAAAACTATCCTTGGGGGATCCCGTTCCTAACAGGCCCCCAACACAAACATCATGACTCACCCTCGAGTCACTCGGCAGGCACAAAGAACTTAGCGCGAAGACTTCCCAGCTCAACTTGTATGACCGCAACCTCGGCAGTGCATTGTGCCGTTGCTTGCTTCGCGTCTTCAACTATATGCTAGGTCACTGCTCCTGAACTATCGGCCTGAAGCTTTTGCTGAGTTGCTTGCAGAGACAAAAGCTTTCCTTCAATAGAGGTTGTGACCATGTAAGCCTCATCCAAATAGGGCTTCAGTGCCGCCTTCAGCACTTCTTCCTTGTGAAGCGCTGCATCCACCTGTTCTTTCAGCTGCTTGGCCTCCTGTAGCTTTGTCAGTCTTTGTGTCAGCACAATAGTTCATGCTATGCCTTTGAATTCATCATAGCACTGTTGCAACTCGTGCACTTCTATCTCCAGTTGTTGTATAGTAGGGTCCTCCTACAAGCTCGTCAGGACCTCAAACGACTGCTCAAAAAGTTGTGTGTAGTCTGCTAATGCACTGTCAACCACCACTATTTATTCTATGACAGCGATTGCACGTTGTTCCTTTACTTCTGGTAGAGTTGAAGGCTGGGCCTTTAACTGTAATATAGTGATCTACAGGTTCAACTCCAACTGAACCCTCTCCATTTCTGTATGAGTGTCGTGCACCCTTGTTGCTAGCTTGCAAACACGCACCTTGACTAGTTCTTCCTTAGGAATGGCCAACTATGGGACCATTTGGATGCCTCCTCCATGACCTAAAGTATCCAATTGTTTTGTTCAGTCACCTTGGTCATGTTGGTGATGGCAGAGTCTCGCTGTAGTGCCATCTGCTCACCATTGATCCGTTGCTTGCTGATCACCTGTATGGCGCGGTGCTCATGGGCCCTTAACTTTGCAATCACTCCATCCTACAATAGGTGGAGCACCTCGCTAGGGAGCACTGCCAGATTCAACCCTACTCCCTTGAGGGTGTTGACAGTGGGTCTGTCAACTTCATTCTCCATGGTCAAGGCTCCATTAGGTAGCACTATTGCACTGGAGGCCTTCACGCGCAGCATCTCGGCAGCTTCTGAAGTGACGATAGCAAGGCTGGTGGACACCATGCCAGCCTTGTGATGCATGGGTCTACAGCTTCTATAGACCTATCTGGCGGCCCACAATATTAGTTGTTGCTACTGCTCAAACTGTTGTAGGGCTTCTGCAGTGACATCCCGCACCGTGTCACCGATGTCATGCAAATTTCCCTCCGTGAGGGTGATTGCGGCCAGCGATGTTTTAGTGGCCTTGGATTTCCTCCTCGACCCTCCTTTCTCTTGCTCCCTTGGATATTTTATGTAGGAAAACATCGCCTGTGGGTGCACACCATGCTGCTCTGTCTGCTCGTCCATCTCTTCCTCTGTCTCAAGTGAAGGCAACCTTGCGCCTTTGTTAGAGCCCCACTCTGTTCCACCTATTTTATTCTCCATCTATTGAGGGCATTGTGCTTTGCCTGGGCCTTGTCAATAGCCTCCTTCTTTCTCTTTTCAGCCAGTTATGTCATCTTGAGCTTGGCCTCCTCCTTCTTGCACTGCACAGCAGACTTGCTCCCTACCACTGCCAAGTATGTTGTAGTGTGTCGTTTTGCCAGCCAACAATTAAGTACTGCATCAATGGCATCATCCGTTGCCAGGTAAGGCAATTCATACCATGTCTGCACAGGGTCCTTCCATGCCTTGACGGAAACATGGTGAAAATCTTCTTTAAACTCGATGTAGACCTGTAAGTTGGCGAACACCGTAGGTGACAACCAAGGTTTGCGATTGATGGCCATGTGGATGTTCATCTCCATCAAGATCCAAAAGAGCTTGTTGTCCTTGTGTTGGAAATAATGCTAAGAGGGGGGTGAATCAGTATTATTAGATCAATAATTTAATTTCCCAAACAGATTTGTATACGCTACTTCAGCTATGTGAACTAGCGTGTATATGCGACTATACTTAAAGCAACTAGCATATATGCAGAGAACTTTTGATTTACCCAATTTATCATGCATTGAACTTTAACCAGTATATCAAAGATTTATTAGACAGTGCAGTAAAAGCAGAATAAAGAATCACACAAATGCAACACACATGAACACCAAGATATGGGTGAAAACCACTTGCTACTGTCATCTCTGTCTTCTTTTAATAATAAGAAAATATGTTTACAATATTGTATTAGTGTAGACTTATACTAGTACGCAGCCTTCTACCTATAGAAGGTTACAACCTTCTCTCATTCTCCAGCTTCTACTAGAAGGGTGCTACAACCCCCTAACTCTTGTACTAGTTGATATGTTTACTAGTACGTAGGCGACGACCTACAGAAGGCTATGACCTTCTTTCTTCCTCCAAGGACCACGTTTCATAAATTTTCATACCGGATCCATCAACAACATCATAATTGCAATTCAATCATCAAAAACATCTGCATCAACCAATCACGGAGACTCAATCATCACTTTCTGAATCAACCAAAACCGAATCAATTAATCACTTTGACAACCCATAGTTAAATCAAAATCAATCTGATCATTCAGAATACTATCACCAGAATACAGTAACTAGAAACAGAACCAGAACCCAAAACTCTGCAATAGTAAACAGAAACAACTGAAACGTACTTTATAAGGTATACACTACTTCCATGTGTCGAACCTGCATGTATATGCGCTTTTCTCAAAGCCAACCAGTGTATACATCTGCAAATATTAATTCGTAATTCTGCAGCTATTCCAGACTTCAGTTATACCCAGATCATAATATTTACAGAATAACACATGTGTTAGTATTCAGATCTAGACTATACATGATCAAACCACATAATGATAACTCATTTCAAGCCTTAAGATCTCGATCCGTCATTAGATCTTATCCTTAATCAACCGCTAAGGTTCATCCTTCGTTTAGATCAAGCACAGCACCATAAGCCAATAACCTGCATACTAGATCTCACACTTCATCATATATTCGATACTTGCACACCATGGCCTAATGATCTTCTCCTCCTTATATGGTTTTAGGCCTTTCTCAATACCATGGATCAAAACCACTTAGGACCAATACCTTGGATGAAATACCTAGGGTCAATACCTCGGGCTAAATACCTTGGACCAATACCATGGATCAAAATACCTTGGAGAAAATATCATGGACCAAAAGCTTAGTTTTCCAACATATACGCTCTTTTCCTTCTATGAAAGTGTGTGTGTATGTATACATGACTTGTGTTCAGTTAACTTGCATGTATACATAGCTTGGTCAAGGTGAACTTGCGTATACCTCTTTTTCTTCATTCTTTGTAGTCTGATCTTTGTTGTTGTCATGTTGCACCATGATCTTTCATCTGAGTGAGTTGCCATCAAGGACAACACCTGTATCATAATGCCAACACCTTGATGTGCTCCGCATCCTTAGTCGCCCACAATGAAGCATACGTCACTGCTTTTGGTAGGTCTAGTGCGACCGAATGGAATTGACTGTCCTCTGGTAGCTCCCATGCTACTAGCACAATAGACAAAAAGAGCCACGTGTAGTGCAACGTCTTGATGAGCTCCTATGCTTTGCGGTAGTTCACAAGGAACTCACTGTGGAGATAGTATGCCCAATTGAACTAGATTCCTTCAGCGCACTCGGCTGCTAGTGCGACGACAGGTGCCAGCACCTCATCAGTACGACACATCCTCATCACCTTCCCTGCTAAAATTTGCGTAGCCACCTTTACAACAGGGTCATAGATGTTGGATATGGCATATCCATGCAGATTCTTTACTAGCTTAAAATTCTATTTCATGGTCTCTGTGAGGGTCTGCTGTTACCGGGAAAAGTGTCTATTTAGAACTACTCTATCCCACTAAGGTGTGATAGTTGCCTTAGAAACAAACAGAGAAAAACTACTTTTGTATTTCCTTTATGAACTATAGACAGAGAGGAAAAGGAAGAACCAACCTGTGTCTTGCGCTAATCCTTTGATCCAATCTCTCTCTTCTTTGACAGTTTCCAGCTACCTGCTCCCTTACTTGCCCAGCTTCACCAAGTACCTGTAAGATCATAGAAGAAGAACACTATACAAAGACATGGATCTATATTCATAAACAACTTAGGATCAGATTTAAGTTAACCATACAAATGTAACAAGCATCATTGATACAAAAGCATGGAGAAAAAACTCAAATAGTTTTTATTGATAAACAAGAAAAGATCCAGGAGGAGTTACAACCGATGATTCCTGACCCAGCATCAACCTCCCAGCAAAGAAGCCCCTCTTCACCTCCAACAAAGCATAGATCACCCAATACTCTGATGTTTGTCTCAAAACCAACAACAATTCCTTACAATGTGCAAAATCCCAGCCTCTGGATCTCTGGGATGAGGGATCCATATATAGATATGTGTAAGGAGGATGAGTCAGCTTGTGATTTGATTAGTGTCTTCTCTCTGTCAGTTCTTGCTTCCACTTGGAGACTGAAGGCCTCTTACTCATCCTTGGTCGAATTCAGTGAGGCAAGTGTCATAGGAGAAGATTCTGGAAGCTTCCATTGTCTCTCCACCTCACGGAATGACACTGCCATTTGTCATTTCTCACCCAACGTACCCTCATAGTGCATTTAGGTGCGTTGCAACGCACCTAGCCAGTGTATTTAGGTGCAATGCAACGCACCTAGCCAGTGGAGCAGCTGAAATGATCCTGTTTTGACTTATTCTGAGCAGTTTCTGGTGCAGAACTTCTGGGAGAAGCTGTAATTTGTTGACCTTGTTCCTTTAGGGGTTATAACAACACTTTTAGGGACTTAGGAGCCCTTGGTTTATGGACATTTCATGCTTGGAGTTGCAAGGCACAAAAATGTCTATAACAGTTGCCCCCTAAAGTATGAGGCCGTTAACCTTTTGGTCTCGGGTGAAATGCTATATTATGAGGATCTGAAGTTCTTTCAATGCTGGGAGGAGACCTGTAATAAGATACAATACAATACATTATCTTCATACTGTTTTTCATGATCTAGCTGAGGTGGGCATTCCCATGCTCAGCTTTATAAATTCATTCTCATGTACATAGGACAGACAATCGTCTGATTGTAGACTGATGATTCTGATAGAGCCATCATCCTTTGGTAGGATGATTATCTGTGCTGCAATGTTGTACATTAAATGTCTTTATTTCCCTGGATATATATCACAGCCCGGATGGATGAAACTAGATCCGGGGTCTTCAATCTCGTCTGATCTTCACTCGAAGTACAAGTCGATCCATGTGAGAAATGTTTTGAAGTCGAACATGGAAAGACATCGCTTGATTACCAGTCAATGATGTAAACTGTTAACAAGCGCGAGAGGAATCACCGATAATGATAATGATCCTCAAGGTACTGCAGTACAATTCACATGGTGCGAATAAAGGACTTGGCGTCGAACACCATGCAAAATCTTTTGGTCGAAGGTCATTGATGTAAACCTGTCGCCGGAAGTGAGAAACTTGCCATTGAGGCATGCAAGCTTCAAAGTACTGAATGGGGTGTTCCTAGACCAACTTCTTGGATAATGAGCTGATGTCGACAAGAAGTGATCTGTCACAGGAGGGCCTTAATGAATCCCACATCAATGACACGGAACGGAGCAAATGATTTTGATGGAGGTGAAAACGACCTGATGATATACGGTTCAGGGTGGCGGTCATGAAAAAATGGAGTATAATGTATGGTAGTGGGTGGGACACAGGTGGCTTCTCTGGATGACTTCTCTTGAACATGTCGACGACATTGATGTGATGGATTGGTAGCATTAACCCCAAATGTGGATGGTATGGTGTGACCATGGCGATGTGACCGGTGAATGAAACAACCCAACCCGACTCAGACACGGAGTGGAAGTGTCATGTTCAAGACCGACTTGCTACCAATAAAGATTCTTTGAGTTTTCTTCCAAATTTTTCCCCAGTCATTGCTGACCAGTACCTCTTTATTTTTGTCAAGCTTGAGGAGGATAACATATGCTTGTTCTATAATTTTCCCTTCGGGCAAACCCATCGCTATGTTTTAACGAGCCTAGCGATAGTGAAACTCGTTCTCGTCTAAAGACAAGTTTGTCGCTATTAATCTTTTTAACGAGTTTAACGACAAATATAACTCGGCCCTTTTCAATTTTAGAGAGTCTGAAAAGGTACGTAAAGGTAACTCCAAAATTCCTTTTTCGTCATCTAATCCCTTAAGTCCAAAAAAGTATAAAACAATACAGAAGGGATGAATTTTCGATAGTTTTAACGAGCCGAACAAAACAAGCGCTAGATCTTTTTGTGCAATAATCCCTCAGGTCCAAAAAGATTAAAATCTAGATGAGGGATAGCACTTCCTATCCCTTTAACGAGCTGGAAGGCCAAGGACTCGGCAATCTTTTCATATTTTACGAGTCAGTTGAAAAGAGTTTAAAGAAGACTCGTCTTTTGAGGAACGAGTGATAAAATGGGTAGCAGTTGATTCCAGGTAAGGTTTGGAATTTTCCAATCACGGCAGTGTCACAAGGATGGCTAGTGAAATCACTCTTCGCAGCTGTTCCTCAAAATGGGTAAACAATCAAGTGGAGGTGAATGAGCGGCCAATGAAAAAGTGGAGGTGATGGTGCAAACACGACCAAGGCTTTAATGGCTGAAGTACTTCATTCACGGTGGTTATTTACCGAGGAATAGTTCATTTTTTAACGAGCTTAAACGGGGGTGGAAACATTTGCTCATGTCTTATGTTTATTTTTTAACGAGCTTGAACCCTGTAGTAACACTGCTCGTGGCGGGTTTATTTTTTAACGAGCTTGAACCCTGCAGTAACACTGCTCGTGATAAGTTTGCATGCCCCCAGCATAATAACGCAAATCGAGGTGCATGCCCCCCAAGCTTCATTGCATTCAACTCGGTGGTTGGAATGAAGGTTTACCTTTGAGATTTGGAAAGGGGATTTGTTTCATTTTTTAATGAGGTTGACACAGTAAAAGAACTATCCTCATGACTCCTTGTTTCATTTTTTAACGAGGTCGACACGAGATAAGAACCATCCTCGAAATCCACCGTATTTACAGCATTTGATAGAAAATAAAAAACTGAAGGATGATTAAGGTCATTGGAATAATCTTCGTTGTTATCCGGAAGATGGGAGCGATGGTGGTAATCTTCCCATGGTGCCTCTCCTATCATCATTGATTGAATGATTCCTTCGTCTGTAGAATGTACATTTGACCAAGGATCTGAAGAGGTGCCATATTCCTTAGACCTATCTATCCAAACACTCGATGAGCATTGATTTGGGTTTGCCCCCCAGGCCAAGAAAATTGATTGCTACAATATTTCTAAAATGGCGATGATCCATGCTGACAAAATGTTCAGGAACCTTCTAAATCCATTAGATATAGAAGATTTCATATTGCAGGTTTCCACTGTGGCCACTTCCGTCAGATTACTTGGAGGCGGTAGGGAAAAAGTACCCATTAAGGCAGGGTCTTTTAGGAGACCTACTCCAATATTTTGAAGCGAATGATTGCTTCCATGGATCATTGGAATGCTTCCCGTAACTTGTGAACTGTTGGGGAGAAATGTTTGTTGGTCGACGATTGTAATTCCTCCTTGGAATGGAAATGCAATCTTCCTGAAGTAGGTCGACACAACTGCGGCCATGGCATATATCCAGGGCCTTCCCAGTAGGATGTTGTAATCAAGGTTTCCATCAATTACTTCAACATCAATTTCTACTGTTTTGCCCCCTAGTTCAACTTGCAAGTTACTTAAAATCCCATATGGAGTGTATGATCATCCATCAAATGCTTTTAACGTCATTGACGATCTCGACAAGCGTGGTGAGCCTAAATTTTTCCAACAACTCATCGACATAATACATGTAGATGCCCCCTCATCAATAATTGTTCGATGAACAGTTTTGTTGAGGGCTTTCACTTGAATAAGGAAAGCTAGTTGAGCTGGTAACTGAGGGTCATATCCTTTATGATCAAAGGCCACAAGATTGGAATCCATTGGGCCAATCCCACCTATTGCTGATAATAAAGCTTGCTTTCGGGAGGGGCAATTTTGTGATACCTCAAGTGTCGACATAGCGGACGGCGATTGGGCCAGGTCCTCTACTATATTATAATTCCGTGCTACTTTTGCACGAGGATTAAATGTCGATTTGTGTACTACTCCCTTTGGTGACTTTATCATTGGTTCAGGAATGATGGGTGGCACAACTTCGGTCAAAGTTGTTGTTGAACTACTAGGTTGTTCATTAGCCTTGTTATTCGACAGCTGTGGATTCCCGTAATCTTTTTTCCTTGTTAAAGCATCATTTTGCTGCTTTGATATAGACAACATAAGCACTTGGGATCGGGAAGCATTTTGATTAGCGACCAGTTTGGTTCCCGGGTTTGGAAACGGATCAGTCAATACTGCTGAGGTTTTTGAACTCTTAAAGAGTTTCTTAACTTCAGCTTTATGTGGACAATCTCTCGTCCAGTGATCCTCATCGCATATATGACACCCCGCAGGGGGTTTCCTTTGCCCAGAAGGGTTTGTATAAGGTTTTTTAGGAGATGACTCATCCTGCTTCTTTTTTCTCCCTTTCTTTTTCTTCTTGCCCCCTGGTTGCTTCAGCTATTTGCCCTTGTCGGTCGACACAGCATTTACTTTTGAGGCAAGAAGTTCCTCGTTTGCATTTTGACTAGAAATCTTACGGGCATTCTTAGATGTAGCCTTTGTCGATTTCGTGCTTTTCGTGCCAATCATGCCATCGTCGGCATGAGAGTCATTGTTTGATTTAAGAGGAGGAGGGACTGAGAATTCTGGTCTAGGAGCATCAAGTATTTTATTGTAGAGCGTGCCAGACTGAGTGTAAATCAAGTCCAAATATTGTGCACGAGTGATAACCTGCTCTTCGGTGACGACTCCCCCTTTTGCCACCTCTTCCGTGATGGAAGGCAATAATGACTTAATAAACCATTCAGCTAAAAGTTGATCGGGAACATACGTTTTCACCATTCTACGACGACGTCGCCACTCATGTATATGATCAGATATGTGAGTGGCTGTCGTTTTTTTGAAATTGGTAAGAAGTTCTGTTCCCGTTTCGTACCTTATCGGTAACTGAAAATGGGTTAAAAAGGTTGTGGCTAGGGTACTGAAGTTGTCGAATGAAGCTCTAGGCAACTCGATATACCATTTTGCTGCCGGACCAGTTAACGTCCTCTGAAAAAGGCGAAGCCTAATCGAATCATCGTTTAGGGTGTTTGATGAACACCACAAATGAAAGGTCATCACATGATTCGACGGATCTTCACCCGGATTTCCATTAAATTTAGGAATATCTTACGGAAGTTTATGCGGAATCACTGGCCACCAAGGGGCATAAGCAATTGGATCATTCGTCAGCCGGTTTAGATCTGGTAATTCTAGAGTTGCTACAAAGGGTAACTGCTGATTCAGGTTAGGTGAAGCATACCCAGGATAAGATGGGATTGCCTGAGCAGTTGGTCTTTGCATACCGGAAAAATGCATTTGATGCTCGTATGTTTGGTAAGGTTGGTGGACATGACCATTGTAAAATGGTTGATTTTGACCGTTTTGAATGTACGACTGTCCACTGTTCGCAAAGATTTGCTGCTCAGAACCTCGGTATACTTGTTGGAATTGCGGTTGTTGGTATTGCACCAGCCATGGTTGTGAAGCCATGTGCTGTTGCGCGATACTAACCATTTGACCAAGGTGAGGGGTAATTGTACCCATCTAGACCTGCGTCGCTCCACTAGTCGGCGATTGTCGTTGAGTCGCAGGGTCAAGGGGCTGTTGCATTACAACCTGAGAAACCTGAGGTTGGCATACAACAGGCAGTGTTTGAACTTGCGACACCGTCATAATAGCTGGCGTAGTCGGGATATTCGACATAGGTATGCATTGTTGCATCGAATACACAACTCTTGGTTGTTGAGGTAGTATAGGTACCCAACCACTTGAGGTAATTCCAGTGTAACCTGAATGTTGTTGTGAACTCCCGTATGGATATCCTCCCGGAGGGGATAATGAAAGGGCATACTACCCCCCATACGGTGGTAATCCAGAACTCAAGGGAATTGCCCTTGGGGACCGGATTGCCCAAATTGACCTCCAAATGGATCAATTTGTTGAGACTCAACATAAGAGTTTCCGGATATTATTCCAGATGAACAAACAGGAACGGACCATACTGTCGAAATAGCCCTTGAGTGGGCTCCTTCTAGCGGTTGAGAGCTAGTCGGGACAGATGGTATGCCGGCGAACATTGTTGGAGTGATAGCAGGGAGTTCTGCCGTCGCTGTGTCAGATGACACAGTCCTAGATGTTGTCGGTTGTTCAGACATTTGTAGTCTATCCAAAAGATTACCTAGCGATTCTACAGGAGCTTCCGCTGGTGGTAGACTAACTTCTGATGAAGAAGGATATAGAGTGATCCCGACTCCAAAGTGCATTGGAGTACTCGTTTGAGGATCTTCTACAATTTCTTCTATTGCAATCAGACCAGGTGGAAGGGAAGACCGTTAGGTCCGTAAAATATTTCTGGTGCCGAAGAAGGTGTGAAATCGGCAGCGACAGATGTTTGAAGAGTAAGACTCTCCGAACCGGTTGTAGATGGAACTGGTTCGGTAACACAAGTGTTTATTCTCAAACTAGGATCAGTATCACTGTCCTTCTGTGGCTGTTGAACTTCTTCTGTAGAGGCAGGGATTCCAGAAATGTTTGGAGTAACCGGAGTCTCTGATGTCGTTGGAACACTTGTTCTAACTTTGATAGGAGATTTGGAACTGGTTAAACGAGTTCGCTTTGTCCATACTGGTTTCGATTCCGGAGACAATGA
This sequence comes from Pinus tabuliformis, assembly GCA_031772625.1. Lineage (NCBI taxonomy): Eukaryota > Viridiplantae > Streptophyta > Pinopsida > Pinales > Pinaceae > Pinus > Pinus tabuliformis. The sequence continues at coordinate 1,682,429,052 of CM062819.1, forward strand.
TGGTTGACTCGTAAGCCTCCGCGAACGACGGGGTTTCAATTGACTTTCTTCCACGATTACGGATTACTTGATCAACTAAAATAAAGGGAAGGTATGTTTCCGAATTAAATGAATTTTAGACGCTTTGACACAACTTGTTTTTTTAGTTTTTAAGAGTCGAGAAAAAACAAAATATGACTCTAGTCTCCTTCGATTTTTAATGAGCCTGAAGTGACAAGTGCTCAGATGGACCTTTTCCGTTAAGGAGTCTGAAAAGGAACGAAAGGGACTACTCTGGAGGTCTAGGTAGAGGGAGCACCAAACCAATCGCAAAACTGCAGAATACGTTTTACGGTATGACAGTCAATCTTCCCGAATGCTGTGTTCAGTGCATTGCGATCGATAGGGTGGCAGACACGGCTTCCTATGGATAAAGGATTTAAGCCTATAGGGGTCTCCCAAAATATACTCGACGGTACGTGGGAGCACAAGTCCGTACTGGCACTTATCGTCTCAAAGTGGAGGAATCACCCAACCATCAGTGAGGACAACAGTTACTAGGCTTTACGACGCCGGAATACGTCTCTAGCCTAGACCTCTAAATGTTGTGCGTTAAGTTCCAAAGCGTTGTTAGATTCATTGAATTTATTTTAAGTTGATCTTGTTTATGAAGTTTGCCTTTCGGGTTCACCACGAGATGTAGATGTAATTCCTAAAATGCAATCTAAAGATGATAAACAAACTTTTATCTCTTTTGTGCAATGAAAATCCTAGCTACTAGGGGAAAAGAAAGACATAATCTTTTCACAAAGAGCAAAGAGCACACTGTAAATGCACTTTCCTAAATCAAGCCAAACAAACTGTCTATATGCAAATGCACATGCATGTATTTGTTTTCGACTTTCTTAGTATTGATGCTAAAAAGAAAGCTGATGTACGAATCTGAATTTCTTTTCAAGTGACAAATATAAACAAGCTCTTTTTCGAAATCAAAAACAGAGATGATTATGACACCTTATGATTTTGAAATGAACACTTGTTCTTGACACTAGAAAATTACAAATTCAGACCAAAGGCAATAGTAACAGGATAATCGACCATCAACAGCTATCAAATTTTCTCCTATGATTGAAATCGACACTTGCGACAGATTCAAATCAAAGGACGACAGTACGACTATGCTACTTTTGCAAAGGAAAACTGTAAACGACTCAACAAACACACAAAAACATCTACAGTTCTTTTGTACAAAGGAGGCGGAATAAAAGCAAGGAAAAGAGGTTTCAAACAGACATATACTGATCATAGGCAGCAAAATTCAGGGATAGAACTAGAAAGAATGAAGCACAAGAACCACAGCTGCACAGAGATAGTCTGATCAGCGCACCTGTAACACAGAGAATCTGAAATGCAGCACAGTTTACCCCTTCGGGAAGTGCGCTGAAATTCAGGATCTCTAAACAGTACCTGCGCTGGGCCAGAAACGAGACTCTGTTCGGGTTCTGGGTCACAGTTTGCAGTTCAGTCCTTGGTTTTTGGCCGAGTAAAAAACAATCAGTAATGCAACAATCAGGGGTAGATCTAAGGAGGATCTAAGAGCTATCACAAGGGCAATCAGATAGTCTGTGAATTAGCTGTTTAAATCATAAACAGATCCAGTGAATGGATTGAAGCAGCAGTTATCTACTTTGCATTTGTTATGGCAAATGTAGTTCGAAAGCTACTTATAAGTTTATGAAACAAACAACAAAGAATGACACACAAACAAACTAATTAGACATTCCCCAGCGGAGTCGCCATTTTGTTACCGGGAAAAGTGTCTATCTAGAACTGCTCTATCCCACTAAGGTGTGACAGCTGCCTTAGAAACAAACAGAGAAAAACTACTTTTGTATTTCCTTTATGAACTATAGACAGAGAGGAATAGGAAGAACCAACCTGTGTCTTGCGCTAATCCTTTGATCCAATCTCTCTCTTCTTTGACAGCTTCCAGCTATCTGTTCCCTTACTTGCCCAGCTTCACCAAGTACCTGTAAGATCACAGAAGAAGAACACTATACAAAGACATGGATCCATATTCATAAAGAACTTAGGATCAGATTTAAGTTAACCATACAAATGTAACAAGCATCAATGATACAAAAGCATGGAGAAAAAACTCAAACAGTTTTTATTGATAAACAAGAAAAGATCCAGGAGGAGTTACAACCGATGATTCCTGACCCAGCATCAACCTCCCAGCAAAGAAGCCCCTCTTCACCTCCAACAAAGCATAGATCACCCAATACTCTGATGTTTGTCTCAAAACCAACAGCAATTCCTTACAATGTGCAAAATTCCAGCCTCTGGATCTCTGGGATGAGGGATCCATATATAGATATGTGTAAGGAGGATGAGTCAGCTTGTGATTTGATTAGTGTATTCTCTCTGTCAGTTCTTGCTTCCACTTGGAGACTGAAGGCCTCTTACTCATCCTTGGTCGAATTCAGTGAGGCAAGTGTCATAGGAGAAGATTCTGGAAGCTTCCATTGTCTCTCCACCTCGCGGAATGACACTGCCATTTGTCATTTCTCGCCTAACGCACCCTCATAGTGCATTTAGGTGTGTTGCAATGCACCTAGCCAGTGTATTTATGTGCAATGTAATGCACCTAGCCAGTGGAGCAGCTGAAATGATCCTGTTTTGACTTATTCTGAGCAGTTTCTGGTGGAGAACTTCTGGGAGAAGCTGTAATTTGTTGACCTTGTTCCTTTAGGGGTTAGAACAACACTTTTAGGGACTTAGGAGCCCTTGGTTTATGGACATTTCATGCTTGGAGTTGCAAGGCACAAAAATGTCTATAACACCTGCTCACCACCTTTTCCACCAAACATCATGGCCAGATTTTCTCCTGTGTAAGGAAACTGCATGGCCCTATGGATCAATCTGTTAGTGATGGGTATTGGCTCCTCTAGCCACAAACACCCATCATGTACCAAGAATAGCAGCTGCTTGATGACAAAGACTATAATCAAGGTGCGGTTATAGTGCAGCACCCATAGCAATTTGAGTAGACCTACCCTGTCTACTTCTCTGAGCCACCTCCATGGCTCCAATGCAGTCATTCGAGTGGTTGTATCTATAATGTGGCGCATCAGTTGCTCAGTCGCAAAGTGTGGGAACTTCTCATGGTCAGCCAAGTCCCAGTGTTCGATTTTTATTAGAGGAGCCCGACCGAAGTGCAGTCCTTCAAAAACAATTTCATCTGGTAGCAGAGGGGTTTGCACCTTAGTCTTGCCCTTGCATGGAGGGACATACTGAGGAAATCGAGTAATAGGGTTAGCACCTTAGGCTTCCACTCTCTCGGCGTCTATCCCCACATCCTCCTCATCCATCGGGATGTCTTCGATTTCTTCCCCCTACGGCTCCAGATTGATGGATTTGCCCTTTTCTTGTGCGGTGGGCTTGTCCTTAGGTGGGTTTCTTCTCGGTGATGCAAGAACAAGTATTATAGGTTGCTTGCCTTTCTTATTCATTGTGCTCTCCTTGGTTGGGGTCGGCTTTGGTCTCAGTGTCCTTGGTGATTTGGGGACTTCTGCTAATACTTCAGCAACCTCTGGAGCAACTTCTTTGGCCTCCATATCAATTTCTAGCATATCCTCCTTGGTTGTCACTGCTTCAGTGTCCATAGCTATGGCAGGTGTCGACATAACACTAATCAACAATGCTTGTAACATCTCTGGTAAGTTCTCAAACAATGAACTTGCTATCAGAGCCTCGAAGAATTCATGGTTCATGTGTGCCCGAGAGCTCAACAACTCAATTCTCAAAATGCAAAGTGTTTTTTGTTTGACAACCACCCGTAATTTATATGGCATTTTGAATTCAAATCAGACAGCTCCCCCCACATTCATTTCATTAATATCTGATTGGCGGCATATTTTCAAGGATCTGGCCCATAAATTTCGTCTTAAATGTCACCCGCCCACCCCATTTGGCCGCATTTCTACCATCAAGTCATGAACAGTGACTTTAACGGTCACTTTCCGGCCAACCTACGTGAATTCTCCCTGGTTATCATAGCTCCCTGTGTGCTACCGTGAACCCTGTGACACTTCCTTGCTTCACACAATCCTCCAATTGTGCAGCTCCCCAACCCGGGTAGTGTAGTTTATAGTCTCGCACCTCCTTTCAGCTGCATGGAGCACTAAGATTGTGCTACATTCATATAGTCACATGGCCGAACCACCAATTTATGGCTTCAATCAACTCCCATTTACCTTTCCTCGGAAGGGATCTCCATGAAATTTAATCAACTGAACTGCTCCTCCATTGGTAATCTCCTTAATGACATAGGGTCCTAACCAGTGCATTCTGAATTTCCCTGGAAATTTATCAAACTTGTTGTCATATAACAAAACCAGGTCATTTACCTTAAAGGTGCATAGCTTAATGTGCTGATCATGCCATGCTTTTTCACGTTGCTTTTGGACCTGTTGGTGAAATCCAGCTAGAAATTTTTCTTCCTCAAGCACAGCCAGCTGCGTGAGCCTCTCCTACAGGGCTCCGTGATCCATCATACCTGTGAGTGTCACTATGCATAGACTAGGCACAATGTTTTCCATGGGCATCACCGCTTCAACACCATATACAAGCATAAAGGGTGTTTTTCCAATCAACTTCTTGCATGTCGTCCAATAGGCCCATAGTATTGCGGGTATGTGTAGGTCCCAATCACTTCATTGAGCATTGCAAACCTTGGTTAGCGTGTTCTCCAGCACTTTATTGGTGATATACTTGAAATTCCTCTGTCAGCGCACTGATTGTCTCATTCAGAAAGTGCGTACCACGATCACTCATCAAAATCTTTGGACACCCAAATTGCGTCAGTACATACTCAAAGAAGAACTTTGCAGTAGTCATGATTGTACAATCCTTTACAGGCTATGCCTTCACCCATTAAGTCAAATACTCCATCGTGATGATATTGTACCTCGCTCCTGTCTTCTTCCCTTGGGGCTGAACGAGTCCCACAAAATATATCGCCCAATTCTCAAAGGGTTTTAATGTCATCTGTGGATTTAGAGGCAGCTCATCCCTCCGCGATGGCTACATGGGGCTTGACCTAGGTTCATCGTTAGTTAGCCACACAAATCCCTACACTACTGGCCCTTTCGGCATCAACCCGTGGAGTGCGGATCGAAGTCTCACCTAAAGCAGTATGAGGGGATGTTGGAACCAAGTTTCTGCACCCTGAGATGGTTGTGATGTCGATTTATTCCTTCTATTCCTGCTTTCATGTAGGTCATTAAGTTCTAGGTCTCTGTCCATTTATCCCTTTATTCTGCCCTTTAGTACCTCTGCGAAGGGGTACGATTGACCTTTGCACAGCCCTAACCTGCGGTTCAGGTACTTTCGCACTGCCAGGGCAGCGTGTTGTGTAGATTACCGAATTACCTTAAGTGACTTACTTATCTTATTAAACAATCACAGTTAGCACTATGTAAATAGATATTCTTACTTGCATTCAATTAACCAACGTAATTACATACATTCGCGCATCACATAAGTATTGTAAATGGAATTCATACACAATATGACAAGATGCATTAACAGGAAACAAAGGCACAGATTTTGTATAATTCTTCTCTTTATTGATATCTTCAGATGATTACAGACTCTATCCACCCTGTGCACACAGCCACAGGGGTCTGCGCACTCAGCTACAGACTTCCACCCTAGGCGTCTGCGCACTCAGCTGCAGAGCCTTTACCTACGCTGTGACTCGAAGCTTAGACTTCCCTCCTTATCACTCAATACTTCATACATATTCCAAAAATTATTACCTATTACTACTTAGAGTTTAATTACTTAGCTCTTTTTATACAATCCCATGGTCTGCGGACCATGGGTAGATCTTTACAGCCAACTTTACTTTACAAAATAAGGGCAGAAAAACCTTTAGGACTCATGACACCTTCACACTCCGTGCCCACAAAGTGTGGAGACTTTACAACTTTATTACAAAATTCAACCCAAAACATGGGCTTTTAGCCCCAAAACTATCCTTGGGGGATCTCGTTCCCAACAGGCCCCCAACACAAACTTCGTGACTTGCCCTTGAGTCACTTGGCAGACGTGAAAATCTTAGCGTGAAGACTTCCCAGCTCGACCTGTATGAGCACAACCTCGGTAGTGCATTGTGCTGCTGCTTACTTCACGTCTTCAACCATCTTCTCAGCCAATTCTCCTCAACTATTGGCCTGAAGCTTTTGCTGAGTTTCTTGCAGAGTTGCAAGCTTTCCTTCAATAGAGGCTGTGACCCTTTCCTGAAGCTTTTGCTGAGCTTTTCTTGCAGAGTCGCAAGATTTCCTTCAAATAGGGAGTGCTGCTACATTCAACCATATTCCCTTGAGGGCACTGATAATGGGCCTATCAGCTTCATTCTCCGTGGTTAGGGCTCCATCAGGCAGCATTATCGCACTGGAGACCTTTGCATGCAACATCTTGGCATCTTCTGAAGTTCTGATAGCAAGGGTGGTGGACATCGTGCCAGCTAGTGACGCGTGGGTCTACAGCTCCTATAAACCTATCTGGATAGCGCCTAATATTAGTTGTTGCTACTGCTCAAACTATTGTAGGGCCTCCGCAGTGACATCCCACACTGTGTCACCGATGTCATGCAAATCACCCTCTGTGAGGGTGATTGGGTCCAGTGATGTTTTAGTGGCCTTGGATTTCTTCCTAGACCCTCCTTTCTCTTTCTCCCTTGGATGTTTGATGTGGGCGTACGTCGCCTATGGGTTTGCATCGTGCTGCTCTGTTTGCTCATCCGTCTCTTCCTCTGTCTCGGGTGAAGGCGACCTTGTGCCTTTGTCATAGCCCTGCTCTGTTCCACTTGTTTTCTTCTCCGTCTTCTGAGCGGTGTCGCGCTCTGCCCGGGCCTTGTTGGTAGCCTCATTATTTCTCTTTTTGGCCAATTGCGTCATCTTGAGCTTGGCCTCCTCCTTCTTGCGCTGCGTGGCAAACTTGATCCCTCCCACTGCCAAGTCTTCTGTAGTGCACCATTCTGCTGGTCAGTGATTAAGTACTGCATCAATGGTGTGATATGTTGCCAGGTAAGGCAATTAATACATTGTTTGTGTAGGGTCCTTCTGCACCCTGATGGACACATGGTGAAAATCTGCTTTAAACTCTACGTAGCTCTGTAGGTTGGTGAACACCATAGGTGATAACCAAGGTTTGTGATTGATGGCCATGCAAATGTTCATCTCCATTAAGATCTAGAAGATCTTGTTGTCCTTGATGCGCTTCATATCCTTGGTCACCCACAGTGAAGCGTACTTCACTACCTCTGGTAGGTCTGGTGTGACTGAAGGGAATTGACTGTCCTCTGGCAGCTACCATGCTACCAGCACAATAGACAGCAAGAGCCACACATAGTGAAATTTCTTGTTGAGCTCTTGTGCTTCACGATAGTTCGTAAGGAACTCACTGTGGAGATAGTCTGCCCAATTGAACTGGACTCCTTCAACGCACTAGGTTGCTAGCGCGATGACAGGCACTGACACCTCATCAACGCAACACCTCCTCATCACCTTCCCTGCTAAAATGTGCATAGCCACGTTTATAGGAGGGTCATAGATGCTAGATATGGCATATCCACGTGAATTCTTTACCAGCTTAAACATATATTTCATGGCCTCTGTGAGGGCCTGATCACCACCTTATCTGCCCAACATCATGGTCGGATTTTCTCCTGTGTAGGGCAACCGTGTCACCCTGTGGATCAATCTGTCAGTGATGGGTATTAGCTCCTCTAGCCACAGACACCCATCATGCACTAAGAATAACATCTACTTGATGACCAAGATTGTAATTGGGGTGCGATTGTAGTGCAACACCCATAGCAGGTCGAGCAGACCTACCTTGTCTACTCCTTTGAGCCACCTTTGTGGCTTCAATGCAGTGATTCCAGTGGTTGTATCAATAATGCAGTGCATCAGTTGCTCAGTCGCCAAGTGTGGGAACTTCTCAGGGTCAGTTAAGTCCCAGTGTTCGAGTTTCAACAAAGAAACCCACCCCAAGTGTGGTCCTTCAAAAACAATTTCATCTGGCAGCAGAGGGGTTTGCAAGGGGACCTTTCTCTCATCAATATCTTTGGGCACCTTGGTCTTGCCCTTGCGCGGAGGGACATATTCAGGAAAACGAGTGATAGGGTTAGAACCCTGGGCTTTAGCTTTCTCCATGTCTATCCCCACATCCTCCTCATCCATTGGGATGTCTTTGATTTCTTCCTCCTCTAGCTTCAGATTGATGGCTTTGCCCTTTTCCTGTGCGATGGGCTTGTCCTGCGATGGGTTTATTCTCGGCAATGCATGCACTAGTATTTTAGGTTGATTTCCTTTCTTATCCTTCGCAGTCTCCTTGGTTGGGGTTGGATTTGGTCTTGGCGACCTTGGTGATTTGGGGACTTCCGCTAATACTTTGGCAACCTCTAGAGCAACTTTTTCAGCCTCCATAACAATTTTCGGCACTGACTCCTCTGCTTTGATATCTATAGCCTTTGTGGGTGCCAACATGAGGTTCTGCAATAAATCCCGTGTCACCTTCGGCAATGTCTCAAATACTGAACTGGCTATTAGAGCTTCGATGTTCTCACTATTCATGTGTGCCTGAGAGCTCAATAACTCAATTCTCAAAATGCTAAGTCTTTTTTGCTGGACAGCCACCTGTAATTTATAGGGCATTTTGAATTCAAATCCGACCGTTCCCCCCACATTCGGTTCATTAATGCTGGATTGGTGGCAGAGCTTCAAGGACCTAGCCCATAGATTTTGTCTTAAATGCCAGCCACCCACTCCATTTGGCCTCATTTCCACCGTCAAATCATGAACAGTAACTTTAGCAGTCACTTTCTGGCCGACCTGTACGATTTCTCCTTGCGTACCGCAACTCCCTTCATGCTACCGCGAACCCTGTGAAACTTCCTTGCTTTGCACAATCCTCTAATCGTTCAGCTCCACAACTTGGGTAGTGTAGTTTATAGTCCCATGTATCCTTTCATCTACCTGGAGTGCTAAGACTGTGCTACATATAGTCACATGGCCGAACCATCAGTTTATGGCTTCAATCGACTCCCATTCACCTTTCCTCTGAAGGGATCTCCATTCAATTTAATCAACTGAACTGCTCCTCCATCGGTAGTCTCCTTAATGACATAGGGTCCTAACCAGTGTATTCTGAATTTCCTTGGAAATTTATCAAACTTGTTGTCATATAAAAAAACCAGGTCATTTACTTTAAAGGTGCGTAACTTAATGTGCCGATCATGCCATTCATTTTCGCGCTGCTTTTGGACCTGTCGGTGAAATCCAACTAGAAATATTTCTTCCTCAAGCTCAGCCATTTGTGTGAGCCTCTCCTCTAGGGCTCTGCAATCTGTCATACCCATGAGTGCCGCTATGCACAAACTAGGCACAATGTATTCCATGGGAATCACCGCTTCAACACCATATACAAGCCTCAAGGGTTTTTGTCCAGTCAACTTCTTGCATGCCATCCAATAGGCCCATATTACTGCGGGTATGTGTGGGTCCCAATCACTTTGTTGAGTGTTGCAAACCTTGGTCAGTGTGTTCTCCAGCACTTTATTGAATGCTTCCACCACCTCGTTAGCCTGTGGGTGATAAGGCTTTCTCTTCTGGTGTTATACCTGAAATTCCTCCATTAGTGCACTGATCGTCTCATTTAGAAAGTGCGTACCATGATCACTCATCAAAATCTTTGGACACCCAATTTGTGCCAGTACATACTCAAAGAGGAACTTTGCAGCAGTCGCGCTTGTATAATCCTTTATAGGCTGTGCCTCTGTCCATCGAGTTAAATACTCTGTCGTGGTGATAATGTATGTCGCTCCCGTCTTCTTCCCTAGGGGTTGAATGGGTCCCAAAAAAAATATCACCCATTTCTCAAAGGGTTGTAACGTCATCTGTGGATTCAGAGGTAGCTCATCCCTCTGCGATAGCCTAGCAGTTCTTTGACACACATCACATGCTTTGTAGTAAGATTTTGAGTCTTGATGGAGGGTTGGCCACCACAACCCTGCACATAGAATCTTCTGTGCAGTCGCTTTTCCTGCATAATGTCCTACTGTGGTGTGCCCATGAGCATCCACGAGGATACTGCTCCTTTCAAACTTTGGTACATATTGTTGCAATATTTCATCAGACCCCAGTTTATACAGATTCCCGACAATGATAGAAACGTTTGCTGCGTGCACCACTAACTCCTTGTTCTGATGGATGGTGTAACCTTCCGGGGCAGTTCTTGTCATTAGGAAGTATATGATATCTTCAAAATGACCATCCGCGATTTGCAATGCAAATAACTACGCGTTGGGAAATCCCTCCTCCAAATTAGTGGGCTCTTCCCCTGTTTTGATGCGCGACAGATGGTCTAGTCCTGTGTTTAGTCATCCAGGCTTCACAATAACTTCAAAATCATACTCTTGGAACAATAAAAACCACCTGCAGGTTCTCCCCCCCAACACGGGCTTATTGACCAGGTATTTCAACGCGGAATGATCCATATACATCTTAAAATGGCCACCTAGCAAATAGTGTCTAAATTTCTGGAGCGCCTATACCATGGCTAACCCTTCGCGATCAGTGGTGGAATATTTATTCTTCGCCTTGGATAACCTTCTGCTTACAAATGCTATCGGATGGTCCAAGTCTCCTCCGTTAGCCTGTTTCATTACTGCTCCCAGCGTGATACATGATGCGTCGACATGTACATGAAACTCCTTCTTCTAATCCAGGAAGACTAGAATCGGTGCAATGACCATCTTTTCTTTTAATACATTCAATATTTTCTTACAGTCCTCATTCCAGTAGAATGTGACATCCTTTTTCAACAACTTCTTCATAGGAGCGGTGATCTGGGCATAGCCTTTGATAAACTTTCTGTAATATCCAATATGTCCTAGGGTAGCGCATAGTTGTTTCACACACCTCGATGATTCTAAGTTAAGTATCACCACGATCTTCATGAGATCTACCATCAGTACCTATCTACAAATGACATGACCCAGTAGGGTCCCAAAAGGAACATAAAATAGGCATTTCTTTAGATTGAGCGTGATATGGTATCTTCGACAAGTATCTAGCATTAGGTGTGAACTTACCACATGGCGTTTCACCAGCCCAAACACAGTCTATTCATCAAACTACACTTCTAGGAACTTATGAATAAATTTCTTGAATGTCGCAATGACTATGTGCAAAAAAATCGCAGGTGCATTCTTCAATATGAACAGGATTACAGTGTACTGCAAACACCCTCACTTAGTCGCGAAGGTCGTCTTGCTCCTATCCTCTGTCACGATTTTGATCTGATGGTACCCACAAAACCCATCAATGAAGGAATATGCTTCCTGGCCACCCACATTGTCCAACACTTCATTAGTGAATGGAGTTGGGAAAGGATCATGTACACAAGCGCCATTCAACTTCCTAAGATCTATGCATGTCCTTATTTCATCCTTCTGCTTCTTTTCCTGTACCACCATTGGGCTTACCCAATCAAATTCTTCTATAACCTCAATGATGCCTGTTGCGAGCATCTTGTCTAGCTCCAAGCGAACCTTCTCCTTATACTTCGGATTGAGACGGTAAGGTATTTTCTTAACTGACTTCGCATCAGGCTTCAATGTGATCTTCATAAAACCCAAGTCTCTTGTTATCCCTTTTAGATCCTTAAACTTGGTAGGGAATAATCCTGGTATTCGCAGAGCAACTCAGCGACCTTATCCATCGTCACGTCATCCCAGTAATCTCCAATATTCATGAATTTTGACTCTGCCTCCATACCAATATTTACATGTTTCGTTTTCAATGGCATAGTTATATCAGGATTCTCAATATACGGTCCCTCAACCTCGCGGTGACCTTCTGTTTTGCAGATCCTCATCTTCTTCTTCAGCAGTCATGTTATAGCATTCCAATGCCTGACTCAGCTGAGTAGTCTAATCGGGTTGAATCAGGTCCAAATTATCCTGCGGTATCCTAAAGATTGATGCTTTCACTTATTGTAGTGCCTCATCGATATAGTCAAACCCGTCTTCAAAGCTGAAGGTCATTATGAGTCCTTCACACAAAATATCCCATTCACCTATACCATGGTGGAGCTCTGTTTCTAAGTGCTAGTTCATTGGGATGACATCCAAGGTGTGACAGAACAAGTGCACCCATTCAGGTTGCGGCTTTGCTCCATAAGCCTCGGCCGATTTAGCCAAGTGCACGCATCGATCATCCTTCCCATCATACTTGTCTTCCATTCGTACCTTCAGTTTCCCAAAGCGAGTTCTCATCATCCTCCTACACTTGCGCCAATCATCACAGCTACCCTTGCGCATACCCCACCACCTCGCGGGTGTAGCGTGTAGTACCCAGTTCAAATCCTAGAAGCACTGCTTTTCTGGTACCTCCCTCTCAAATGTGCCCAAAAATACATCCACATCATTGAGGCCATCATAAGTGGGTAGATTTCTTACCTCTGATGACACACAACATAGCGATTAGGTCATCATGTTACAACTTAGTGTGGTTACTTCATGTAACCGATTTTTCCAGTGCTCTAATTCTTCATCAGAGTCCGAGGTACAAGAACTCTCACAATCCCACGTAATTCGTCCATCCACTGTTGGATTCACCCAATCTTGGTCTCGCGCTATTATCTTATAGATACAATCTAGATCGTCATCACTCTCATAATTGCAGATTGGTTCAGTATAATGCGATCCTTCAGCAGGATCTAGGGGTACTATTACACAGAGCCATTTCTTTTCAAATATCATATTTCACTTCATTAGGTTGATTACCCCGTTCATATCAGTAGCCCAATCAACGCCAAGGAGTGTAGGGTAGGGTTGCTGTCATCCACAATCTCTATTACTTCAAAGTCAGCCAATGCGCTTGCACCTTCAATATCTATAGTCACCCCTTATAGCCGCCCCATGGGGATGATCTTTTGCTGATTTTCCATCCTTAGCTGAATCGGAGACCACTGCAGTGCGGGTCTTCCCATCCATTCCCAAGTCTGCTTTGGTAGGATGTTCACGTTAGACCCCAGATCCAAAAAAACCTGATCCATTTCGTATTCTCCCATCTATGCGGTCAGCCTCATCTCCTGTCTTGTCCTGGTTTTATGCTTACCAATCTTTCGTACCATGCGTGGTTCACCCAGAGTGTTTTTGGCGCATCTATTTATAAGCTCCTGTAATCCCTTCACAGCCTTGCTATCATGTAGCAACTTCATGCAGGTCTCTATAAAGGTCGTAAGCATAGAAGGGTCCAACTCTTGATTCGGCTTATCCTTGCTCCTTGAGATGGAGGCCTCAGCGAAGCTCTTCTTTGCTTCCATGGACATTTCGCGTGTGCACTCCAAATCAAATTCAACCTCCTTCACCAGAGCTTTGCGAACCCATGTGCTATCTTTGGGTTGTTTCCCCTTATCATCTCCTGTTGCAATTCCACTTCAGAGCACTATATTCACATTCAGATCCTCTTCACGAGGCCCAAACCTCACCATCTGCAAGTTCTGAGTCGGCTAAGGTGGTAGCACCCCTTTGTCGCGTATCCTTTCTATCAGCATAGGATAGTCCTTCATCTCATGATCAAACAAAGTGTAGTATTTGCATGATGGATGCGTTGGGTTAGTGAAATCGCGGACATAGTGTCTTGGTCCTCCACAATTGTAGCAGATTAGCTATCCCCAACCTCTGCTAGGTCCTCCTCTGCCTTAGCCTCATCCACGCCCCTGAAAGCCTGTTCACGCCATTCCCATGCTCTGGCCAGGGTCTTCCTAAACCCTATAGGCGGGTGTTCTATCCATCATTAATTCATAGCTTCTGCATTTGTGCTCATCATGCCCTACCAACCTACAGAAGTTGTAGAACAGTTGTTGTGGTGTTTGTACAAACTTCTGTAGCAAATGATAGTTATCCGCCACTTGTTTTCCTGCTACCTGACATATAGTGCACCACAACGCAGGCCCCGTGCTTGGTCCTGGTTGAGCTTCTGGCCTTAAAGGCATTAGTCCCCCTCTTAGAATATAGTTCGCAAATATTGGAAATGGTCTTTGTCATGCCCATGACCCTTGCATTTCAGGCACCATACCTCTTCGTGCACCTCTAGTTGAACTGTTCTGTCTTGCTTCAAACTTTGCATTTCAAGGCAAAGATTTTGCAACTACGCATGGATCTACTGAACCCCCAGATTCAGATCTTGCATCGGTGTTTCATGCAGTCTCATTGCAATCTCCAAGGCCTCTGCCTGAGTCATTATCTTCTGTTGTGACAGTGTAGCCCTTAGGTGCGGCAGGAGCGAAGCCACGAACCACTCCCGGTGATGTCCATCTGTTAAGTTCATATTAGCTTCACGGATTTTACACTTCAACCTCTGATCTAATTCCCAAGGTGTCTCACCTAGTTTCATCATGATTTCCTTGAACCCCACAATCGACTATGCCTCAGATTTAGGCCTACTGAATTCTTTATTCAGCAACAGAACCATTTGTTGGCTGCATGGGGCTTGACCCAGGTTCAGCGTTAGTTAGCCAAACAAATCCCTACACTATTGGCCCTTTCGACATTAGCCTACAGAGCATGGACCGAAGTCTCACCCGAAGCAGTATGGGGGGATGATGGAACCAAGTTTCCACACCCTGAGATGGTCATAATGTCGGTTTATTCCTTTTGTTCCTTCTTTCATGCAGGTCATTAAGTTCTAGGGCTCTGTCTGTCTAGCCCTTTATTTCGCCCTTCAGTACCTCCGTGAAGGGGTATGATTGACCTTCGCTCTGCCAAGCTAGTGTATTATGTAGATTCCTGAATTACCTTAAGTGTCTTACTTATCTTATTAAACAATCACAATTAGTGCCATGTAAATAAATATTCTTACTTGCATTCAATTAACCAACGCAATTACGTACATTCGCACATCACATAAGCATTGTAAATGAAAACCATACACAATATGGCAAGAAGCATTAATAGGAAACAAAGACACAGAATTTGTAGAATGCTTCTCTTTATTGATATCTTCAAATAATTATAGACTCTACCCGCCTTATGCACATAGATGCAGGGGTCCGCGCACTCATCCGCGGAATTCCACCCTAGGCCTCTGTGCACTCAGCTGCAGAGCCTCTACCTACGCTACGACCTGAAACTTAGACTTCTCTCCTTATTGCTGAAGACTTCATAGTTATTCCAAAATTTATTACTTGTTATTACTTAGAGCTTACTTAGCTCGTTTTATACAATCCCATGGTCTGTAGACCATGGGTAGATCTTTACAACCGACTTTACTTTACAAAATAAGGGTGGAAAAATCTTTATGACTCATGGCACCTTCGCACTCTGTGGCCACAAAATGCGGAGATTTTACAACTTTATTACAAAACTCGACCCAAAACATGGGCTTTTAGCCCTAAAATTGTCCTTGGGGGATCCCGTTCCCAGCACTTATAGCAACTAATTACTTCACAAAATGTGTGGAAGCCATTCCACTCAAGGTAGCCAATTATGAAAAAATCATTGAATTCATTGATCAATTTATCATTACCTGATTTGGTTTTCCACCTGCCTTGATGTTTGATAATGCATCTTATTTTTTAGGCAATGCTATGACAAAATTTGCTCTTAAAATAGGTTTTAAGCTTAAATACTCTGCTAACTATTATCTGCAGGGAAATGGGTTAACTGAATCTACAAACAAAAATCTCATAAGGATTATTAAATGAACTATCGACCAAAATGATAATAACTAGCATAAGTCTTTAATATTCACTCTATAGGCAGATCGAATAACTCAAAAGGCCTCCATTGGCACTTCTCCTTTTAATTTGGTCTATGGGAAAGAAGTTGTCCTACCTACAAATGTAGCTATTCCCTCTCTAGCCCTAGTTTAGTTCATTGAAGAAACTCCTTCCTCCTCTATGCAGGTTATACAGTTACAAATTCTTAAGCTCAAAGAGGAAAGGGAAAAGGCCAGAATCACACACGCACATCATCAACAGTTAGTCAAAGCTTCCTTTGATTCAAATTCTGTAAGTTCAAAATCTTTTCAACTTAGAGACCTAGTATTGAAATGGGATAAAGCCCACGAAGAAAAAGGTAAGCATACCAAGTTCCAACAAATGTGGCTTGGCCCGTTTCAGATTGTGGAACAAATAGGCCCATCAACCTTTTTATTGCAAGATTTATCAAGCAAGAGAGAATCTCTACTTGTTAATGGGCAGATCTTAAAGAAATATTTTCCATAGAAGATGATCTCTTCTATTCCCTGTATATTATTGCCTTTATTTTTTATTTTTTTAGAAATAATAATACAAGTTGAAGAACATTTACTTTTGGCTTTGCAAATAATAGTCTCTTTTCATTTTTGACTTTTCACTTGTATAAGTAAAGATTGTTATGAAAATGAATTTCACACATAAAATATAAGGTTAAGTTCTATTGCTCTGAAATTGCTTGTTCTCTACCAAAATTATTTGATCTTTGATGAAACTTAACTTCAGAAAGGAACCTTTCCTCTACATCAGTCAAGAAAAGTATCAATAACAAAGCAAAGTATCTCTACAGAAAAGCATCTTTAAACTCTACAATTGTCATCCAGAAGCTCTTAAGGAGCCAATGGTTCTTCCCATTTATTCAGTTTTCATTTTTAGTGTAATTGTAAAATATGCTTAAACTTAAAAGATAATAGGTCTCATCAAGAGTCGGCTTACCATGATCATAAGGTTATAACTAGCTGACATTACCAATACTGCATATCAAAACAAGGTAATGGCTTGAGATTGTATTGATCAAAAGATGAGGGGTCTCATTAAGAGCTAGCTTGTTCAGTTAAGTTATAATCAAGTGAATGGAATTTTCAATTTTGGTCACCAAACCAAGACATTGTCCTTTAAGGGATAAAAGATGAAATTTTGAAGAAAAAGAATTATTTTAGAAAATAAAAGGCAATAAGTATACAAATCTAAGCTTATCTTTAAAAATTGTATTCTGACCTAGGTGGGATACTGAATCATTGTTGGTTAAAAGGTAACCCTGTCGAGGCTATGAATGTCTGCTGGCAGTAGAGGCTCTACCTATGACAACTGAGCATACCAAAAAATGATCTATGGAGAGCCTCCTTGTTTTTATCTTTAAAACCAAGTAATGACTGATGTAGACAAAGTAACTTTCTTATGTGAAGAGGATAATCAAAAAAATGATAGTTAACTGGATGTTGTTTAAATATTCAAAGAGCAGTATTACTTACCTTATATTTCATGTAATTTTTATTTTCTAAACCATCTTTATTTTGGAAGTTTTTATAAATTTCAAAAAACTCTCAGAGATAACTGGTTCTTCCAAGTGAATCGCCAATTTTTGTGCTATTCAGCAACCCCCCATTTTTTAATAGTAGTAGTCAATATTACATTAATAAATGGGGACCCTTTAAAAAATCCTTGCAAAAATAAGTTTAGCATTTAGGCATTTTCCTTATTAAATTTTGGAATAAAACAAGATATCAATCAAAAAACTAGTAAATGTCTGCCTTTCCTGCATATCGCATCATCAAGCGTGATTGAAGGCCTTGCTAATTCATCAAAACTAGCGAAAAGCGATCAAAGGAGGACTCTGCGCTAAACACTTCGAAACTAGTACATTTCTTATATAAACTAAGTCCTAAGGCATTTATTTTTAAAACTAAGGCCCGCATTGCATATCGCTATTTTTATAAGGCACACCTTAATGAGTTACCTCAAAACCTCCGAGATGCAAAATTGCTATGACCACATTTACCTTATCACATCGCCTTTCGGAGATTTAAAAGAACACCACAAACTTACCATTTGTCGAGATTGCGAAATGCAATTGAGACCCGGACCCACTCCCGAGATACGTCACAAACAAGTATTTAGGTTCGCTGCTTAATAAAAGGGGCTTTACACAAGAAAACCTGACAAATGAGCTATGTTTTGGAAACAATAGTAAGCAGCCCGCATCTCGCATCTCACAGAAACAAAAGAAATGATAAGGAAAGCATACAAACATAATGTGATAATGCGATCTGTGATATTGCTTCGCAAATCGCAAAATCGGCATTTTCACAATTTAAAGGCTCACCACCCTAGAAGCTTTCTTCCCAACTTACGATGTGGACATTAATGAGCAATAAAGCTAAGAGATAACGAACCATTAGTGGGAATTTAATAAAGGTTAATGGAATTTATGTGTGAAAAGTCATTCAACGTGATACGATATCTTCTCACTTGCATTCAAATAAAACTCCCTTCCTATCACCTTTCAAGTTATCTGTATTATTCCATCTTAAGTTTGTTCTTATCTCTGTATATCCAATAGCTGTTGTTTTCTCCATTTTCAGGAAAAATCCACAGAAGGAGTCTTTGAGAGCAATGGCAAAGAAGGGAAAGGCAGTTGTGTCTGAGAAATCAAAAATGACTCCTTTATTCACAGATACTATGTGTAGAAGAGAAGGAGGGACCTATATGTGGGAAACCATGTATGATTTATTAGAAGAAGAGGAACCAAGGCCTCTAGAAACAAAGGTCACAAATGATGGTAATGTTTGTTGGAAATAATACTGAGAGGGGGGGTGAATCAGTATTATCTAATTCTTTTAATAAATCTTCTTTATTTGTTCTTTGAATTATTTTTGCATGTCAGTACCATAAAATAATGAGCATGAACAAAAGAAAACAGATAGTCACACCAAAGAACACAAGATGTAAGGTGGAAACCCAATGTGGGTGAAAACCACCTGCTGCAATATGTCTCTATCTTCTTTCAAATTAGAAACTCCTTTTACAATGGTTTTGTACTGGTGCAGTCCTTTACCAGTACACAGGCTGCAACCTGCAGAGAGCTACAACTCTCTCTCTCATTTTCCAGTCTCTCCTGGAAGGGAGCTACAACCCCCTACTTCTTTTCTTACAAGGACCACTTTTCATAAATTTTCAAACTGGATCCATAAGCATCAAATGATCATCAAGTATAAGAGAATCACCAAGTCAACTGTAGTAACCAGATCAACAATAATAGGACCAAACCCAGAACACAACAATGATAAACAAAGATTTTAAGAGAAGTAAGCACCCTGCTCAACTGCTCGCCTGCTTATGTAAGCACCCTGCTCAACTGCTTGCCTGCTTACAGTACTCACCCTGCTCAACTGCTTGCCTGCTTACAGTACGCACCCTGCTCAACTGCTCGCCTGCTTACGTACGCACCCTGCTCAACTGCTAGCCTGCGTACCTCGCTCTGAGTCCATTGAACTGCCTGCGGACCTCCGCACCTGCAACCCTTCTGTGCCTGCGTACCGGCACACCTGCAACCCTTCTGTGCCTGCGTACCGGCGCACCTGCAACCCTTCTGTGCCTGCGTACCGGTGCACCTGAAACCCTTCTGTGCCTGCGTACCGGCGCACCTGAAACCCTTCTGTTCCTGCGTACCGGCGCACCTGAAACCCTTCTGTTCCTGTGTACCGGCGCACCTGAAACGCTTCGTTCCTGCATATGTACGCACTTTTCTCTCACTGTACCTACGTACCTTCGGGCATAGATGATTTCAAGATTTCAGAGATAACCCAGACAGTCAGATCTATAGATCTGAACATGCGCAGTAGATTCGCCTTATTTAGATCTAGACATACTCCCAAGAGAGATCATAATATGTCAGATCTAGCCCTCATAAGATATTCAACCCAAAACATGCTCAAGCCAAATGATCTCCTCTGCTTTATATAGGAAAGCTCTTCCTTAAATCATGGATCAATACCACGAGCCGACACCATAATAACACAATACCGTCGGCTAAATACCAAGAGTAAAACATAAGAAAACCCTACATGTGAATTTCTTTGCCTTGAAATGTGTGCACTGGGGGTACGCACCTCCTGAACGGGATAACTGCAGGTATGTACGCACTTTATGTAACACTGACCTGCGTGTACGCACCTTATGCAAGGTGTACCTGCGTACCCCTTATTTTTTTTTAATATTTGATAGCTGATCATCAATCTCTGCTGCTGACTTGAAGTACTGTGATCTATCACCTGAATGGGTTGCCATCAAGGACAACACTTTAGCCATAATGCCAACAATCTCCCCCTTTGGACTTGATGGCAACCTCAAAGCTTCAGCTTCATTCTCCCCCTTTGACATCAAGGGCAAAGGGTTATGCTCCCCCTAAGAACATGCTCCCCCTGAATATGAACCAGATTTGCAACGAAGAACCATAATCCACCATGAAAGAGATAGAGACATATTGCAGCTACTTCCAAGATCTCCTTCTGCACATCCTCCATAATGCCAACAATGCATTATATGCTCCCCCTGAACCTGTACCATCAATCAGAAGAGGTTCAGCAATAAGATGATGCATCAACAACCCCCAGCTTTTGCCTGAGGTATTCAAAAGTGTCCCTGGGCAATGGTTTGGTGAGAATATCAGCAACTTGTTCCTTAGAAGGAACATACTCCAACTTGACCTTCTGTTCAAGCACTTGTTCCCGGAGAAAATGATACTTGATTGGTATGTGCTTGGTTTTTGAATGCATAACAGGATTCTTTGAGATGCTGATTGCACTTGTGTTATCACATAAGATGGGGATTGGTGGTGTACAAGTGATTTGAAAATCCTGCAAAGTCTGCATCATCCAAAGGAGTTGGGTGCAACAAGATGCAGCAGCAACATATTCCGCTTCAGCTGTAGACAAGGCAATCGAACTCTGTTTCTTGCTGAACCAAGATACCAGTCTGGAACCCATAAAGAACGCACCACCACTTGTGCTTTTCCTGTCATCCACGCTTTCGGCCCAATCTGCATCTGTATAAGCATGAAGTGTAAGATCTGTATCTCTAGGATACCATAAGCCATAATTTTGAGTCCCTTGAAGATATTTGAAAATTCTCTTCACTGCCTGAAGATGAGTCTCCTTCGGATTTGCCTGAAATCTTCCAACTATTCCAACTGCATGCATGATGTCTGGTCGGGTACCTGTCAAATAAAGTAAACTTCCAATCATAGATCTGTAGGTTGGTTGATGTACTGCTGCAGATTCATCATTTGCACTGAGGCTACATCCTGTGACCATGGGTGTACATACTGGTTTTGCATCTTCCATACCATATTTCTTCAAAATCTGTTTGAGATACTTGGTTTGAGATAAAAAGATTCCTCCTTCTTTTTGTTGGATTTGCAAACCAAGGAAATATGTCAGTTCTCCTAGCAAGGACATTTCAAATTCTTTCTGCATGACCAAGGCAAAGTTTTGACTCATAGCTTCTTCATTGCTCCCAAAAATAATGTCATCTACATACACAACAAGTATTAGCAATTTGTCATTTTCAACTTTTATATAAAGATTGCTATCTGCCGATCCTTTTGAAAAGCCTTGTTGATGAAGATATTTGTCCAAATGGTAGTACCAAGCCCTTGGAGCTTGTTTGAGACCATAGAGAGCCTTTTTCAATCTGCATACAAGATTTGGATCATTTCCAAGAATGAACCCATCTGGCTGTTCAATGTACACTTCTTCTTCCAAGTCTCCATTCAGAAAGGCTGATTTCACGTCCATTTGAAATACTTTGAAGTTTTGAAAACTTGAGAGAGCAAGGAACATTCGGATGGCCTCAAGTCTTGCAACAGGAGCAAAGGTTTCTTCAAAGTCTATTCCTTCTTGCTGCGCATACCCTTTACAAACAAGTCTGGCTTTGTTTCTAATTACTTCTCCATTTTCATTCAATTTGTTTTTGAAGACCCATTTTGTCCCGATAACATTCTTATCTTTTGGTCTAGGAACCAGCTCCCAAGTGTTGTTCTTTTCGATCTGCTCAAGTTCTTCATCCATTGCTTTCACCCAACATTCATCTTTGCATGCCTCTTTCACATTTTGTGGTTCAGTAGAGGAGAGTAATGCCAAATAGCTTGAAGCTTCTGCAACTGTTCTTCTTGTTTGTACACCTGCTTCTTTCTGCCCCATAATCTGAGATTCTGGATGGTTCTTCTGAACATATCTGGATGGAGTCTTTTCTTCTATTCTTGTTTGCTCCTCTGGTTCTTCTTGAGGTTCTTCTTGAGGTTCTTCTTCTTCATCATTCTGTCGTTGGGGGTAGCCTTCATCTTCTTCGATGTCTTCATGATGTACTTGCCTAGGAATGTATCCCTTCTCATCAACCACTACATCAATGCTGTCAACAATTCTGCCAAGTCTTTTATTGTAGCATTTGTATGCTTTGCTATGTGGAGAGTAACCAAGAAGAATGCCTTCATCTGCTCTAGGTTCAAGTTTGCCAAGCTGCTCATCAGTATTCTTGATATAGCATTTGCTCCCAAAGATTTTGAAGTGCTTTACTGAAGGAGTCCTACCACTCCAGAGCTCATGAGGAGTTTGAGTGCTGTTCACCCGGACATTTGTTTTGTTGAGAATAACAACTGCAGCATGTGCAGCTTCACCCCAGAAAGTTGCGGGAGTTCCTGACTCATCAAGCATAGCACGAGCCATTTGTTGGACTGTTCTGTTCATTCTTTCCACAACTCCATTTTGCTGAGGAGTTCTTGCTGTAGAGAATTCTC
The DNA here is from genome assembly GCA_031772625.1 of Pinus tabuliformis. NCBI lineage: Eukaryota > Viridiplantae > Streptophyta > Pinopsida > Pinales > Pinaceae > Pinus > Pinus tabuliformis. The sequence goes on from CM062819.1 coordinate 1,682,451,661, forward strand.
TTCTTATCCCATGTTCTTCACAGAAATCGAAAAATTCATTTGAAGTAAATTCCCCACCTCTGTGGGATCTGAGGCACTTAATTTTGTGACCTGATTCATTTTCAACCAAGGCTTTGAAGGATTTGAATTTTTCGAATGCTTCATCTTTGTGCTTCATAAGTCCTAACCAGACAAACCTGGAGAAATCGTCAATGAATAATATCAAGTATTCTTCTCCTCGAGGTGTTCTTTTCCTGAAAGGACCGCATGTATCTGTATGTACTAGCTCAAGAGGCATGCTAGCTGATCCTTCTTTCTCTGGAAAGTTAGTTCTGGTTTGTTTTCCAAACTGACATGATTTGCATATGGTGTTGTCAGGAATTTTGATATCTGGAAGATCGCGAACTGCCTGATATTTGCATGCTTTCCTTATTTGTGAAAAGCTTAGATGTCCCAACCTCCGATGCCATAACCAGTGCTCATCATCCTTGCTCAGATAGCATTGTTGTTGTCCTTCTTCAAATATGTACAGATTATTTGGAGTTCTTTTGCCTTTGATCACTGTTTTACCTGTATCAAGATCACGAACAAGACATCCATTTGATCTGAATATAACCTCGGTTCTTTGATCACACATCTGGCTGACACTTAGAAGATTATGCTTCAATCCATCAACATACAAAACATTTCCAGCCTTGACCTTTTCTTTTAACTGAGCAATGCCTTTTCCTTTTATAGTTGCAGGAGTATCATTTCCAAAAGAGACTTTCTTTCCCTTTTCTAGAGTAGAATAAGACTCAAGTTTTTCTTTATCACCTGTCATATGCTTCGAACATCCACTGTCAATGTACCATAGATTTTCCTGTCCCTCTGCATAAAATGCTATCCCACATCTTTCTGTTTGAGGTTCCTTTATTCTCCATGTTTTGGTGCTTGAGGCTTGTTCCTTTTTCTGCTGAAACCTGCTCCTGCATTCAGAGTCTTCATGACCAAAGTTATTGCAAATAGAACATTCAACTTCATTTTCAAGAACCGAAAAGTTGTTATAGGTCCTTTTTGTAATCCCCGTCATACTTCTTTGTTTTTGAGCTTCCCTAGTCATGATCGTTTTATATGCAACACATTGAGCTGCTTTGTGACCAAAGTTATGGCAAGAAAAGCATTGTCCATTGAAGAAACTTCTGCGGTTATCGAATCTACCAGCCAATTGATTGTAATTTCTATTGTCATCTATTCTTGAACCAAATTGAGAAGATTTTACCTGTGGCTGGTTGTAGCTTTTGTTCACCCTTAAGATGGATTGCCCCTGATAGTTTCTGTTTGTAATTCGTCCCTGCTTTACCTGATGATCTTCATTGTGCTTTTGCTCATTTCTTCTTGCTGCATCAAGATAACTTTTTGAGGTGGATGCTTGAGAAGTTTCTCCATTATAGCCCAGACCTGTCTTGTTTAGTGGAGACCGCTGCACATTGATAATCTCATCCAAAGTTTCAGATCCTTTGACAAACTTGAGATTAATAGCTTTTGTTTTCTCAATCTCTTTTCTAAGACCAACAATTTCACCTTCTAATTTTTCAAGATGTTTTTCCTTTTCATCAATTTGAAATTGTAGAGTATCAATGATCATGTTCTTTTCTTCTATACATCTCTTGAGTCTAGTAATTTCATCATAAAGGTTATCCACATCTATAGCATCCATATAATCATCATCTTCAAATGCCATTAACAACTTATATTCATTACCTTGTTCATCTTCATCACTGTTTGATAGACCATCACTATCTTCATGAGTGTAGTATCTTTTCTTATTTGCATTCTGTTTCTTGTTCCATCTAGCAGGTTCCTTTCCTTTATCCTTATAAGGACATTTTGCAGCATAATGACCTACTCTTCCACAAGCAAAGCATTTAAAAGGTAACTTACCTCTGAACCTTCCAGAACCCCTTTGAAGATTTCTGACAAAATTTGATTCTTCTTCCTCTTCTTCTGGGACGTGGCTCGCTTCATAATAATCTCCTTTGCCTGATGCCTTGAAAGCAGCTTCTCTTCTGTCTGATGGACCTCCCTTTCTCATTTCATAAGCAGTTAGAATTCCATGTAGCTGAGACATAGTAAGAATTCGTAGATTTTCCTTTTCTTCTATTGCAGATACTTTAGATTCAAACTTGGGGGACAATGATCTTAGAACCTTTTCAACCACAATAGCCTCTTTTATTTCTTCACCCAAATTTTTCATACAGTTAACAACCTCATCTACCCGAAGAAAATAGTTAGCCACACTTTCATCATTATACATTTTGAGAGTCTCATACTGAATTCTGAGAGTTTGAAGTTTAGCACGCTTTACCTGTTCATCTCCTTCATAGCTCGTGACAATTTTGTCCCATATCTCTTTTGCGGATTTATAGTGCATTACCTTCATGAATTCTAATTGAGATATACATCCTAATAGAGTACTGACTGCTTTCGCATTTGTTTCATACTTCTTTTTCTCGGCTGCATCTGTAGGAGTAGCTGAAGGAAAAGCGTAGCCTGTCTCTACGATGTCCCAAACTTCTGTACCAAGAGATTGAAGATAGGCAGTAACTCTTACCTTCCAATAATTGAAGTTTGTCCCATCAAAAACCGGTGGCCTGATTGATGCTTCTCTCTCGTAGTTGCTCATGATGAACGATCTACCTTCAAGCGATCAAGCTTCTCTGAAGGACCTGCTCTGATACCAATTGTTGGAAATAATATTGAGAGGGGGGGTGAATCAGTATTATCTAATTCTTTTAATAAATCTTCTTTATTTGTTCTTTGAATTATTTTTGCATGTCAGTACCATAAAATAATGAGCATGAACAAAAGAAAACAGATAGTCACACCAAAGAACACAAGATGTAAGGTGGAAACCCAATGTGGGTGAAAACCACCTGCTGCAATATGTCTCTATCTTCTTTCAAATTAGAAACTCCTTTTATAATGGTTTTGTACTGGTGCAGTCCTTTACCAGTACGCAGGCTGCAACCTGCAGAGAGCTACAACTCTCTCTCGTTTTCCAGTCTCTCCTGGAAGGGAGCTACAACCCCCTACTTCTTTTCTTACAAGGACCATTTTTCATAAATTTTCAAACTGGATCCATAAGCATCAAATGATCATCAAGTATAAGAGAATCACCCAGTCAACTGTAGTAACCAGATCAACAATAATAGGACCAAACCCAGAACACAACAATGATAAACAAAGATTTTAAGAGAAGTAAGCACCCTGCTCAACTGCTCACCTGCTTATGTAAGCACCCTGCTCAACTGCTTGCCTGCTTACAGTACTCACCCTGCTCAACTGCTTTCCTGCTTACAGTACGCACCCTGCTCAACTGCTCGCCTGCTTATGTACGCATCCTGCTCAACTGCTAGCCTGCGTACCTCGCTCTGAGTCCATTGAACTGCCTGCGGACCTCCGCACCTGCAACCCTTCTGTGCCTGCGTACCGGCGCACCTGCAACCCTTCTGTGCCTGCGTACTAGCGCACCTGCAACCCTTCTGTGCCTGCGTACCGGCGTACCTGAAACCCTTCTGTGCCTGCGTACCGGCGCACTTGAAACCCTTCTGTTCCTGCGTACCGGCGCACCTGAAACCCTTCTGTTCCTGCGTACCGGCGCACCTGAAACGCTTCGTTCCTGCGTATGTACGCACTTTTCTCTCACTGTACCTGCGTACCTTCGGGCATAGATGATTTCAAGACTTCAGAGATAACCCAAATAGTCAGATCTATAGATCTGAACATGCGCAGTAGATTCGCCTTATTTAGATCTAGACATACTCCCAAGAGAGATCATAATATGTTAGATCTAGCCCTCATAAGATATTCAACCCAAAACATGCTCAAGCCAAATGATCTCCTCTGCTTTATATAGGAAAGCTCTTCCTTAAATCATGGATCAATACCACGAGCCGACACCATAATAACACAATACCGTCGGCTAAATACCAAGAGTAAAACATAAGAAAACCCCACATGTGAATTTCTTTGCCTTGAAATGTGTGCACTGGGGGTACGCACCTCCTGAACGGGATAACTACGGGTATGTACGCACTTTATGTAACACTGACCTGCGTGTACGCACCTTATGCAAGGTGTACCTGCGTACCCCTTATTTTTTTTTTAATATTTGATAGCTGATCATCAATCTCTGCTGCTGACTTGAAGTACTGTGATCTATCACCTGAATGGGTTGCCATCAAGGACAACACTTTAGCCATAATGCCAACAATGTTTCCTCAGATGCCTCCATATTTGAGATGACATGCTCATTTCTACATCACATAGCCACGCGACCAAAGATAATCCCTTATACAGATATGGTCAAGTGGATAATTGATTAGGCCAATATCTCAGACAAAGAATTTAAGAATAGCAGCCAAGAGGTTATGGGATATTTTTTGCTAGACAATCTATGCTTTATGTACCACTTACCAGAGCCACAAAAAATCTACAACAAACAGTTCCTCAAGAAGTTTTTCAAAGAGAATGAGGACCCAACAGATGTCATGAGGACCTGGTCAAAAAACGAGGGCAAGATAAAAAAGGACAAAGCGGGTATGTACTCTACTACATCTATTTCTCCCTCGCATAGTTTTGCAGTAGCCATGCTATGTAGGATGTTTGGCAAGCCTGGTAGCACTAAATTTTCTCCAGAATGGCTTCCATTAATAGATGCAACCATAAATGCAACCATAATGAATTAGTTCCAAATTCTATTTGATAATTTAACAAAGGTGATAATTGATTATAGGAGGAAAATGAGTATCTCTTCGAGGGTTTACCCTCCATTTTTTATGAGTGCCTATGTGATGGATGCAATTTGTTTTGGTTCAAAATTTCCTGTCATAGGATGGAAGTGGATTGTGAAGGATCCACTTCCCATTCATATATATCATAAGGACATGTGGGAGTCTTAGTTTCACCCGCATTTTTACAAAATTTGTCATGGAGTCATGTTGCCTATCCATAAACAGGTTTACAACCAAAATGCCCCTAGGTTTTCTAAGGAAGCCGAGGTAGATATCCTCCCAGTGGCCAGATGGTTTGGGGAGGAAACATTCACATATATCAGAGTATTTGGGAGAATTGCCTCACCACATGTCCTCCCATACTATGTCCCAGACAAATTGATGGCTAGAGAGATAGCCTACCAAATAGCGAGTGAGGGTGGGCTAAGAAAAGGATTAAAGGAGCAGAAAAAGGCCATTTGGCCTACATTTCCGTTGCAGTGTGGAGCATTTGCACTGCACGATTTTGGGCATGCATGCAAAGAAGCAGAGATAATGAAATCTATAAAATTACCTAAATTTCCAGGAAGGAAATACGACCGAAATGGCACTGCCAATGCCTTCACCACCCTGGTGAAAGTAAAGGCATTCAGTCATGAGGAAGATGCATTTGATGATGTCTTCCTATAGAAAGAGACATTCACAGAGGTGAAGCACATGGCATCACTACTTTTTGACCTAGAAGAGCTTGAAGCCTTTCATGAATATAGAGAAAGGAGATTGTTAAAGGTCCCATTGGACCAATTACAGTTTGAACCAATAAGGGAGCCAACTCCTAGCGTAAGCCTAGAAGAGAGCTCTAGAGAAACTTCTAAAGATGATTCCGAAGCAGAGTCCCAAGAGAAGTCTACCAGGGAATCAAAACACTCAGAACAATAGTCACAGAATGGGGGAAGTAAAGGTAAGGAGTCAGAAAAGGATACAGTTGGATCTACAGAAAAAGCAGTTGAGCAAACCTCAGCTAAGAAATAGGCTGAAATTCACTCCACCTCCACCCAGTCAACAAAATCCCCAGTGATTGATTTAGAGAAAGAATGGGAGAATTTTAATAAAAAGCTCCATACAGAGGGACAAGCACCTGAGCTATAGACTCCACAACACAAAGCAACTCAAGAAATTATAGTAGAGAAAACTATAAGTACTCAAGAGGTAGAGCACATTCCTGCCACTCCTACCTCTGAAATTGTTTTGAGAATTGAGGAGATTCCTCCTTTAGATGTCTTCTATAGCCAACCCACAAATCTGTCATCAAAAGGAAAAGAAAGAAGATGAAGTTAGATGCTACAATTGCTACTACTCCCGATAATGAATCAATGGATATTTTCTGGAAAGATTCACCCATTGATCCATCTGAGAACCTTACTAAACTATCGCAGTTTGCAGGAGCCTATGCTAAAATGACTATTTATAAAGCAACAGAGGTACAAGTGTTTCTTAGAGAAAAGGAAAATAAAATTTTGCTGTTAGAAAAACAATTAGAGAAATAAAAATCTAACCAACAAGCAGAATTGCAAATAGCCAATCTCCATCAAGAATTCGAGCAAATGCAAATAAAAGATCAAGCCATCTTAGTAGAAAAAGAAGTACAGATACAAGAAATAATGGATAAGTATAAGGACAGTCCGAAAATTGATCAGTTTATAATTGAAGCACTCAGCCTTAACTCCCAGCTAATGCACCAAAAAGAACTTCTATCCCAGAATGTCTCACAGTTGAGTCCTTATTGCGATACTAGTGACAAGTGAACGAGTCAAGTCATTGACATAGGACTTGAATATGATGAAGTCTTGAAAATATTTTCCGACTTCATCACCTGAAATAATTCAGAGGATGGGAGAAAGGTCGATTTACCTAAACTGGAGGAGTCACACAAAGAAATTATATTTGCAGACTAGCATTATCGGCTTAGACAATCAGAAAAGGCAACAACGGTTGCAGCAGTAGCAACAAACAGTGTTATTGAAAATATCAATGAAAATTTACATAGCGCCAACCTAGTGGCAGATACTGTACCAGGTTTTCTTCCAAAATTCAAATAGCTCGAACAACAGTTGAGGCAGGCAACATAAGAAAAAGAGGAGGCAATTAGGAAATTGACCAGGTTAAGCTGGGAAGCATACTGCCAATATTTATTTAAACCTTACAGCCAGTGGATGACCCTGCGATGCCTAACCACTTCCACACAGAAAATGGTACTAGCACTGACCGATGCCATGTTCACTGGGAAATTGAAATCTGTAATCAGCCGATTGACACAGTTCAAACTAATGACGGACATCTACAATCTCAAGGATTAAACACAAAGGAGTTAGTCACCATGTTTTATTTCTATTTTAGTTTTGTTTCACATAATTTGAGGAAGGTCGTTTAAACCTCCTCAACTATTTTTGTAATAATCTATTCTTAGGATTTATAATTTACTATTTAAACCCCTCTCATGCATTTAGAGAGGGGTTGAGAAATTTTATCAGAAGAAATCTTCAAAACATGCACTTTTGTCCCTTTGAGGAAGTTCTGGTGAAATTAATGGAACAAGATTTATTTTCATTTTATCTAGCATATTCTATTGAAATTGCACTTTTGTACTCTTAGATGGTGTTGGATTGATTGGAAATGCATGATCTGAAATACATGAGCAGAACTGATTACAAATGGTACTTTTATCTTGTGATTTTGTTTTATGTATGTATTAAGCAAAAAACAAAATCTTTAAATTTTTTATGTATGAAAGTTTAAATGTTGGTTACCATTATTGCACTTTTGTATGGTGATGGCCTAAATGTTATGCTAAATATGTGAATAATTTCTTATGCGATATATCTTTCACAATTGTTTCAGCTAACCATTTATCTGAAATTATTATTTTTAAAATGTTTCATTCCTTGTTGCAGTTGAATGATCTTTATTATCAATTGCTCTAGGACATTATTGTAGATCACATATTTCAATTTTATTCCCGGGTATAATCATAGTTAGATGGTGTTTAAATTAGGATATATGCATGTGATTATTAGTTTAGATTAGATTAATTTTAGCTTAAACATTCCTTCAAACTATCATATATCACCCCATCAACACTATCATAATTTATATTGGGAAACTGGTCCCATTGTCCCCAGTCGGAGCCACTCCACCAAACGAAAATGGAGCTGCCAACCAAGGTCTGGACTGGGTGGTTTTCCCCCATGTTGTAAGCAACGATTTTCGAGGCTTGAACAGGACATTAATTTGACCTCCCTTGAAGCCTATAAATACAATCCAATCAAATTCATTTGGATCACTTCATCTCAGGCAAGTTCAATATGTCTAAGGAACTACAAGTTGAGTTATTAGTGTTGAATGAAACATAGAAATTCAACCAACAATATAAAGGAGGTCAAGATGAGGCCCTTGTGGATAAGCTCAAGAACCCCAAGAAAAAACAAGAAATGTTTGAGGACAATCTCATAATGATTTTATAATATTGTCTGTCAGTCATAGTGTTAACAATTTAGGTGATATCTACGTACAACAGTAGAAATATTGTTAGATAGTGGGATGCATGGTCTAAAGCCAATTCCTATATAGGAGTGACCTTTACACTCCCACAGTGTATACTGTACTGACCTAGTTGTGGTCATGTGTTGAGAATTAATAATAATATCTTATCTTATGTATCATATGTAGAGATAAAGGTGGTAAGAGGAGGGGGTGATTTATCACCTTGATAACAATGAGGAATATTGCTTTGATTAGGGATTAGGTATTGCCTCAAACAACATTGCAGAAGAATACACTCTATACCAAGGATTGATTAACCTGGTAAGTCTGAAATTCCAAGAAGTTCCCATATTAGGGGTCTTTGATAATTCATCTCTATTTAGGGTCTCTCCCCCTGGATTCGAGACTCAGGAACATATTTTAAAGAATTCAAGGCCTTTACAATAAAAACTTGTGAAACAATCCTTTCATGTCCTAAGAATGAATAATTCAGTGGATGATCATATGGAAAACATTGGTGTGAAGATGAACAAAGGAAATTTAGCTTGGGGAGGGGCAAGGAGATATACCACACTTCCCTAAACTTCCCATCTATGACCCAATCAACATTAGATTGATGGATCTCCCATCATGGGCCTAGGAGAAGCCATGATTCCTATCTGGGCCCTTTATTAGACACTTCTTGCATGTAGATAGACCATACAATCATGTATTGAGGCGTAAGGTGCATTCATTCTAGATGGCTTCAATCATGAGTAACAAAGAGAAAGGCATGAAATTTCATCTAGAATTCATTGGACAAAAAGGGTTAGATATGATGGAAATTTATGGAGAGTTGTGGCTTGATAATCCAATGCCTTTCTTTAGGATATGTGCAAGTCACTTTGAATACAGTGGAAGTGGGATGATGGTGTTAATGAAATTGTAGTATGATGATAAATTCAAGAGGGAATTATGCTCAATACATCACCTAAGAGGAGAAAAATCATGGATGGATATGCTTCAGGACAGAGGTGAGCCTCAACATAATCTTTCTAAAGGTTGCACTCTCAGTTTGTGTGCCCCTTGAGTAGCTTGGTGTTCTTATTTAAACAAGGCAGAGGAGGGATTGGAGGTTCAATGCACCCATCTAATGATAGCTAGCCAACAATCGTCTTGGAACCAAGGTAAATTTTCTTTCAGATGCAACTTTATAGTATGGTTCTATGTGTTATGCTGTAGAGGTATAATCCTGGGTTGTGTGATCATGTGAAGTGTAATCTAGTGAAATTCAAGTCTCCCCCTAGGTCTGCTCTTCCTTATTATTTGGTTTGAGGTTGGGTTGTTTGATTCTCATTCCTCAACAGAGTTCAATATGTTATTATCTCTGTTGAAGGGACACAGGGATTTAGTTTATAGATGCACAAATTCTTGTGTGTTTATCTTCTTTGGGTGGCCACTGTCCTGGTCTTGTGGTATCTACTTGAATTCCGCTACATGCTGTCTTAAGTTCTGGGTGTTGATTTTTATGTTGAGGTGCAATTCTATGTTGATCAATGTCATGCATGAAGATTGGGAAAATGTTTTGGTTGCACTAGTGAATTGAGTAATGCCAGGGTTGTTCTTGTTGGATATGTGTTATATTCTTTGCATGAATTATATGCACCACAAAGTTTAGACAAAGGGGGGTCCTAGGGGGCTTGTTTGGCCCCCTCTAGTCAGGGGTCACAATTTGTAGTATCCTTGTTTATCAATCTCAATGAGCCCTCGCTCTTTGGGCATGATGCTTATTTTGGTGAGTAGGGAAATTCATTGGATCTTACTTTATTGTGGTAAAGGTAGTCGGGGGTTCAGACTTATGGAGGAAGTTGCTCAATCAACTAGGGGATTATCTCAAAAGTTCAATAATGGATCTGGTATAGGAAAGAAATATGTAGGCATAGTGGCCTAGTGTGGAGGACTCAAATGACATCATGGAACTTGAGGACCAAAGAAAAACAAACCAACATAGGAATCTCCTCCAAATCAGTAAATTTGAATGTTATGATGAATTGTAATTTCTTTTTTTTGTTGGCTGTCTTTTGGAGAGTATACCAGTGGATAAATTTTGAAATCTCACTTCTCCGAGGGAATGTATATGTAAAGAAATGGTATAGGATAGTAAGGATCTAGATCTTGGATCCATGCCTAGTGATGAAGCTCAATAAGATTGTAATCAATATATACATTGTATCATTTCCACAATGGTTTTTAATCAATACAATATTCATGGTTAAGTTAAAAAAATGTATCATATGTAAAGATATCAAGTATAAGAGTTTCATGCAGCAGCCCTTTTGCTGATACATGGGTCCTGGCCCCTTGGGGTAAAGAGAATGTACTTTACAGAGGATTTGGTGGCAACCTAATCTGGCATTTTAATTTTTATCTTTTTTATAAATGAATACATATATTATATTTTCAAAAATAGAAAAGATTTGGTAAGCATAATGACATTATTATAAATTGAGAGCTTATGTCCTATAACAAAATAAAATTGTTTTGATAAACCTATAGATAAAAAATGGTATTATTACAAAATAAAATAGTAGACAATCTAACGAGTATTTAGAATGAAAGAACATGCTAATCTATGGACTCCATTACGAGAAAAATGGGAATAGTTTACTAATTTGCACCTAGTATGTAGAAACATTTCCATGCTTCAACATAAAACATCTAATTCAATCAACTTACCTGATTAGACTATTTAAAAAATGATAACAAAATAAGGGATGGAGGAAGGAATTGTGATTATAAATCACCTGATTTGGGAGTAGTGAGGTAATTTATCCAAAATCTCCAATTCCTCAAGAGTTATTTGGTCAATGTTGTTAACAACATATATGAAAGGCATATATATGTGACTACCTTCAATCACATCTATAAGGTCATCTGCAGTTGCATCATAGCAAAGAGAAATATCAACATTATTAATATTGTATTCTCCACAAATTTCCTTAATAGTCTCAAGGTCCAGGTGTGTGTTGACCACAGTAGATGTGAAATTTATTACACCCTTGTCCTTCTTCCTAAATGTCAAATTAGGAGGTTCCTTGTTCAACCTGCAAAGAAAAATATCTTCTAATTAGTAGTTAAATTTCCTTGCAATAAAGTATCCCCAATGCAAGTCTCATTATTGTAGTGTTATTCTACAGTGTAAGCTTGTCTTCATGTGCCAATGAGCCAAAATGGAAATAAAAAATGGTTGGATGACCTAATCAAAAGAATTCTAGTTATTACAATAATGACTTGACGAAAGATGAATGACAACTTGCAAGAGTTGTAGAGCTCAATGATAGAACAGAGTGATTATTAGTTAATGTCACTTTAACAATATGTGGCCAACACACACCAAGCACACTATAGAGATGATGTGATATGTATAACTTTTGGTTGTGATCTTATTTGTATCCATGTTGGCAAATGCCTTACAATGATCTGAATGACATGCAAACACACCAAAATGTAACTGGCAGTTTCTAATAATCCTACATGCAAGGAACAAGAAAATACCTTCCAACAGGAAAAAAAACATATGGAGCATTAACAATATAATATGTCTCCATATTCTCTGGATAATTAAGGTCATCAATTGTAGATATCATAGTCAATATCTGCAACCATCCAATTTCAAGTCACATGATCAGCCAATATCAAGTTGACTAAAAAGTCCATATCCAAACATATTAAAATCATGTCAAATCATGCAATTCACAAGAAGATGAGCATCAATAAAACATTTTTTCAGAGTGACATATGAGGAAAAGAAGCACATTATTTTGGGGCAGAAGACACAACTCTAGATCAGGTAACCTTAGCTTATATAATTGTATTTAGAATTATGTTACAAGTACGTGGTGTGTGATTTGTCAACTTTTCTTTGTAAGATAACCCAATTAGATTAAGTATGTGGTTTAGCTTCCATTTCATCTCAGTGTAAAGTTGACATTATATGATGTGACAGTTACTCATAGGACCATTCCTATATGAATGTATATTTTGAATATTGTAATATTGGCTTTTGTATTCTGAAAAGAAGGCATGCATGCTTGGTATAGAGGTATCTCTGATTAGCCAAAAATATTTATCTTGTTTTCTCTTGTATATTTTATAGTTCTATTGAGATATTACATTGTCATCATGGCAGTAACCAGAAAGGATAACTATAAGTTATACCAACAGTAGTCATTGCAGCTCAACAAGGAAATCAAAAATTCTTATTTTCTAACCAGAGGTAGTAGAACCAGCATCAGTGATTAGATCAAATCAAGGTACTGGAAATCAGTAATATATGATACACCTCTCATGCAAATACAAATTGAAAGCACCATAATTTCAAGCACAAACAAATTTCTATATGTAGAAATGAGAGAATGATGACCAAAGCTTTCTGGGGAGGAACGAATGTACAACATGCATATATTTGACTTCAATTACCAAAAAATCTAAGACAATGAATTATAAGATAAACAAAACACATGTGTGTTTTCAAATGTGGGGAACCTTGAACTAAACTTGTTATGCCATTAAATGAATTCAAAATCACACTTTCAATTGTTGATGAGAATGGTTTTCTAAATGCATAATTTTAGAATATCGTTCCTCTATATTCAATCACTTTATAAATGCATTCTATTATCAAACCAAAAAAGAAGAAAAAACTATTGGGATTTCCAAAGAAATAAATAATATAAATCCTTCTCTCAGCGTGGAAACACAAGGCCCTACTCTTGAAATAGGAATTAAGGAGAAAATGCATATTTAGATAGAAAAATTTAAATTTCATACACCTAAGGTGTTTATCAATGTTGCAAAGACTCAGTCGACAAGGATCTAAAATTGTTAACTTAGGAAAAACTTGGCAAAAAATTAAACAAATAAAAACCCAACAAATAATTTTCTCTGAAAATATTTAATAGAATGGTGGGCTCACAAGTTTTGGCAAAAAAATAGCAACTCAGAGAGAGGACTTAAAATCAGAACTGGAACAGGCTCCTTTGATTGATATTGATAACTTTCCTTTGGTCCAAGAGAATTGAGACCTTAACAACAGTTCTGCACAACATCAAAGAAACATTGATGGGGTGTGTTGTACAACTTTATCACTTATCCAATTTTCTATGGCTTGTCTAACAATACATAGACTCAATTTTTCTATGACATAGACTCAATTTTGGTGAAGACCTATGATGGTTAGTATATAACATCATGCCACAGTTCTACACATATTTCTTTGGTTAATGCTCTAATCCATCTAGCATACCTTTTAAAGGAAGGTGGGTCATCTATTGGTAGGACTCCAACCATGCTAGAAATCATGTGCTTTCATTGAATGTTATAAGCGTATTAATATGGAGTCTAGACCACAAGGCAAATTGGATGATTGATCGGTACTTCTCAAGGCAAATTTCACAATACATATTTAGAAAACTTGCATTGCAAACATTTTCTTGTACAATCAAATTATTTGAATGGTGGTAAGACAAGAATTCCACCACCAGCCCATTGTCACATTGAACATGAAATAAAACCTATAGTGATGGATAAGATGGAACAAAATAAATTCAATATTAGTTATTAATTCCTATGGATGGTGCCCATACCCTCGTGCATATGAATGAATGATCAGGATAAGAAAAAACTTGGAGTACAGATCCGCCTATCAAAGTGCATCCTGGAGATTAATATTCATGTTAGCCTATTGTCAATATGTTTATTGTTTGGTTGACATTGAATTCCATGAAGAGAAAAACATAATTCCAAATATTTCTTGCTACAGACTTTTGATATTGTATCCAATCTTTCATCGGTACACAAATCTTTCTAGCTCCAGAGAGCTAGAGTTGACATGGACAACATGTTTCCATTGTTTTATGGTGTTATTGTACACAATGTACTCCCCAACCATGCCATGAGTAATGGAACATATGTAAATCCATTTGAAGTTTGGATGGACTCTGTTTGCAGAAATGCAGGTCTACAAGAGCATTGAGTGGCAACTTTGTTGTTCAGAGTAGAAAATGTGGAATTATACATCTCTTTTGCAATAGTAAAATATTTGAAGGACCAACATACTTATGGAAGTAACTGACTGCCATGATTTGGTTTATAACATTATAGTCAAACATAAGGGAAGAGTTCATGTTTTTGATGTGATCCATGGGTGACTGCATTGGAAATATAATATGTGTTTTTATTGTTTAGCTTAGGGTAGGATAGCACTATCTATCTAAATAAGTTCACTATCTGAACACTGGTTGGTTATTCCAGAATGTTTCATTATGAGTTTCTCTTTGGAATTTTGATTGATGCATGGATTTTTGAGACTTTCTTGTCTTTCTATTTAATTAAGTTCTAGCATATGGAAATGGTACACTCTGATTCTTTATATAAATTGCAGAAGGGGTTTCTTGTGTCAAAGAACATAAAAGGCCATGATTTGTCATACTGAAATTGTGTCATGGTATTACCTGAGTTACATATTAATGTAAATGGGATTAGTAATCCCACATGTGCCCTTGGCCAAATTAGTCATAGGTACAAATACATCAAGATAGAGCATACACATATTGTACCCACCAAATCAAACAACATCCAACCAAGAGCAGCAATTTGTCATAAACATCTTTGATGTAGGTGCAACTTTTCAAGTTCAAGGGGTAGATCCTGATTGGGAGATCTACAATTCTCAACACCCCACAATGGGTTTTTGCACTCACCATATAGAACCAATTTTATCCCCAAACATTACATATCTATTTTTCTAAGTTTTTTTATTTATGTTAAATAGTAGTAGATCCAAAAGCTTACCAAAAAATATGAAGAATTGAGGAGTAGAGTGTGTGTTATTGTAGTATATATAAAACCCCTTGTAGTGAGGTCCTTTCCTGCCAAATTCATTGATATCTTCCCACTATATAAGAACCCTAGAGTCTTTATGGAAACCTCCATTTACCTCCAACCCACTCCATGCTTTATCCACTGCCCTATTACCTTGATCCTTACCACCCACCCCACCTCATTTCTTTACATCCCTTAGATTCTTTGTCCTTTCCTTCTCAACAAGTCATCCAAAGTAGGTACAAAGAGGAGGATGATCCCTTCAAAGAAAATTCATTGATATCTTCCCTCTGATAAGATCAGTAGGGTCTTTATGTAAACAGTAAACCCCTTTGCACTCTTGACTTCATACTCCATCTTCCATGCACTCCATACTTCACCATTTTTCACCTTCGCTTGGGATGAAGGGTGAAGGAATTCATCATTACCCACTCTCCATTTACCTCCAATCCGCTTCAATCTCTATCCTCCACCCTATTACCTTGATCCTTGCCACCGACCCCGCTTCATTTCTCTGCATCCATTCCATCCTAATTGTTTTCCTTCTCAATAATCAATATGCAGGGGTGGAGAGGGGAGGAAGGACTTGATGATCCCACTTCATTCCACTCTCTTACATTGTTCCTATCTCCATCCTATATTATAATAATATAGATAACTGACCATGGAGTGGAAAACAAATGGCAAATAGCAGTCAAATGACACATAACATAGAGAATGACTTGGCATACGGGCATGATGATGAATTGGACTCTAAAAATAACATGCAGAATGCATGAGTGACAATGTATATGGAGACTCTACTTTACCACACAATATGATGACCTTTTGTTTGTAAGAATTTTCTTTGCACAATTCGTGTGGATTAAAGATCTAAGAGTCAAATCCGATTGATAAGGTTGGCTGAATGGAAATTAATGGTGATTGTAGCCTGCATTCCAAAAGATAGTAGTTGTGGCTACAAATAGGAAAATCATGGGAATTAGTTCTTTTTGAAAAACCCAAAATCATGTAGAATCTAATGAGAGAATCCTTGTAATTAAGAAAAGTAGATTTGGCATGTAACTTTTGCTCGAATGGTGTGCATTCCCACACCTAAAATTTTGTTAGTGGAAAACAATCGAGGAGGACACATAAGTTTCACTAGAAAATCATCTAGAGATCATAAAAATGACAATAAGGAAAAATCCTAAAAACATCTTGGCATGGGTGAGTCATTGAATCATGAAAAACAATTCCAATATCTGTGCACAGATCTTCAAAGAGAGATGACAACAAAATATTTTAAGCTTTCTTTAAGGAATAAAAGTGGATTCTTTGGCATTATAACTAAAGACGGTTCACTTCTCCTAGGTTAGATAGCTCCATTTATAGAGACCACTGAAGATGGTTCCAAAAGTTGGTTTCACAAAACAAATTTGTTATTATTCAATGATCATCTATGACTGTGTCATATATAATAAATGCAAAGCTAACGGCTAGTCCTCTGCATCCTCATGAAAATTCTATCATGAAATGTAAGAGGCGTGGGTCACAACTCTCATTGATGTTTTGATTAAGACATCGATTGACATCATTCACCATTTTAAGCATTTGACCACTGATAATGGTTGTATCATCATCATCATTTAAGGTTCACTATCATTCTTAAACATTGTTTCATGCTCATCAACATGATTATCATAATCATGTTCCACAAAATGTTCATAACCCTATTAATAAGAAATCAAAATTTATGTTAATAATTTTATGGTTTTTATGAAAATTAAAATCAATAACATTTGGTCAACCTAGTTAGATAGGGCCCTTGACTAATATGAAATGGCTTACCATTTGAAATGAAATATGTTCGAGAAAATCATGTGGCTCATTTTAAGAATGTTTCCTATCCTTATCAATAATAGATGGAATCTAAAGGAGACAAAGAAAAAAAAATTGGAGTTTGCACATATAAAAATAAGTGATATCTTTACTTTAAAACATATAAGGTTGAAACTAGATCAATTCAATTTTTTTTCAAGATACCTGACTAGGAATGCTCTCTCCATGCAAATGCCAAATGTTATGTTGTTCTATTATACCATTACAAATCAAGTGCTCTCATAATTTATCAAATGTTTGTACTTTCACTATGCCACATTTATAAGTAGTGGAGACTGCCAAATTTTAGCCAGGTATTGGACAATAAACAACAATAGATCTCATTCACACTTTCTTGATGAGGAAAAATACTACTTAATAATCAATAGCATGACTTAGTTCTTGGTTCTTGGTTTTGTTGAAAATAGTAGCAAGAAAGGTCCTTATTTGATTTGTGCCTTAGTCAAAGAGACCAAGAAGCAGTTTTCCTTAGCATGCACAAGTTCATAAAGTTAGGAAAAGTTCCTAAAATTTAGGACAAATTCCTAAAAATTAGGGTGAGTTCCTATAAGTTAGGACAGTTTGTGAAGCAGTTTGACTTATGCATGGAAATAGAAGGCTTAGTTTGTTGTCTTCTAGTGCAAGTTATTTTTTGGGAAAAGACAAACGAGTAAGTCTCAACTTCTAATTTGAGGCAGGATGAGTTGCATGAGTTAGTTAACTCATTAATCACTAGTTTGAGTTCCAAAAATAGAACTTGCCAGAATTAGCTAATTTGAAGTGCTTATAAAGAGATCGAAAGACACAATTGTTCATTGTTTTGTGAGCATGAGTTGGTGAGACAAAACAATAGAGAGCACAGGTTTGTGTGTATGTGAGCTTGTGAGAAGAAGAGTGTGCAAGAGGAGCTTGTGCACATATTGGTAGAGGTTGTTTTTCCCTTGGGAATTGCACTAGAAATTAGGAGGTATTTGTTGATTTTTTGAGTAGCTTGGGAGGTACTCCAAGCCCTAGGGTTTGGGGTTTGGAGGGGGGAGCACCACAAGAGTCACTTGTGGGCTTGAAACCCAAGATTGCAGTTTTTCACCCATCGTTGCTTGGGCCAAAACCATGGAAATATTTCGACATGTGATGAATGAGTATGATATTACTCATCAAGACAAATCCAATGCATTGAAAATTATCCAATTCCGAGTTGTAGAAATGGAGTTATGAATTTTTGAAAGTTATGTTTGGGAATGGTGGCACAAGGTCAAGGTCAGCTTGATGTTAATAATCCTTATGATAGCTTGCCAAGACCTATGATGACGTTTTTAGGAGTCCTCATATTGAATATAAATATGAGGTGATTAGAGTGGCATTTCTCTCATCCAAAGTGAGAAACACAACACAAGAAGAGCTCGTTGAAGGAAGGAGACCTATTATGTCTTGGCCACAGACAAAGGAGGGAAAACAACGAGGATTTGAGGGCCTATTAGGGATTTTTTGGTGAACGAATTGTAGTGCAAGAGGGTCAAGGAGAAAGTGTCCAAATCTGGATTCATTTGGGGCTTGTTTATTGGTGGATTGTCCTCATGTAGGGTAGTTGCAGGCCTGTGGAGCCATTCTGAAGCATACTGCAGCGATTAGAAGGAGGGTTAAGGTCTGTATGAGGACTAGAACAACCCAAAATTTCAACATACTAGCACGAACTCTCAAGAAAGGACTACCATAGTTGTAGAGAGAAAGTCTGGGCAGAAAACAAGGGTTGGAAGTGACTGTGGTCTTGCCCTAACCAGACCAAAATTGACAATAGAGAAATAGACCCTTAAACAATAAGAAAAGGTATGTACTTTGGTATGTTCTTGTAGGTGTTGGATCCTTGTTATTGGATCAGTTTGACTAAAATCCTGTGGGATCCATTTGGAGGAATTTTCTTGATGGTTGAAAGTCCCTCCTAGGAGCAGATCCTGCATTGATTGAATTTGGTGCCATTGGATTAGTGGAGGGCAGCATGTTGGCTACCAAAGTAGCTCATGACTAGCAGTCATAAAGAGAGTTTGACCATTGAAGTTTGGGTGAAGTTGTTGAGCCTATGTGTAGCTCTTTGATGGATGGAATAGGCTATAAGAAGGAAAGTTTGAGCTCAGGTATTGGCCAGCCGAGAAGAGAATATTGGATCTGCCCGCGTTCATTGAAGTAGAAGTAACTTACATCAGTGATAGGTGGTTGCCCTCTTAGAGACTCTATGTGTTGTCCTTTGATGGACTAAGGGGTAGCTACAGAGTAGAATGATAGTGAAGGACATGCAAGACAAGATACAACATAGAATCTATAGCATGATTGTCATCGTATCTTGTATTCCAAAGACTGTTGTATTATTCAAATTGGCTTAATATAATGAATATTTGGTTGTACATATTTTTACAATATAAAAATTTGTCTATACTTGTGCATGTGTGATTTAGTGCTATTTATTTTCCATTGTGAAAAGTATGTTTTGTTGAGGTTCTTGGTTTGGTAGCGTTAAAGATTCTAAGATTCTATCCTAGACCCAAGATCGTGGAAATTAAACATGGTATCAGAGGGTGTCCGAGCTACTTTGGAAGACAGTGAATTAGAGTGTGCACAACGAAGTACAACTTTGGAGGGAGTTGGTCACATTGTAAGTGACAATGTCGAAATTGCAGGCTAGTCTCCAGCATGAGGATAGGTTGGAGGATTGTCCAACTATAGTCCATGGAAGGAAAGGATCAAGTTGGTATTGCAGGTCAACAAGATCTGGGAGTTTGTCGAGAAAGCCATCAAGAAGCTAACTGACCCAAAGGAGTTGGAAGTGTCTGGGAAGAACACCACGCATGAAAGGTGGATGACTCTTTAGAATTTGTTCCAGATTAAGAATGAGAAATGGGTGTTGGGATTGGAGGATAAGTTGAAGTCCACCAAGATGATACAGGGTGAAGGAGTGACATCGTATCCGATGAGATTGTCTAAGGTCAAAGATGAGATTGTTGTCGCTGGTGTGACTATTTTAGATTTTGATATAGTGAGGATTTCTTGTTCACAAAGGAATGGAATCCCTTCATCAAAGGGATTGTTGCTAGAGAGAGGTCTCTAGATAGGAATATGCTGTGGGACAACTTCATTCAGGAGGAGTTGTGAGACAAGGATCTTCATTCGAAGAAGAGGACTTCAAATGATGACATGGCACTTTCAACATGAATGAAGGGTAAGCAGAAGAAGGACTTGAGTAAAGTAAAGTGTTTCAACTGTGGCAAGATGGGTCAATTTTCATCGAGATGTCCAATGAAGAAGAAGGGAGATGATGAAAAGAAGAAAGGGAAGAAATTCGTCAATGTTGCCACTTTTGTTGAGATAGATGTTCTCACCGGGAGATTGGATGAGGGCGTCATTGCTATGATCTCTCATTTCTTGTAGGGTACTATCTATGAGTATGGATTGTATGTGGAATGTAGTGCATCGAAACATATGACAAGGTCAAAATAGGTTTTCGAGATTGTAGCTGAATGGGACTCAAAGTTGCACATGGTGTTGGGCAACAAGAGTAAGAAGGAGATCTAAGGATCAGGAGTTGTGCCATGTAGGATGGAGACAGGATGGGTGATGCAGGTCTAGGATGTATTATTTGTACCAGGACTTGGATATAGAGGCTCTAGCTCCACAAGTATTGTGCTTGGAGTTAGAGAGCATGGTCTATACAAGCTGATGGGAAAGCCTATGGATCATGGGAAGAAGAAGCAGGTGCAAGTTCTAGAGAAGTAGGTGTAGGCTTTAGAGGTACAGGTACATGTTCCATAGAAAAAGGTCCAGGTTCTAGAGGCTCAGATGGAGTTGAGTTCTAGCATTAGCTTGCAGATTCAAAGGGAGACTTTGCAGCCCACGAAGAGCACGTGGTCAGTGGGTAGAAAGGTTGCTTCCACATATACCAAGAAGGAATCATGGAGGGATTGGAAAATAACACATGAGAAGAAGAATAAGCAAGATGCCTCTAGTGATAGTGACACTTTCGAGAGAGGCGTAGTTCATGCAACAGGGATTGTTGTTGTGCCGAACGCCAAAAGTTGGGTGAGTGTTGCGAGTAGTGATGATGATGATGAATTACTTCCTAGTATTTAATGTACCTACCTCGATAAGAGGGAGTGTTGATTTTTGAGTAGCTTGGGAGGCACTCCAAGCCCTCAGTTTTAGGGTTTAGAGGGGGGAGCACCACAAGAGTCACTTATGGGCTTGGAACCTAAGGTTGGGGTTTTTCACCCATCGTTGTTTGGGACAAAACCATGGACACATTTTGACATGTGATGGATGAGGATGATAGTACTCATTGAGACGAATTTGATGCATCAAAATCATTTGATTTTGAGTTGTAGAAATGGAGTTATGAGTTTTTGAAAGTTTTGTTTGGGAATGGTGGCACAAGGTCAAGGTAGGCTTGATCTTAATAAGCCTTATGACAACTTGTCAAGCCCTATTATGACATTTTGTTGGAGCCCTCATATTGGATATAGATATTAGGTGATTCGAGTCTCATTTCTCTCATCCAAAGTGAGCAACACAACACAAGAAGAGTTCGTTGAAGGAAGGAGACTTATTATGTATTGGTTGCAGGAAAAGGAGGGAAACCAACAAGGATTTGAAGGCTTGTTAGAGTTGTTTTGGTGACCTAATTGTAGTGTAGGAGGGCTGAGGAGAAGGTGTCAAGGTCTGGAGTGATTTGGGGCTTGTTTATGGGTGGAATGTCTTCAAAGAAGGTTGTCGTAGACCTGTGGAGCTATTCTGAAGCATGTCGTAGTGACTAGAAGCAGGGTTGAGGTTTGTATGAGGGCTAGAATAGCCCATAATTGTAGCATAGTAGCATGACCTATCAAGAAAGGACTACAGTAGTTGTAGAGAACAAGTCTGGGCAGAAAAAAAGGGTTGGATCTAACTGTGTTTTTTCCATATCTAGGCCAAAGTTGGCAGCAAAGAAACATACCCTTTAACAATAAGCAAAGTGTTGGGAGTGGGATCCCCAAGGATAGTTTTGGGGCTAAAAGCCCATGTTTTGGTCAAATTTTGTAATAAACTTGTAAAGACTCTGCATTTTGTGGTCGTGGAGTGCGAAGGTGTCATAAGTCATAAAGGGTTGTCCGCCCTTAGTTTTGTAAAGTAAATTCGGTTGTAAAATATCTACCCATGGTCCATGGACCATGGGATTGTATAAAAAGAGCTAAGCTCTAAGTAGTTTGAGAGTAAGATCATGTAAGAGAGTCTTAGCTCTGAAGTAAGAAATCTAAGTTTTGGGTCGTATTGTAGGTAGAGGCTCTATAGTTGAGTGCGTGGAGGCATAGGGTAGAAGTCAACAGCTAAGTGCACGGACCCCTGCAGCTGTGTGTGCAAGGCGGATAGAGTCTGTAATCGCTTGAAGATATCAATAAAGAGAAGTATTCTGCAATTTCTGTGTCTTTGTTCTGATTAATGCATCTTGTCATTTTATGTATGAATTTCCTTTATAATGCTTATATGGTGTGTGAATGAATGTAATTATGTTGGATAACTGAACGTAAATAAGAGTATCTGACTACGTAGTGCTAACTGTGAGTATCTAATAAGACAAGTCAGATTCTTAAGATAACTTGACGATCTGAGCAATACGCTGCCTTAGTAGCGTGAAAGTATCTGAATCAAGGGTTAGGGCTACGTGAAGGACAATCGTGCCCTTTCATGGAGGTATCAAAGGGAGGAATAAGGGGTTAGGTAGACAGAGCCCTAGAACTAAGTGACTTGCCTGAAGGAAAGAATAGAAGGAATAAAACGACATCACAACCATCTCAGGGTGTGGAAACTTGGTTCTAGCATCCCCCATACTACTTTGGGTGAGACTTCGGTCTGCACTTCGCAGGCTGATGCCGAAAGGGCCAGTAGTGTAGGGATTTGTTTGGCTAATTAACGCTGAACTTGGGTCAGGCCCCCACAAGCCAACAAATGGTTCCATTGCCGAGACAGGAATCTACATAAGATATGTGTGGTGTCGTTTCACTAGAATCCAACTACAAAAGAGATCGGAGACTAGCTGAATAGGAAGATCCACAAATTCGTGGCGCAGGAGAACAGAAACCCGCGACTGACAAAGGAATAGTGGTTGGATAGTTACCTATATACAGAGATCCACGAAATCTTTTTCTGCTCCTTTCCAATTGAGCTATACGAGTGGATCCTGAAGCTAACAGATAGACAAGGAAGGTGGAAAATTGACAGTCCTATTGTGTGGACCCTAGAGCTAGTACAGAGGTTGGAAGGATTTGAGGATAAGATCACCCACGTTGTCAATCATTGGATTGATCGCGTCATAAGAGGATTTGTAACTGAATTCACAGATGATAACTTAGTTAGCTACAACGAGGCAAAGAGATGTTTTTTTAAAGGACCATGAGGTAAGTACATGAGATATTTGAATACCTGGATTAAAATGATATTGTGCGAAAAACGGGTTATGCAGCTACCTTGATATTTGGGGCTATGCAAAGTGGAAAAAATTACAGGAACAAAGGAAAAAAGGGTCTTGAATATAGTCTGTTGATTTCACCTCTGCAAGGTGATGAAGAAGGAATAGCACAAGTTTCTTCGCGAAGTGCTATTCAGTTAATAAGACAAGGATTCTCGCGACTGCTACCTCCACCCACACCACCTCCAACTTAACCTCCATCGCTTGCTTCACCTGTACCACCTTTGCCTCCACCACAGTTCACTATGGAAAACTCAGTAAAGTTTCCTTTGTTCAAAGGCTTGGGAAATGAGGACCCAGACCAATTCTGGTTCATTGTAAAAGTTGTATGGGAAGCTCAAGGCATTACAGATGATAACATGAAGAAGGCAACCCTGGTTAGTGCTCTGCAATATAGCGTGCTAACCTAGTACATCAAGTACTCTAATGATAACCAGAATGTTGGAGTGGCATACATGCAGACTGCATTGAATAAAGAATTCAGTAGGCCTAAATCTTAAGAACAGTCTGTTGTGGGGTTCAAGCAAATCGAAATGCAACTAGGCGAGACACCTTGGGAATTAGATAAGAGGTTGAAGTGTAAAATCCATGAAGCTAATATGAACTTGACAGATGGGTAGCTTCGCGAGTGGTTTGTGGCTTCACTACTATCACACTTAAGGGTTGCGCTGTCACAACAAAAGATAAAAACTCAAGCGGAGGCCTTGGAGATTGCAATGAGACTGCATGAAACCCTGACGTAAGATCCAAATCTGGGGGTTCAATAGATCCATACGCAGTTGAAAAGTCTTTGCCTTGAGATGTAAAGTTTGAAGCAGGATAGAACAATCCAACCAGAGGTGCGTGAAGAGGTATAGTGTCTGAAATGCAAGAGTGAGGGGCATGACAAAGACCATTGTCCAGTCTTTGCTAACTATATTGCAGGAGGAGGACCAATGCCTTTGAGGCTAGAATTTCAAGCAGGATTGAGCGCGGGGCTTGAATTATGGTGTGCTATCTATCAGGTAGTAGGAAAACATGCCACAGATAACTATCATTTGCTGCAGAAGTTTGTACAGACACCGCAACAACTGTTTTGCAACTTTTGTAGGTCAGTAGGGCATGATGAGTGCAACTGTAGAAGCTATGAGTTGATGATGGATAGAACACCTGCCTATAAGGTTCAGGCAGAAATGCGGCCCCTTGACTAGAGCACGGGGATGGCGTGAAAGGGCTTTCACGAGCGCGGACAAGGCCGAGGAGGAGGAGTACCTGGTAGAGGTCGGGGACAGTTGATCTGCTACAATTGTGGAGGACCAAGACACTATGCCCATGATTTCACTAACCCAACCCATCCATCGTGCAAGTATTGTACTTTGTTTATCATGAAATGGAACACTGTCCTATGATGATAGCTAGGATACACGACAAAGGGGCGCTACGACCTTCACCAACTCAGAACCTATAGATGATGAGGTCTGAGCCACTTAAAGAGGATGCAAACGTAAATATAGTGCTCCAAAGTGAAATCATAATAGGAGATGACAAGGGGAAATAGATAGAAGATAGAACATGGGTTTGCAAGGCTCTGGTAAAGGAGACTGAGTTAGATTTGGAACACGCACGTGAAAAATTCATGGAAGCTAAGAAGAGCTTTGCTGAGGCCTACACCTCAGAGAGCAAGGATAAGTCTGATTAGGAGATGGACCCTTCCATGCTTACAACCTTCTTGGAGACCTGCATGAAGCTACTGCATGATAGAAAGTCTATGAAGGGGCTATAGGAGCTCATAAATAGATGCGGCAAAACCGCTTTGGGTGAGTTGCGCGTAGTATGAAAGATTGGTAAACATAAAACAAGGACGGGACGGGAGATGAGACTAATTGCACAGATAGGAGAGCATGAAATGGATTAGGTTATTTTGGACCTAGGATAAGATGTGAACGTCCTACCAAAGCAAACTTGGGAATGGATGGGGAGACTCGCGCTGTAGTGGTATCTGATTCAGCCAAGGATGGTGAATCGGAGAAAGATCATCCCCATGGGGCAGCTGTAGGGGGTAACTGTAGATAATGAAGGTGTGGGCGCACTGGCTAACTTTGAAGTGATAGAAACTGTGGATGACAACAACCCCTATTCTATGCTCCTGGGAATTGATTGGGCTACTGATATGAACACGGTAATCAACCTAAAGAAGTGAAAGATGATATTTGAGAGGAAATCACTCCACATAATAGTGCCCTTAGATCCCGCTGAAGGATCACGCTATACTGAACCAGTCTGCGATTATGAGAGAAATGACGATCTGGACTGTATCTATAAGATAACAGTGCGAGACCAATATTGGGTGAATCCCACTGTAGATAGATGAATTACATGGGATCATTTGAGTTCATGCACCTCAAACTCTGATGAAGAACTAGAGCACTGGTAGAATCAGTTACATGAAGTAACTACACTGAGCTGTAACATGATGACTCGGTCGTCACGTTATGTGTCTTTAGAGGTAAGAAATATGCCTACTTATGATGGCCTGAATGATGTATATATTTTTTTGGATGCATTTGAGAGGGAAGTACCAGAAAAGCAATGCTTCTAGGCATTGGACTGGGCACTGTGCGCTACGGCCGCAAGATGGTGGAGTACGCATAAGGGAAGCTTTGATGATTGGCGTGAATGTAGGAAGATGATGATAACTCGCTTTGGGAAGCCGAAGGTGCAAATGACAGACAGGTATGATGGGCAGGATGATCCGTGCATGCACTTGGCCAAATGGGCTCAGGCTTATGGAGACAAGCCCCAACCTGAATGGGTGCAATTGTTCTATCACACCCTGGATGTCGTCCCGATGAACTGGTATGTAGACATAGAGCTCTTCCATGGTATAGGTGAATGGGATATTTTGCGTGAAGGATTCATAATGACATTTAGTTCTGAATACGGGTTTGACTATATTGATGAGGTGCTACAAGAGGTGAAAGCATCAATCTTTAGGATACCGCATGATCCTTTAGACCTGATTCAACCTAAGTGGTCTACTCAGTTGAGTCATGCACTAGAATGCTATAATGTAACCATTGAAGAAGAGGATGAGGGTCCACAAAAGACAAACATCCCTGAAATAGAGGGTCACCGTGAGGTTGAAGGTCTGCAGGTTAAGAATCCTGATATAACTACGCGTTGAAAACGAAACAGGTAAACATTGGTACGGAGGAATAGCCCAAATTCACGAAGATTGGAGACTACTGGGATGACACAATGGTAGATAAGGTCACTGAATTTCTCCATGAATACTAGGATCTATTCCCTACCAAGTTTATGGATCTAAAAGTGATAATCGGAGACCTAGGTGTTATGAAGATCACATTGAAGCTCGATGCGAAGTCGGTTAAGCAAAGGCCTTACCGTCTCAATCCAAAGTATAAGGAAAAGGTCTGCTTAGAGCTATATAAGATGCTCACGGTAGGTATCATTGAGCCTGTGGAAAAATTTGACTGGGTAAGCCCAATGGTGGTATAAGAGAAGAAATAGAAGGATGAAATAAGGATATGCATGGATCTCAGAAAGTTGAATGACGGTTGCGTACATGATCCTTTCCTGACTCCGTTCATTGATGAAGTGTTGGACAATGTAGGTGGCCAAGAAGCATATTCCTTCATTGATGGGTTCTTGGGGTACTACCAGATCAAAATCGCGTTAGAGGATAGGAGCAAGACAACCTTCGCGACTGAGTTATGTTGTTTCCAGTACACTGTAATGCCATTTGGATTCAAGAATGCGCTTGCAATATTCTTGCACATATTCATTGTTTTGTTCAAGGAATTTATTCATAAGTTCTTGGAGGTATACTTGATGATTGGACTATGTTTGAGTTGGTAAAATGCCATGTAGCAAGCCTGCGCCTGATGCTAGATACTTGTCGAAGATACCAGATTGCGCTCAATCTAAAGAAGTGCTTGTTTTGTGTTCCTTTTGGAACCTTGCTGGGTCATGTGATTTGTAGACAGGGACTGATGGTAGATCCCACAAAGATCACGGTGATACTGAACTTGGAAGTGCCGAGGAGTGTGAAACAGCTGTGCACTACCTTGGGACATATGGGATATTACAGAAAGTTTATCAAAGTTTGTGCCTAGATCACCGCGCCTATAGAGAAATTGTTGAATAAGGATGTCACGTTCTACTGGAATGAAGATTGTAAGGAGAGCTTGGATATATTGAAAGAAAAGATTGTCACCACACCGATTTTAGTCTTCCTGGATTGGAGGAAGGAGTTCCATGTACATGTTGACGCGTCATGTATAGCGCTGGGAGTAGTACTGACACAAGCTAGTGTAGATGACTTGGGCCATCCTGTAGTGTTCGCAAGTAGAAGGTTGTCTAAGGCAGAAAATAACTATTCCACCACTGAGTGCGAAGGGTTAGCTATGGTATACGCGCTCCAAAAGTTTAGGAACTACTTGCTGGGAGGCCATTTTAAGATGTATACAGATCACTCCATGCTGAAGTACCTAGTCAATAAGCTGAAGTACCGAATCTGCAGATGGCTATTATTGTTCCAAGAATATGATTTTGAGGTTATTTTGAAGCCTGGACGACTGAATTCGGGACCCGACCATCTGTCACGCATCGAAATTGGGGAAGAGCCCACTAATTTGGAGGAGGAATTGCCTAACGTGCAGCTATTTGTAGTGTGCATCACAGACGTCATTTTGATGACATAATACACTTCCTAATGACAGGAACTTCCCCGAAAGGATACACCGTCTAGCAGAAGAAGAATTAGTGGTGTGCGTGACAGAATTTTATATCATTGTTAGGCATCTATACAAAATGGGGTCTGATGAGATATTGTGATGATATCTACCTGAGTTTGAAAAAAGCATCATCCTCGTGGACGCTCATGGGGGCACTGCAGGAGGGCATTATACAGGGAGAGTGACCACGCAGAAGATTCTACGCACAGGTTTGTGGTGTCCAACCCTCCATCAAGACTCAAAAGTGTATTGCAAGGCATGTGATGTATGTCAAAGAACTAGCAGGCCATTGTGGAGGGATGAAATGCCTTTAAATCCACAGATGATGTTACAACCCTTTGAGAAATGGGCGATATATTTTTTGGGACCCATTCAGCCCAAAGGAAAGATGGGAGCAAGGTACATTATCACCGCGATGGAGTATTTGACTCATTGGGTGGAAGCACAACCTGTGAAGGATTACACAAGCACGACTACTGCAAAGTTCCTCTTTGAGCATGTACTGATGTGATTTGGCTTTCCAAAGATCTTGATGAGTGATCACGGTACACACTTTTTGAATGAAACGATCAGTGTGCTAATGGAGGATTTTCATGTATATCACCAGAAGAGCACGCCTTATCACCCGCATGCTAACGGGATAGTGGAAGCATTTAATAAAGTCCTGGAGAACACATTGACCAAGGTTTGCAATTCTCAACGAAGTGATTGGGACCTGCACATACCTGCAGTACTATGGGCTTATCAAACGTCATGCAAGAAGTTGACTGGACAAACCTCCTTTAGGCTTGTCTATGGGGTTGAAGCGGTGATGCCTATGGAATATATTGTGCCTAGTCTGTGCATAACGGCACCCATAGGTATGACGGATCATGGAGCACTAAAGGAAAGGCTCGCACAACTAGATGAGCTTGAGGAAGAAATATTTCTAGCTGGATTTCACCAACAGGTCCAAAAGCAGCGCGAAAAAGCATGGCATGATCGACACATTAAGTTGCACACATTTAAGGTAAATTACCTAGTTTTTTTATATGACAGTAAGTTTGATAAATTTCCAGGGAAATTCAGAATGCATTGGTTAGGGCCCTATGTCATTAAGGATATTACCAACGGGGGAGCAATACAGTTGGTTAAATTGAATGGAGATCCCTTCCCACGAAAGGTTAATGGCAATCGATTGAAGCCATACACCGATGGTTCAACCATGTAATTAGATGAAGGTAGCACAGTCTTAGTGCTCCAGGTAGATGAAAGGAGGTGTAGGACTGTAAACTACATTGCCTAGGTTAGGGAACTACACGATTGGAGGATTGTGTGAAGCAAGGAAGTGTCATAGGGTTCACGGCAGCATGAAGGGAGCTGTGCTACCTAGGGAGAAATCACATATGTCAGGTGGAAAGTGACCGTTAAAGTCACTGTTCATGATTTGACGATAGAAATGCGGCCAAATGGAGCGGGTGGCCGGCATTTAAGATGAAATTTATGGCTCAAATCCTTGAAAATTTGTTGCTAATCTGGCATTAATGAACTAAATTTGGGGGGAATGGTCGGATTTGAATTCAAAATGCCCTATAAATTACAAGTGGTTGTCCAGTGAAAAACACTTGGAATTTTGAGAATTGAGTTGTTGAGCTTTTAGGCACATATGAATCGCGAGCACTACAACCTTTTGATAGCTAGTAAAGTATTTGAGACATTGCCAAAGGAGACACAAGAGTTCTTATAAAAAATCATGTTGCCGCCCACAAAATCTATAGATACCGAAGGAGAGGAGTCAGTGCCAGAAGTTGATATGGAGACATATGTAGTTGCTCCAGACATTGCCGAAGTACTTGCCGACATCCCTAAATCGTCGAGGATGTTGAGACCAAATCTGACCGCAACCAAGGAAACCACAAAGGATAAAAAGGGCAAATACCAATGCACGCATCACCAAGGAGAAACCCACCGAAGCCCACCGCATAGGAGAAGGGAAAAGCCATAAATTTGGAGCCAGAGGAGGAAGACATTGAAGACATCCCGATGGATGATGAGGATGTGGGAGTTGAAGTAGAGGAGGTTGAAACCCAGGGTGCGGACCCTATTACTCGATTGCCAGAGTATTTTCCTCCGCACAAGCCCAAGACCAAGCTACCAAAGGACATTGATGAGAGTAAGACTCCCCTACAAACCCCTCTGTTGTCGGATGAAATTGTTTTTGACAGACTGCGCTTGGCACGAGTGCCACTGCTGAAAGTTGAAGACTAGGACTTGGCCGATCACGAGAAGTTCCCACACCTAGCAATTGAGAAGTTAATGCATCACATCATTGATACAAACTCTGGAATGACCACATTGGAGTCGCGGAGGTGGTTCCGAGGAGTATCCAAGGCAGGATTGCTCAACCTGCTTTGGGTGCCGCACTACAACCCCACCCCCATGACATTTTTGGTCAACAAACAGCTATTGTGCTTGGTGCATGATGGGTGTCTATGGCTGGAGGATCCGATACCCATCACGGGTAGATTGATTCACCAGATAATGCGCTTGCCATATATAGGAGAGAATCTGGCCATGATATTTGGCGGAAAAAGTGGCGAACAGGCTCTCGCAAAATCCATGAAAGAAAAATTTGAATTGGTGAAGAAGCCACGCGGTTATGCTATATCCAACATCTGCAACCATGTCGTGAAGCTAGCCACACAGATCCTAGCAGAGAAAGTGATGAGGAAGTATCGTGCCGATGAGGTGTTGGTGCCTATCATCACGCTGGCAGCACAGTGCGCTGAAGGAGTCCAGTTCAACTAGTCAGACATTAGAAGAATACATTGAATGTTTTCAATATAATCATCAAAGATCTCCTTATGCATCATTACCCTTACCTGATAATGTATTAAAAACAACATTAATTAAAGGCATGAAGGAACAATGGGTTGAAACACTAAATTTTATGGGAAAAGGAGATATTTATCAAGAAAATTTTGCTAATATCATTGATTTATGTATCAGGAGCTCACGAGGCAGCACAAGGCTAAAACCAGCAGAACATGATAGGTTTAAAAGGGACAACAAGATCTCTGGAGAAGGAGTAACTCGTGCAGAAATTGGAAATTTACTAGAAAATTTCAAAACTGATATAATGGGGACTCTGACAACGTAGCTTGATATTATACAAGAAAAACAGAAACAAGCAGAAGCAGAGCAAAATCTGGCAATATTCTATCCCAAATGTAGAAAGAAACACATCCACAAAGAGTGCCCACTAGATGCAATTCAAATTTGCGCTATTTGTACAAAAGACCACTCTATGGAGAGTTGTCCCTGACTTCCTGGTTTGAAAGAAGTATAAAAAGAAGCGGAAGAAGAACTAGAACTGGTGTACCTACTTAATCATTTTCGTCAATGGCAGCCGCGACAATCAGGTACGTTCTCCAATCCATCTTCTTCTTTCCAACCTCCACAATATCATGCTCAGAAATATAATACAATGTGGAAAAATCAACCTCACTTCTGAAATTGGTCACAACAACCATTTCCTTCATCATCCCCTTGGCTAAACCAAACAAGCCAATCTAATTGGCCTAATTTTCCCTGCGCTCCACCATATTGGAAAAACAATGCATGTCCAACACAATGTCCCCTCCCACTTCGCAGAGTCAAGCCTGGCAGACAAACTGGCAAAGACCAATGAATCAGCTAGTAGGAACCATTCCACTCCCTCAACCTACACTGCCAGCACTACAAAAAAACCCCCAGTCTAACTTAAGACCACAACTCCCAGCCCAACCCAACCCGAACCCAAATAACAAACCGATTCAATCTATCCAAATAATCGAAACACCAGAACTAGAAACCGATCTAAGGGAGTGCAATGACCTTCAATTAAGATCTAGGCATATTGTAGAAACCGAGGGAGACAAATAGGCCCAAGTTGAAAATCAGTTACCTATAGAACAACCATTACAAGAAGAAGATGTGGTAAGACAACAAACTCATGACCAAGCAACCACATCTTCTCCCCCATTCCCAGAATGATTAATCATACCACGCCCTATAGAACATCTTGACTTTGATATTCTGGGAGAACTAAAGAATTTGTACATAAAAATCCCACTCCTCGAAGCTATCCAAGATATCCCAATATATGCAAAAACCATTAAAGAACTCTGTATAAAAAAACCAAGGAGAATAATAGATAACCCAACAATCCAAGTAGTTGGCACCCTATCTGATCTATTATTAGGGAGAGAAGCACCTGGCAAATATGAAGACCCAAGAAATCCAATAGTGACAGTGCAAATCAATGGACAAACCTTTTCAAATGCCATAGTTGACTTAGCGGCTGCAATTAATATTTTAACAACCACCACTTGTCAAAAACTGGGCAGTACATCAGTAGAACCAACTTCTACCCTATTAGAACTGGCTGACTGATCAGTGGTTAAGCCAAAAGGTACACTACATGATGTCATGGTATCTGTTGATTCCTGGGAATATCTTGCCAACTTTTTGATAATAAACCCCAAAATCCGACTTGATGGACACCCGTTGATCCTAGGCAGACCTTGGCTTGCGACTGCTAATGCTTACATTAGCTGCCAACAAGGCAGTATGACCATAACTAGAGGAAGTAACATCAAGAACCTAGCCTTATACCCTCCAACCCAACCAAGTGTCACAATAATAAAAACTAACAAACATCCTATATCATACCTCACCAAAAACATTAGATCCCCATTAACCATAGAAGATGCCCTCAATTTTAAAGATCAAACAAAGGATGATGTCATTAACAAATTCATTAACCAAGCTGAATCTAGATCTTGCATACAATGTCACATGATAGAGGTAGCATTTGACAATGAACTAGAAGAATATCCTCTCAAAGACACCCATGATCAAACAATACTCACTACCTCTATTTCAAACAGCAAAACTATAGAGATTGAGCCAGGAAAAACCTTAAACATCAATAATAACCTGACTCCTAAACAAGAAGAGAATCTGATCCAACTACTGAGAAAATATAAGGAAGCTTTTGCATGGGATTATCCGGACATGAAAGGAATCAACCCCTAGCTTTGTACACACCATGTTTATACAGAAAAATATGCGAGACCTATTTGCCAACTCCAACGGAGACTCAACCCTCACTTGAAAGACATTGTGAAAGCTGAATTACAAAAACTTTTGGATGTAAACTTTATTTATCCAATCTCCAATAGCAAGTGGGTCTCTCCGCTAGTTGTGGTGCCAAAGAAGAATGGAAAGTGGAGGATTTGTGTAGATTATAGAGAATTAAACAAAGCCACCCAGAAAGACCACTTCCCCCTTCCATTCATTGATCAGGTATTAGACACATTAGCAGGAAAGAAATTCTTTTCTTTCTTGGATGGCTTCAATGGATACAATCAGATTCAGATTGCCCCTGAAGACCAGGACAAAACCACTTTTACCTGTCCTTGGGGAACATTTACCTACAGAGTCCTACCCTTTGGCCTATGCAATGCCCCTGCCACATTTCAAAGGGCCATTCTTAGCATCTTTTCAGATTTAATAAATGAAGGGCTTGAAGTATACATGGATGATTTCACACCATATGGAGATGATTTCGACCCAGCACTAGACACATTGGAAAAGGTGCTGCAACGATGTATTGCCACCAGGCTCTGCTTGAGCCATGAAAAGTGCTATATGATGATGATCGAAGGGCTCATCCTAGGTTATTATATCTCAGCAGCTAGAATACAGGTAGATCCAGCCAAAATTCAGATAATTTTGTTAATACCTACTCCTACCACATAGACAGAGGTATGCAGTTTTCTTGGATTTTCTGATTATTATAGGAGATTTATAGAACATTTTTCTCAAATAGCTACACCTCCATACGCACTAATAGGGAATGTTGATTTTGTTTGTATATAAAAATGTGACTGTGCTTTTGAGGATCTGAAAAAGCTTGTGTCAATAGCCCCAGTGCTCAGAGGTCCAAATTGGGACCTGCCATTTCAAATTTCATCAGATGCTTCAGACACAACTATTGGAGCAGTCCTTGGGCAGGAGGAATAAAAAAAACCATATGCAATCTATTATATTAGTAAGAATTTGTCTCCTGCTATGCTAAACTATACTGTTACTGAAAAAGAATTTTTAGCTGTAATACATGTTGTGAATAAATTTAGGCATTATATCACTGGATATCGTGTTGTTTTATATACAGATCACTCTGTCATAAAATATTTAGCAAATAAACCAATTACAAATGGTAGAGCAAAAACATGGTTGATTTTATTGCAGGAATTTGACATCACAATAAAAGATCGACCTGGGATAGAGAATCCTATAGCTGAATTTCTCTCACGAATGCCAAAGCCAGTGGACGCATCAGCAGTCAAAGATCAATTTCCAGATGAACATTTATTCATTGTCACTATCAAAACACCCTAGTATGCTGATGTTGCGAATTATTTATCCGTAGACAAATTACCAAAGCAAATTACCCCCAATGAACAAAAACAGATTGTGCAGCGTAGTACTCGATTTTCTTGGATTGGGGGCTACCTATTCCATATAGGGGCAGATATGCACATCAGAAGGTGCATCCGTGAAGATGAAATATTTGAAATTCTAAAAGCCTGTCATGAAAGATCGTGTGGTGGACATTTCATAGATCGAATAACTGGTCACAAAGTTGCAAACAGGGTATTACTGGCCCACAATCTTCAAAGATGCGAAGAAATTTGTTCAAGCTTGTGATAGTTGCCAAAGAGCAGGATGCCCTGGACAGTTTGATGAAATGCCTTTGAACCCACAGCTAGTCATTGAACCATTTGAGCGTTGGGCGCTCGATTTTGTTGGTCCGATCAACCCATCATCAAACCAGAAAACATATATTTTGGTAGCAATAGAATATGTGACCAAATGGGTTGAAGCAAAGGCACTTCCAAGAGCTACAGAGGATTCCATCATTCATTTCCTATTCCAGATATTTGTGTGATATGGCCTCCCAAGAGACATAATCATGGACGGAGGACCACAATTTGCTGGTAATAAAATTGCTGCAACATTAAAAAATTATCATATTCAGCACAAGATTACCACTCCATACGACCCACAGGCAAATGGCCAAGTAGAGAGTACGAATAAAATAATAGAAACAATATTAACAAAAACCATTGTGTCACACAGATGCAATTGGGCTACAAGATTGCGGGAAGCCTTGTGGGCATACCAAACAACGTGGAGAAACACCACCGATTATTCACCATATCAGCTAGTATTTGGAAAGGAACCCATCTTTCCAATAGAATTCGAAATACAAACGTTGGGAACAGCACAAGAAGTCGATGTAGATTTAAATGAAGCTTAGATTAATAGACTACAACAAATCCACAAGCTAGATGAAATTAGGCTCTCCACTCTTCAACATATTGCATTGATCCAACAACAGAGAGCAAAATGGCATGATGCCATCATAAAAAAGAAAGTCCTCCACGAAGGAGATTGGGCACTCCTATACGATTCCAGGCTTCAGGATTTTCCAGGGAAACTTCAAACTTGCTTGCTGGGACCATATGAAATCCAGAAAATGCATGATAATGGCACCATAACTTTAACTACCATTGACGGATCTGGACACACCTTTAAAGCAAATGGCCACCAAGTTCAACTGTACCGCAAACTGCTTACTCGGGAATCCTTCTACCAGCAAATTCGGAAAGACTCTAACATGCAAATTCTGGCTGAGGAAGAAAACTCTTCCTCGCCTTTGGTTCACTAAGAAATTTGATTTCTTTTAAATTTTGTACATAACTTTTTCTGTTCTATTTGTGTAAATTACTTTTTGTACAGATTTCTGCATTTCTGCAATTTTTGCATTCTGCTATTCCTTTTCGAAGGAACAACATTTTCACCGCTTTGCTGTTCCTTTTTGAAGGAACAACACTATTGCATTTTGTTGTTCCTTTTGGAAGGAACAACATTTTCATCACTTTGTTGTTCCTTTTCGAAGGAACAACACTTTTGCATTCTGCTGTTCCTTTCCGAAGGAACAACATTTTCATCATTTGTTGTTCCTTTCCGAAGGAACAACACTTTTGCATTTTGCTGTTTCTTTCGAAAGGAACAACATTTCTGCCTTTTTGTTGTTTCTTTCTGAAGGAACAACACATCCGCATTTTTGCTGTTACTTTCCGAAGGAACAACATTTTTGTTTTTTTGTTGTTCCTTTTCGAAGGAACAACACTTTCATTTTTTTGTTGTTCCTCTCCAAAGGAACAACACTTTCATTTTTCTGTTGTTCCTTCCCGAAGGAACAACACTTTCATTTTTTTGTTGTTCCTTTCTGAAGGAATAGTACTTGCGTTTTCTACTATTCCTTTCCAAAGTAACAACACTTGCGTTTTTTGTTGTTCCTTTCCGAAGGAACAACACTTTCGTTTTTCTGTTGTTCCTTTCCAAAGGAACAACGCCTTCGTTTTTCTGCTATTCCCTTCTGAAGGAACAACACTTTCATTTTTCTGCTATTCCTTTCCGAGGGAACAACATTTTCGCATATTTTGTTTGCACTTGCTTTATTTGCCATTCTAATTAAGGAAGCTCTGTTGTTCCTCTCAAGGAACAACAACTCTGAGCATGTTTTTTTTCTTTTTGCTTGCGCTTTTTGTGTGAAAATATTCTTTTGCCATCCCTCTAAAGAAAGAACAACTGTTCCATCTTGAGAACAACACTTTTTGAGTGCATTTTTCTTGTTTTTTGTGTATGAGTGTTTTACCATTTAGAGGATTTTTTTGAGTGATGGCCATTTAAGGCATAACTATACATTTATGCAAGAATACAAAAACTAGAGGATACTGAAATTAGCAAATCAAAGAAAAATGGTCATGTTTAGAAGAAATTGCTTTGAATTGATAAGAGAAAAGAGGAAAGGACACAACTATTTATATCACCTTGCTGTCATTATTTTCACTAATACCAATGTGATTGATTATTTTTTTATCATGATGGTTCTTTCTAAATCCCCATAATTCTCTTTGATCATTATTATTGAATAAGAATAAGGGCATATTTTTCTCTATTGAGATGTTCAGACTTCTTCCACCATCCCTACTCTTAAGGAGTGTTGAGCCACCCTCTGTATATATATAGGAAAAGTGCTATAAAAAAGAAAAGAAGAAAAAGAAAAAATGTATATCTATATGATTACTAACATGATTTTTCAAATGAAGGATAGCGGGTCTCATCAAGAGCCAACCTACCATGATCATAAGTAAGAAAGTGAAGTGGTGTTCCAACTATGGCCACCACACTAGGGATACGATCCAAGAGGCACATCAGAAAAAAAAAAAAAAAAAAAGTCCTTGGAATAGGACGTCTCATCACGAGCCGGCCTGCCCACCTTTCACTCCTTCCTAGTGAATGGCATTGTAATTCATTTGGTTACCAAGCCAGCACAATGGCCTCCATTCTGACATTGCACAACACTTTCCTAGGCATACACAAAGAATTATGGTTCCAAGGGTGAAAGAAACAACTTTGTCAAGGTTATGGACACCTGTGGGCAACAGAGCTCTGTTGATGGTATTGAAATCATATTTTTAATACACCAATAGTCAATATAAAACCCTTCTTTTTATATCTTTATAGTGATTTCAAATGAGATTATGTATATAACCCTTTTGAACCTTTAATACATGAAAATCATTTACAAATCAATCATGATGGTTAAAGTGGATAATGACCACATAAGAACTTTTATTTATGTCAGCTATCTTATCCTCCATTTCTCGCATCATATCACGACATTTCCATATTTATTAGCAATTCTATCATGTGCCTCGATTTCGGTAATTCGCTCATTTTTGTAAACATGTCATATATCTATACGTTGTTCCTTTATTTCACTGTACAATGGCAGTTTAGCATGCTGCTCCTTTATTTGACGGCCGAGGACGACCTATCACATTACAGGGGGCCACGGGTGATCTCCATAATTCGTTGACATACGTGTCAATTCATTATTCAGAGGTATTATGACTCAGGAATAGAAAGCCTAATGGTATTTTGTTTCCCAATATGCATGGCTTGTTGTTCCAACGCCATTTACATGTTTTGCTCTGCAAAAGTTAGTAGTAAGTTAGAAATTTGAACAAGTTGTTGTTCCATCATCTTCTCTGTGTTTTCTTAACAGTGAGCTAAAATTTTGAACAGCTTGCTATTCCATCGTCGTCTCTGTGTTTTTACAGTGTGCTAAGTGTGAATAATATGGGAGGAAGATCGATTCACAGTGAACCGCAGGTCTTAATGGTCTCTAATGCTACACGAGAAATCCTAGCAAGGGCAGCATGGATAGCTTACCTTAATCGTCTACAGCAATCAAATGAGATAGTGGCAATCGAGTTTTTACAGAATTTGCAAGAAAATCATTCCATGGTGAGAGGGAGATAGATAGCAGTCACAGATGACATAATTGCTAAAGTTTCGGGACTGCTAGCCGCTAGACCTGTGTGGACTCTGAAGAAGGTGAGATTGTGAGACGCCATAACCATCTTCCAGGATGAAGGGCAGAACCTTACTATCAAAGGGAAAGGAGTCCTGCTGGTATCCCTGGGAGAGCCTTGGGTAGAATTGGCAAGAATTATCCAAAGCTACATCACTTGCGATGGTAGGAAAGACATGGTAAGACCATGCCATCTTAAACTTTTAGCCATGTTAAAGCAAAAATGTGCTATGAATTTGCCTGCGTTCTTAAATTTTTTATTACATGATGTTGCTTGAAGCATGAGAAAATCTCGCCATGTAGAGTCAGTAGTAAGCCACCATGGGTTAATTCAACTGATAGTCAGTTATAGTCTTGCCCAATAGCAGAGTAGTTGGGAATAATTGATTCTATCAATAGATGGGGGATTGGCTTTGCCAGCCCCAAAATGAAAACATATTGCCAGCAGATCGAGTAGACCACTGAAATGAAGACAATCTGTTAGATTGGCGAGGAGCAGAGGAATGCTGGGAAATTTCCAAGGAAACATTAGCCAATCTATGGAAATACATGATTTAGAAGATGAACAACCCCCACCATGGAAAATTTTAGGGGCGAATGTTCGCCCTTTGGCGAAATTAAGTGGTTTTAAATTTTTAGTGAGCAAATATTTTGTATCATAGTACATTTTTACAAATTGCCTCAAATAGCCCACCTTATTTTAAGGGAGAGGGTAAAAAAGGTAAATTTAGCCCTTGAAATTAGGAGTTACAACCTTCCATTCACCCTAATTTTCAAGAATAGGTTTTATTTAAGTGAATCCTATGGGCCAAATACCATATTTATAAAAGAGATATGGTAAATTAATAAAAATATAAATAAATGAGAGGTATGGTAAATAAATAAAACATTTTTTTATATTTACTCCATAAGTCACCTTATATATATGCAAGGGTGTAAACAAACAAAAATATAAATAAAGTGGAGGTATGGTAAATAAATAAAACCTCTTTTTATATTTAGTCCATAACCCTCTTTCTATTTATAAAGGCTCAAAAAAGAGGTTTTATTTAAGTGAATCCTATGAGCCAAATACCATATTTGTAAAAGAGGTATGGTAAATTAATAAAAATATAAATAAATGAGAGGTATGGTAAACAAATAAAACATTTTTTTATATTTACTCCATAAGTCACCTTATATTTACGAACGCTCAAAAAATGCATTATATTTAGGTGAAACCTATGGGAAAAAACCTTATATTTACGAACGCTAAAAAAATGCATTATATTTAGGTGAAACCTATGGGAAAAATACTATTGGCCAAATACCATGGGCTAGATTATTATTAATACCATGCAAAAAAACATTATTAACCCTAATATTAGTATTAATAAAAATAAAAATGGCACATGGTATTGACCCATGGTATTCACGTGGAATGTAGCCTATTTAAATGGGGGAATTAAACCAGCGTAGATCCATCTTTACTCTAGATCTACTAAGCCCCGAGAGGGATCAAATATCGTGATATGCAAACTAGCATAGAGTGAAAAAAAAATTGATCCCTCTCAGGGCTTGATGGATCAAGAGTAAAAATGGATGTTGTAATTTAATGTATGTTAAACATTTTAAGTTGGTTAGAACAAAAAATAAAATAAAAATCAATTATTAATTTTATTAATTTTTATAAATTACTAATAGTAATTTTTAAGCTCCAGGTTTATGATAACCCATGGTATTCATGTGAGCATAGACTATTTAAAGGGGAAATTCTATCATCTTAGATCCATCTTAATTCTAGGCCTACCAAATGCTCAAAGGGATAAATAGATTTCATCCCCCTAAGAATGGTAGATGTGGAGTTAAGATGGATATAGGTTCGTTTTTATGATAATGAAGATATTAAATAGACTTAGGAAATTATATTGTAAAAACATCTTAAGGTGAATGGTTAAAGCTACATTTAGTCACTTCACAAAATTTAGTAAAAAATACCAATATCTTCATTAATATTGGTTTTTAACTTTTTTTGATTTAACAAAAAAAATTCAAAACAATGAAACCTTATCACTATTTCTGCATCACCCTCGCAGAAGATTTCTCACCATTTTTCAGACATTCTCAATATGATATCTTCATGAAAAAGTTTAGGTATTGATGTTGGATTAGTTGTTTGAAAAATAAGCTGGTTTGTACAACCTTTCATCTTCTGTGCTATTCTTAGTTTGTCCTAATGATATGTAGGGGTTGGAGCCATTGCACCATATTTTCCTAAAAGGTCGAGATTGTTCACCAAAAAGGAAATTAATCTACATGTTACAACGTTGTTAAAAAATGCAATACCTTTGAGGGTAGTGAATTATGCTAATAAGCAATTTAGATTGGGAGAGACGTAATTAAATTTTATTATTTAATTGAAGATTTCCAATTAAAATAATAATAAATCTACATTTATATATTCATATATTGATTGGAAGGATTCTCACAATGGTCACTTCTTTCAATTAGATCCCCTTCAAGCCTTTGGGATACCTAATACTTTCTTATATAATATAGTTGGGGCTTGCTACTTGTTGGCATGTTGGGGTAAACAAACTTGATGTGTTTTTTTTTATCTCACAGTTGGAGTCTATGGAATAAGAAAGAAATTTGATAACTTGAAAAAAGTGGTAGCTTGACAAAAGTTGTAGAGAAAAGATTAATCTCTCCTACCTTGACAGAACTCGTTGTCAATATCAACACCTACAAGAACTTTGTTGTGGAATATTATCAAAACTAATAGAAGGATATGAAAGAGTGTATTGTAAGAACCTTGAGAAACACAGCCATTGAAACTTGGAACATTGTTTGTAGGAAGAGAAAATTATGTTTCTTTTTTCCAAACATGTATGTTAGTATATTATAGTTTGATGAATATGTTTTCTCATTATCATATATGGTTTCATACTTTAACAAAACATTCGCCAACACTTCACAATGTTTTATTATTCAGTAAAAGATTTGCCAAGATCTTACAAGATTTTATAATTCAGTGAAAGATTCTCCATCACTATACAAGATAATATAATCTGGTGAGAGATTCACCAAAAAAATTATATATACATATTATATTATTGATAAAATCGCCTCCCATTTTTCCTATGTATCATGGGGATTAGCCCATTTATTATACATATAAATTTAAGGTGGTTCTTAAAATTTTCCCTGACCCCCACAATTGGAAGGTGGGGAGATTGAAGAAGAATTGGTGGAAAATGATGAAGAAGAACTGGAGGAGGAGACTGAACAATCCGGTCAGGAAGAAGGGGCGGAAACATGGCAGCATAGCGAAATTCCACTGCAAAACCCTCTGCAAGAAGATGAATTGGCCCAAATTTTGGCCAATATGGGCGAGTATGTCCCACCTCACAGCCCACTCAACTCCCATACCGAAGAAGAATCGCAGGAGCACTCTTCTTATGATAAAAGTGCATTAGAGGAAATGTGTGACAAAGAGGAAGAAGAAGAGGATCACTCTACTCATGATAAGAGTGCATCTGAGGAAAAGAGTGATGAGGATGAGGAAGAGGAACAATCTGTTCCTACTTAGAATACACCCAAAGAATTGCATGATGAAGAATAGGTAGAAGAAGAAGTTGCCCAAGAGATAGCAGAACAAACCAGGGTTTCTACCCCTGAAAAACTGATCAGCAGAACACTGAAGAAGTGTTCCATGAAGGAAACATAGAAATTGGCCAAGACAAAGGTACAATGCCTGAGGTACAAAGCCCAGGCCTAAGAAAACAAATGACTGTTCCTTCTAAGAAAACAGAAGAAATTAAAAGATTACAAAAAGAAACATCAGAGGTTTCTTAACGTAATTAAGCAACTTCGATAGCAAATAAGAATCTTAAAAATGGGGAAGAACTCAAAAGGAACCTCTGGGGAAAAGCATGCAACCACCGAGGCAAAACCCCATAAGAAAAAGACCAAGAGGACTCAAGTCCAACCTGTTATTCAGAATCGAAAGGAACAGCATTTGGCTGTTACAAATACAGAAGCACAAACGGACAATGCACCGTCCTGTGACAAGGAAATCCAGAAAGAGGCACTGTCCTCTAGTGAGAAGGGAATTCAGACCATAAATACTAGATGTCACAATAAGGAGATCCAAGTAGATCTCCAGCCTAAATTATCATGATGGATAATGACCCTAGGATAGTAACTCTGCGCAAAGATTTGGCACAAGCCCAGTAAACAATAGAGAAACTCACAGAGGAAACTATTCCTCAAGAAAAATATCAGAAGTTACAACAGTAGCTAAAGGAAATCAATGCATTGGAAAGCCAAGCCTTCGAAGGATGGCGAAAATTAGAGGAAAGAGTCAAAAAGGTAACCCATAGACTAGACACAGTTATAAATCAATTGGATACCTTATGTTCTCTGTATACTGATGTTCTAGCGTGTAGGGAATCCACTAGAAACTATGCTTTGTTTTTTATGGAAAGATATTTACAATTGAAAATTAAAGCTGTCAAGGCAGGAGTGCCTATAGAGATAAAAACCATTGATGACTTCATAAACTATTGTAAGCATTATAGGGTGAAAGTTTAATGATTGTTATGTGAATTTTATTTGCACAATCTTGTGTTAGATGGAGAAACAGAACAAAACCCTAACCCTTTTGTGGGTGATGTCCAACTTCAAGAATTTATTTCTTTTGGTATTAATCAAATAAAGTGGCTTAAAGCCTACAATGTCTTTCAAAGACAGAAGAATGGATTAGATCTATGGGTGAGGGGTGAACCTAGAGACCCATTGCAATTATGGAATAAACATAGGAGCCTAATGAGAACTCAGGGTGTGATCCAGACATTGGGACCTATT
This sequence comes from Pinus tabuliformis, assembly GCA_031772625.1. Taxonomy (NCBI): domain Eukaryota; kingdom Viridiplantae; phylum Streptophyta; class Pinopsida; order Pinales; family Pinaceae; genus Pinus; species Pinus tabuliformis. Next base: position 1,682,495,197 of record CM062819.1, read on the forward strand.
CACACAATAGTCATCCGGCAAGGGATGGAATACTTCTTTACCATTAAAGACCTTGCCATAGCAGCAGCCAAATTCTGATACCAGACTTCTAATCGGAATATCCAAAATAGAGAACCATTCAATTATGAGAATTTTAAGCTAACTGCTGACTGCTTAGGTATCTATGGTGACCTCATTTTCAGAGAAGGCCCGTCTTGGTTAGGTTGTAGGTTCCGAAGTCCAGTCATTTGGTATCTTGCACCAGGGTATATAGCCTTATATGAATTACCTGAAGGTCAGACAGGGCATATTTTTGAATTCTTAGCTAGGAATCATGGTTGAAGACCACCAACTGAGAACCCTTCTCCAGCCTATTCCTTAACTGCCTTGCATGTCAATTACAATGTTTTCATGAGGGGATGAAAAAGGGTAAGCAGGGGGGTGTGTTGAGCATTAGAAAAGGTATGTGATTGCCACTTATTTCGTTATCTTTTCCTTTAATTCATAACTTCTTTACATTATGAAACGGGCATATGATGAAGGATTATGATAAAGTTTAAGAGATTTGTGAGTAACATGGAATAACTAATTATTACCTTTTTCTATGCAGAAAATGAAGAAAATGGAAGATCGCCATTTCAAAGGAAAAGACAAAGCAAAACCAACTGCTGTCCCTTTGACAGGGAACCGCATCCAGATGAGGCAATCCAGATCAGAGCGCATAAGCCAGGAAAAGGAAGAGGAAATACCAAATCAGCGCAAAAGGACAAGGAGATAACTGAAAGAAAACGATCTGGTGAATCCCTCAAGATCCTTTGATCCTGAGGGATCACTACCTTAAGAATATCTCTATCTTTGATATTTCTGCCTGACCACTATAAAAAGGGACAGCATTGCTAGCCCAAGGGGCAGATTATTATTGTTTTTCAGAATCTACTGTTGTAAACTAAACTTTGATCATCGACTCTCTTTAAAGAGTGATTACTGTAACTCTGTTTTGATGATTAATATATAAACTTCGTTGCTATTCCGTCTTTGATTCTGGAGTAACCGTAGCAGTGCGTCCCTGGAGGCTAAGGGCCCAGCCCTAGTGGATCACTTGCATCCTATACCATTATTTTCCAATTCTAAGTTGTGTGTGGTTTGATTTATTTTACTTGCTTCATTCAGTAATCTATTGTTCCTTATTATTTCGTGTACTGGCTCTGTCATATTTCATTCATATTTGAATAGTAAGGTTATCTTCTACAACTGAAATGTTATGCTGTTCACTCTAAAATCGTATTGCATTGTTGTTCCCTTACAGATTGGCATTACTGTGTAACATTGTTGTTCCTTTACAGATTAACATTACTATTCGTTTATAGAGTAACGGTGTTGTGCATTTACAGATCGGTATTATTGTTTATTTAGCTACAGTTTACCTCTAAGTGTAATTGTTGTTCATTTGGATTGTCGTTCCATTGTAACTGCAATTGTTGTTTCTTTATCACTGTGGTTAATATTTATTATGCTAAAGACTCAGATTACTGATTCCATTATTATAACTTCACTGTGTGTTAACATTTGATTTAGTTCGTTGTGCATTTACCTTTGATTCAATTGCTGTTCAATATTTCGTAGACTTACTTTAGTTTGCTATTCCATTCTTGGTTTGTTGTTCAATTCATTTCTGAGTTAAAGATTGCTGCTTAATTCCTTTAGATTACAATTGCTGCTTCATTCATTTCTGTAAGTTAAAGCTTGTTGTTCAACCTTTTCAAATAGATTAGTTGTTGTTCCCTTTTCTGTTAATTGAATTATCATTTCAAGTAATTGCTTTGGTGTGAACAGAATGGTCTGCAACTGTAGTGAACATTGACTATTGCTATCTGGTTCCCAGATTGGAGCTCTTCTCTTTGATTGCTTTTCATTTGAATTAGTTTACAAAGGGAAGAGTTATCATTACTGCACCCTTAACTGATGAAGTGCTATAGTTTCTTAAATGAATTATTTAGTTACAAAGCATTTCCATTTCTTACCATTACATTTAGAGTTTGTTTCCAGCATTTATTTGCTCTTGTAAAAGCACTATACTACTAGCATTACTCTTGACAAGTGACCGCCTCAGACTTTGTACACTCTTTGAGATAACAAATCGTACCTGGATTGATAATTAATGTAGGGTAATTTTTGGTGAAACAGACCCTTTTTACTACTCAACATATTGGCACCGTTTCCAGGGAAGACTGTAGCCATTTATTTATTTTCAGAGTAGTGTAAGTACCTGCTAGGAGAGAATTGGGTTTTAAAAACGAAAGGTAAGAACCTACGTACGGAGCATGTAACAGCCCTGCTCCCCTACCCACTTTCTTGTAGATTTGCTATTGTTTTGGGTAGAAATCAGCATTTGATTTGTGTGCATGACTAAGCAGAAAAAGCCTAAAAAGAATCCTAAACCACTACCCAAGCCTGATAAAGCTAAGGGGCTGGTGACCCTTGGCCGATCGACCTTTATAGACAAAATCCTTAAAAAAGCAGAATCTCAGCCTTCAGTAGGACCTAGAAAAGCTGCTTCTAGACAACCTACTAGTTCCCTTCAGGCCACAGGATCACCATCTGTAGCCTTTGCTGAGGTGCATAGCCAAACAAAGGAGCAAGATTTTCAAGAAATTGAGAATTCTAGCCCAAAATCATTGCAAGAAGGGAACCTTAGTAATCTCTGCAAGGGAAGAGGAGAAACAGGGGAAACTGAAGAGCCAAAATCTCCTCTTGGAATAGTTCAGCCATTAAGCAGCCCAGATAAGGGAAGTGTTGTAAAAATCATCTAGAACAAAGCTGAAAAACCTAAAGAGCTAGAATCCCCTCAAACATTAATTCAGCAAGGAACTCTCATCATCCTAGACCAAGGAAGTGCTGTTAAAGCCATTCCTGTTAAGGCCATTCTTGCTCCTTCTAGCCAGCCTAGGAATACCCTCCTAGAAATCCCAGAAGGTTATTGGCACATATTTGACCAAATGGCCCATAACCAGCAAACCCCCCAAACCTCTACACTGCAATATCCCATTGTAGATGTTGTAGTTAATGCACCTATGAAGGCCATTCCTCTCTAGCACATCCATACATTCCATGGCCTAACATTGGAAGATCTAGATGCATTTTTATTTGAAATTGATGTGCTGTGCAGAGGATATGACTATACCACCGACCCCCAAAAGCTGAAACTATTTCCCTCTACATTGAAAGGGGTTGCTTTATGATGGTTTATGGGGTTGGGTGGAGGTGTTATAAATGACTAGGATCAGATGAAAGGTGCTTTCCTGAAGAAATATTAGGATTATTGTAGGTATAGAGAGTTAAAAGATGAAATATTTCAAATGGTAGCTAGACCTAATGAGACATTACAAGAATACGTTGAACGTTTTCAGTATAATCTTCAAAGATCTCCTTATGCATCATTACGCTTACCTGATAATGTATTAAAAACAACATTAATTAAAGGCATGAAGGAACAATGGGTTGAAACACTAAATATTATGGGAAAAGGAGATATTTATCAAGAAAATTTTGCTAACATCATTGATTTATGTATCAGGAGCTCATGAGGCAGCACAAGGCTAAAACCAGCAAAACATGATAGGTTTACAAGCGACAACAATATCTCTGGAGAAGGAGTAACTCATGCAGAAATTGGAAATTTACTAGAGAAATTAAAAACTGATATATTGGGGACTCTGACAACGCAGCTTGATATTATGCAAGTGAAACAGAAACAAGTAGAAGCAGAGCAAAATCTGGCAATATTCTGTCCCAGATGCAGAAAGAAACATAGCCACAAAGAGTGCCCACTAGATGCAGTTCAAATCTGCGCTATTTGTACAAAACATCATTCTACGGAGAGTTGTCCCTCACTTCCTGGTTTAAAAGTAGTATACAAAGAAGCGGAAGAAGAACCAAAATCAGTGTACCTACTTAATCAGTGCCGTCAATGGCAGGCGGACAATCAGGTATGTTCTCCGATCCATTTTCTTCTTTCCACCCTCTGCAATATCATGCTCAATAATATAATACAATGTGGAAAAATCAACCTCCCTTCTCAAATTGGTCACAACAACCATTTCCTTCATCATCCCCCTGGCTGAACCAAACAAGCTAATCTAATTGGCCTAATTTTCCCTATGCTCCACCAAATTGGCAAAACAATGAATATCCAACACAATGGTCCCCTCCCACTTCGCAGAGTCAAGCCTGGCAGACAAACTGGCAAAGACCAATGAATCAGCTAGTAGGAACCATTCCACTCCCTCAACCTACACTGCTAACACTACAACAAAACCCCCAGTCTAACTTAAGACCGCAACTCCCAGCCCCACCCAACCCGAACCCAAATAATGGACCGGTTCAATCTATCCAAATAATCGAAACACCAGAACTAGAAACCGATCTAAGGGAGTGCAACAACCTTCAATTAAGATCCGGGCATATGGTAGAAGCCGAGGGAGACAAACAAGCCCAACTTGAAAATTAGTTACCTATAGAACAACCATTACAAGAAGAAGATGTGGTCAAAAAATAGACTCATGACCAAGCAACCACATCTTCTCCCCCATTCCTAGAACGATTAATCATACCGCGCCCTATAGAACATCCTGACTTTGATATTCTGGGAGAACTAAAGAATTTGTACATAAAAATCCCACTCCTCCAAGCTATCCAAGATATCCCAATATATGCAAAAACCATTAAAGAACTTTGTATAAAAAAACCAAGGAGGAGAATAACAAATAACCCAACAGTCCAAGTAGTTGGCACCCTATCTGATCTATTATCAGGGAGAGAAGCACCTGTCAAATATGAAGACCCAGGAAATCCAATAGTGACAGTGCAAATCAATGGACAAACCTTTTCAAATGCCTTAGTTGATTTAGGGGCTGCAATTAATATTTTAACAACCACCACTTGTCAAAAACTGGGCATTACATCAGTAGAACAAACTTCTACCTTATTAGAACTGGCTGACTGATCAGTGGTTAGGCCAGAAGGTACACTACATGATGTCATGGTATCTGTTGATTCCTGGGAATATCCTGCCGACTTTTTGATAATAAACCCCAAAAACTGACTTGATGGACACCCGTTGATCCTAGGCAAACCTTGGCTTGTGACCACTGATGCTTACATTGGCTACCGACAAGGCAGTATGACCATAACTAGAGGAAGTAACATCAAGAACCTATCCTTATACTCTCCATCCCAGCCAAGTGTCACAATAATAAAAACTAAAAAACATCTTGTATCATACCTCATCGAAAACATTAGATCACCATTAACCATAGAAGATGCCCTCGATTTTAAAGATCAAACAAAGGATGATGTCATTAACTAATTCATTAACCAAGCTGAATCTAGATCTCACATACAATGTCACATGATAGAGGTAGCATTTGACAATGAACTAGAAGAATATCCTCTCAAAGACACCCATGATCAAACAATACCCACTACCTCTGTTTCAAACAACAAAACTATAGAGATCGAGCCAGGAAAAACCTTAAACATCAATAATAACCTGACTCCTGAACAAGAAGAGAAGCTGATCCAACTACTGAGAAAATATAAGGAAGCTTTTGCATGGGATTATCCAGACATGAAAGGAATCAACCCCCAGCTTTGTACACACCACATTTATACAAAAAAAGATGCGAGACCTATTCGCCAACCCCAACGGAGACTCAACCCTCACCTGAAAGACATTGTGAAAGCTGAGTTACAAAAACTTTAGGATGTAAACTTTATTTATCCAATCTCCAATAGCAAGTGGGTCTCTCCACTAGTTGTGGTGCCAAAGAAGAATGGAAAGTGGAGGATTTGTGTAGATTATAGAGAATTAAACAAAGCCACCCAGAAATACCACTTCCCCCTTCCATTCATTGATTAGGTATTAGACACATTAGCAGGAAAGAAATTCTTTTCTTTCTTGGATGGCTTCAGTGGATACAATCAGATTCAGATTACCTCTGAAGACAAGGACAAAACCACTTTTACCTGTCCTTGGGGAACATTTTCCTAAAGAGTCTTACCCTTTGGCCTATGCAATGCCCTTGCCACATTTCAAAGGGCATTCTCAGCATATTTTTAGATTTAATAAATGAAGGGCCCGAAGTATACATGGATGATTTCACACCATACGGAGATGATTTCGACCCAGCACTAGACACATTGGAAAAGGTGCTACAACGATGTATTGCCACCAGGCTCTACTTGAGCCATGAAAAGTGTTATATGATGATGACTGAAGGGCTCATCCTAGATCATTATATCTCAGTAGCTGGAATACAGGTAGATACGGCCAAAATTCAGATAATTTTTTTAATACCTACTACTACCATACGGACAGAGGTACGTAGCTTTCTTGGATTTTCTGGTTATTATAGGAGATTTATAGAACATTTTTCTCAAATAGTTGCACCTCTATATGCACTAAGAGGGAATGTTGATTTTGTTTGTACAGATAAATGTGACCGTGCTTTTGAAGATCTGAAAAAGCTTGTGTCAATAGCCCCAGTGTTCAAAGGTCCAAATTGGGACCTGCCATTTCAAATTTCATCAGATGCTTCAGACACAACTATTGGAACAGTCCTTGGGCAGGAAGAAGACAAAAAACCATATGCAATCTATTATATTAGAAAGAATTTGTCTCCTACTGAGCCAAACTTTACTATTACTGAAAAATAATTTTTAGTTGTAATACATGCTGTGAATAAATTTAGGTATTATATCACTGGATATCGTGTTGTTTTCTATACAGATCACTCTGCCATAAAATATTTAGCAAATAAACCAATTACAAATGGTAGAGTAACAAGATGGCTGATTTTATTGCAGGAATTTGACATCACAATAAAAGATAGACCTGGGAAAGAGAATCCTGTAGCTGACTTTCTCTCACGAATGCCAAAGCCAATGGATGTAGTAGCAGTCAAAGATCAATTTCCAGATGAACATTTATTCGTTGTCACTGTCAAAACACCCTGGTATGCTGATGTTGCGAATTATTTAGCTGTAGGAAAATTACCAAAGCATCTGACCCCCAATGAACGAAAACAGATTGTGCAGTGTGTTAGGGCCTAAATCTACCTCAGGCTGAGAAAGGTAGGATCTAGGGTAACATCAAACCACACTTAACCTGGTAGCTAGCCCTACCAGGTCGGGAGAGGGCTCTCTCCTTGTCAATATCAGAAAAGATGGCCAATGAAAGTTTGAGATGACTAATGTAATGACTGATTTTAGGCTAAGTATGTGTATAGAGGTGTTTCATTGAATTTGATGATGTTTTGTTGGCTCAAATGTGAAAGGCAGATTTGGGCCTGGGGAATGAGGCTCAGTTTTGTAGAGCTATCTATGTGGCAAGGTAGGCAAGTGATTTGGTACTTCAAATTGAGTGATATGGAGAGGTTTTAGACAGATGAGGAGTTGAAAAGGGCATGAAAAACTTAGGGATCCTTTTCAAACAGCTGAAAACATAGATAACTAAGCAAACCCTAGGTAGAGCACTACACTTTCAATGTATTCTACCTTTATCCTTGTTTGATTTAGTTAAGATGAAATAAAGAGAGATAATGGCATACATAAAACACATGTAGACTTACAATTATAGAAGAAAACACAATACCAAAGCAAGATGCCACATGAATCCCATAAAGTGTTGCAAACCACTGGTCTATTCCTTAGCTAAACTGCTGAAACGAGTATACAATATGCTCCAAGCTTTCCCAAAAGTCTAACCATGCTAATGACTAAAAAATTAAAAGATATAGGCAACCAACAACTCATCCTAGCCTCTATGGGTCGAGCTCATAAGATTAGGAGCTGTTCCAACAAAATCTAAACTGAGAACTAAAAATTAGGCAGTGGAACAACTTGCCTCTAAAAACTAGGAAACTGATTCATTCAGTTGCAAACTACCTTTTGATGAATGAATCTACCTCTATGAGTGAAAATTTAGAATTATTACATCAAAATACATCATTTCACATTAAATTACATCATGAGTTTGACAATTAGAGGGAAAAAAGTCAAACTGTGAAAAAACTAGGTGAAAAACAGAGTTTTTGACCAAAAATGAGCAAAATTCCTCCAATGCGCCGCACCGATTTTCCTATGCATAGCGCCTTTTTGAAGCTGATTTGGAGGCCTTCCTAGTGTCCAAATTTACTCCAAGTGAGCTTGTTGGAAAGGTTTGCCTGTCTACTTTCCAGAACAAGTAGAATTTTTGAATTTGGCCTCTATGTTCCCCTTGAAAACTAAGTTCTCCCAAGACTTCATCCTGTGTGTCAAAAAAGGGGTAGAAAGGTCATTTTTGGGTGTTTTTGACCTTTTTGGAAGCCAAAAACCTATCAAAATTTCTTGGCCATTTGTGAGAATGCATATTTTTTCATGAAAAATCCAAATATGCTGAGTTTTCCTCAAAAGGATGTCTCCATCAAAAGCAAGTGCCAGGTGGCACAACGCATTGGGCAAAAAAGTCTGTTTTTTAAGGTAAAAATTCAAAAATTACAAAAAGTGTCCCAATTTTTTTGAAATTTGGGATGAGTGTCCTCCATTAAGTGCTATGCTGGGCCAAGGAAGCCTTGGCCAAGATCTGAAGTTTATCTTGCTCTTTTTGCCTCCTTGATTCCTTCTTCAACTTGACCTTCAAGTTCCTGATTCTTTCTTAGCACACCATATTTATTGACAAGTAGTGATATGCCATGTTTCTCAACATATTTTTCTCATTGATGGCCTTCTCCAGCATCCTTTCCAAGTGGATATTTTTCCTCTCCAACCAAGACTCACGATCAGCATTTATTTCTTGTTCAAGTGTTGTGAACTTGAGTTTCCTCCTTTTGGCAGCTTGCTAGTTTTCTCGTATGTTTCTTAGCTCCATTATGGTTTGCTGATCCTCTAGCTGTTTGTTTCTTTGCTCCAGATATTTGACTATCCACTTGGCTCTTTGTAGGTTGAGAGATAAATGTTGAATGTCAGCTTGTTGCTCCTGGATGATCTCTCTAAGCTTTGAGCTTTGTGAGCCCAAATCGGTGTCATCATCCTGAATAAGAATAAAATTTGTCTCCTGTCCTCCTGAAGGCCCCTCATCCTATAATGGCCGCTTGCCCTTGTCTTGTACTTGCTTTGCTGATGGAGGAAGCGAGACCCCTTCCACCCCAGGTGGAGATAATACTCGCTTTGCTGCTGCAAACAACCTTCTAGTGCCCTTTTGGTAGGTGACATATACTGGCACACTAGCGGTTTGTGTCTCATGAAGCTCCTGCTGATGTGAAGGTCCACCTGTCTCATGAAAAGCTGCTGGAGGTACTTGAGAAGTAGTGAATACCTCATGTGAAATGAAATCCTCCCATGAGATGTTCTGTAAACCAAGCTGATGCATGACCACAATCTTGATTAGTGCAAAATGATATATGTTGTTATACTACTGCTGAGGAGTCTTCTTGTGCACTAAGGTGGTCATCTTCTCAATGTTTCGGCAAATAAAGTAGGGGAGATTCATCATTCTCACCTTAGTGAAGTGCATCAACAATCTGATATGGTAGGCATACAAGCGAGAAAACTGGCCCTCACAGCTGAAATACTTAATTATGAGTTTCATCAAGGGAGCATATGATTCTTTCAGATACCGAAAAACTCTGCTGAGATGTCTTAAATAACCAGCCTTGATGTAAGGCTCCTAATGTTCTCTATCAATCTGCTGCCTCTTATTCCACTACTCACCGAAATAGACTCTGGTGTCAAGGTGAATGTCACACCTGCTAGAGTGACTTGGCCATTTTGAAGATGGAAGACAAACAACCTGGCCAACTCATGATGGTACTGGACTCTCTCTACCATCTCACAGAACTGATAACAGGATTGGTGTTGAAAACATGTGACATCAAGAGGATAGGCCTGTAGCTCGGCAAGTGAAGTAGGCTCCTCTCATATATGTTTTCCACCCTTGTGAGGTCTTCTTGGTGCATGCATTTCTCTAGGAGAATCAATGTGTGTCTCCTCATCTCGGTCATAGGAAGGATCAGACTCCATGTTTGCTAATGTGTGAGTTTTCTTGATGAGTATGAAGAGATTTATAGTGTTTTTAGTTTCCTGCTACCAAGGATGAGAATGTATGAGGGGTTTTGGGAATGTTATTGACAAGTTTTTTGGGAAATATGGGATTTAGGGAATAGTATGTAGGCTTAGGGACATCAATTAGGGTTTAGGGATTTGTAACTAGGGTTTGGCATAGTGGGAGTTTGGGATATGGGTTTAGTGAATTTTAGGAATATGGGGATTAGGGAATGAGTGGATGAAATTGGAAAATTAATGGAGGAGTCAAAGAGTGAGGGGGTGATGGAGTGGACTTGGTAGAAAAAACACAAATGCAAACCCTAGGAAATTGTTTTTGAGAAAAAATTGCAAGGAGGTAGGGTTTGAGTTTTATCTCATTAAACCACCATAAATTTTAAGAGAAACTCTTTCACTAGCAAGGGAAGAAGGCTTGACTTACTTGCACACTATGGGATTGAGCGAATTTGGAAATTTGAGAAAGTTTATGGTTGAAATCGGGCTTGCAGCTCTATGCGCTACACTACAAACCCAACACATCGCACCTTCTATATGTGTCGCGCCAGTGTATTTTTTGCATTGTGGAGGGCGTCCAAATGTGTCGTGCCAACCCTATGCACCGCGCCCATGACCCAATGCGTCGCGCCCCTCAACTTGCACAATTTTTGTTGCAATTTTGCTCCCTTTCTCCAACACGACCTTCTCTTGCTCAATCTTTCTCCTTTGAATGCAAATGAGCTCTTTGAACATGACCAATGAGTTATATACAAGATATTTTGATTTTTTCACTCATAAAACCCACTTTTATAATGTTTGCATTATGACTTACTTTTTAAACTCTGTTTTTGGGCAGTTTACTTCATTTTTGGCTTTGATGAACTGAATGACTTGATTTTTTGTTTTCCTTGTAGGGGATGGGGTTGCTGAAGCTTGGCAAGGTTGTTATCGGGAAATCTAGTGTCTATGGAGAGCTGCTAGTTCCACTAAGACTAGTAGCTATCTTAGAAATAAACAAACCAAAACTACTTTCGTTTTCCTTTATGAGAAGTAGATAAGAGGGGAACAAAGGAGACCAACCTCTGTCTTGCGCTTGGTTCCTTGCTTGATTCCTCTCCCTTCTGATAGATCTTTGCTACTTGCTTCCTTGTCTACCCAGCTTCAAAGAGCACCTGTGGAATCAAAGCAGCATAACACTATCCAAGAACAGAGATCTACTATCACAAACAATATAGGACCAGATATATATTGACCACACAAATGCATATATCATCAATCATACAAGAATATGGAGGAAAACTTGAATAGCTTTATTAATATCAAGAATAGCAAAGAGGATTACAACCAATTGTTCTGACCTAGCATCATCCTCTCAGTAAGACAGCCCTTCTTCACCTCATGAAAAGCTTAGATCACCCAACACTATGATGTTACACCAAGAAACCAACAACACTTCCTTACAAGATACAAAATTCCAACCTCTGGATCTCTGGGATGAGGGATCCATTTATAGATGATTGCAGGGAGGTGAGTCAGCTTCTGAGATTTGATTAGTGTCCTCTCTCTGATATTTCTTGATTCCACTTGGAGATTGATGATCTCTTACTCATCCCTGGGCGAATTCAGAGAGGCAAGTGTCATAGGAGAAGTTTCTGGAAGATTCCATGTCGAACCACCTTTCAAACTATCTCTGCCATTTGTCCACTCTCGCTTATCGCACCCTGCAGAAGAGCTATCCAGTATGCATTGCACCTTTTACTCTGGGCAGGTGGGATGCATCGCACCTTCTGCACTAGGCAGTCTGTATGGTCCAGATTTGACCAGTTCTGAGCAGTTTTCTATGGAGAACTTCTGGGAGATGATGTAATCAGCTAACCTTGTTCCTTTAGGGTGTGAAACAACACTTTTAGGGACTTAGGAGCCCTTGGTTTATGGACATATATGATTGGGGTTGCAGTGCCCAAAAATGTCTATAACAGTTGCCCCCTAAAGCATGAGGTCGTTAATCTTTTGATGTCGGGTGAAATGCTTTATCATGAGGATCCGAAGTTTTTTCGAGTTGGAAGGCGACCTGTAATAAGATACAATACAATACATTATCTTCATAATATTTTCATGATCTAGTTGAGGCGGGCATTCCCATGCTCAGCTTTATAGATTCATTTTCATGTACATAAGGCAGATAATCGTCTGTGTGCAGACTGATGATTCTGGTAGAGCCATCATCCCTTAGATTGGATGATTATCTGTGTAGCAATGATGTACATTTGATGTCTTTATTTTCCTGAATATATATCACAGCCCGGATGGATGAAACTAGATTCGGGGGATTCAATCTCGTTCGATCTTCACTCAATGTACAAGCCGATCCATGTGAGAGATGTTTTGGAGTCGAACATGGAAAGACATCGCCTGATTACCAGCCAGTGATGTAAGCTATTAACAAGCGCGAGAGGAATCACCGATAATGATGATGACCCTCAAAGTACGACAGTACAATTCACGTGGTGTGAAAAAGGGACTTGGTGTCGAACACCATGCAAAATCTTTTGGTCGAAGGCCATTGATGTAAACCTGTCGCCGGAAGCGAGAAACTTGCCATTGAGGCATGCAAGCTTCAAAGTACTGAAAGGGTTGTTCCTAGATCGACTTCCTGGATAATGAGCTGATGTCGACAAGAAGTGATCTGTCGTAGGAGGGCCTTAATGAATCCCACATCTACGACACGGAACGGAGAAAATGATTTTGATGGAGTTGAAAACGATCTGATGATATAAGGTTCAGGGTGGTAGTCATGAATGAATAGAGCGTGAATGTATTGTAGTGGATGAGACACAGGTGAATTCTCTGAGCGACTTCTCTTGAACATACCGGTGACACTGACATGATGGATTGGTAGTGTTAACCCCAAATGTGGATGGTGTGATGGAACAATGGTGATATGACCAGTGAACGGAACAACCCAACCCGACTCGGATGTGGAGTGAAAGTGTCATGTTCAAGAGCGACTTGCTACCAATAAAGTTTCTTCAAGTTTTCTTCCCAATTTTTCCCCAGTCATTGCTGACCAGTACCTCTTTATTTTTGTCAAGCTTGAGGAGGATAGCATATGCTTGTTCTATAATTTGCCCTTCAGGCAAACCCATCGCTATGTTTTAACGAGCCTAGCGACAGTGAAACTCGTTCTTGTCTGTATGGACAAGTTTGTCGCTATTCTGTTTTAACGAGTTTAACAACAAAGATAACTCAGTCCTTTTCAATTTTAGAGAGTTTGAAAGGGACGTAAAGAAAACTCCAACAATCATTTTTCATCATATAATCCCTTAAGTCCGAAAAAGTATAAAATAATACAAAAGGGATGAATTTTCGGTAATTTTAACGAGCCAAACAAAACAAGCGCTCGATCTTTTTGTGTAATAATCCCTCAGGTCCAAAAAGATTAAAATCTAAAGGAGGGATAGCACTTCCGGTCACTTTAACGAGCTGGAGAGGCCAATTGCTCAGCAATCTTTTCATATTTTACGAGTCAGATGAAAATAGCTTAAAGGAGACTCGTTTTTCGAGGAACGAGTGATAAATTCAGGTAGCAGCTGATTCCAGGTACGGTTTGGAATTTTCCAATCACGGCAATGTCACAAGGATGGCTAACAGGATCACTCTTCGCAGCTATTCCTCAAAAAGGGTAAACAATCAAATAGAGGTGAATGATCGGCCAATACAGAGTGGAGGTGATGATGAGAACACGACCAAGGCTTCAAAGGCTGATGATAATGCATTCACGATGGTTATTTACCGGAAATTGGTTCATTTTTTAATGAATGAGCTTAAACTCTGGGGGAAACATTTGCTCATTGCTTATGTTTAATTTTTAACGAGCTTGAACTCCACATAAAAACTACTCGATCCAGTCATATAATAAGGATGTCTCATCTAAGATGCCATTTTTATGGAGCTTGCACCTTACAAAGCTTTGCCCCGCATCCTTTCTTTATGCAAGTTAGGAAACGACCAATCCTACGAGTTTAAAGGGTTAGAGGACCTACAAATTTAAAAAATAAATGGTCGCTCTTCACTTGCATGCTAAAAGGTTTGCATGCCCCCAGGTATAGCAAAAAATTTCCAGGTTACCAAAGATTGTTCCATCCGCATTGCAGACAAAACACTTCCTCGGCGATGTCTACCGAAATAAACAAAGGTGAGTGGCGCAACTTGCCTCCACTCACATAAATTTGACGAAGGAATCTTATTCCAGTCTAATCTCATAAACCAGTCATATATCCTTCGCGGAAACCTACCCTATGCCCAAGGTTTTCCTGCCGAAACAGACCAGGGTGCATGCCCCCTGGGTTTCAGTCATGTCCTCCCGAATCACTCGCGCTCATTAGGTGGACGGACTAGGGATTGATGAGACATTCCTTGCGTGAAAAGACCATTCAGGGATGGTATTTGACTATTTTATATGTGTGAGCCGGGGAATGAAAGCTGGTCTACAAGCTTGACCACTCTTCCTTCATGTGGAAAACACATTACTCTAAAGAGTGAGGAGACAATGGCTCCCATGCAATAAATATAGTCGCGTCCAAGGAGTAGATTATAATCTAGGGGTCCTTGGACTACCATTACGTTCATGTGAATGGTTTTCCTTCTCAATGTTATCGGCACATTGGGAAGGATCCCTAACGGTCGACTAGTTCCTTTGTCAAAGCCTGTTAGATTTCTCATCTCAGGCAAAAGCGATGGCGAACCAAGCGCTTTCCAAGCAGTTGAGGAAAGGATACTCACAGAAGCCCCTTCATCTATGATGGTACCAGCCATGACCATTCTATATATTTGTGCAATGATTCGAAATGGTACACTAGCCGGTAAATGGGGTCTGCCTAGTAGATTCCAATCGAAGGAAACAACTAGGTTGCTTGGAGGTGGGACCAAATAGACGGTCGGATATGACTCTGACGAACTTCCTTCCTGTGGTAAAGGAACAGGTAGACTGCCCCCATGTTCATCGGAGTCTGTTTTTACGAAGAGAATTTGAACGGTGTCATTCTTGTTCTCTCCGGTGACTGTATCATCTGAAGATGGACCTTCTGAAGGCAAGACCGGGTCAACTGCCGCCTCGACCTTTTGAATTTCGTCTGGTGTGGATTCAGATGGTTTATCTTCAATGATAGATGCTTTGACCGACCACAATGGCGTGTCAGTCGGATTTTCAACTAGTGATGGACTTGGCAAGAGTTTCTTATATCCAGGAGGAAGCCGTAACGGTGAAACTGGACGGTCGTCCAAAACTCTTTTAGCCTCATCTAGGAAGGGACAATGGTGGATGGCGTGATCACCTTCACACAGTTTACAAGGGAATTTACTTTTCCTTTTCTATCCTGACACTTCGCTTTCACTAGTTGATGGTGTACTTTCAACATGATCATCAGAGGTTGTTGACACCGGATTGTGCAAACGAGGAGACCAGTCCCTTAAGATCCGAGGGATGCAAGGACAATCTCGATGATAGTGCTCTCCTTTGCAAATGACACATGGAGATTTAGGCTTTGACAGTGCAGTGTGTGGATTTTCACTAGATGATGCCTAGTTGCCCCTTTTCGCCTTTGGCTCCTTCTTCTTCTCCTTTTTAGTTACTTGATTTTTGGCTTTACCAACTCCCTCAAGCGAAGAGGAAGGAAGAGAGGGAAAATCGGATGAAGTAGAAGGTTGGGGGGTAACTCTGGTATCATCTAGTTGCTGACTTGATTGCTCCAGAATCATGGTGTTCTGAACAATAGAGGTCGAGAAGAGCCATATGGGAAGGCCGATTGTCAATCCTGGAAGCGACAATGTGGCCATATGGGGTGCACCAACATCTCCCCAAGAGGAGAAAGGACTAGGATTTCCTCCAAGGGGAAATCCTTGGTTGGTGGACTCCATTTTTCTCAACCTAAGACCAACGTAGGAAAGGTGACGTTCATTCTGATTAAAATAAATTTTAGACGCTTTGACACAACTTGTTTTTTCAATTTTTAAGAGTTAAGAAAGAACAAAAGATGACTCTAGTCGCCTTCGATTTTTAATGAGCTTGAACTGACAAGTTCTCAGATGGACCTTTTCCTTTAAGGAGTCTAAAAAGGAATGAAAGAGACTACTCTAGAAGTCTAGACAGAGGGATTACCAAACCAATCGCAAAACTGCAGAATACTTTTTACGGTACAGCAGTCAATCTTCGAGAATGTTGTGTTCAGTGCATTGCAATTGATAGGGTGGCAGACACGGCTTCCTATGGATAAAGGATATACCCTATTGTGGTCTCCAAATATATACTCAACGGTATGTGGGAGCACAAGTCTGTACTAGCACTTGTCGTCTCAAAGTGGAGGAATCACCCAACCAGCAATGAAAACAACAGTTACCAGGCTTTACGACGCCGAATACGTCTCTAGCCTAGACTTCTAAATGTTGTGCGTTAGGTTCCAAAGCATTTTTAGATTCATTAAATTTATTTTACAGTTGATCTTGTTTAAGAAATTTTCCTTTTAGGTTCACCACGTGATGTAGATATACAATTCCTAAAATGCAATCTAAGATGATAAACAATCGTTTAATCTTCTTTTTGCAATGAAAATCCTAGCTACTAAAGAAAGAGAGATGATATTCTTTCAACATAGAGTAGAGAGCACACACTATATGCACTGTCCTAAATCAAACCAACGAACAGTCTAAATGCAAATGCACATGCATGTATTTGTTTTTAGCCTTCTTAATGTGTGAATGATAAAAGAAAGCTAAGCGCAAATCTGAATTATTTTTTCAAAGTGACATTACTAAAAAGTTTCTTTTCAAGACAAAATGAAGACAATGACAACACTTTGCGATTTGAAATTGAAAGCTTGCTTTTGACACTTGAAAAACTATTAATTCAAATCAAATACAAGAGTAATAGTGTAATCGACTATCAAGAACAATTAGATTCTCTTCTATGACTAAAAACGACACTTGCGACACTTCCAAATCAAGAAACGACAGTTCAATTACGCTACTTCTTTGTAAAAGAGAACTGAAAATGGCTCACAATACATAAAAAAATTTACAATTCTTTGCACAATGGAGGTGGAATAATGGCAAGGAAGGGGGTTTCCACAAAGGTATACTGACTACAGACAGTAAAACTCCTGAATAGAGCTGAAAAGAGTGAAGAAAAACTAAAGTCTGGAGGTAAAATTAGCCTTCTCTGACCATCGCACCTTTTACACAGGGATTCCAGTATGCATCCCACCTACTGTACATGGGAAGTGCGATGCATACTGATATCCTTGAAGAGAGGGTGCGATGGTATAGTGCGAGACTTTTGATCCAGTTCTTGATCACAGTTTGTAGCACAGTTCAAGGATTTAGGCCGAGCAAGTGATAATCAGTAAATAAATCACAGGGGTAGATCTAAGGAGGTTACTAGAGCCACCACAAGGGCAATTAGTATGTTTGCAAATCGATTGTTCATTTTATAAACAAAACCCAGAGATAGACTGAAGCAGCATTGATCTACTTTGCACTTGCATAGCAAATGCAGTTCGAAGGCTAGCTGGCTTGACTTCAGGCTCCATCTGTAAGTTTATAAAACAAACAAGTATAGAAAAGCAAACAAGCTATTCGATCCCCAGTGGAGTCGCCATTTTGTTATTGGGAAATCTAGTGTCTATGCAGAGCTGCTAGTCCCACTAAGATTGGTAGCTATCTTAGAAACAAACAAACCAAAACTACTTTCATTTTCTTTTATGAGAAGTAGATAAGAGGGGAACAAAGGAGACCAACCTCTGTCTTGCGCTTGGTTCCTTGCTTGATTCCTCTCCCTTTTGATAGATCTTTGCTACTCACTTCCTCGTCTACCCAGCTTCAAAGAGCACCTGTGGAATCAAAGCAGCATAACACTATCCAAGAACAAAGATCTACTATCACAAACAATATAGGACCAGATATATATTAACCACACAAATGCATATATCATCAATCATAAAAGAATATGGAGGAAAACTTGAATAGCTTTATTAATATCAAGAATAGCAAAGAGGATTACAACCAGTTGTTCTGACCCAACGTCATCCTCTCAGCAAGAAAGCCCTTCTTCACCTCATGAAAAGCTTAGATCACCCAACACTATGATGTTACACCAAGAAACCAGCAGCACTTCCTTACAAGATACAAAATTCCAGCCTCTGGATCTCTGGGATGAGGGATCCATATATAGATGATTGCACGGAGGTGAGTCAGCTTCTGAGATTTGACTAGTGTCCTCTCTCTGATAGTTCTTGATTCCACTTGGAGATTGATGATCTCTTACTCATCCCTGGGCGAATTCAGAGAGGCAAGTGTCATAGGAGAAGTTTCTGGAAGATTCCATGTCGAACCACCTTGCAAACTGTCTCTGCCATTTGTCCACTCTCACTCATCGCACCCTGCAAAAGAGCTATCCAGTATGCATCACACCTTTTACTCTGGGCAGGTGGGATGCATCGCACCTTCTACACTGGGCAGTCTGTATGGTCCAGATTTGACCAGTTCTGAGCAGTTTTCTATGGAGAACTTCTGGGAGATGATGTAATCAGCTGACCTTGTTCCTTTAGGGTGTGAAACAACACTTTTAGGGACTTAGGAGCCCTTGGTTTATGGACATATATGATTGGGGTTGCAGTGCCCAAAAATGTCTATAACAAAGGTGACCAGGGTTCCCATTGAAGTTGTTTACATATGAAAGAACTGAAATACATCAAATTTATACATAAAATACTCTGTTTTTCCTCAAAACAGGGTTTTGAGGAAAAATCAATCACTGAGTGAGTGGTTATGGAAATTATTGCTGCTGGAACTTTATTTGACCTCCCCATTTGCCTGCTGGCCATCACTAAGCATTTTGAGACCTTATTGATGAAAACCCTAGACCTAATGAAACCTAAAACCCTAAAAATGACTTTTATTGATTTAAAGACAAAAATTGATTGCAGATGATCTAGATGAATGAAAATAGGCCAGCACACGAGGGAAAATGTATAATAAGCCACTACTGTCAGATGATCCATGACCCTAATGGAATGCAGCTGATTGGGTGAGACACCTAACATGCAATGCAACAAGAGAATTTGATCACTGAAGGAGGGATGAAGATACTGACACTAACACAGCGTAGTACCCGATTTTCTTGGATTGGGGGCTACCTATTCCATACAGGAGCAGATATGCACATCAGAAGGTACATCTGTGAAGATGAAATATTTGACATTCTAAAAGCCTTTCACGATGGACCATGTGGTAGACATTTTGCAGATTGAAGAACTAGTCACAAAGTTCTACAAACAGGGTATTACTGGCCCACAATCTTCAAAGATGTGAAGAAATTTGTTCAAGCTTGTGACAGTTGCCAAAGAGCAGGATGCCCTGGATAGTCCGACGAAATGCCTTTGAACCCACAACTAGTCATTGAACCATTTGAGCATTGGGCGCTCAATTTTGTTGGTCTGATCAACCCATCATCAAACCAGAAAACATATATTTTGGTAACAATAGAATATGTGACCAAATGGGTTGAAGCAGAGGCACTTCCAAGAGCTACAGAGGATTCCATCATTCATTTCCTGTTCCAGATATTTGTGCAATATGGCCTTCTAGGAGACATAATTGTTAGAAAATTATATATTACGGAGCAATGGAACACATAAAATATTGCAGAAATATAAACACAGCAAACGCATAAAACAAGAGAGACACAGATACACGTGGTTCACCCAGTTTGGGCTACGTCCACCCCAAACAGCCAGTCCTTCCTTTCTATTATCCAGCAAAATGAAGAGACACAACCTACAGCAGATCCGCTGTAATATCCTCTGTTTTCTCTCACAGTCTCACCTCTCTATTTCTCGCTCACAAAATACACATCTATTACACAGCCTCAAATACAATGCCCTCATACAAAGAGAGGGGTTGCCTTCTAGGGCAAAAAACCCTAAACTAAACATAAGTTCTACCGTCAGATCATTCGCCTAATGAACGACCCAGATTGACTAGAAATTGCTATACTTTTACAAGGCAATTTAATAGCTGTTTTTAGCTTCGGGGGCACTACCCCCGAAACCCCCCGCCAGGGGGGGGCTCCCAAAGGTCGCAGCCGCCCCCCCCATACCCCCCCTGCAACAAATATTTTACGGGCGGCGTTGCCGCCCCCATTTCGAACTGGGGTCCAATGTGGTGATACCTTTGAATATAGAAGATAATCAGGCTCCACACCCAACAATCTCCCACTTGGAGACTGATTCTAGCAACTCCATCGCTGCTCCATTTGCTAGAAAATGACTCCTCTTTGGACCTGGCTATTTCTCATCTTCATCGTCATCCTTGAAGACCAATTGAAACTGACCATATTCTCAGTTTCTCCCTGGTTACAACTTTTGTTAGCATATCTGTAGGATTCTAGCTAGTGTGTATCTTTTCCAGCTTCAACTCTCCATCTTCCAACACTGATCATATGAAATGGTACTTGAGCTGTATGTGTTTAGTCCTGGAATGAAATGATGATTTCTTTGCAAGATGAATGGCACTTTGGCTATCACTGTATAACGTGCCCTTATCATGCTACTTACCCAATTCACCCATAAACCTTTGTAACCAAATCATTTCTTTACTAGCCTCTGTAGTAGCAACATACTCTGATTTTGTTGTTGAAAGTGCAACAATACTTTGGATTTTTGAAACCCAACTGACAGTTGTTCCTCCAATAGTAAATACATATCCTGTAGTGCTCCTCCTGTTATCTCTGTCACCTGCTATATCTGCATCAACATATCCCTGTAGGGAAATATTTGAACCACCAAAGCATAATGCTTGATTTGTGGTACCTTTCAAATATCTGAGAATCCATTTCACTGCCATCCAATGTTCCTTTCCTGGATTGTTCATGTACCTGCTTACAACTCCCACTGCATGTGCAATATCAGGCCTTGTGCAGACCATTACATACATTAAGCTTCCAGCTGCTGATGCATATGGGACTTTAGACATATAATCCATGTCTTCTTGGGTCTTTGGGCACATTTCCTTGCTGAGTTTGAAATGGCTAGCAAAAGGTGTACTAACTGGTTTTTCATTGTGCATGTTAAATCTTTTCAACACCTTTTGTATGTACTCATTCTGAGACAATGTTAATTTACGATTTTTCCTGTCTCTAGTTATTCTCATACCAAGGATTTGTTTTGCAGCTCCCAAATCCTTCATTGCAAATGAATTTGCCAGTTTTCTTTTGAGCACATTTATTTCCTGCATGTTAGATCCTGCAACAAGCATGTCATCTACATACAATAACAATATAATATAGCTGCCATCATTTTGCTTTTTCAGATAAACACAATGATCAGAGTGACATCTAGTATAACCTTGTTCAGACATAAACTTGTCAAATTTTAGATACTACTACCTTGGAGCCTGTTTTAAGCCATACAAGCTCTTCTTCAACCTGCACACTAGTTTCTCCTTCCCTTTCACTTCATATCCTTGTGGCTGCTGCATATATATCTCTTCCTCCAAATCCCCATGGAGAAAGGTTGTCTTTACATCTAACTACTCAAGATGCAAATCTTCAACTGCCACTAGACTTAAAATAGTTCTGATTGAAGTCATTTTAACAACAGGAGAAAATATTTCATCAAAATCAATACCTTTCTTCTATGCAAACCCCTTCACCACAAGTCTAGCTTTGTACCTCTGTTTTCCTCCATCTTCTTCCTTCAACCTGTAAACCCATTTATTCTTCAATGTAGTTTTTCCTGCAGGCAACTTGACTAAGTCCCAAGTCTGGTTATGCATTAAGGATTCCATCTCTTCTTCCATGGCTACCTCCCACTTCTTCCTACTTTCAACCTGCATTGCTTCTTCATAACATTCAGGCTCACCAGAATCAGTCAACAATAAATAATATAATGAAGGAGAGTATCGTTTAGGGGGTCTACTTATCCTGGTAGATTTTCTAACACCACTTTCAGGTGTTTGGGGTGCCTGTTGCTGTTGTGGTGGTTGCTGTTGTTGTGGTTGTTGATTATTATTATTACTTTCAGGCACCTTTACTTTTTCAATGATTTCATCAAGAACTGCGTATTCCTTGTTTTCTTTTTCCTGTTTCTTTTCCTGCAACTGATTCTTATACAAGACCTTTTCATTGAATGTCACATCTCT
Source organism: Pinus tabuliformis (assembly GCA_031772625.1). Taxonomy (NCBI): domain Eukaryota; kingdom Viridiplantae; phylum Streptophyta; class Pinopsida; order Pinales; family Pinaceae; genus Pinus; species Pinus tabuliformis. The sequence goes on from CM062819.1 coordinate 1,682,517,442, forward strand.
GCTCCTAATGATTTTGTGATTTTCATAATCATATAAGCAAGAACCAAAATCATTAACACCATATCCAATAAAGGTACATTTCTTTGACTTTGCCTCAAGCTTTATTCTATTTTCTTTATCAATATGGACAAAGGCCTCACAACCAAAAGGCTTTAAAATATAGTAGTTTACCTTTTTACCTGTCCATGCTTCCTCTGGAACACCACCATCCAAGGAACTTGAAGGCCCTCTGTTTATTAGATAAACAACAGTATCTACAGCATCTACCCAAAACTGTAAAGGCAATCCTGCATGCAATCTCATGCACCTTGCACACTCCATGATTGTTCTGTTCATCCTTTCTGACACACCATTTTCTTGTGGTGTTCTTGGAACTATCTTCTCTCTGCGAATTCCATGCTCTGAACAGTACCTATCAAATTCTTTGCTGCAATATTCACCTCCATTGTCTGATCTAAGACACTTCAATTTCTTTCCTGTCTCAATCTTAGCCAAAGCTTTCCATTTCTTGAAAGTATCAAATACATCAGATTTATTCTTAATACAATAAATCCATGTTTTTCTAGTTGCATCATCAACAAAAGTAACATAATAACGAGAGCCACCAAGAGATGATACCTGAGCAGGATCCATACATCTGTATGCACAAGCTCTAATTTTTCGCTCATCTTTTCTTTCCCAACTCTGAGAAATTTGACTCTCTTCTGTTTTCCATAAATGCAGTTCTCACAGAAGTCCAAATCAACATTCTTCAAACCTGGCAACAAATTCCTTGAGTGAAGAATCTTCATCCCCTTTTCACTCATGTGCCCGAGCCTATGATGCCATAATGCTGCATCTGCTCCTTTGGAAGTTAAAGCATTAACAGAGTTAGAAATGCCATTGCATAAATACAATGTACCAACCTTTTTGCCTTTTGCTATTACCAGGGCTCCTTTGGTGACCTTCCAAGCTTTATCTGTGAAAGTTGTCACACAACCTTCACCGCCTAACTGCCCTGTTGAAATCAGATTTTTCTTTAGATCTGGAACATGCCTTACCTCCTTTAGTAGCCATTGGTTTCCATTCTACTGTTTTACAAGAACCTTACCCGTTCCAACAATTTTACAGGGTTTATCATCACCCAAATGAACTTGTCCAAAATCTCCTTGAACATAGTCATGAAAGTATTTCTTATCAGGTGTGGCATGGAATGAGGCCCCTAAATCTACCACCCAGGAATCAGTAATATTTTCGAAAGAAAGAATCAAAGCATCTTGTAACACCTCACCTGTCACATTTGCTTCGTGATTGTTTTCTTGCTGTGCATCTCCTTCTTTTCCCTTCCGAGATCTATAGTCTTTCTTCAGGTGTCCTTTCTTTCCACATTTCCAGCACACTATCCCCGATTTAGACTTGGATTTGCCTTTCCTTGATTTACTGCGATATCCTGAGCTCTTTCCTCTTTCCATTTTTCTTCCCCTAGACTCTGCACTCAAAGCATTTCCCGATGTCACACCAGAGCTTTTTCGTCGCATTTCCTTGCTAAGGATAGCACCGACAACATCATCAAACTTTAAAGTACTAGATCCAGACACAGAGTTACTAATAGCCATTACTAAACCATTCCAACTTTCTGGCAATGAGCACAAGAATAACAGAGCTCTAACTTCATCTTCAAAATTTACCCCTATAGAACTTAACTGACTTGTAACTGTATTAAAATCATTTAAATGGTCTGCAACAGATCCACCTTCCGACATCTTCATATTAAATAATCGTTTCATAAGAAATACCTTGTTTGAGGCCGAGGGTTTTTCATATAGTTTTGACAATGCCTGAATCAAACCCTCTGTCGTTGTTTCCTTCGAAATGTTGAAGGCGACTAACGCAGCGAGGCACAACCGTATTGTTCCGAGTGCCTTTCTATCAAGAAGGTTCCATTCTTCATCTGTCATACCCATTGGTATCTTTGCTTTTCCACCCAATGGTAGGTATAGATCTTTCTGATACAGATAATCTTCCATCTGCATCTTCCATAGCGAGAAGTTTTGGCCGTTAAATTTCTCGACCCTAAACTTACCATCTTCCGCCATTGCTCCCACTCGAACCAGGAACCCTTCTTTCCTGCCAGTTTATCAGCCAAATAGACCTTCGGCTCTGATACCAGTTGTTAGAAAATTATATATTACGGAGTGTTGTGGCCAGCAACAACCCCCCCTAATTCAGCCTAATATCAGTCATGATGATAGATTGAATAGGGGATCCTTAGTTAAATTTCGGAAAACAAAGACTTCTTATGAAATTACAAGCATAAAACGTAGAAAAAGGTCCTTGGATGATTTAAGCCTAAAACTATGTTCATAAAAGCAAATCTCTAAGAGTGCATCACGAAAAAGATAAAAAACACCTTCGTTCCCTCTCTAAAAAAACGCCAATATGCGCATCGCCTCGGCGTTGATGAACAACATCGCATCGCAATACACTAGCCTCCATAAAGAAAAACTTGTAAACCCGCCGACCTGCGATCGTGCGATCGCGCGATCGCACATCGCAGAAACTAGGCGAAGTACGTTGGCAAGCATTGAATTGTTGCGATCTGCGATGGCAGTGATTTGCGATCTGCGATCTGAAAAGACTTATCACACGATAAACCCAAGATTAAGTGCGCACCTTGAAGAAATTTAATGACCACATGCTTGAGTATCTAGGAATGATTGCATTACATTTATCGAAGAGTCAAGTCATGATGAATGTCAGGGTTATGCATTCATTAGAGATTAATACTTTAACGTCAAATCTTTTCATTTCCCTTCTTCTTTGCGTAGACTGCAAGACACGCAACTAATATAAGTTTATATGCAGGAAACATTTGAGGGAAAGAGGAAAGCGCCAATCAGATAGTAAAGAGAGAACGCCTCCGCAAACGGATGCCGCATGCAGCAGAACCGCGGATTCCAGACTATCAGCCAACCGGCACTGATGAAATTAGACTATTCAAGACTCAGAGTCAAAGGTGCACAAAAGCAGCGTGTTCAGAAAAGATCCTGAAGCTCAGACTTGGTAAAGCAGAGAAAGAAGCGCATGAGAAGGAAGACACTTCAGGAAAACCTGGAACAAAGAACGGAAACAATTCTTAAAACAGGGGGATGTCCATACATCACGACTCCTAACCCACTCAGTCATTTGCACAACCGGAAACCGAAAACAGCAACAGCAAAATCAGTTCGAGAAGAACCTGGGTTATGCTAAGTATACACGTGGCGAATACACCCAGCTAGAGAAAGGTTTTCGAAAATATCTTCTGGTCTGCCGGAAGGAAGTGCCAGCTCCTGTTATTTCCACTTTTATCTCCAGAGCGAAAGAAGAAAGTGGCCAGCCGACTCTTCCCAGGAAAACGTTGCACTGTTGACAGCACTAAAGAGAATATACAGAAACGGTCAGAAATTAGATTTTAAATTTAGAAATAAAGTTGCTTTTAGTAAAAGGGCGGTCATTTGAAGCCGATTCCCTAATTTCATGTAATTAAGATTGATTAGTTAGTAGTATTTAACCCTTCTCATGGTTTTTAGAGAAGGGTCCAGAAATCTGTCAAAAAACTTATCCTCAGAACATGCACTTCTGCACCCTCGGAGGAGGTTTTTGATGAATAGATGGATCAAGATTTATTTATGTTTGCATTTTAATATCTGTTACTGATGTTGCACTTCTGTACTCTTAGCAGATGTTAGAACAAGTAGAAATAAATCATTATTACTTGAAGTTTATTGGTGAAGTTAGTCATAAATGGTACTTTTATCTCTTGACTAGATTCTGCTAGTATCCCTAAAGTGATATGTAGCTGAGTTCTTTATATGTTATTGTATGAATGTCTGCATTACCATTTGGCACTTTTGTACGGTGGGATCATTTAATCATGCTTAACATATAGAAGATTGATTATGCGATATGCTATTCACAACTATTCTGCCTAACTTCTTATGCAGAATGGTTTATCTTTATTGGTTTATATTATGATATCAGTTGAATGATCTTTATTACCAGCTGCTGTTAGAAATCTTTCTAGATCGCATAAACAAAAGAAAAACACCCCGGGTTAGCATAGATCAGATGTATTTCTCTTCATTAGATTACATTAGCATAGAGTTAGTTTAGCAGTTAGAATCAAGACTAGTTTAGAAAAACCTCTAGATTAATATCATCAGACTCTACGCACACACACACACCCATCACATTGGGAAACTAGTCCCATTACCCCCAGTTTGACCCGCTACTCCAAACGGGCAAGGAGCTGCCAACCAGGTTCCAGACCGGGTGGGTATCCCCCTTGTTGTTGACCCGACTTCGGGGCCCTCAACATTTCTGGCGCTAGAAGGAGGGCCTGAGCCTATTGTCTGTTGGAATATTTTTAAAACTAAAAGAGGATGTCTACTCACAGAATTCCCATTTGGAGTTGCATCCATGTTCCTACATCTTCCAACACTCCACCGGATGTGGTAAGACTATTATCTCAGGTAAAATTTAATGGTGAGAATAATTCTTCTGCATTTCATCACGCCTTACAGTTCATTCATAGAGTCTCTAGTGCTGATATTCAGAAAATTGACGAAGGCGTTTTATGCAGGATTTTTACTCTCACATTCACAGCAGAAGCTAGGAAATGGTGCAGAAACCTCCCAGCTGCATCAGTCCACAGCTGGGACCAACTCGTTAAAGCTTTCATCTTGGAATTTGATTGCTATGAATACGACCAGGTGTATGATGAAATCGACTATCTGCGAAAACAAGACGAACCCGTGAGGGATTTCAATATACGATTTCATCTTAAATGCCTACAATATGATCTTGAGGATGAGCTCACAGATGAAGAATCTTCGGATTGTGATGAGGTTTCCCTACCTCCTGTACCTGAACAAACAGAATTTAGCCTAGGAGTTTTGCATGCTCTGACATCAAAAGAAGAAGGCGAAAGTACTGAAGAGGAAAGCACCCTGACACCAGAAGACGACTTTAAAATAAAGTCAAACAGTATTTTTTCGAATCAAACACTGATGCCAAGGTTAGATCCATCCACCATTTCTCTTTCGAAAAGTATCGACGAAAAAAGGTATGATCTAAAGCCTGATACTTATTGTGGATCTGATGAACGAGATTTATTTAATGTTTTTAAATGCATTTTTCCAGATCCACACTTTTCTCTTTACCCTGATGTTTTTAGTAATAACAATCTTCTCCCTCATAATATCAATTTTATTCCATCAGAGGATTATTCAAACAAGACATCGTTGGGCTTCCGAAATAAAGAGACCAATATATCACAGCCTACGATTTATACCAAACAAGAGCTGCCTCATCTCCCTTGTCTAAAAACACATAATGAAAAAGAGGAACATAGGGAAAATGGTAAAGTCTTTCGAGATAATTGCTGTGATAACTGTGATAATGTCGAATTGTCACAAGTAACTCAATTAGGGTCAGATCATAAGAAACATCTTAAATCAGAAGCTATCCCATCTAACCCTCATCTCAAAGCAAAATCCCATTTGAATATCCACGACGATGCTCCTATCTATGATTCATATCCAGAGGAGGTCTCCATCCCTGATCGCAATCATGATTTAATTCCTAATTCGCAGAACCCGACCAGTTCTTGTGAAAAGCAGAAAGTTACAAGTAACTCCCAGACGTGCGACGCCACTGTATATACAGCTACCCAATCTTTTCTTTTTCGCTTACATTCCTTTTGTACAAAATCGGACTTCTTTTTAAAACTCCAAAATTTTGATAGATTAGATTTTGGCGATTTATGTAAAAAAACTTTCATTTCAAGCGAGATCGCTAAAAATTCAGAATTAACAATCAACGGGTTACAAGCCATTGAAATTGAAGAACCTATTTCACGGTTCGGCTTGTTATCCTTACTATTGAAAGATCACCCATTTACAAAAGAAATTCATCCCAATTTTTGTGATCCAATAGGTATTCGGTTGGAAGAAACCTATCATAAGAAGATAAAATCAGACAAGATTCCAACTAGATTCACGGTTCCTTACCCCCTAACCAACAAGTTCTACCCAAGGGGAATTCAATTCATTTTTTTTATGCTCGGGCGATCTATGTGGCTAGGAATAATAATGAATCGTTGGTTCCATTGGAAATACCATTTTTCTTAGCTATTTCCTGTACATAATTAGAGTAGGAGTAGTGGTAATTTAGATAGGGTATTAGTTTGCTTCCAATAAAGATAGGCAAAGTCAGTTGTATTCTCTACATGACCCTAGATAACAATTGCCTATCCAAAATAAAGTTTGTTCTGGCTAAACAGTATTTGACGGTTACTGAAGAAACCTTGTCTCTGTTAAAGATTTTGGAATTTCGGCTCTTATGAACAGCTAATCCTGTGGGAGTCTGGCCTTTATTATCAATAGATCTTTAACCCAGAGATGATGTTAAAGTTCAAACCCAGAAAATTTTTAAAGAAAGTTATCTCGGTGAGGAATTCGTTTTAGATCAGCACAATGAAAGGTATCAATATTAGAATAAAGATTCTCTGTAAAAGCAACCATTATCAAAAGCAACCCTATCATTGTCGTCCAGAACTTTCTTAAGGAAAGAGAATTTGACTTCCTCCCTGCTAAAGGAAAATGCAACGTTCAGAGAAATGACCCAGAAAGATGCTATATCTCAAAGAATAAGAGGTCTCATCACGAGCCGACTTATCATAATCACAGATGTTATAACTTGCTGACTTTGCCAAAACTGTCTACCAAAACAGGGCAACGACTCAAGATTGTTGCAATCAAAAGACAAGGGGTCTCATCACGAGCCAGCTTGTTCAACAAAAGTATAAATCGAGTGAATGACTGTGTCATAATTTGGCCACCAAACCAAGACATTGTTCTTTAGAGAATAAAAAAGGAAAAAGCATCAGCAAAGGTATATTTCTTTTGAAAAAGTTGTTAAAAAACCCAAAGCTGGATAAAGGATCATTCCTGGATAATAGGTAACCCTGTCGAGGCTATGGACGCCTGCTGGCAGCAGTGGCTCTACCTGCGACAAAAGGGCATTCTTAAAAAGGGGTTGATACATAAGAGAACTCTTTATTTCTATGTCTTAACAAGACCAAGTAGTAACTGATCTAAACTCGGAAAACAACCTGGGAATGCAAGTAATTGAAATAAGATGGGGATAAAACAAAACATCATTGATGCTTTGAAGTATTGTTTGTTGTTATCTTTTTATAATAAAGTTCGAATTCCCTGAGAAAATTTTTAAAAGAAAAGTCCGAAAACATCAATAGAAAAAGAGCAGAGATAACTGGTTCTCCCAAGTGAATCGCCAATTGTTGTGGCCAGCAACAACCCCCCCCTAATTCAGCCTAATATCAGTCATGATGATAGATTGAATAGGGGACCCTTAGTTAATTTTCGAAAAACAAAGACTTCTTATGAAATTACAAGCATAAAACGTAGAAAAAGGTCCTTGGACGATTTAAGCCTAAAACTATGTTCATAAAAGCAAATCTCTAAGAGTGCATCACGAAAAAGATAAAAAACACCTTCGTTCCCTCTCTAAAAAAACGCCAATATGCGCATCGCCTCGGCGTTGATGAACAACATCGCATCGCAATACACTAGCCCCCATAAAGAAAAACTTGTAAACCCGCCGACCTGCGATCGTGCGATGGCGCGATCGCACATCGCAGAAACTAGACGAAGTACGTTGGCAAGCATTGAATTGTTGCGATCTGCGATGGCAGTGATTTACGATCTGCGATCTGAAAATACTTATCACACGATAAACCCAGGATTAAGTGCGCGCCTTGAAGAAATTTAATGACCACATGCTTGAGTATCTAGGAATGATTGCATTACATTTATCGAAGAGTCAAGTCATGATGAATGTCAGGGTTATGCATTCATTAGAGATTAATACTTTAACGTCAAATCTTTTCATTTCCCTTCTTCTTTGCGTAGACTGCAAGACACACAACTAATATAAGTTTATATGCAGGAAACATTTGAGGGAAAGAGGAAAGCGCCAATCAGATATTAAAGAGAGAATGCCTCCGCAAACGGATGCCGCATGCAGCAGAACCACGGATTCCAGACTATCAGCCAACCGGCACTGATGAAATTAGACTATTCAAGACTCAGAGTCAAAGGCGCACAAAAGCAGCGTGTTCAGAAAAGATCCTGAAGCTCAGACTTGGTAAAGCAGAGAAAGAAGTGCATGAGAAGGAAGACACTTCAGGAAAACCTAGAACAAAGAACGGAAACAATTCTTAAAACAGGGGGATGTCCATACAGCACGACTCCTAACCCACTCAGTCATTCGCACGACCGGAAACTGAAAACAGCAACAGCAAAATCAGTTCGAGAAGAACCTGGGTTATGCTAAGTATACACGTGGCGAATACACCCAGCTAGAGAAAGGTTTTCGAAAATATCTTCTGGTCTGCCGGAAGGAAGTGCCAGCTCCTGTTATTTCCACTTTTATCTCCAGAGCGAAAGAAGAAAGCGGCCAGCCAACTCTTCCCAGGAAAACGTTGCACTATTGACAACACTAAAGAGAATATACAGAAACGGTCAGAAATTAGATTTTAAATTTAGAAATAAAGTTGCTTTTAGTAAAAGGGCGGTCATTTGAAGCCGATTCCCTAATTTCATGTAATTAAGATTGATTAGTTAGTAGTATTTAACCCTTCTCATGGTTTTTAGAGAAGGGTCCGGAAATCTGTCAAAAAACTTATCCTCAGAACATGCACTTCTGCACCCTCAGAGGAGGTTTTTGATGAATAGATGGATCAAGATTTATTTATGTTTGCATTTTAATATCTGTTACTGATGTTGCACTTCTGTACTCTTAGCAGATGTTAGAACAAGTAGAAATAAATCATTATTACTTGAAGTTTATTGGTGAAGTTAGTCATAAATGGTACTTTTATCTCTTGACTAGATTCTGCTAGTATCCCTAAAGTGATATGTAGCTGAGTTCTTTATATGTTATTGTATGAATGTCTGCATTACCATTTGGCACTTCTGTACGGTGGGATCATTTAATCATGCTTGACATATAGAAGACTGATTATGCGATATGTTGTTCACAACTATTCTGCCTAACTTCTTATGCAGAATGGTTTATCTTTATTGGTTTATATTATGATATCAGTTGAATGATCTTTATTACCAGCTGCTGTTAGAAATCTTTCTAGATCGCATAAACAAAAGAAAAACACCCCGGGTTAGCATAGATCAGATGTATTTCTCTTCATTAGATTACATTAGCATAGAGTTAGTTTAGCAGTTAGAATCGAGACTAGTTTAGAAAAACCTCTAGATTAATATCATCAGACTCTACGCACACACACACACCCATCACATTGGGAAACTCGTCCCATTACCCCCAGTCGGACCCGCTACTCCAAACGGGCAAGGAGCTGCCAACCAGGTTCCGGACCGGGTGGGTATCCCCCTTGTTGTTGACCCGACTTCGGGGCCCTCAACACGGAGCAATGGAACACATAAAATATTGCAGAAATATAAACACAGCAAACACATAAAACAAGAGAGACACAGATATACGTGGTTCACCCAGTTTGGGCTACGTCCACCCTGAACAGCCAGTCCTTCCTTTCTATTATCCAGCAAAATGAAGAGACACAACCTATAGCAAATCCGTTGTAATATCCTCTATTTTCTCTCACAGTCTCACCTCTCTATTTCTCACTCACAGAATACACATCTATTACACAGCCTCAAATACAATTCCCTCATACAAAGAGAGGGGTTTCCTTCTAGGGAAAAAAACCCTAAACTAAACATAAGTTCTACCGTCAGATCATCTGCCTAATGAACGACCCAGATTGACTAGAAATTGCTATACTTTTACAAGGCAATTTTATAGCTATTTTTAGCTTCAGGGGCGCTGCTCCCGAAACCCCTCGCCAGGGGGGGGGCTCCCAAAGGTCGCAGCTGCCCCCCCCCGACCCCCCCTGCAGTGAATATTTTACAGGCGGCATTGCCGCCCCCATTTCAAACTGGGGTCCAATGTGGCGATACCTTTGAATATAGAAGATAATCAGGCTCCACACCCAACAATAATCACGGATGGAGGACCACAATTTGTTGGTAATAAAGTTGTTGCAACATTAAAAGACTATCATATTCAGCACAAGATTACCACTCCATACCACCCACAGGCAAATGGCTAGGTAGAGAGTACGAATAAAGTAATAGAAGCAATATTAACAAAAACCATTGCGTCACACAAATGCGATTGGGCTACAAGATTGCTGGAAGCCTTGTGGGCATACTGAACAATGTGGATAAACACCACCGATTATTCACCATATCAGCTAGTATTTGGAAAGGAACCCATCTTTCCAATAGAATTCGAAATACAAACGTTGAGAACAACACAAGAAGTCGGTCTAGATTTAAATGAGGCCCAGATTAATAGACTACAACAAATCAATGAGCTAGATGAAATTAGGCTCTCTTCTCTTCAACATACTGCATTAATCCAACAACAGAGAGCAAAATGGCACGACGCCCTCATCAAAAAGAAAGTCTTCCATGAAGGAGATTGGGCACTCCTATACGATTCCAGGTTTTAGGATTTTCCGGGGAAACTTCAAACTCGCTAGCTAGGACCATATGAAATCTAGAAAATGCATGATAATGGCACCATTACTTTAACTACCATTGACAGATTTGGACAAACCTTTAAAGAAAATGGCCACCGAGTTCGACTGTACCGCAAACTGCTTACCTAAGAATCCTTCTACCAGCAAATTCGGAAAGACTCTGACATGCAAATTCTGGCTGAGGAAGAAAACTCTTCCTCGCCTTTGGTTCACTAAGAAATTTGATTGCTTTTAAATTTTGTACATAACTTTTTTTGTTCTGTTTGTGTAAATTACTTTTTGTACAGATTTCTACATTTCTGCAATTTTTTCATTTTGTTGTTCCTTTTCAAAGGAACAACATTTTCACTACTTTGCTGTTCCTTTTCGAAGGAACAACACTGTTGCATTTTGTTGTTCCTTTCGGAAGGAACAATATTCTCACCGCTTTGTTGTTCCTTTTTGAAGGAACAACTGTTATAGACATTTTTGGGCACTGCAACCCCAATCATACTTGTCCATAAACCAAGGGCTCCTAAGTCCCTAAAAGTGTTGCTTCATACCCTAAAGGAACAAGGTCAGCTGATTACATCATCTCCCAGAAGTTCTCCATAGAAAACTGCTCAGAACTAGTCAAAGTTGGACCATACAGACTGCCCAATGTAGAGGGTGCGATGCATCTCACCTGCTCAGTGTAAAGGGTGCGACGTATACTGGAAAGCCTTTCTTTAGGGTGCAATGGGCGGGAGTAGACAAATGGAAAAGACAATTTGCAAGGTGGATTGTCATGGAATATTCCAGAAACTTCTCCTGTGACACTTACCTCTCTGAATTCGCCCAGGGATGGGTAAGAGATCATCAATCTCCAAGTGGAATCAAGAACTATCAGAGAGAGGACACTAATCAAAATCCCAGAAGCTGACTCACCCCCCTGCAATCATCTATATATGGATCCCTCATCCCAGAGATCCAGAGGATGGAATTTTGTATCTTGTAAGGAAGTGTTGTTAGTTTCTTGGTGGGATATCATAGTGTTGGGTGATCTAAGCTTTTCATGAGGTGAAGAAGGGCTTTCATGCTAGGAGGATGACTTTGGGTCAGATAAATAGGTTGTAATCCTCTCTTCTAATCTTTATATCAATAAATCTATTCAAGTTTTCCTCCACATTCTTGTATGTCTGATAGTATATGCATTTGTGTGGTCAATATATATCTGGTCCTATATTGTTTATGATTGTAGATCTCTGCATTTTGAAGGTATTATGTTGCTTTGACTTTACAGGTACTCTTTGAAGCGGAGTGGTCAAGGGAGAAGTGGCAAAGACCTATCGGTGAGGAGAAGGGACAAGCGAAAAACCGAGCGAAAGATCGAGGTTGGTATTCTTTGATCTTCTCCTATCTATTTCTCATAAAGGAAAACGAAAGTAACTTTAATTTGTTTGTTTCTAAGATAGCTACCCATCTTAGTGGGACTAGTAGCTCTGCATAGACACTAGATTTCCCGATAACAAAATGGCGACCATACTGGGGAGCGAATAGATTGTTTGCTTGTCTATATTTGTTTGTTTTATAAACTTACAGACGGAGCCTGAAGTTAAGCCAGCTAGCCTTCAAACTGCATTTTCTATGCAAGTGCAAAGTAGATCAATGCTGCTTCAGTCTATCTCTGGGTTTTGTTTATAAACTGAACAATCGATTTGCAAACATCCTAATTGCCCTAGTGGTGGCTCTAGTAACCTCATTAGATTAGCCCCTGTGATTTCTATTTACTGACTACCATTAGCTCGGCCTAAATCCCTGAACTAAGCTGCAAACTGTGACCCAGAACCAAGTTGAAGTCTCGTCCCTGGACCATCACACTTTCTCCTCTTGGGAATCTAGATGCATCGCACCTCCCGTGTGCAGTAGGTGCACTGCATTGCACTTTCCCTATGTTGCAGGTGCGTTGATCAGACAAGACCTCTTCTGCTCTCAGATTTTGGTTTTGTGTTCACTCTCTTCAGCTTTATTCAGGAGTTTTGTTGTCTGTGATCAGTATACCACTGTGGAAACTCCCTTCCTTTGCATGATTCCACCTCCATAGTACAAAGAATTGTGAATGTTTTTATGTATTGTGCGCCATTTACAGTTCTCTTTTACAAAAAGTAACATAATCAAACTGTCGTCTTTTGATTTGGAAGTGTCGCAAGTGTCATTTTCAGTCAAAGAAAAGAATTCTATTGTTCTGGATGGTTGATTATATAGTTACTCTTGTATTTGATTTGAATCAGTAGTTTTTCAAGTGTCAAAAGCAGTTTTCAATTCAAAATAGCAAAGTGTCGTCATTATCTTCCTTTCGTTTTTGAAGAGAAATTTGTTAGTATTGTCGCTTTGAAAAGATAATTCAGATTTGTACTTAGCATTCTTCTTGTCATTCACACATTAAGAAAGCTGAAAACAAATACATGCATGTGCATTTGCATTTAGACTGCTTATTGGTTTGATTTAGGACAGTGCATCTAGTGTATGCTCTCTACTCTATGTTGAAAGAATATCATCTCTCTTTCTTTAGTAGCTAGGATTTTCATTGCAAAAAGAAGATTAAACAATTGTTTATCATCTTAAATTGCATTTTAGGAATTGTATATCTACATCACGTGGTGAACCTGAAAGGCAAATTTCTTAAGAAAGATCAACTGTAGAATAAATTCAATCAACATAAAACGCTTTGGAACCTAACGCACAACATCTAGAAGTCTAGGCTAGAGATGTATTCCAGTGTCGTAAAGCCTGGTAACTGTTGCTTTCATTGTTGGTTGGGTGATTCCTCCTCTTTGAGACGACAAGTGCCAGTATGGACTTGTGCTCCCACGTACTGTCGAGTATATATTGGGAGACCACAATATGCTATATCCTTTATCCATAGGAAGCCGTGTCTGCCGCCTTATCGATCGCAATGTACTGAACACAACATTCGGGAAGATTGACTGCCGTACCGTAAAAAGTATTCTGCAGTTTTACAATTGGTTTGGTAATCCCTCTATCTAGATTTCTAGAGTAGTCTCTTTCGTTCCTTTTCAGACTCCTTAAAGGAAAAGGTCCATCTGAGCACTAGTCACTTTAGGCTCATTAAAAATCGAAGGCGACTAAAGTCATATTTTGTTTTTTCTCGAATCTTAAAAATTGAAAAAACAAGTTGTGTCAAAGCATATAAAATTTATTTTAATCGGAATAATATCACCATTCTCGCGTTGGTCTTAGGTTGAGAAAAATGGAGTCCACCAACCAAGGATTTCCCCTTGGAGGAAATCCTAGTCCTTTCTCCTCTTGGGGAGATGTTGGTGCACCTCATATGGCCACATTGTCACTTCCAGGATTGACGATTGGCTTGCCAATATGGCTCTTCTCGACCTCCGTCATTCAGAACACCATGATTCCTGAACAATCGAGTCAGCAACTAGATGATACTAAAGTTACCCCCCAACCTTCTACTTCGTCTGATTCTCCCTCTCCTCCTTCCTCTTCGCTTGATGAAGCTGGTAAAGCCAAAAATCAAGTAACTAAGAAGGAGAAGAAGGGGAAGGAGAAGAAAGAGAAGAAGAAGAAAGGGCCAAAGGAAAAAAGGGGTAACCGGATATCGTCTAGTGAAAATCCACACACTGCACTGTCCAAGCTTAAATCTCCATGTGTCATTTGCAAAGGAGACCACTATCATCGAGATTGTCCTTGCATCCCTCAGATCTTAAGGAACTGGTCTCCTCATTTGCACAATCCGGTGTGATCAACCTCTGAAGATCATGTTGAAGGTACACCATCAACTAGTGAAAGCGAAGCATTTGGACAGAAAAGGAAATGTAAATTTCCTTGTAAATTGTGTGAAGGCGATCACGTCGTCCACTGTTGTCCCTTCCTAGAAGAAGCTAAAAGGCTCTTGGATAACCGTCTTGCTTCATCGCTACGGCTTCCTTCTGGATATAAGAAACTCTTGCCGAGTCCATCACTAGTTGAAAATCCAACTGACATGCCATTATGGTCGGTCGAAGCATCTATCATTGAAGATAAACCCGCTGAATCCATACCAGACGAAAGTCAAAAGGTTGAGGCGGCAGTCGACCCAGTCTTGTCTTCAGAAGGTCCATCTTCAGATGATACAATCACCGAAGAGAATGAGAACGACACCGTTCAAATTCTTTTCGTAAACACAGACTCCAATGAACATGGGGGCAATCTACCCATTCCTTTATCGCAGGAAGGAAGTTTGTCAAAGTCATATCCAGCCATCTATTTGGTCCCACCTCCAAGCAACCTAGTCATTTCCTTCGATTGGAATCTACTAGGCAGACCTTGTTTACCGGCTAGTGTACCATTCCGAATCATTGTACAAGCTTACAAAATGGTCATGGCCGGTACCATCATAGATGAAGGGGCTTCTGTGACTATCCTTTCCTCAACTGCTTGGAAAGTGCTTGGTTCGCCATCGCTTCTACCTGAGATGAGAAATCTGACAGGCTTCGACAAAGGAACCAATCGACCATTAGGGATCCTTCCCAATGTACCTATAACATTGAGAAGGAAAAATATTTATATGAACGTAATGGTAGTCCAAGGACCTCTAGATTATAATCTACTCCTTGGGCGTGACTATATTTATAGCATGGGAGCCATTGTCTCCTCACTCTTTAGAGTAATGTGTTTTCTGCATGAAAGCCGAGTGGTCCAGCTCGTAGACCAGCTTTCGTTCCCTGGCTCACACATAGCTAATAGTCAAATGCCATCCCTAAATGGTCTTTTCACGCAAGGGATGTCTCATCAATCTTTGGTTTGTCCACCTGAAGAACGCGAGTAATTCAGAGGAACATGACTGAAACCCAGGGGGGCATGCACCCTGGTCTACTTTGGCAGGGAAAATTCAGGTATAGGGTAGGTTTTCGCGAAGGATATATGATTGGTCCGACGCCCGTCCGTATAGGAAGAGGAAGTTAGACTGGGATAAGATTCCTTCATCAAGGTTAGGTGATTGGAGCCTTTGTCCAAATGGACTAAGCCGAGGAAGTGTTTCTGTCTGCTGCGCAGATGGAAACTATCTTGCAAGTGTGAGAACTTCTAAATGGTAACCTGGAAACTTTACTTCACTATACTTGGGGGCATGCAAACCTTTTGTGATCAAGTGAAAAGCGACCAAAATAATGCTAACTCTATGGTTCCGCTGACTTCAATTGCCTAAGTCAGGTGAGTGGTCGAGTCGACTGTTCGTCTTCGCAAGAGCCAGATGGCACCAGCAAAGTAAAGGAAAAATTTTCCTACCTAACCTTGGTAGTGATATTGGTAGTTAAGTAGAGGAGCGTAGTTGGTCGTTCCTAGCTTGCATACGAGAGGCAACGGAGCATAGCTTTGAAAGGTGCAAGCTCCATAAAAATGGAATCTATCGATGAGACATCCTTATTATACGACTGGCACGAGTAGTTTTTATGTGAAGTTCAAGCTCGTTAAAAATTAAACCTAAGCAATGAGCAAATGTTTCCCCCAGAGTTTAAGCTCATTAAAAAATGAACCAATTTCCGGTAAATAACCATTGTGAATGCGTTATCATCAACTTTCAAGCCTTGGTCATGTTCTCATCATCACCTCCACTCTGTCTTAGCCGATCATTCACCTCCATTTGTTTGTTTACCCCTTTTGAGGAATAGCTGCAAAGAGTGATCCTGTTAGCCATCCTTGTGGCACTGCCATGATTGGAAAATTACAAACATTACCTAGAATCAGCTGCTACCTGAAATTATCACTCGTTCCTCAAAAAACGAGTCTCCTTTAAGCTCTTTTCATCTGACTTGTAAAATATGAAAATATTTCCAAGCAATTGGCCTCTCCAGCTCGTTAAAGCTACCGGGAGTGTTATCCCTCCTCTAGATTTTAATCTTTTTGGACCTGAGGGATTATTACACAAAAAGATTGAGTGCCTGTTCTGTTCGGCTCGTTAAAATTATCAAAAATTCATCCCTTTCATATTATTTTATACTTTTTCGGACTTAATGGATTATATGATGCAAAAGGATTATTGGAGTTTCCTTTACATCCCTTTCAGGCTCTCTAAAATTGAAAAGGACCGAGTTATCTTTGTCGTTAAAATCTTTAAAATCAATAGCGACAAACTTGTCCATATAGACAAGAACGAGTTTCACTGTCGCTAGACTCGTTAAAACATAGCGATGGGTTTGCCCGAAGGGAAAATTATAGAACAAGCATATGTTATCCTCCTCAAGCTTGATAAAAATAAAGAGGTACTAGTCAGCAATGACTGGGGAAAAATTGGGAAGAAAACTTGAAGAAACTTTATTGGTAGCAAGTCACTCTTGAACATGACACTTTCACTCCACGTCCGAGTCAGGTTGGGTTATTCCATTCGCTAGTCATATCACCATTGGTCCATCGCATGATCCATATTTGGGGTTAACGCTACCAATCCATGTCAGTGTTGTCGGTATGTTCAAGAGAAGTCGCTCAGAGAATTCACCTGTGTCTCATCTGCTGCAATACATTCATGCTCCATTCTTTCATGACCGCCACCCTGAACCCTGTATCATCAGATCGTTTTCACCTCCAAAATCATTTACTCTGTTCTGTGTCGTAGATGTGGGATTCATTAAGGCCCTCCTACGATGGGTCACTTCTTGTCGACATCATCTCATTATCCAAGAAGTTGACTTAGGAACAACCCTTTCAATACTTTGAAGCTTGCACGCCTCAATGGCAAGTTTCTCACTTTCGGTGACAGGTTTACATCAATGGCCTTCGACCGAAAGATTTTGCGTGGTGTTCAACGCCAAGTCCCTTTTTCACACCACACAAATTTACTGTAGTACCTTGAGGGTCATCATCATTATCAGTGATTCCTCTCGCACCTGTTAACAGCTTACATCATTGGCTGGTAATTAGGTGATGTCTTTCCATGTTCGACTCCAGAACATCTTTCACATGGATCGACTTGTACTCCGAGTGAAGATTGGATGAGTTTGAAGACCCCGGATCTAGTTTCATCCATCCGGGCTGTGATATATTCATGAAAATAAAGACATCAAATGTACATCATTGTTGCACAGATGATCATCTGAATCAAAGGATGATGGCTCTATCAGAATCATCAGTCTGCCACACAAACGGTTGTCTGTCTTATGTACATGAAAATGAATTTATAAATCTGAGCATGGGAATGCCCGCCTCAGCTAGATCACGAAAAATATTATGAAGATAATGTATTACATTGTATCTTATTACAGGTCGCCTTCTAGCTCGAAAAAACTTTGGATCCTCATGATAAAGCATTTCACCCGACATCAAAAGATTAATGACCTCATGCTTTAGGGGGAAACTGTTATAGAAATTTTTGGGCACTGCAACCCTAATCATACATGTCCATAAACCAAGGGCTCCTAAGTCCCTAAAAGTGTTGCTTCACACCCTAAAGGAACAAGGTCAGCTGAGTACATCATCTCCCAGAAGTTCTCCACAGAAAACTGCTCAGAACTAGTCAAAGATGGACCATACAAACTGCCCAGTGCAGAGGGTGCGATGTATCTGACCTGCTCAGTGTAAAGGGTGTGATGCATACTGGAACGCCCTTTTGTAGGGTGTGATGGGCGGGAGTAGACAAATGGCAGAGACAGTTTTCGAGGTGGATCGTCATGGAATCTTCTAGAAACTTCTCCTGTGACACTTGCCTCTCTGAATTTTCCCAGGGATGGGTAAGAGATCATCAATCTCCAAGTGGAATCAAGAACTATCAGAGAGAGGACACTAATCAAAATCCCAGAAGCTGACTCACCCCCCTGCAATCATCTATATATGGATCCCTCATCCCAGAGATCCAGAGGTTGGAATTTTGTATCTTGTAAGGAAGTGTTGTTGGTTTCTTGGTGGGATATCATAGTGTTGGGTGATCGAAGCTTTTCATGAGGTGAAGAAGGGCTTTCATGCTGGGAGGATGACGTTAGGTCAGATCAATATGTTGTAATCCTCTCTTCTAATCTTTATATCAATAAATCTATTCAAGTTTTCCTCCACATTCTTGTATGTTTGATAGTATATGCATTTGTGTGGTCAATATATATTTGGTCCTATATTGTTTATGATTGTAGATCTCTGCACTTTGAAGATATTATGTTGCTTTGACTTTACAGGTACTCTTTGAAGTGGAGTGGTCAAGGGAGAAGCGGCAAAGACTTGTCGGTGAGGAGAAGGGACAAGTGAAGAACCGAGCGAAAGATCGAGGTTGGTATTCTTTGATCTTCTCCTATCTACTTCTCATAAAGGGAAACGAAAGTAACTTTAATCTATTTGTTTCTAAGATAGCTACCCGTCTTAGTGGGACTAGCAGCTCTACATAGACACTAGATTTCCCGATAACAACAAAACTTTGGTCTGCACTCTACAAGTTGATGCTGAAAGGGCCAGTGGTGTAGGGATTTGTTTGGCTAATTAATGCTGAACTTGGGTTAGGCCCCTACAAGCCAACACAAAGGTATGTACTTTTGTTCATTCTTATAGTTATTGGATCCTTGTTATTGGATCGGTTTTGGATCAATTTGACTAGAAGCCTATGGGAGCCATTTGGAGGACTTTTCTTGATGGTTGAAGTCTCTCCTAGGAGCAAATATTGTAGTGATTGGATTGGGTGCCATTTGACTAGTGGAGGGTAGTGTGTTGGATACCCAAAGTAGCCCATGACTAGCAGTCATAAAGAGAGTTTGACCACTGAAGTTTGGGGAGCCTCTGTGTAGCTCTTTGATGGACAAAAGAGTCTACTAGAAGGCATATTGGAGCTCAGGGATTGCCCAACCTAGAAGAGTATATTGGATCAACTCGTGTTCATTGAAGAGGAAGGGAATTACAACAATGATAGGTGGTGGCTTTCCTGTAGACTGTATGTGTTTTCATTTGATGGACTAAGGGGTAGCTAGAGAGTAGAATGAGAGTGAAGGATCGACTGGACAAGATACAGAAAAGAGTCTGCAACATGATTGTCATTGTATATTGTATTCCATAGATTGTTGTGTTATTTAGATTGGTTTAATATAATGAAGATTGGGTTGTACATATTTCTACAATATTTTTGTAAAAAGTTTTCTATACTTGTGTGTGTGTGATTTATTGTTATCTATTTTCCATTGTGCAAAGTAGATTTTGCTGGGATTCTAAGATTCTATCCTAGACACAAGATTGTCGAAATTCAATAGTATTTCTTAGTTAAATAGGAGCATCCTATGCACATGGATTCAGGGAAGTAGATGAAGAGTCTTCCAGGTGTTTCAAGCTTAAGACAAGAAAAGAAAACTAGATTGGTTTCTAGTGGAACAAAGTTGTATTATAAGAGATCCATTTCTCATTTTCTATCAATAAAATTCTCAATCAAGGAGAGGGTTTTCCCAGTTGAGTTCCCTAGAAAAATTTTGTTTTGCAATTTTGTGATTTTTATTTAATTATGTTCTATTATGTTGCAATTAGTAGATAAATTATGTATTTTGGTGTTACAATTTAGTTTTAGAAATTTTGGCTACAACAATGCATAATTTTGAAGGATTTTTTACATGGTATTAGAGCAAGGAACAAAGTAAATACTCTCATAAGTTGATCCTTATATCACAAGAAGCAACACAATCATAGGAGAACTTCTGAAGAAACTGTAGCCTCTTGATCAATCCATGTCACCACTGAATTTCCTAGAATGCTTTAAGATCATAATTCCACAAGAGTGCTCGGTCTTGCTAATCACGAAAAAAATATGATTGAATTTATAAACTCTTGTCAACCCTAACCTTGCCTTCTTCTCCATAATTTAGTATACAAGTTTAAATCCTTTGAAATTTTAATAATAAAAATCATAGAAATGAGATTAGAAAAATACCTTTCAAACGTATCCATACACCTCGGAGTTCTCGAAGGTTGCAATTTTATCTCCATATGTGGACGACATGTTTCTGCTCCGAATTGCAGTGAAAACCTCCAAATCCAAATCAGGAGAAGAATATCTCAATTAAAGCTCAAAAAAGAGCAAACACAGATCTGATATAATAAATACACATTAAAAATCTAGTCGAATCGATAGGGCAATGAAGAATTGAATATCATAGAAGGGTATGGAATCTGCTGTGAAATCATAAATATTATGAGCAGAGAAAGAGCACCGAACTTAGCCCAAAATCTAGCAAGGGAGAATAGGAGCGGGAAAATAAATTTTAATAGGTCCATTTAGATTTTAGAGTAGTTGCCAAATTAGATTTTAATAGTAGGTAGTAAAATCTTATAAAGCAATTTCTATGGTTTCTTAGGTTTTCATTAAGTTTTATTTTTATTTGAGCAAAAGGAGGTCATCTCACATAGAAGTTATATCTAATGATGTTCAAGATAAGTAATAATGTTAGTCTAATTAGGGAATCAATAAAAAATATATGAGGCCTCTCTAATATATGTATGTATGTTCATATAAGGAGGGAAAATGGACATGATTTTTACATAATCTTTGAGGTGAAAAATATGCTTAAATCTATAAATAATGTTATCAATAAACTTAAATAGCTATAGGTAGCCCATTAATTTTTAGGAAGTTCACTTAGAGCTTAAAAATACCCTATTATAAGGCCTTCACATGTGTTGTTAAGAGAGACATGGGATAAATTTTGACTAAAGGAAATAAGGGATACAATAAGATCAATGTATAGCACCTACTCAAATAACCAAGAATATACCCAAACCATCAAGATGACACACTTCTCTGAGAAAAACTATGAAACACCATGGAATAAATCAAATTAAAACTTATAGCCAAAGCATTACGAGTTATAACAGAGTGTTTGAGTGAACACAATAAAAATAGTACACATTAGACATAATATCATATACACATGGATCATACCTATATAGCTAAATGTGGTAGCTAAAGGAACCTCTTCCTACACCTAGTGTCCTAGATGGCTAAGGCAACGTGTGATCAAACGAATGATACATTGATGAATTACATATAGATTCATATACATTAAATGGAAAATGATCAACGTGACAAGAATCATAGGGGTTGAGATGACAATATGTTAATTTTAGTTAACAATGGTATGTTCTATGTGTAGCACAATTACTTCAATGTTCCTTAAGCAGCCCAATAGAAATTTCAATTTAGATTTCTAGTAGCAATTACATTAACCATTAATCACATTGACATTAAAAGTAGATAGAACATAAAACAATATGCAGAAGACAAGCTAAGACAATATGACACCAGATTTGGTGGATGTCAGGGAAAAACCCAAATGTTGGGAAAAACCTTTGATCAATTCTTCTTATTATTATATCAAAAGTTCAGTAGAGAGAGAGAGAGAGAGTACAAAATTCAAATTGACTTGCCTAATTCAAATTCAAAACAGTCCTGTCAATTTATGTAGTCAAACTTCAACCCTAACTAGAAATTCAACGTTGGTCAAATTAGCAATAAATCATCCTCAAAATATCTCAGTCTTCCCTAGTCAAACTCGACCTGATAAGGAGGTCAAAGTCAGCCTAAAAAAACTCATTAAACTCGGTGAAAGGAAACAGAAAAAATGTGATAATTTTCTGTGGTCAAACTGCAGTCAACCATGAATTTAGTGCTGGTCAAACTGTCCATATTCCCTCGATTTTTGTGCCCAAAAATGTGGCCTAAAGAGAGAAAACCTCCTCCAAAAATCATAGTCAAAGCTAGTCAATAACTCCTTGGTCAACATTGGTCAAACTCGATCTACTACCTGAAATTTCGATCCTTCAATTCAGCCCAGAAAACTCATCCTTCTTGCCACACGTGTGAGAGAGACAAGTTTCCCAATAGTTGTATGAGCCAATGAGAGAAGGAGAGGGAATAATGTGTGAGCTATGATGATGCCAAATGAGATGTGATGTCACTTGTATTTATACAATTCACTGTGGATGAAGAGACACATCCATTGGGCTTCTTGAGCCTACATGTTGATGTGGCCGACCCAAGCCATTTGTACATGTGTTGGCATAAATTCAAAATCACACTTCCACTTTTCTAAATGAGATGATATTTATATTAATTTTTGTCTTCTCGAAAAGAGGAATTTAATGCAATCATCATCTCCGTCAAATGAGCTATCCCAAAGTGAAATTTAGCCCTAGTTTCCAATTTTAACACAATCAAAATTTTAAAATATCCTCTAAAATCCCAAATAGAAAATGGGGTAACAGATCCCATGACATCCAACTTGTGATCTATGGTGGGAAATCCTCAAAGTATCTCTGAAGAAAGATGTCTCATTGAGGCCGAGGTTAAGAAGAGGTACAATGCCTCACTAATTTGGTAGTTGAAGAAGTTTGAATCTTGGTTTGTCAATTTGTCCCTAAGTAGGCAAGGCAACATGGAAGGAGGTGACCCCCTTGGAAGAGTTTTATAGGGGAAGGCCACATAAGGCCTTATATAAAGATCTAAATCAAAGGACCTCCCTTATAAAAAGTTCTAGAAATGTAGATAACGACCCATCCAAATATTGATAAAGGCAATAGAACATCCCTTGAATCTCATAATATATGGTAGAATCTACAGATGAGGTGATCCTTTAATTCTATCTCATGTATATCGAAAAGCTAGAATATGTTATTAAGAAGAGAAAGGTCATTATGATTATTTTAAACTCGACATAAATGTAAACCCACTTTGAACACACCAAGGGGTATCTGAAGGGAAACATCTGGTGCTCTTCTGCATATGTGGTTAAACAAAATGACCCCCTTTCATTTGCATGAAGTGCTCCGTGTACAAATCCATGTTAGAGTCGAGGCCCTGAAAAGATGAAGTCGAAGTACATCGAATGTATTGTCTATAAATAACCTCTATAACAACCTGACACAAACATACAATGATGTCATTTACATTGGAGGTGTAAATCACATGAATTGTGTTACAACTTTAATCGCTTCCCCACAAAAATGTGTCATGCTTCCTTGTGATGATGCTTCAACCCTATTGGAGAACAACCTCACAATGTAAAAGGAATTTAAACATGATGTAACTTTAATGGTGCCCCACATTCACCCCCTAGCTCACCACTCATGGCTAATTTAAGGCTATTTCAAGAATTTATGTGGATAATATCATTTTATTTTCTATTATGTATATTATTATACATTAACACAATTGAGTTTAGCGGTTAAGGACTTAATTTAGGTGTTAGTGGTTAAAGGGTTAGCAATGAAGGTGTTTAGGTGGTTAAGGGCTAGGGGTTAATGGTCACAAGTTAAGAGGATAAGGAGTGATGGCTTAGGCGCTGGTTCATGGATTATAAGTTAGGGATTAGTTCTTAAGATTTAATGAGTCAAGGGGTTTATGGGTTATGAGTTGTGAGTTGTGAGTGTAGGGGTTAAGGGATTATGGATTTGGGGTTAAGGGGATAGGGAATTTAGTGGTTATGGGTTAAGGGATTGTGGTTTCTGATAATGGTACTCCTAATCCCCTTATCACCACTATTAGAGGTTCCCCTATAAATTTCTCTCTCTACCTTCCCTCTAGGTCCCTTAGACCCTCTAAAATTAAGCCCCAAGCCCCCTTCTCATTCTCTAATGCTAACATTATAGATCTTAGTAAACCATGTTTTTACCTTCGAATTCTACCATCCATGCTACCCTTGTGTCCCCTTGCCTCGTTCAATACACCATAACATACCCCCCCACAACCTTTTTGGTCATGCCATTCCACCTTTTTTTAATGTTATGAACCCCGAAATTTGGTTCCAAATCCCCTACAACTACACCCTTGGGCCCCCTTAGCTAAGAGATTAAACATATTAGGGGTTATGGGTTATGATAAGGGAGCCCCTAATCCCCTTATCACAACTACAAATAGGCTCACGAACACCATCAATATCTACTGGAGGTGTTGCAATGAAAGCAATAATGAATACAAAAGTTGTGGTCAATATGATAGGGATCATCAAGATGTTAAACCATCCAATGTAAATATGGTTTTCAATGCTAGTGATCTAGTCACATAAAAGACCCCATAAATTTGTGCTTTGTGACATCCCTAGGATTCAATAATTAATCCAAAGTGAGGATTCGTTGTTAAGTTGTTGGGATAGGGTCTCTAGGGTTAGTTTTGGGGTTAGTTAACCCAAATTTTCTGTAATTTTTTATAAAATATGTAAACTCTCCATGAAATGTGGATGTAGAGCGTGTAGGTAAATAGGAGTCAAAGGGGTTTTATACCCTTTTTTGGACTCAACCATGGTCCGTGGACCATGGTATTGTATTGAAGAAAGCTATATATAGTTGAATCATAGCGAGTCTAAAAGGTAGCAAAGAATAACTTGGAGTCAAGATAGAGACTGTTTTGGGCAAGTGCTAAGGCAGGAAGGCTCTGCTTCCTATACTTAGGTGAAAGGGGAAGGCTCCTACAGCTGAGTGCACAGGAGGCCTTGGTAAGTTCGCAGCTGAGTGCATGGACCCCTGTAGTTGAGTGCACAGGGTGAAAGAGTCTGTAATCTAAACATTGAAGATGAATAAAGACTGATTTTGAAGAATTATCTTGCAATCTAAGCATTATTGTTGATTATGTTTATGTTATGATCTGTCACTTTATAATATTTTTTCTATGGAATAATGAATAAATGTTTCGTGAAACTACTAAATCTATCTTATTTGTGCACGACTTAAGTAATTATCTATCTTCACGAAGATAAGGGTTATTTATGTATGATTTTTGATGAATTGGATAGATCTGCGCAAAGGCAGATATTTATTAATAGGTGAAAGTGGATAAGTTTCCTATTTAAGGTTCACAAAGACTGATCGTAGACCTTTTCAAAGGTCTAGGAGCCATTTTACTTGATTTATTATATGAGACCATAGAAAACTATCGATCTTTGCGAAGTAAGATATAAGATATAAGAGCTTAAGAATCACTTATCACATGTCCGTGGATGTAGAAACCTAGTCCTAGCATACTGCAATACTACTTTGGGTGAGACTGCAGCTTGCACTATGTAGGTTTTTAGTGAAAGGTCCAGCAATTAGGCTTTTTTTGGTTGGCATGAACAACTCTGAACTTGGGTTAGGCCCCCTTAAGCCAACAAATGGTTATGTTTCTAGGACAAGATCTATCTAAGAGATGTGTGATAAATGGTTTCCTATGAGGAAAGATCTTGATAAGTGGATTGATAAAAAATTGCACACATTTGTGGCTCAGGAGAACAAGAGCCCTAAATTATCCAAGGAGTAGTGGTTGCAGAGATTTTTGTACACATGCGAGACCGATGCGTTCTTCCATTTCCTCCATGAATAATTATACGATTGGTTGTCTAAATTAGTTGATAGTTAAGGGACATGGAGGGCTCGAAGGCCCTATAGTGTGGACTCTTGAACTGGCGTGACATTTGGAAGCACCAAAAAGCAATATCGCACAGGTTGTGGACCACTAGATTGATTGCACATTGGTAAGTTTTGTGACTTATTTCACGATCGATAGAAATATTGGCTATAGCGAAGCGAAATGAAGGATCTTTAAAGGGCCGTGAGGTAAGTATTTGAAATCATTAAAGACTTGGATTAAAATGTTTTTATGTGAAAAGTGGGTTATTCAATTACCTTGATGTTTGGTGCTACATGAAGCAAGAGATTCTTTAGAAGAAATAGAGGATCGAGTCCAGAATATAGTCCGCTCATTGAACCCCCTTTAAGCGATGATGAAGGGACAGCGTCGGCTAAGTCGCGAAGTGTAGTTTAGTTAATTAGTAGGGTATTCTGAGGATACCTCATCCATCCTCTCCACTGATAACTACCACTTACTACTGATAACTTCCACTTACTGCAGAAATTTGTAAAGACCCCTCAGCAGTTGGTTTACAATTTCTGTAAGTCTGTAGGAAATGATGAGTGCCATTGTATAAGTTATGAACTAATGATGGATATAACTCCTACCTACATGATGCAGGTATAGAACCAACCTTAGAATCAAGGTGCAGGAAAAGCGCGTGGAGGGTTCCACGGCCGAGGATGAGGAAGAGGTGTTGGACTAGGTCGAGGACATGGACAGGTAATCTACTATAACTGTGGTGAAGTAGGGAACTTTGCGTGAGATTGTACAAACCCCACGCACCCCTCATGTCAGTATTGTCGACAATTTGACCATGTCATAGAAGAATGTTCGATCCTTATGCTCGGTGAAGTGCCATGTTGCGAGTCTGCACCTCATGCTAGATAAATGTCGATGGTATAAGATCACGTTGAACTTAAAGAAATGCATATTCTATGTGTCCTTTGGGATTTTTCTTGGCCATGTCTTATGTAAGCAAAGATTGATGGTGGACCTTGCGAAGATCGTCATAATTGTGAATTTGGAAGCACTTATGAATAAGAAACAACTGCGCACGACATTAGGACACACTGGGTATTACAGGAAGTTTATCAAGGCATATGCTCAAATAACTACATCGATGGAGAAATTGTTGAAGAAAGATGCAATGTTTTGCTAGGATGAATACTTTTAGCACAACTTGGATGTCTTAAAGAAGAAAACGGTGACAATGCCTGTTTTGGTATTTCCTGACAGGAAGAAAGAGTTCCACGTGTATGTCGATGCCTCTTGCATTGTGCTTAGAGTGGTATTAACACAGGCATGTGAGGGAGAGATTGATCATCTAATATCTTTCGCAAGCAGAAATTTATCCAAAGCTGAGAAGAATTACTCCACTACAAAGCGCGAAGGGTTGGCGATGGTCTATGCGTTGTAGAAGTTTAGGCATTATTTGTTGGGTGGACACTTTAAAATGTATACAGATCACTCCACGCGGAAGTACCTAGTCAATAAGCCTATGTTGGGGGGGGGAGATATGATGATGGTTACTATTGTTCCAAGAGTATGACTTTGAAATAAATGCAGGTCCAAACCATCTATCATGGATTGAAATAGGTGAAGAACCGAGTAGTTTGGAGGAAGTATTGTCAGATGCACAACTCTTTGTGGTGCATGTCACAGACGATAATTTTTCTGATATCGTTCATTTTTTAACAATGGGAACAGCTCCGGAAGGTTATTGGACTCAACAGAAGAAGGAGTTAGTAGTTCACATTGGGGATTTTTCTGTATTTACGGGTTATTTGTATAAAATGGGAATGGACGAGATATTGTGAAGGTATGTTCCAAAGTTTGAATGTGATAGTATTCTAGCTAAAGCCCATGGAGGAGTGGAAGGAGGTCACTATGCATGGAAAGTGACCACGCAGAAGATTTTGTGCACTGGGCTATGGTGGCCAACATTACAGAAGAATTCTAAGGCATATTGCAAGGCGTGCGATGCTTGCCAAAGGATGGGGAAGCCTTCGCGAAGGGATGAATTACCTTTAAATCCTCAAGTTTCATTGCAGCTATTTGATAAGTGGGCCATTGACTTTATAGGTCCAATACAATCACTAGGTAAGAAGACAGGCGTGTGATACATCATTACTACAACAGAATACTTAACCAAATGGGCAGAAGTGAAACTAGTAAAGGATTGTACAACAACCACTGCAATGATTTTTTTGTTTGAATATGTCTTAACGCGGTTTGGATGCCCTAAGATTTTGATGAGTGATAGGGGTACACATTTCTTGAATGAAACTATCAATGCGATGCTTGAATAATTCCAATTGTATCATCAAAAGAGCACACCTTATCACCCACAGGTGAATGGAATGGTGGAAGCTTTTAACGAGATTTTGGAGCATGCATGGATGAAGGTATGCAACTCATAGAGGAATGACCGGGACATGCATGTAACTGTTATGTTATGGGCTTATAGGACAGCCTGCAAGAAGTTGACAGGATAAACATTGTTTAGGTTGGTATATGGAATTAAAGCAGTAATTCCTATGGAGTATATTGTGCTGAGTTTACATATTGCAACATTGATAGAGATAGTGGATCGTGAGACCTTGGAGGAATGGCTCACACAGATCATGGAGTTAGAGGAAGACTACTTCCTTGCAGGATTTCACCAGCAAGTGTAAAAGGAAAGCAATAAGGCATGGCATGATCGACATATTAAGTTGCACACATCTAAGGTAGATGATTTAGTGTTGTTATATGAAACAAGTTCATGAAATTTCCAGGAAAATTTCAAATGCACTGGTTGGGGCAATATGTTATTATGGATATCACAGATGGTGGCGCAGTTTAGTGTGTGAAGCTGAATGGGGAACCATTCCCTAAAAAAGTGAACGGCAGTAGGCTAAAGTTGTACACGCAGGACCCTATCCCTACGCAATGACTATATGGAAGTAGGATTTTCTTAGTAATCCAGGAAGCTGCAAGGGATTATAGGACTATAAACTACGCTACCTAACTAAGTAAAGAATGTGGTAGGGAGGCTGTGCGATGGATGACAGGAGTGCGACAAGTGAAGCTGCATTGGATGAGCTTTGCCATGGAGGATGGTGCCACACAGATGGGTCTAAAAGTAGCCATTGGGGTTACTATTCATGATTTGATGGCCAAAAATAAGTTAAGAGGAGCGGGTAGGCACTATTTATGGTGAATATGTTTGGAGATATGCCGTAAAAGATGCATTTATTATCAGAATTTGAAGGGAACAATCATATCTGAATTCAAAAGTTCCTATAAATTATGCGTGTTGGTCCACCGAAGAATGCTTTGCATTATGATAGTTGTATGGGTGCTTTGTTGTTTAAAGCTTATGAATTGTCAATTCTGGGAGGAGTTCGTGGTGCATCCCTTGTTTGCAAATTATTCTGCAGAAGCCTGTGAGTTGTTCATAAAACGGATGACTGCTACAAACCCCGCAGAAGCTGTAAGTTCTAAAGCTGTTGTTTCTGACGCGCCAGGCCCTGAGAGTTCAAGTATGGAAGCTACCACCCCTGTTTCTACTGTGTTGAGGCCACCTAGGTTGAAGCAATCAACCACAAAGGAGGAACAAAAGAAGTTAATGGTGGTGAGACCATCATCAAGGAAGAACCCAGAGGTGCGACAGAAGGAGAAAAAAGATAAACAACTGGAGAAAGTGGTTGATTTGGAGGAGGAGGAATACCAAGGTGTACAGGAATTGGATGCCGAAGAGGGCGAGCCTATCTCACAGCTCCTCGCATATATCCCTCCGTGGAAGGGAAAAAAAAAGTTACCAAGGACCCAGATTCCAGGAAATTCACAGTTTCGACATCCCTGTTGCCTGAACAGGTGGAATTTGAAGACAATACATTCACGCGCACTCCAATGCTAAAAATAGAGGATTGGGACCTTGCAGACCATGAGAGGTTCCCACATTTGGAAACCATCAAATATATGATGAAGATATACTATGAAGAGACTGGAGTTATGCGGTTGAAACCCATGACATGGATCAGAGGTGTTGAGTAGGTGGGATTACTACACATGCTTTGCGTACCACATTTTCATCGGTCGACTATCAACACGGTGTGTGTGCGCCAACTCCTTGCGCTAGTGCATGATGGGTTCCTATGGCTTGGGGATCTTATCCTAATCACCGACATGTTAATCAAATGGATAACGAAGATGCCTTACAAAGGAGAGGACCCTGCCAAGGAGTTTGGATGGAAAAGTGGGGAAAAATAATTAGCAGATAAGATGAAGGCCGAATATGGGCTTGTTAAGAAGTCACACAGATATCCTATGAACTCTATTGAGGACCAGATGGTTAAGTTCACTGCCTAGATTCTTGTAGGAAAAATCATGAGGAAATGTCACGCAGACAAAGTTTCTGCGCCGGTAGTATCATTGGCTGCCTAATGCGTAAAGGGAGTTCAATACAACTGGTCGAAGTATTTGTGCAAAGACTTCTTAGAAAACTATCGTGAGGCTTAGGAAGAGAGAAATACCTTCCACTATCCATGGTTATTACTGTCTATTATTTTAGTAGCTTGGAGAAGTCGGAGGACAGTCAGTTTACCTCGCAACTAGAAGGTTTACCTGAGGTAGTGAGGTTTGCTTCGCTGTGGGCAACAAAGGATCAGGAAAGGATCAAAGAGTTGAAAATTTTCTAGATCCTGATGGAGATGGACCTTCGAATGATTATCAGTCAGAGGCCAAGGTTGTCCCCAACCTTGTTCTAGAAATTGACTACCTATGTGGAGTTCAAGGCTGATTTCCACAATGTTTCAATTAGGGTGCGAAAGGACCCAAATCACATACTGCACAAGTTTCCCTATTTGGTATCTAAGATGGACGTGCAAGAGATCGTGGGGAGTTGGCCAGCAGAGTGGCATGAAATCACGGAACTTGGTGTGGGTACAAGTAAAGGTGCAGAAAGTTATGTTGCATAGTCGACCGCTACATAGAAGAGAAAAGAGGTAGCCCAGTAGGCAGCGTGAGCTCTCGCTGAGCAGAAGAAGAAGGAAGTTGCTCCTAAGGCAACTATGGAGAAAGAATGGGTGGAGAAGGAGTGCACTACAAAAGAGAAGGTTGAGAAAGAACACCCAAACATAGAGGAATTCAAAGGATCACCTTCACAACACACGGATGACAAGGAAATTTCAGGGCAAGAAGGAGGTGGTGGAGAGGAGCAGAGCACTCCCTTCACCTTGAAGAGTCGCAAACAGGAGAAAACTGGTGGACAACGAAAAAATCATAAGTTTGATAAGCAGATGTGCATTGACCTGATGGTGCTTATAGAAGGTGATCTTGATGAGATCGGTGACAAGCTAAGAGACACGGCAATTGAGTTATTGCAGCAGTTCGAGCAACAATATGTGCAGACACTGGGGAACGTCCAAAAGGATCTGTGTGAGATGCTGAACCAAATTGGCAGGATCCATGTGAGTGTCAGGCAAGTGAGTGGGGTGCAAGTGAGCCTGACACAAGGAAGTGGAATAGTCGCAGAGATGGAACAGACTCTAGACCTCAGAGTCATACCATTGCCAGAAGGGTCCATTCGCATAGAGTCAGATGAGGATCATGCTGTGATCAATACAGTGAAGGACATGGGACTAAATATGGTTGCACTGCCACTCTAGACCCTCCATGCGCTGCATTAGGGTGTTTCAGATGAGCTGAGGAATAGATAGCAGCACACCCTCATAGTCATAAGTGAGTTTAAGGTCAACAATGAACAGATGTTCGCAGAGAAAATTCAGGCGTTGAAGGAAAAAGAGGAGATGCAGACACAAAGTCATAGACTGGAGACAATGATAGACCAAGCCTACAAGACAGTGCCATAATTGAACATCCTAGAGGATGTCGCAGCTACAGCAAAAGTCAGGAAATTGACTGCTATGGTACGTGCATCAAAGGACGAGATTGGTAGGGTTACTTTTGATTTCCAAATGAAGATATTAGAGTTTTAGTTGAACTTGCAGCAAACTACTCCGTCAGAGGTTTGGGAGCAACGCAGAATATGAACACATTGGATATCATAGTCACAAGAAATGGAATTATGGACAAATCTATAGGAGGACCCAAACTTGCAGAAGTTGAACATCGATGTTCAAGAGACACAATAGAAGTATGATGAAGTCCAAGTGACTATGTGCAATTTGGCACCAGCGCAATGCCTCATGAAGTTACACGAAGGAAAGCAGCCACAAGAAAAGATGAAAGAATTGCAGAGGAAAGAGACCCTTTTAAAGGCTAGATTACAACAGTGGCTAGAGGAAGCCTACCAACTTACTATGTCACTCCAGGAAAAGCTAAAGGTGCTACAGCAGACACAGAGGACAATGTTCCTAGCAGTGGAAGGCTTGACAATAGAGAAGTTGGTAGAAGAAGTGCAGCAGGCCGCAATGCAGAGCGCCACTGAAGTTGCAGTATTACAGGTTGATCTCGGTGGCCTCCACAGCAAGATTGAGGTGCGATCTGAGTGACTCGAGGGAAAGTCACGATATTTGTGTTGGGGGCTTGTTGGGATAGGGTCCCTGGGGTCAGTTTTGCGGTTAGTTAACCCAAATTTTGTGTAAGCTTTTGTAAAAGATGTAAAGTCTCCGCGAAATTTGGATGTGGATCACACAAGTAGATAGGAGTCAAAGGAGTGTTAGCCTTTTGTTTGGATAGGTAAATAGGTTGGTTTTGAGACTCATCGATGGTATGCGGACCATGGTATTGTATTGAAGAAATCTATATAAAGTTGAGTCATAACGAGTCTAAAGGGTAGTGAAGAATAACTTGGAGTCAAGATAGAGAATGTTTTGAGCAAGTGTTATGGCAGGAAGGCTCTTCTTCCTGTAATTAGGAAAAAGGTGAAGGCTCTTGCAGCTAAGTGCGCAAGAGACCTTGTTAAGTTTGCAACTGAGTGTGAAGACCCTTGCAGCTGAGTGCATAGGGTGAAAGGGTCTATAATCTAAACGTTGAAGATGAATAAAGACTGATTTTGAAGAATTATATTGCAATCCAAGCATTATTGTTGATTATGTTTATGTTATGATATGTCTCTTTATAATATGTTTTCTATGGAATAATGAATAAATGTTGCGCAAAATTACTGAATCTATCTTATTTTTGCATGACTTAAGTAATTATTTATTTTCATGAAGTTAAGGGTTATTTTTGTATGATTTTTGATGAATTGGATAGATCTGCGCGAAGGCAGATCTAAGGTTATTGATTAATGCGCAAAAGTGGATAATTTTCCTATTTAGGGTCCACAAAGACTGATCGTAGACCTTTGCGAAGGTCTATGAGCCATTTTACTTGAGTTACTATATCAGACCATAGAAGACTACCAATCTATGTGAAGGAAGATATGAGATATAAGAGATTAAGAACCACATATCACATGTCCCTAGATTTAGAAACTTGGTTCTAGCATCCCTTAATATTGCTTCGAGTGAGACTGTAGCCTGCGTTATGTAGGTTGTAGCTGAAAGGGCCAACAGTTAGGGTTTTGTTGGTTGGCACGAACAACTCTGAACTTGGGTCAAGCCCCCTTAAGCCAACATGAGGTGAAAATGGAAGAAACCTTGAGTTGATGGAAAGTGACACTTTGTGAGCCTTGCACAACTAGGGTGTTGGTTTCATCATCAACAAGAGGCACAATTGACAAGTGGCAACATCTCACATTTAGGGCACTGTTACAGAGGCTACAACCACTCTCCAAAATTTTCCTTAGCCTATTTTGGAGCCTCCCTACAAACCTTACACAAAACTTTGTCTTGCTTCGTCAAGTACTCAAGCTTCAGTGTTTTCCTCGCACAAAGGCAGCTTGTCGATCACAATCGATCCATTCCCATCATAGGCTGCTTACCTAGACTTGGTCTAGCTACAGGATGAGAAACTTCCCTTGGAAAATTGAGCATTCCTGGAGGGAAACCAGCCTTCCCTCCAGGAATTGCGCAATCCTCTCTGATAGCCTACTGGGCTCCAGGATTGCGTAATCTTGCCAGCCAACCCTCCCAACAGGATTTGTGCAATTTTTCCTAGCAGCAGGTTGTTCAACCTAGGATTTCTAGAAATATGGGCAACAATTAGCTGCTGTGCCCAAAAATTTCATAATCCCCTTGCGTGTTCAGTTCATCTCCAAGCCAAGAATGTGCATTTTTCCCGAGTAGTTGAGCACTCGCATGCATGAATAGTCTAGTTGACCAATTCCACCCAAGACTAAGGAAACTTGACTTGCATGCATGCATGACTTGATATTCCTAGAATAGCAAGAGACAACATGCAGAAGGAATCCCATGATTTAGGGAGCTATTTTTAGCAGTCGAGGGTTACATGCAAAGTTGTTTTAGAAGTTTCGCTCCAAGTGTCGCTTTTTCTAGATTGGTGGCATGCGCGTCATGAGACCAAACTTATTTATTCGACTCATCAGAGCTCATTCATTCACATCGATCTTGAATCTTTGACATCCCACAACACATCCAAGACTCTTTGGCACATCCTGCTTAGCTATTCATGGGTAAGTGGCCTCAACTTGTCTTTTTGAGCATTTCTGTCGTTTTTCATGTATTCATTTGTGTGAGTGTTGTTTGCTTGATTTCTTTGAACGCTTGTTGTCATTTACATATATTGTAGCTTTTCTTAGCTATGTTTCAATTTTCGTTTCTATCTCACTGTTGTCGCGTACATGAAAATGTTTTGCACAGATGTTCGCCCAACCAGCAAACGACCTCACCCACTTGCATGTTGATTTTTTTACTGAATCTTCCATTCATGTTTTGCATGCACTGTTTATCACTTCTA
The DNA here is from genome assembly GCA_031772625.1 of Pinus tabuliformis. Classification (NCBI taxonomy): domain Eukaryota; kingdom Viridiplantae; phylum Streptophyta; class Pinopsida; order Pinales; family Pinaceae; genus Pinus; species Pinus tabuliformis. The sequence goes on from CM062819.1 coordinate 1,682,552,181, forward strand.
CTATCACTTAGTGTTTCCTTTCATTTCGTCGACTTACTTTCTTTCAATTGCCCGTCGACGAGTCGGACCAACCTTGGCCCAGTCTCTGCCTTCACCAAGGCTGTATTGCGCAATCTGGGGAAGGAAGGCTCAACTTCCTCTCTAGATTTGTGTATTCTAGGCCAACACTGGCCTTCTAGACTATTTTGTGCATTCCTAGAAGACAGTGGTTGCTTGGCCTAGGAAATTGCACAAATCTGTCCCTAGGCTAGCAATCCTTCCCAACTAGAATTGTGCATTACACAATCCCAGCAGCCAGTTGCCCAACTGGATTGCGCATTTCACATATCCAGTAGCTAGTCCAATCTCTCAAACAACCTAGACTACCTTTTATGCAAATCTTGTAGCCAATCACTCAGCCTCCCAGTGAAATTTGTGTAATCTTGCTCATCAGTTTCCCAGGTACGTGTTGTGTCCTTGCCTGGATTTTCTTTGTTTTCACTAACATATTTCTTGCCATGCATGCTGCTTGTTTCCAAATCTTTCAGGTGTTCATTTGTCTCAATGGCTTCCAAGAGAATAGGATCTCAAGACACTAATGGTATGGCAGTTAGAGCAACAGCTGAGCAGGTGTCCTATGGTTTGTCGATCTATGAAGATACAAAGATGTATCTAGATAAGGACATCAAACTGAAGTGGCAAGAGGTGAATGAAAAATTTGCAAGTACTTTTGGCAAATACCTTGAAGACCGTCAGGTGTACATGAACATTCATAAGTCCAACTTATACCAGATTGCATGCATATACCTTGCGTTCCCATGCATGGACATGATTCACTGGATCATCTCTCACACTAACCCCGAGACTATGACCTTGAGCAGTGTCAGTGGGATGAATCTTGCAACCTTATGGGCACAAGATTATTATGAGATGTATTAGATGACCGAGCCCATGGCTGTCATGACTCCCCTATTTAGCTTGCCCAATAGCAAAGGCCACTCCAGAGACATTCTAAAGGATTGGGTAAAGGAGCCAACTCGTTTCAGGATGACCCCCAATCAGATCTATAAGACGAAGATATTGAGGAAGGCATACCAATACTTGGTCATATTCGTATGTCGAATGAGTGGCCAAGCAAGCATTGAGACCTTCCCTCAGAGTTGGGTGGTTGCGGTGGACCAACTGGCTAGAGAAGGAAGACCAAGCAACTGGTCTGGCATACTGGCTCATCAGCAGAAGGAGCAAGTCACAAAGGCTCGATTGTCACTCGAAGGCATGCATGCAAAGATTTATATGTCCACCTACATTCTAGATGCAGTATTTTCTCAACATGAGTTCTCGGGCTTAGAGTGGGCATGGTCACAGGCAGAGACTATTGTGAGCACGTATTTCAAGTTATTGTCCGAGTGCAGCTTCAGAGGAGTGATCATACAGCTGTCCGACCATCTTGTCTCACCAGTGTACAGGTTGATATTCAAACATGATCCACCTTGAATGTCAGAAGAAGCGATGAAGGCATTGTTAGGCATTGCAGATTGGTATGCCTCACCAGACAACATGTTCATCCAAGTGTTCAGTGCAGAGAAGCCTTCGCATGTTCTACCAAAGTTTTCTTTGGACATGCTTGTCATGCAGGAAGTAGTGTATCATATCTCAGTAGGGTTAACAGCTAGGCTGCAACGGAAGAAGAAGGCACCTTGGCCCACTCTTCCATTGCAGATTGGGTTATATGAGATCTGGAGCATCAAGCAAGTGGATGTCGAAGTTGAATAGATGAAGAAGTACCCATTCAACCTCCGAAGCTTCAACCCATATGACCCACATTACATTATGAAGGATCACTGCATGAGAGTTTAGTTCAATTGGATCCATGGGGCATGTCATTGGGCCAAGGAGGACTCATGGAGGTATTGCTACAATTCCTCCAGACCTAATGAACAAGTCGGTTTCACCGTAGAGTGGTTAGCACAACAACATGAAGTAGCATCACAGAGAACACTAGTAGTAGCAGCAACAATAGAGGCAACAGAGCTAAGCATACCTATGCGCGACAAAGGGAAAAGAAATATTCTCAACCGCATGGAGGAGGAACAAAGCTGTAAGTTTCAAGCAAATCCACTTGTAGAACAAGAAGATATGGCTATTCAACAGAAGAGGCAGCAACGTGACAAGGGAATCACGTGAAGACAGAGGGATAAGAAGAGAATGGAAGAAGTAGAGAAGGAGTTGCATGAGCTGAGGGAGCAACTCCAGAAAGAACAAGAGTTGCGCCAACAAGAAAAGGAAGTGTAGTAGCAGCAGATTCAGTAGGGGGTGCATCACGTGCAGACAGATGAAGCAGCACTCATACAAGTAGTTGATTCTTCTGAACAACTGGCATCAAGTGAACAAGGTGAACCCTCATTCAGGCAAGAATTTGCTGATGAGATAAAACAGGCTCTTGAACAGTTGGATGCAGACATGGAGCTGTAGGAGTCGGAACCAGACACTGACCTCATGCCTCACTAAAAATAGGTTGACTCACTTGCTTCAATGCATCTAGATAATGATCAAGTCTCGAATGACCAAGGAGGCACTGGGATCCTTGGTGGTCAAATGGAAGCAGAGATGCACAACATGTCCTTTGATGAATCTCATCACAGAGTTGTGCAGTCTCAGAGAGTATCGACTCCGGAGGACCAAACATCCCCTACACAATTTGAAGAGAAAGTGATCGGGACTGATGTGCACAAGAAACCAGATCCATTGGCCGATGCAACTAGAGTGTATGACAAAGACACTATCTCAAGTATTTGTTTTCTCATATCTGAGAATGAGTGAATGGTGAAGGAACTACAGGTGGCCAAGTAGGGAGGAGACTTTGTGACAATGTCCGCTCGAGCTGAACTGAAGAAGGCAATACTGGATGAAGTATTGTCCTTGGAAAGAGTTATGCAAGCATTGTACTCCAAGTTTGGTACCGTGCATCAAGCAGTCGTACATCTCCACGGATGGTAGCAGCGATGTGCAAGAAGAGTACGCATCATGAAGAACATACATACTGTTTTTGATAACATGTGAGCATCGACGATCAAGTACAAGGGAGCCTTGCTTCACTTTCCAAAGATGATGAAGGCCAATGTGGTCGAGTTGCAAGCATGTATTCGGAGTCAGGTCTAGAAATATGAAGACCTACCACAACTCATCACTAGCATACAGGCTTTCCATGCATGAGTATTCAAAAGCATGGAGGTTATAGTGCACACTCATGTGATCCCATCACTTGTGACCCTCACCTAGGTGAAGACCAAGAAGCAGGTCCAACAGGATCTTGACTCGTACTTCAATGAGCTGATGTGCACCACCACCAGCCCAGACTGGCCTACTTGTGTAGACATCATGTGCAAGTATGTTGTTTTTTCGCCCACACTAAAGATAATGATGTGCATGCTCACTGACGAGTTAGACAGAGGAGCCCAAGCTATGTACCCAAATTCTATGGAGGCAAGCTTCAGGTTTTAGATGAATGTCACAGCAGAACACACAGACACTCTTAAGGACTACCAATCTTGGCATCAATATGTCATTGTTGATCAGCATGAGGATGTCGAGTAGTTGGACTTCTATGGTTGTCTAAGTCTGAACGATGTCTATTTTGGCTTTTCCAAGCCATTTTTCACATGAGTACATGTGCATTGTAATGTTGAGTCATGTCAAGTGTAAGTCAAGTGCCAAAAGTGGATGTAACAATCATAGAGTAGGCAAAGAGTCATGAGGGTAGTTGAATGGTCACAAAGGGGAATGTCAAGGTTCATCCCATCCTTTGCTATAAATAGTCCCTCATAACTCGTTGTATGGGCTTTTGGTCAGCCAAGCTTCTACTAAGACTATTTTGAAGAAGGCTTGGACAGTATTGTAACACGACTTGGCTTCTCCACTGCACAGAGCTAGTACATCTATTTGGGGGAGCAGGCGGATGTCGCTATAACATTCCGCTGGTTGGGCTAGTAGGTTTATATGGATGTATTGTATGATTGTGACTTACACTTCTTTATGTAATAAGAGCCAACACATTTTCATGCATATGTTGTTATTGTAGTTGGACTACCCCAGTTGCTTTAATGATATGTGTTGTTTAACTTACGTACTTGTGTGTGAACTGATTCACATGCAATTATATGAATCTTGTTGTTAATGTGTTGCATATGTTGTTAATTATGTCACCGTCTGTGTCAACTGTTCTATTGGACATTAGATAGACCTTTCACTTGAACCTTGCTATAACAACCATCACACTTGTCTCGGACAAATCCGTGAGTGTTAAATGTGTTATCTTACCTTGTATGATGTGACTGCCACATCCCAGTGGACTGCTCTACCAGAATTTGTGCATGTACTTTGTGTTGTGTGTTCCTAGCCAAGTTGGGACTGATCCCTTTTAACTTGGAACTCACCTTCACCTCCTCCCCTTTCGAAGTGTTGGAACCTCTCATACACCTTCCTTGACTCACTACATCAGTCACACCCTTGCTACTGATAGAGTTATTCTACTTGCCTCTATGCGACACCGCGGTCAAGGCATTACCTTACGACCCATTGTTGGGACTCCTACACCAAACGGTTTGAGGTCTAATTGGGACTTCTTACTAGGGAGATACCCTTGACATGTTGGCAGGTCTAGTACTATCAACATGCACTTTGCCACAAATCTTTATGCATGTTTTTCCACCAAGGGTACCTTTCACATTTTCCAAGGCACAAATTAAATATTTGGATGAATTTTGGATAACTTGTCACATTCCACTAGTTTCATGAAAGAAGAGGAGCTCCCATCCTTTAAGAATATTTTGGAGGATTTCATGGCATAGTAAAGGGTCACATGTATAAAATAAGAACATCGTATCCAAGAATAAGAAATTTGGAATTTGTATCACATGGCGTAAAGGAGAAGGGCATAGATGAACAATACTCCATCTAGAAACACAAAAATATCTTGTTTATGTCCTCTTTCAAAAGAAGAGGAGATATCTTGTGACAAAAAGTCCAAATTTCCAACAAAGGAAGACTTGGGTAAGGGTTTACTTCTTTCACATGTTGAGATACATTCATGTATTTTAAGGCGTGTTTTATTGTCGAGTTCAGATATTTGGAAGCACAATTGTACAAGTGGAAACATTTCACATTTGTGGCACTTGGCTACAAATTTGTATGCATGCTTTCTATTGAGGGTATCTTTCACATTCCCCAAGGAACAAATCAAATATTTGGAGGTATCTTGGATGACTTGTCACATTCCAGTAGCTTCATGGATGAAGAAGAACTTCCATCATTTAAAAATGTTTTGGAGGGTTTTCATGGCATAGTCAAGGGTCACATTTACAAAAAAAGAATGTTTATGTCAAGAAAACGACAATTAACATTCACGTCGCATGTGACACAAAGGACAGGAACATAGGTGAAGAGTGCTCCATTTTGAAATATTTAGAATAGCTTGTTTATGTCCTATTTTTAAAGAAGATAAGATATCTTGAGAGAAAGGGCCCAAATTGTTGACAAAAGAGGACCATGTATTGGAAAATATGTGCTAACGCATGCCAAACAGTGTCAATGCATGATGAGGAGTGTTAGGGAGTGCTAGGACATCATAAGGGATAACTAGGTCAAAATACATGGAAATGAATGAATAAGAGTGTGTGCCAAGGAGTGTCAATGAATTCTAGGTGTCTCAAAGATAAAGTGTGTTAGGAGAAGGTTAGAATAGGACTTGTAGGAGGCAAGCCTATGGTTACAATAAGGGGATAGACAAAGCAATTTCAAACAAAGGGAGACTTTGGGTTGGGCACAACATTGTTTTTCCAATGACTTGGTTGGGTTCCTAAGTCGTAAAAAAAATAAGGTTATCTATGAGGGCATGACAACTAGGGAGTGCCAAGGTGTGTCAAGGAATGCCAGGAAGTACTAAACATGCTAGATAGCTCCAAGGCATGATAGGCATGCCAAGACAAGCCAAGTGCTAAGGCATGCCAAGATGCTCCAGGTGCCATGGCGTGGTGCAAATGCATGCTAGGGAGTGTGAGGAACAAGTACCAAGGAAACACAATGGAGCACTAGTTTCAAATTCATGGAAGTGAAGTGTTAGAAAGTTCCAAGTGTGCTAAGGAGGGTGTGACAAGGTATGCTAGGCACTGCCAAGGCATGCCAAAGTTTCTAGGGAGGCATACCAAGATGTGACAAGTGCCAAGGTGTGCCAATGCGTGTTAAGGAGTGCCAGTGTGGAGAACTAGGTGAAAATGCATGGAAATAAATGAATAAGAGTGTGTGACAAGGAGTTCGAATCAGTTTTGGGTGTGCTAAGGATAGAGTGACATGGTATGTTAGGCAGTGCTAAGTCCCTAAAAAAGTAAGGGTAGCTGTCAGGGAATGATAGCTAAGGAGTTCCAAGGCATGCCAAGGAATGAAAAGGGGTGCTAACACATTCCAAATAGTGTCAATGCATGTTGAGGAGTGTTAGGGAGTGCCAGGATATCACAAGTGAGAACTAGGTCAAAATGCACAGAAATGAACAAATAAGAGTGTGTGTCAAGGAGTGTCAATGAATTCCAGGTGTCTCAAAGATAAAGTGTGTTAGGAGAAGGTCAGAATAAGACTTGTAGGAGGAAAGCATATGGTTACAATAAGGGGCTAGAAAAATCAAGTTTAGACAAAGGGAGAATTTGGGTTGGGCACAACATTGTTTTTCTAATGACTTGATTGGGTTTCCAAGTCGCAAAAAAGGTAAGGCTATCTATGAGGGCATGACAACTAGGGAGTACCAAGGTTTGCCAAGGAATGCTAGATAATTCCAAGGCATTATAGGCATGCTAGGATGTGTCAAGTGCCAAGGTGTGGTGTGAATGCATGCTAGGGAGTGTGAGGGCCAAGTGCTAGGGAAACACAAGGGAGCACTCAGTTCAGATTCATGGAAATGAAGTGTCATCGAGTTTTAGGTGTGCTAAGGAGGGACTGGAAAGTTATGCTAGCCAGTGCCAAGGCATCACAATGGAGAACTAGGTCAAAATGCTTGGAAATGAATGAATACGAGTGTGTGCCAAGGAGTGTCAATGAATTCCAGGCATCCCAAGGTTGAAGTGTGTTAGGAGAAGTTTAGAATAGGATGTGCAGGAGGAATGCCTATGGTTGTGATAACATGCATACAAAGTAGTTTCAGACAAAGGGAGAATTTGGGTTGGGCACAACATTATATTTTCAATGACTTGGTTGGGTTCCCAAGTCGAAACAAAAGTAAGGTTGTCTACGAGGGCATGACATCTAGGGAGTGCCAAGTTGTTCTAGGGAATGCCAAGAAGTACTAACACGTGCTAGATAGTTCCAAAGAATTTTAGCCATGCCAAGTGCTAAGGCATGCCAAGAAGCTCGAGATGCCAGGGTGTGGCACCAACACATGCTAGGGAGTGTTAGGGCCAAGTTCCAAGGAAATGATGAGGCTCATCAACTGGTAAATTATATGGACCTTAATGCACCTCCAACTTACTAAAATCAACTTTTCTCGTCATTATTTACATGTTTTAATTATTTTTTTCTTAATGAGGAGAGTAAAGATGAGATGTCATGTCTAGTGGTCTAATGTGCATTGATTGCAGGTTTTGGAGAAAATTTTGGCTAATTAAAGTGCAAGAACTCAAATGGAGACAAAAAAGAGGGATTCTAGGAGACAAGATCTCCCTCCTTAAATCCTCACTCACTTGAACATTCCTCAATCAAATCTCATCAGCTCAGAGTTGCAAGCAGTCGAGTCATGAAGTTCATTGGTAGCCAAGCCAAAGATAGTTGAAGACCAGTTGATCTCAATATTGGAGCCAAGCCTCCCTAAATTTAAAGAATTTGTTGGTAACTTCAGTTGTATAAATCAAGAGGCCTAGAGCCTCATTAGGATTTGGATTTTTTGTTCAAGATAGCTAAGAAGTTTTCGATTTGAAGCATTGTAACCAAGCACTCTTAGGTATTTCTAATTTTTTTAATGAAAATTAGCATCATTCCCTTGATCCATCATTGAGTTGACTCAGAGGGCTGAATCTCTTGGGTTAGTTCCCAACCCTAGCAGTAGAGGTTCCTGTTGTTGTATATGTATGCTTAGTGTTGAACCTCAGATTACCTTCCCCTTGACATTTGTTCTCACCTTTTTCTCCTGATTTCTCACAAGACTACAGATCTAATCAATGATAAATGCTAGATTTTGTCTTAGGAAAGCATTAAAATGATCACCATATTATATTTTCATGTTCTTGCTATTTTAATATATTTTTTAAAATTAGCTACGGAATGCAGCCTATTCTACACCTAATTGTGGGTTCCGTAGCTATTCTCATGGTTTGACTGGTTACAGGTGTCAAATGAAGTACCTGGTCACATGGGCATCTCCAGAATCTCCTCTACATGGATTCTATCCTTCTCACTCAATCTAAATCGACAGAAAAGCATGCCTAAAGTCTTGGTCAAAGATGGAGTCAAATACGTTATCTAGTAGCAGTAGGACTCTTGATACTTCATAGTTGATCAGGAGTCTAACGGTTCTATTAAAGAGTAAATGCGGAGTAAGCCACTTGTAGTTGAGCAAGAGTTGAAGAGTTAATGCATACCAGGCCACCTGTAGCTGTTCAGAAGTTCAACAGTCTCATTACAATTCGAACTAATCCATTTGTAGCATGTCTTTCTATAAAGAGTCATGATAGATTTAGATTAAGCCACCTGTAACAAGATTTTCTCTTAAACATTTATGTTATTTTTCTATAAATATAGGTTAAATGAGATCGAGAAGCAGTTGGAAGCCAAGGAAGGATTACAGGCTTTTTGTTCAAAACTCTGTTTAGACTTCATTTTGTTGATAATACAAACTTTGTTTTGTCAATGGTGGTTTAAAGGTGCATCTTTAATTAGCTGTTATCCAGCCACATCACTTGTAGAGCGCCCTTACACTGAAGGAGGTTTTTACTTGTTTTCATTTTAATTTCTATCTCTGTTGTTTTTTGCAAGTTCATTTTCTTTAGTTTTGTTTCATTTGAGTTTGTAACCAAAGTGTGAGGATAAAAATCACAATTGTGCAAGTCTTATTCTTCTGAGATATTGTATGAGAAATGTTTGAATCAAAAATGGAATACATAGTTTCTTAGCTTCTCACTATTTTTGATTACTCATTTTAGCATAGAACTGTCAATTAACTATATTAATAGATGTTCTCACAACCATTTCGAAATGATGACAATTCTAACTTAATTGGTTGAATATATAGTTCATGCAGTTATTGAGCTTACTCAACATATTGTTAGTATTACAAATTGTCATCTTTTCTTTTATGTTTTTAGGTCATTACTTAGTTGCATCACTTGACATTGCAAAAGATCATTTCAAGGAGATTGATTCTATCATGTTCCAAAATTGAATGGTTGAATGGCTAATGAATTCAATTATTGAATTACCTTCTACATCAGTAATACTTTTGGTTGTAAAAATTAGATCCATGGATTAGGACTAAATGGTAGATTAGGACCAAACGGTAGATAAGCTAGATGCTTTGTTTCTCTTATTAGGTCCTAACTAGTTAAAAATGATTCTTAGTCCATTTTAAAAGTTTAGACTAACTCAGGAACCTATCCTTTATTTAAAAGATCGTTAGTTCCATGTAAATCTCTCATAGACTGTATATTCTTAGACATCAAAAAAAAAAAATCCCCCAAAACAAACATAAAATACAAAACAACGAAGTAAGATAAAAGTTAACTAAGCACATATAGTGCATCACACTTCATCAATCTACAAAGCTAGGTTGATAATTCATGCAAGCAATTTAGGACACTAAATTGACTAAACATTTTGGGGCCATTGCCGGGGAAGTGTAATTAGGTGACCTTATCTCTTACATCCAAAAAAAATGATATGCATAGAGAAAGAGACTCTAGGGGTAGATTTATAGCTAGAGGCAGGAGTTCAATTCCTACAACACCGCCTACTCCACCAAGACTAAGAAGAGATACACCTCCATATCAAGCTCATATTCCTAGCCATAGACCTCCTGAAGTTCTAAGGTCAGAAATTCAATCAAGAGGATCTCCTACTTCATCTACTGAGGCAGTCCTAGAGGAGGAAATCCTTGGATCTCTAGCAGAAGGAGTAGCCTTTTTGACCTCCATAGGGGAACATATTTTAGTCGAAGAATTAAGAATACCTAGTGAAGAAGAAGAATTAGAATCTCTCTCCCACATACCATTAATAGAGGAACCAGAGGAAGAGCAATTAACCTTGCAGGTTGAATCTTATACTAACTCTGAAGAAACTGTAATGGTAGAAGAAGGAGAGGGTGGAGAATTAACACTGTTTGGAGGAGAAGGAGGTAGAGGAAATAATGGAGAAGGCAAAGGAAATAATGGAGGAAGTAGAGGAAATATGGAAGTTAATAATTCTTTTGGATTCCCTATAGTTGATGAAGAAACAGATGCTACAATGAAAAATAACCCACCTTCTGCCCTCCCAAACTTTCATGGATTAAAAAGTGAATACCCTGAAACCTTCTTATTTGAATTTGAAGTCTTGTGCAAAACTTATGATTATTTATAAGACTCTAAAAAACTCAAATTATTCCCTTCAATGTTGAAAGGAGCTACTTTAAAGTGGTTCATGGGGTTGGTCACTCAGTCCATTAGAACATGGCATGACATGAAGAAAGTGTTTTTGGACAGGTATTTGGATTATTGCATGCCTATCAATTACAAGGATGAAGTGTTCAAAATGATGCAAAGAGAGGATGAAAATTTAGAGGATTTAATTGAGAGATTCAACTATAACTTAGAAAGAGATAAAATGGATAACCTAGATCAAGATACTTTAAATCTCTTCTATTAAAAGCCATTAGAGATGAGTGAATAGATATCCTTAACATGATGGGGAAGGGAGATATCTCTCAACTCCCATTAAGTGACATAGGAGAATTATGTGTTCATCTCTCAAGAGGAAAATCCAAAACTGGGAAAGGTCCAAGTGATCCTTCTCTTGTTAGGGTGAATAAATCTACAACTGGGTCAGTGAGTAGGGTAGAAATTGGAAACATGCTTGATGAATTTAAAACAGATATTCTAGGGAGCCTTAGTGAACAAATAGACACCCTTAAGTTACAAAACAAGAATAAAACTGAAACTAATGCTCTGTCTATTTTCTATCCCAAAGGTAGAAAGAAGCACGCTTTAAGAGAATGCCCTTTAGATGCAAAAGTCATAGAGACTTGTGTGATTTTCTTAGAAAATCATGGGACCAAAAGTTTTCCTTCAACCCCTGGTCTTAAGGTTTTTTTTCAAGAAGAAACAGTTTCAAATCCTACAGAGTCTCTTTGCTTTGTCTCTAGAAGACCTTGGCAAGGGTAGAAAAATTAGGGTTTTAACAACCAAATGTACATGTAGCCCCCTCCAAATTGGAATTCTTGGAAACAACCGTGGCCTCAATCTGAGTCTCAAACCCAACCTTGGGCTCAAGGAATGCACAATCCTTATGGAAGATTCTCTCCATACTATCAATACCCTCCATCATATCCAAACTATCCTCCCCAACAAATTCCTCAACAAAATCAACAGCCCCAACTTCAAAACCAAAACCCTCAACTTTCACTACCCTTTCCATAGAGACCAAATCAATTACCTACCCAACCATTACCTAACCCCAACAATAAAAATCCTCAGAATACCTATATGGTGGAAGGACAACAATTTCCAACTTACATGATCACTCTGTTAGATCTCAATGATGTCCAATTGAGATCTGGTAGGATATTAGAAAAGAAAAAACCTTCTGTGGTTATTCAAGAACAAGACAACACTGAGGAAGATTCTCTACAAAAAAATAAAAGTTTTGAAGGAACATCTCCTCAAAACTAGAACACTGAAAATGAAAAACAGAAAGAACCAATAAAATCAACTCCTATCATAGAGCAACAACCAGTATCTACTTCTACCCCTCCTTTTCCAGAAAGATTACAAGTTGATAGAGGGGTAGAAAATCATATTATGTTTCCTAATTATGATTTTCTAAATGAATTGAAAAATTTCTGTATCAAAATTCCTTTGTTACAATTCATTAAAGAGATTCCAATTCTAGCTAAAACAATAAAATAGTTGAGCATGAAGAAACCAGGAAGAAAAACAAAAGAAGTAAAAAGAATTCACCTAGCAGGAAAAACAACAGACATAATGATGGGAAAAATTGCCATACAAAAATATGTAGATCCAAGAAGTCTAGTTGTAAATCCCAAATACACTGATTGACTTAAGAGTAGCAATAAACATTATGAGCAAACAAACCATGGAACAGCTCAAACTTCCCAATCTTCTTTATACACCTACATTACTACAATTGGAAGATAGATTTGTAATCAAACCAGATTGTGTGTTGGAAGAAATTTCAGTGTCCTTAGACTCTTGGGAGTACCCTATTGATTTTATGATCCTAACCCAAAAGAGAAATCTAGGAGGAAATCCACTTATATTAGGAAGACCTTGGTTGGCTACCGCTGATGCATTCATTAGTTGTAGATCTGGTGACATGTATATCTCTGATGCTAATTCAACTAAGAAATTCGCTTTATATCCTCCAGCAAAAACAATCACAGAGATAGATGACAAAGAATGGATTGATGATGAAAATGATATTCAACCTCTCTTTACTATTTCAACCATTAGTAAAGATAGTCAAATCTTGAATACAATGGAAAATTTTGAATCATCTCTAGAATATGAACATGATCAGTTTCAAGAAAGTTCTAATATTGAATATTTGTCATCTAGGCAGATGTCTCTTTATTCTATGGAAGAATTTGGTAGCTCTACAGTTGAAATCTTTCCAGGGAAAACATTGAACATAAATAATAACTTGGAAAAATTATAACAAGAAAAGCTAATCAAAACTTTACAACAACATTCTTCTGCATATTCATGGGAATACACTGACATGAAAGGAATTAGTCCTAAGACTTGTATACATCACATCTACATTGAGGAAAATTGTAAACCTATCAGACAACCTCAAAGAAGGATGAATCCAAATCTTAAGGAAATTATGAAAGAAGAGTTGCAGAAATTGTTGAATGTCAATTTTATCTACCCAATTTCAGATAGCCAGTGGATTTCTCTTCTAGTGATTGTGCCTAAAAATAATGGTAAAATGAAGGGTATGTATTGATTATCGATAATTGAATAAATCTACCCTAAAATATCATTTTCCTTTGCCCTTTATAGATTAAGTGTTAGATACATTAGCATGTAAAAAGTACTTCTCATTCTTGGATGGTTTTAGTGGTTACAATCAGATTCAGGTAGCACCTAAAGATCAAGATAAAATCACATTCACCTTCCCATGGAGAACTTATGCCTACCAAGTACTCCCTTTTGGATTATGCAATGCACCTGCAACATTTCAAAGAGCAGTACTAGGAATGTTTTCTAATCCGATACATGATTGTGTAGAGGTATATATGGATGACTTTACATTTTATGGGAATACATTTGAGGAAGCATTAGAAAATTTCAAAAAATTTCTTAAAAGATGTAAGGGAGCAAACCTTTCACTAAGCCATGAAAAATGTTTTATGATGTTTACAAAAGGGATTGTTTTAGGACATCACATTTCAGGAGATGGAATTAAAGTTGATAAATCTAAAGTTGAAGTCATCTCTAAGTTACCAATTCCAAGTTGTCAAAAGGATGTTAGAAGTTTTCTAGGATTCACAGGATATTACAGAAGGTTTATAGAAAATTTCACTAAACAAGCATCACCACTCTTCAAATTGCTCACCAAGGATTGTGAATTCAAATGGAATCCTGATTTCCAATTGGCATTTGATACCTTGAAAGCAAAAATTTCTGAGGCACCCATCTTAAGAGGTCCAAATTGGAAATTACATTTTCATATTTCAACAGATGCTTTAGATACAGCTCTGGGAGCTATATTAGGACAAAAAGATTTGATCCCTTATGCCATCTACTACACAAACAAGAATTTGACTCCCATTGAGTTAAATTACATTGTAATTGAAAAGGAATTCTTAGTTGTTGTTCATGCTATCAACAAGTTTAGACATTACATAACAGGTTACGAAACCTTTGTTCATACAGATCACTCTGCAATTAGATACTTAACGAATAAACTAATTACTAATGTTAGAGTTACAAGATGGTTATTACTCCTGCAAGAGTTCAACATCACTATGTTAGATAGACTTGGAAAACAAAATATAGTTGCTGATTTCTTGTCTAGAATTCAAAATATCAAAGATAACACTCCAGTTGAAGATAAATTTCCTGATGAATATCTTTTTGCAGTAACTACTCAAACTCCTTGGTTTGCAGATATTGCTAATTATTTAGTCACAGGAAAATTACCTTCACATCTATTTCCTAAGGAGAAAATAAAAATCATTCAAACAAGTGCAAATTACTCATGGATTACTAATGAATTGTATAAAACAGGTCTAGATCTCATGATAAGAAGATGTGTTCGAGAGGATGAAATGCCTAAAATTCTTAAGGCATGCCATGATGAACCTTGTGGTGGACACTTTGCTGACAAAAGGACAACCTATAAAATCCTTCATTTAGGATATTATTGGCCCTCCATCTTCAGAGATGCCAAAGAGTATGTCAAAAGGTGTGACAGTTGTCAAAGGGTAGGGAAACCTGCTCCTTCAGATGAAATTCCACTACAAACTCAGGTACTCATTGAACCTTTTGAAAAATGGGCCTTGGATTTTGTTGGACCAATTAATCCTCCATCTAAACAAAAGAAGTATATTTTGGTATGCACTGATTATGTCACTAAATGGGTAGAAGCTAAAGCATTACCTTTTGCTAATGAGAAATCTGTAGTTAATTTTCTTTTTGAGGACATCTTCACTCATTTTGGTGTTCCAAGAGAAATAGTGACAGATCAAGGATCTCAATTTACATCTAAAATGGTGGAAAGACTTGTAGAAGAATACAAGATAAAACATAGGAAGTCTACTCCTTACCATCCACAAGCAAACGGTCAAGTTGAATCTACCAATAAAGTGATAGAAGGAATTCTCACTAAGAGAGATTCAGCAGAAAGGCTTCCTGAAGCCTTATGGACCTATAGAACTACATGGAGGAACACAATAGGACATACTCCCTATGAGCTTGTTTATGGGAAGCAAGTCCTGTTCCCTATAGAGTTTCAAATCAGAACCTTCAAGATGGAAGTCCAATTGGGACTGGATTTATCAGAAGCACAGAAACATAGATTGGAGCAACTCAATGAGCTTGATGAAAGCAAGCAGGATGCAGTTCAAAGAACCAGTTTAGTCCAACAACAAAGGGCTAAATGACATGATCAATATATCAAGGAGAAGAAGTTTCAAGCAGGAGATTGGGAACTTTTGTTCGATTCAAAATTCAAAGATTTTCAAGGGAAGTTTTAGACATATTGGCTTGGGCCATATGAGATTGAAGAAGTCTTTAACAATGGAGCAGTGAGGCTAAGGAAAATAGATGAGAAAAAGGTACATCTTCTTGTAAATGGTCATCGGTTAAAGATATGTCATAAGCCAATTTCAAAGGCGGATTTTGTCAGAATTTTCCAAGATAACACTGAGATGAAGTTGGTGAAGAAGAATTATTTTTCTCTACTAACTTAGTTTTTATATACATACATACATACATACATACAGATATATACATACATACATATATATATATATATATATATATATATATATATATATAGAGAGAGAGAGAGAGAGAGAGAGAGAGAGAGAGAGAGAGAGAGAGAGAGAGAGAGAGAGAGAGAGAGAGATAAACATAAAAAAAAAATGTATAAGTTTGAAAACCAATTGTTCATTGGCTTACTTATACAGGAAATACAGGGTGAAAATCAGAGATTTTTGAGATCCTATATTTCCTAATTCCTTTTCTGTAATAAGTAGTGATATAAAGCTACATTCAATTGCAGCATCTAATCTACAAATTCATTTCATTTCATCTCACCTCACTTTCATTCGATTTCACTGTTAAATTCCATTTTCCTTTCATTACACTCCGTTTTCATTTTATTTCACATCCATGTTCCATAGCCATATTTCATCTTTATCATGTTCTACAGCTAACTCAATTCCACAACCAGTTTGATTCTGCAGCCATAACTCCATTCTGTAGCTCTATTCCAAATAAATGTTGATTGCAAGGAATTGAAGATGTTTTTTGAAAACTGATATGCTAAGAAGGGGATCTGCGGATCAACATCAAAGAAAAACAACAAACAAGAAGGTTAAGTTCAAAGAGGTAAAAGTGCATAAATTTGTTTTAAAATAGCAAGGTTAGAACATAGAATATGTATAATATGGGCATTCATATGCCTCCATGAAAAATCATCATTTGATTTGATTCCCATCTCTATCGTACTGCATATCCGCCACACCATCCGTCCTTTGTCATACAACGGTCCATAATTAAAATCCCTCATTGTTTTTAATGGTCATGATCGCGACATGACATATTTGTCCACGTATCTCCAAAACCAACACCATCTACTTATTCCATGCAAACCCATAGTTCTTTTCACCATACTCGCAGTCAATCCATTTCATAAACCAGGAGGGGTAATTCTGAAGGTTAAGGAATCTTGCGAAACAGAAGACATGGGACTCATTGTCAGGTCAGAACCAATAGGAGAAAAATATATGGAAGGATACCCACAACTCAAGGAAATGTTGCAGAAGGTTGGATGGCTCAAATTCATCGAAACATTTGATGGTTTTCATAAATAAGTCAAAAAATCTTTTGCTAGATCTTTTGATGGTACAAAGGTAGAAATTGGAGATATTAAGTTTGCAGTAATAGAATCCTTCATAATAGAGGCTACAAAACTTCCAAGACATGGTGAAAGATGGTTCAAAAACAAGGAATTCCATAGTGAATCATGGAAAGTAATCCTCAAGAACCTAGGTATGGATGTCTCTATTTTTAGAAAACGAATTCTCATTTCAGCTCTTAAAAGTAAATGGAGAAGCATGCTTTTGATATTATAGAAATTTATCACTTGTGAGGGGAGATTTGGGTGCATGTATGTCTACCATATATGTTTATTGATGAATTTTATAGAAAATGGAGAAATCAATCTTCCTTTCTTCCTGCTAAATAGTTTAAGAAGGATGGATTCAAATGTGCAGATGAAAATAGAATTCATAGAGACAACCATGTACCATCATGGGTTGCTAAAGATACTGATTGAGTTTCATTTAAAAGGCATAGGAGCTACCTAGGAGGATTTCCTCATTAGAAATCATTTTCAGTCAGCACCAGAGTCACCCAAAGAAGATAATGTTAGAAAAAGTAGAAGAAAGAAGATTGGTATAGTCATTGAAGACAAACTTGAGTCTTCATCGTAGAGAAATGATGAAAAATTAATATCTGAAGGACTGACAGAAATTAGGAAACAAATCAGAGAAAGAGGAAAGATAATAAAAGAGAAAAATATCACAGAGAAAGAGGATGTAAGTCATCCACAACCTAGAAGAAGCTATAGACTCCTAGGGTTGGTAAAGAAAACATCGTCAAAAGGAATAGAGTTCATAAACATAGAAGAGGAAACCCCAAAAATTTCTCTTGTTAACATCTCTTTTGCACACAATCCTCAAAACTCTCTTGACCACCATTTTGAAGGTATCCCAAGCAGAGGATCTCCAGGCATAAACCCAATACAACAACAAATATATGATTATATAGAATCAATGGAGAAGAAAAGTGCCTCACTGAATCCAAAACCCTCTATCAATCCATAAGAACCTCTAATTGACTCTCTCAAATAGGAAATCTATGAATTAGAGATATTGAATAGACATATCAAGAAGGAGAATGAAACCTTGAGGGAACAAAGTAAATTGGACAAGGCTATTCATGATAATACCATTCTACATCTAGGGTTGTGGTATAAGAAAAATAGGAAGTTGAAGAGGAAGAATAGAAGTCTGAACAGAATAGTCATCAACCTCAAATACAAGCTTCTTATGAGGAAACCTAGAATGACAGTCACTTCAAAGAAGAGCAAAAGAAGAAAATTGGATGTACTAGCAGAAGTGTCTGAGCAAATGCATTAGAGAAGAAAAATTCACATTTTTGGCAAATTGCATGAGGACATGCAATGATTTTGTAGTGGGGGTGTTATCACTAACAAAATTTCAATGCCAAATGTCTTACATTTGTTTGATGGTAAAGCACATAAATCCTTTTAGCAGTTTTGCAGCGCAACATGTTTAGGTGATTTCGTAGCGCATAATTCATATTTTGCACCGGCTGCGCTACGAAATTGGGGATTTGTTCGAATCCATAGCGCATCTCACCACAGCTGTCATATTTTCTGCAAGAATTTTACGGGGATAACATGTGCAAGGTCTTACATGTCAGTCTTGACATGTGTTCTGTAGCCTTCAAATTTGATTAAGGAGCTAGGACAGGTAGATACCATTCTCTCGGATAAAACAGGGACCCTAACTTGCAATCAGATGGATTTCATTAAGTGCTCAATTGCAGGTACTTCGTATGGTGTTGTTGCAAGTGAACTTGAGATTGCAGCAGAAAAGCGGATAGCAAAGGATCTTAATGATCAGAGTTTGAATCCACTAGATGTCCAAAACTTTGATATTAAAAGCCAAGGTTTGAATGCATCAGAAAATAGTTTCAACAGCTCACGTTTTCAGGAGCCAGATATTAAACTGCGGATTGAGGGACCAGAGTCAACTGAAATGACTGAAAGACCTGTCATCAAGGGATTTAACTTCAAGAATGACCAGCTTATGAATGGGAACTGGTTGAAAAAACCGCATGCAGTTATGCTTCTATTATTCTTCCGCAATTTAACAATCGGCCATACAGTCATTCCAGCAAAAGACGCAAAGAGAACTAAAAAAAAGGGGTTTTCTGCTAAGTCCCACAGGTTGATGAACGTATTATCAAGGCAGTTGCCCTGGAGCACCGCAATGATGTTGATTCAGCTGTGGAATTTATCCTTAATGAGGTGGTTCCTAACCAAAATGATCAAATAGCTGATGCGGAACTTGATAGTGAGCGTGAAATTGTGGATGGTCCAATTACTGAGCATGACTATCATTCAGGTTCTGAGCAATTGGCACCAATTTCATCTCATTTATCTGTTTGCGGCTCTATATCTGATGATGATGCGTCTGAGGTGTCTGATGAAATCATATTGACAGATAGAAGATCAGATAGTGAACGCATTGTTGCTCATCTAATGCAAACTAAAATTAATGAAGAACATGCGAGCTCTTTATTGTCAGTTAATTCTTTGACTGACCAGGAAACTATTGATAGCATGGAAAAGAGTGCTTTTCTTGCGTCAATGTTTTCACATCTACCTAATCAGTCCTGTGACGAAAACACCAACCAAACCTCTGGTTCATCAAGTTAGTTCAGCTCTAGTCAATCTCAAACTAGAATTGAAAACAAAGAATTCAGTCCTCATTTGGTTGATATGGGTGACATTAAAGGTGACCAGCTGTCTTGCAATGAAAAATCTTTAATACAGTTTGAGGATGGGAATATCCTTGAAGATGTCAATGTTGACAAATGTGGCAGCGATTCAAAAAGTACTGAGGTTAACTTAGTGGCAAAAAACTCTGCAGCTAGTAGTACATTTGTTTCGTGGTAAGGACAAATGAGTCCCAATTGAACTTTTCAGTTGTCGAGGGACTAATCAAATCTCTTAATACAGCTGAGTCCTTCTATAAAGAAAGTATGGACAGTCTTCCTCTTATTTTGATAACTCATGATTCTGTTGGCTCATTTATCAGTGTTGAAGATGGTTCACTTTCGTGCAGTCAGGCTTCCAGCTCCAGTCCGATTGTAATTGTTGATACATTGGAAGGTTTATTACTGAGGAGCTTTTTCAACTATCTGAAGGAGAAAGCTGGTTTGCTAAAGTAAATGGTGGTTGTGTTAAACATCCTGGATCAAAAGCTTTCGGTTTAAACAGCAGATCACTTCCAGATATTGAACTTGGATCAAACAGAGACATAATTGCAGTTGCTTTGGCAAATCTAAAAAGGCAAGGAAGAAGTTAGGATTTGAGTTTGATGTAATTAGACCTGGAGAGAATGATATTAATGGTAGAATGTCATTGAAGAAAGTGTTACATGGAGGAATGGGCTATTTCTTTGTGGAGCACCTGATTCAGCTGGTCATTCTGGAAATGCTATTGCAACTGATAAAATGAGAAATATATGTTTCTTGAAAAGTTGCAAGCAAATCTTTTCAAAACAATCAAAGGAGTAAGGTGCTTAAGCCATGAACATTGGCGATCATTTAGCCATGAAAGGAAGACTGCGTCTTTTAAACAATTCAGCAGTTTTGTAGCGCTCTACGAAACTGCTGTAGGTGGTGTTTTCAACGCAGACAAACAGTTTGGTATTGAGAGCGGGAATTTTTGAAAGGGAGACACCTAAAGGATATGCAAGAGACCAGATGGAGTTACCATAGCCATTCAGATCAAGACAGGTGTACCTTAAAAGGGTGGAATATTTTAACTCAAGTTAAATTTATGTTATAAAGCCACTTTATCACCGTTCAAAGGGTATTAAATTAGTTGCATATAAAGAACTTTTACCTGCACACATGTCCATTGATGCAGCCTCCAACTCAACAGGAACGTGGCAGTGTTCTATATTGTGGGTTATTAAAGGCTAGAAGACATGCTGCTGTACATTCGAGCAATTTGAGGCAAACCAAGGACCGACAAACAGGAGCAGTTTCCTATATTTCAGGGTATTGGAAAACATGTTACATTAAAGGCCAGCAAGCAACTACAGACACCTATCACAGCCAAACTAAAAGAGACCACTTGTCAGAGAATGAGCCTGTTTTCTCCTTTTTCTCGTAGGAGCACCATCTTGATTGTAATAAATGCTATTTTCAGCATGATGTCGAATTAGAATCCTAATTGTTTTAGGACTTTAGAGCTGTCAATTTGTAGTCTGTTGTATTTATTAGTTAGTTTCAAATGTTAGCAGGTGTCATGATAGGCAGAATTAGAGTTCCCCTCACGCTGGAGGAGGAACCTCAATTAGGTAAAAGAGCTCTATATATAGCTGGAACATCTATGTAATGAGGGTTGGATATTTTATAAAACAGAGGACTGTTTTGGCTTATGTAAAAAACAAAGTTCAGTAATATAAATGACTGTTTTACTTCTCAGGATTCATAAGGGATTTATAGGAGCATACCTGGCATTCATTCTTGCAATGGAATTCATCTTGAAACTTCATCAAGCTACTGATCTTCTAGCAATGGAGTCACCTTCCAATTCCTTATTCGATGTGTGGAGTCGCCAAGGTAGTTTTGCAGCCTCAAAATGATCTCTGAGCTCCTGCTACCTTCAGAAGTTCAACCTCTTGATTTCGGGAATGAATAGACTTCAGGCTCCCAGCAGACGCACCAAAATGTTATCTCAAAATCAAGCCCTGGAAGGCTGCAACCCAGGAAGACTTCAAGTAACTATTTCACACCAATCTTTTGACTAAGGCTTAGCCTCCTTAGCCTGAGAGGGCTCTCTCAAAGGATTATTGATTTTGACTATTAATAAGATGGCTAACTCTTGTGAATAACATTGACAAATAATGAAGGCTAGACGAACATTACATAAGTTTCCATTGGGCCTATGGAGTCAAACATACTACAGCAAACAATGACGATGCCTTACATAGAAGTCAGGGCATTTAGCATTTGGATGTTCAGAATACCACTTATATAAAACCACAGTTTACAAAGACATACAGGAAGTCAGAGCATGATCAATGAATTCTGAATGATTATGCATTTGTACAACTGTAAAAGAACACTAAAGAAAATATACCATCACACATTCTGAACAAGAAAATCCCTTATGAATCCTGAGAAGTAAAACAGTCATTTATATTACTGAACTCTGTTTTTTACATAAGCCAAAACAGTCCTCTGTTTTATAAAATATCCAACCCTCATTACATAGATGTTCCAGCTATATATAGAGCTCTTTTACCTAATTGAGGTTCCTCCTCCAGCGTGAGGGGAACTCTAATTCTGCCTATGATGACACCTGCTAACATTTGAAACTAACTAATAAATACAGCAGACTACAAATTGACAGCTCTAAAGTCCTAAAACAATTAGGATTCTAATTCGACATCATGCTGAAAATAGCATTTATTATAATCAAGATGGTGCTCCTACGAGAAAAAGGAGAAAACAGGCTCATTCTCTGACAAGTGGTCTCTTTTAGTTTGGCTGTGATAGGTGTCTGTAGTTGCTTGCTGGCCTTTAATGTAACATGTTTTCCAATACCCTGAAATATAGGAAACTGCTCCTATTTGTCGGTCCTTGGTTTGCCTCAAATTGCTCGAATGTACAGCAGCATGTCTTCTAGCCTTTAATAACCCACAATATAGAACACTGCCACGTTCCTGTTGAGTTGGAGGCTGCATCAATGGACATGTGTGCAGGTAAAAGTTCTTTATATGCAACTAATTTAATACCCTTTGAACGGTGATAAAGTGGCTTTATAACAGAAATTTAACTTGAGTTAAAATATTCCACCCTTTTAAGGTACACCTGTCTTGATCTGAATGGCTATGGTAACTCCATCTGGTCTCTTGCATATCCTTTAGGTGTCTCCCTTTCAAAAATTCCCGCTCTCAATACCAAACTGTTTGTCTGCGTTGAAAACACCACCTACAGCAGTTTCGTAGCGCGCTACGAAACTGCTGAATTGTTTAAAAGACGTAGTCTTCCTTTCATGGCTAAATGATCGCCAATGTTCATGGCTTAAGCACCTTACTCCTTTGATTGTTTTGAAAAGATTTGCTTGCAACTTTTCAAGAAACATATATTTCTCCTTTTATCAGTTGCAATAGGATTTCCAGAATGACCAGCTGAATCAGGTGCTCCACAAAGAAATAGCCCATTCCTCCATGTAACACTTTCTTCAATGACATTCTGCCATTAATATCATTCTCTCCAGGTCTAATTACATCAAACTCAAATCC